>CANTUV010000035.1:39695000-40320000 GCA_947685225.1 Garcia nutans
TCCCTTTTCTTTCTTTTTATTGTTCTTACTCTTCCCTTTCTTTGAGCATTTTATCATTTTGTCCTTCTTCCTTGTAGGACTATCAAGTACAGAACTTTTAAGAACTGGATGGTCTTCCTCTTTTTTTTTCTCCAAATTTGATTGAATCATTGGTTGGGTTGGACAAATTCAAGTCAAAATGTCCTTATAAACCAAATGGAAGCCTTTTGCTGCTTTAGGTAAAAGAGAACTCAGTTGGATTTCTGAACCATTTTGGGCTTTCTTTTCTTTTTCTTCTTTTCTCTCTCTTTTTTGTTTTTTTCTTTTCTTTTTTTGACATTTTTTTCTTTTCTCTCTTTTTTGTTTTTTTGGTTCTAGCTCTAAAAGAGTTGTCTTGTATGTACCAACTTGGGTTTCTAATAATGGATGAGTGGAGTGACATAAATCTTCTTTAAGAGGAATAAATCATTTGTTACATTGATGTTATCTTGATAGATTGGTGATATTAGGTGAACTTCAACTACCCTTATAGCCTTGATAACATCAACTATCCTCATGGTCTTGACTATTCATTTCTTTCTTTGATCTTCTTGCCTCTTCATCTTAGTGGTCATAAGACTTGTCAAAAGTGTAACAATAGCTCAGGGTAGGTTTGTTGGGGTTTGTAAGCAAATGAAAAGAAAGCTAAAATTTTATGAAGGCTCAAAGGGACAACTAGGGATTGATATTTAATTGGGTGGATACTAGTTGTTGGCTAACCAAACAATGCCTAGATCATTTCTCCCTTAAATAAGTAGAGTTCAATTTTGCCTTGAAAGTTTGTCTAAGCATGTTCTAAGACTAACTAGGACCTAGACAATGGAAATTATGCAGGAGCCCTCTCTAAGTAAGCATACACAACTCAATGCTATAGAGCAATTCCCTCACCTAGTAAAGTCATTCGAGTCATGATGCCTAGATACATTAATTTATGAACATCAAGCTAGATTCCTCATTGATTGAGCACCAAAATGAACAAAGACCAACAAAAATAAGTGATTCATTCAAACAAATTTAATTTTCAAAAACACTATTGTTCCGATTAAATATTAAAGAAAGCAAAACTGAAAAGCAACATTCAAGCTAAGGAAAGTTTGTTGAGTTAAGCTTCTTTTCCTTTCACATCTTCCATTTTTCCATCTTGAAAGGATGATAAAACAATATCTTCTTCCAATCCTTTTCCCACCATGAAGGTTGTCGCTGGAGGTACTCTTCCAAACTTAGGCAAAGGATTGTTCATGGTATTGGGCTTGTCCGACTCATGTAGCATACCACTGTCAATCAAATTTTGGATCTCATGTTTTAGTCTCAAGCATTTGTCTATGTCATGTCCTTGCATTTGATAGAATTTATAGAAGACCTTGGCATCAAAATTTGGTGGTAGAGGCTTATGTAGAGTCCGAGGTGTCAATGGTTGTAGCAAATCCATCTTTATTAGATTTTCTAACATCTTTGACAAAGGCTCCCCCAAGTTTGAAAATTTACACTTCTTTGCTGGTTCAGTTGCTACATTTTTCTCAACACCTCTTCTTTTCCTTTGATTTTACTCATTGGGGTGGTAGCAGCCCTTATTGCCCCAATTAGACAGCACATGATTCGACTGGTCTTGTAGAATAGGGATTGATCCCTCATTTTTCATTTGATATCTATTAGTGAACATATTCCCCATCGATAATGCCTTTCCCTTCTTTCTTATGTAAATGGGAAATGCCTCATTAGCATTGTTGACGATCTCCAGAATTTGAATCAACTGGGCCCTCATAATTTCAACCAATAGATCTCGTAGCTCGGCCATCCTAGCTTTAACAACTTCATCGACTATGTCCCTTAGCTGGTTTGCATCCATCCTTCCAATGAAGTACTTTAATCAAAATTAATGTTGTAGGTGGTGTCATTCCATGCTCTTGAATTGCCGTATTCTAGGTTTGTGAGCCAGAAAGGATTAATGATATGTGATGTGATGTATATATGCATGTATGCATGTATGCACAAACAATAAAGAAAGAAAGATAATTAGGACATTTCTTCCAACCTTATAACTTCCACACAAGAATGGCGAGTCTCTTTTCCTAGCTATAGGGTTAACAAAATACCAATATGGGGTATCTTGTTTTTTGAATAGTTCCCTCGGATGTTTCAACCAATAGTTATATTTTCAAAAATGGAAATCAGTTCATGATAATTCCCATTAATTAGGTTTTAATCCATTCAACCAACTAAAGCAGCTTTTATGCTATATTGGATTAAAAATAGATTTCTCACTTGAAAAAGTAACCAATGATTTATGCTAAAAACAAGCCCATGATTAATTATTTCTTAGTATAAACAAGGCTCACAATTGATTTTTGGGATTTCTTAATTTACCTAAATATTTGTAAGCTCTTTTGGGTGAAAATAATTTTGTTGTTAAGCCCATTATAAACAAGTTTTTAGAAAAAAATAGATTTTGGGCTTTAGCATTTGGGTCATGAGCAAAAGAATTTTTGATTTATTTTTAGAAAAGTTTTATGTCCAAAGACCATCTTGAAAAGTTTTGAAAATAGCTTTGGTCTTTTGGACTTTAAAGGAAAATTTATTTGAGCTCACAATGTAATTAGGTCATATTAGAAAAAGAACAAACCAAATAAGCCATGATTTAAGCCAAGATAAATTAACCATAGTCAAACAACATGCATTTGGGGTAAAAACCTAAGGAAAGTAACTAGGCTAATTACATGGGGTATATTTTGTTATAGGGTGATGCCATTCAGCTTAAAGAATGCTGGGGTAACCTACCAAAGGATGGCCACCACACTATTTCATGACATGATGCACAAAGAAGTTGAAGTATATGTTGATGATATGATGGTTAAATCGGATACAAGAGAACAACACTTCAAAAACTTGGAATTATTCTTCAATAGAGCCTTGAAATATAAGCTAAGATTGAACCTGAAGAAGTGTGTGTTCGGGGTTACCTCAGGTAAATTATTGGGACATGTGATTGGTCTGAATGACATTGAGATTGATCCTGACAAAGTTAAAGCAATTAGGGATATGCCAGCCCCTAACAAAACAGAGAGAAGTTCGGGGATTTATTGATAAATTACAATACATTAGCAGATTCATAGCAAAACTCACAACAATTTGTGAGCCGATCTTCAAATTGCTTAAAAAGAATCAGCCGGTCATATAGAATGAAGAATGTCAAAAGGCCTTTGAGTGAATAAAAGAGTATTTGTTTAATCTACCTGTTTTAAAACTACCTAAACCCGGCAAACCTCTATTACTATACTTAGTAGTAGAAGAAGAGTCAATAGGAGCCATGCTAGCCCAAGCAGATGAGTCAAGGATTGAGCATGCAGTTTACTATTTGAGTAGAAAGCTCCTACCTTATGAAATTAAGTATAGTATCTTTGAAAAGACCTATATAGCCGAGGTTTGGCCTTCTAAGAAGTTGTTGCATTACTTTCAATCGTATAGTGTGCAAGCAATTTTCAAGTTGGACCTAATGAAATACTTAAGGGAGACACCCTCTTTGATTGGGAAATATGGTCGATGGTTGATAATATTAGAAGAATTTGAGATTGATTATATAACCAAGAAAACAATCAAAGGTAAAGCGGTGGTAGAATTCCTAGCCCAACAACCATTACCAGAAAGCGAAGAGGTAATCTTGGAATTTTCGGATGAACATTTAGAAGCAATTGAAGTACAAGGGTGGAAAATGTATTTTGATGGAGCAGCAAACAAGAAAGGAGCATGTTTGGGAGTTGTACTAGAATCACTCAAAGGGGAACTCATCCCTTTAGCCAAAAAGTTGAAATTTAGGGCAACCAATAATATGATGGAGTACGAAGCTTGTATTTTCTGTTTGGAAACCCTAATGAATATGAAGGTGGATAAGGTGGTAGTTTTTGGCGATTCATTGCTAGTAGTATCCCAAGTAAATGGAGAGTGGGAGTTGAAAGAGGAAAAATTAAAACCATACCACTATTACCTGACCATGATGAAGAAGAACTTTAAGGAGTGTAGGTTTATACACCTATCAAGAGAAGAAAATCAGATGGCTGATGCCCTAGCCACATTGGCTTCAGTATGGGAAAATCCTGTCAGTTTATTTCTTAAGCCTTTGATTTTGACCAGTTCATCAACTCCTTGCTATGAATATGAAACAATCATGGAAACTGATACAGACTATGATGCGTGGTATGACACTATAAGACAATTTTTGGAAGAAAGAGAATACCCGCCTGGGGCAACAAAGAAAGAAAGAAGAGCCATAAGGCGGTGGTCATTGCAATACATCACATTCCATGGAGAGTTATATCGAAGATGGCCTGATGGGGTGCATTTAAGATGTTTAAGAAAGCCTGAAGTGAAGCGTATCATGTCAGAAATACATGCGCGAAGTTGCAATCCGCACATGAGTGGTTTGGCCCTAGTTAAGAAGATTATTCGACAGGGTTATTATTGGTTAACCATGGAGAAGGATTGTATGCAATTTGTAAAGAAGTGCCAACAATGTCAGATGTATGGTAACTTGAATCACATGCCTCCTAAAGAACTGCATTCTATGTCTTCACCCTGGCCATTTGCCACTTGGGGTATCGACATTATAGTAGAGATACATCCGACAGCTTCAAACGGTCAATGTTTCATTATGGTAGTAGTAGATTATTTTTCAAAATGGGTCGAAGCCGAATCCTTTAACAAATTGGGTGCAAGTTAAATGGCTAGATTTATTGAAATGAACCTCATCTGCCGGTATGAGGTCCCGCACAGTGTGATATCAGACAATGTGGTATAGTTTCAAGGAGCAGTTAAGGATGTATTCTCAAAGTACCGAATCCATCATCATAGATCATCTCCTTATAGACCAAAGGCCAATGGTGCAGTAGAAGCAACAAACAAGACAATTAACCAAATTATGTCCAAGATGACCAAGACCTACAGGGATTAGTCAGAGATGCTTCCCTTTGCTTTATGGGGATATCGGAAAAGTGTGCAAACACCTACTGGAATGACACCGTTCTCTTTGGTTTACGGGATAGAAACAGTGTTGCCAATTGAAATAGAAATCAAGTCATTGAGAGTAGTCTTGGAAGCCAAACTGCCCGAAATGAAATGGGTAGCAAGCAGATACATACAGTTAGCTTTACTAGAAGAGAGAAGGTCAAAGGCACTGTATCATCACCAACTGTATCAAAAGAAGATAGCTCGGGCCTACAATAGAAGGGTTAAAATTAGAAAACTCAGAGTCAGGGATTTGGTGTTGAAGCAATGTAAGCCTAATGTACCTAATCCAAGAGGGAAGTTCAGGCATAGTTGGGAAGGGCCATATGTCATGAAATGAGTCATGAACAAAGGTGCGGTGAAGTTATCAGACATGGACAGGAACGAGTTTAGTGAGCCAGTAAACATTGACAGGTTGAAGAGGTTTTATGTATGATATATATATAAAAAAAGAGAGAGCTCGCTAGGTTGAAAACCCAAAAAGGGCGGTCTAGGCAAAAGTTAGAGCAGTCCGCTAGTCCTGAAATCTCGAAAGGGCGAGCTAGGCAACGATTAGGACTAAATGAGAGAAAATCGTCAATTAGAAAACCCGCAAGGGCTAGTTAACAATAGGAGTGATCTTTTGTATGCTGGCTTTATGTTTGGTTGTTCCCCAATTTAATAAAATAGAATTAATGTTAAAATTGTTCTAAGTGCACTGTTATAAGTATTTGACCAGATATGGATGAAATAAATACACACAATAGCAAAAGGTGATGACAAATTTTAAATGGAAAAGAAGCATTTTTATTACTTTAATTATTTTTTCATCCTAACAATACACTTTCTGAATTGACAAATGTAAAATCTATGGCATTCGATAAATGTAACGTGCAGGCCAGCTTTGCCTCAGCTGATCCAAGTAGGCTTCAGTCAAGCAAGGTATGTCTAAATCGGGAGTAAAGTCAGAATCGCAAGACTCAGCTCCGTACTGATGGCCAAGCCGACAATGATCATAGCATGTACCTTGACAAAGAGCAGCAAGGGGAACATACATCAAGTATGTCCACATGGTGATATGAGAAATCTTCCACCAAGGTACCAACCAACAGATATTGACTTTAGCGCGTGAGTGGATCTAGTCAACCCAGTCAGCATATGAAGAAGTAGGATGGTGTAGTTTCCTAGCATAATGATGATGTGGCAGATATATGGAAAAATCAATGGATGGAGTATCAAGCAAACAAAGACACTCTTGAAGCCAAATCTTTGAAGAAAAAAAAATAAAGTCTGCTAAGTTGAAAACCCGCAAGGGCAGCTTAGGCAAAAATTAGGACAGCTCGCTAGTTTCGAAAACCCACATGGGTGGACTAGGCAAAAATTAGAGCAATGAAAAATATATATAATAAAAAAGAGGTTCGTTAAGTTGAAAAAATTATGACAGCTCGCTAGTTCCGAAAACCCACATGGGCGGACTAGGCAAAAATTAGAGCAATAAAGAAAAGAAGGAAAAAAGAAAACCTAAATTGAAAACCTGAAAGGGCAGTTTAGGTAATTACTAGAAGTAGCAATGGACTCCCAGTCAGTCTCTTTGTCAATCCTGATTTAATATGGTCTAACCCAACTAAAGTCTCAGCTAAGATCACAGGTACCGATGACAAGCCTCCTTCCATTTGGTCCATAATATCCAATACCCGTGGATCAATATTGCCGTCAGAAGAAATAAGCAAGAATTGGCCAAGCAAGCAAAGATAGAGCATGTGTCCCATGCCTTAGTAGGGGCCAAATAAGAGAGACAAAAATCAATCAAGGGAGCAAGTAGAATTTGTTCACCTCTCATCAACTGAAGAACTTTGGGTTTTGGAATTTGAAATAACATCTGCATCTTCTGTTGAGTTTTGGAAATCAATGTGGGTAACGCCATTTTTTGATTATTTGGATATCCAAGAATTGCCTCAAATTCTTTGATCAAGGGACATATTTCAAAGCCATTAATTTTAAATGTCCTAGAATCCACATTCCAAAAGGAAGCCATGACATGTAAAAAGAAGTGGTCCAATTTAACATTTTGAAAACACTTTAAGATATCAAGTTTTGACCATGAAATTTGCTTCCAATGAATGGCATCCATATTCTTAAATAGAATTTTTATATTCTTTAAATGAAGTTAGGTCATGGTGGATGAATGAAGAAAAATTAAAATTGTTAAAGGAGTTTTTACGTTGAAATGGAAAGTCTTTTGGTTTCTGTATAAAATTATGGCGTGAAAGGTGATTTATATAGAGGAAATAAACTTTACAAAATTGATAAGGTAAAAGTGATGGAAAAGGACGAGACCATGTTGTATGAGGAAAAGTATTAGCGACAAAAGTCCTTTACCACGTTGCATTTGGCTTTTGTGGTGATGCTGTGTAAATATTGAAACATGAAAAATGTATAATAATTGTGGCGCTGTAAAAAAAAAAGTTAGTTACAGTAAAGGCAAAAATTATGTATTATTATAATTATTGTACATTGTTCATACAATTGATACAATTTATACATTACTAAGAAGGTGGTGGTAGGTCATCAAATAAAGCTCTAAAAAAATCATCGCCTGTTGGAGGAGGGGGCGAATTACTCGTCCCGGGCTCACCCGAAGCAAGAGCACCAAAATCCCTATTACCTTGGAGTTTCGATCTATCATGGTCCTCATCAGAGGTAGATGAAAGGATCTCATGGTCATCAGTCTGGGTGCCTCTTGATGATGAAGCACCAGGATCCCTCATCCCCTGAAATTGGAAGTCTCAAAAATTTTGTTCTGATTGATGATACAAATTTTTGAAATGAGAAGCCTGCTGATGACTTGCAGCCAACTCTTCTTGAAGTTTCTTATTTTGATCTTCAAGCATCCGCTGTGAGCCAGATAGGAAAAAGGTAAGAGCATACATAATCATGCACACATATAGCATAAATTACCATGAAATAAGAGAACTTACCAGGTAATTCATATCAATGCCCTGCGGATGAGATGACATATCTGGCGGACTAGAATGAGCAAACGAAGGGGCAGTAAAATGAGGTTTAGCCTTATGATCAAATGAGCCAACAGCCTGCAACAATCATTAAAGAATCAAAAAAGAAAGAAGCAATTGCAAGGGAAAAATGGTAAAGTTTTACCTGAGAAGTACTAGCCCCGAGATGTGGAACAAACTCTCCTGCATCTCCATGATGTTCCTCTTCATCTCTACCCACATTTTCTTCAAAAATTTTCCGTACACCAACAGGAGATACATCAAATTTTAAGAGCCTTCTTAAAATAAAATGGGCATAAATGCACATGGTAGATGGAGAAATGTCTCAACACCATAACCGTATCAAGCCGACCACCATGCATCCTCCGCCATTGATATAATATTTAAAGTATATTCCGAGCAAAACTAAAAATTTTCTTAGGTCCAGAACTCAAATTTTTCTTAGGTCCAGAACCTAGAATCTTTCCTAAGTCTAGAACTTAGCTCAGGTCCAGAATCCAAATTACGCTTAGGACCAGAACCTAGAATCTTTCCTAAGTCCAGAACTTAGCTCGGGTCCAGAACCCAAATTATCCTTAGGTCCAGAACCTAGAATCTTTTCTAAGTATAGAACTTAGCTCGGTTCCAGAACTCAAATTACTCTTAGGTCTAGAACCTAGAATCTTTCCTAAGTCCAGAACTTAGCTCGGGTCCAGAACCCAAATTGTCCTTAGGTCAAGAACTTACAATCTCTTCTAAGTCCAGAACTTAGCTCGGGTCCAGAACCCAAATTATCCTTAGGTCCAGGACCTAGAATCTTTTCTAGGCCCAGAGCTTAGCTCGGGTCTAGAACCCAAATTATCCTTAGGTCTAGAACGTATAATCTTTTCTAAGTCCAGAACTTAGCTCGGGTCTAGAACCCAAATTATCCTTAGGTCCAAAACCTAAAATTACCCTTAGGTCCGAACCTAAAATTATCCTTGAATCCAAAACTCGAACCGGGTCCAGAACCCAAAACCTCAACCATCTCAAAAATTAAGTCTATTTCTTTTCACTCTCTTTTACTAAAGTCTCAGATCATTCAAACAGGGGGCAAACTGTATACCCTTAATTTTTGACCCATTCCGGTCCAATATATTTTAATTAGTCCAAAATAAATTTTGTGTTATCTTAATTAAACAATATTTGTTTTAGTATTTAGTTTTTTTAATTAATAAAAAATAATAATAATAATAATAATAAATAAACAAAAATAAAAATAAAAATCGGTGACGGAAAAATCGGCGATGAAAAAATTCGTCGCCAAAAAGTTAGGATGAAATGGCCTTGGGCCATTTCACCCGCAGGAGTTTCATGTGGGAGAAATGGCCTGCAGGCAATTTCGCTTGCCCAGCTTGCAGGTTCCCACGGCAGCTTTTTTTTTGCCAGCGAAATTTTTTCGCAGCAGTTTTTTTCCTCAGCAAAATTTTTTCGACGCAATTTTTTTTGAAACCAAATTCTATTTGGTTTCGGTTTCCTTTTCTTAATTAATGTTAGTTTCTACAAACAATTAAGATTAATAATCAAAATTTTCTATAAATAAGACCAAAAACAATACAGAAAGGAGGAAAATTTTAGAGGAAAAACTTTGGACCGAGGAATCAATAAAATTAGGAGATTAATAATCGGACTTTTGAGAGGGAAAACAAGCAATTCAATCCATCAAAGGCAACTATCTTCCCTTTGATCTTGTTCATCCAAGAAGTAATTTTTGGTGGAACCAACAAACAAAGGTATGAATATCTAATTTTTTCACAGTAGCTTCAATCATTCAATTATTTCTTTTGATTTTAAAATCCTTAATTCGTTTCTATGTTTTCCAAAAATCTTAAAATTGTTGTTTCTGTTTCTTCAAAATCTTAAAACCCTAATCTACTTTCTAACTTTTCAAAACCTTAAATCATTTCATTAATTTACCAAAACCCTAATCTACTTTCCAATTTTCCAAAACCCTAAATTGAATCCTTTTCTTTCCAAAAACCCTAAAAAATATCTTTTCTGTTTCTATAAACTTTAAATCGTTTTGTTTATTTCCATAAAGCTTCATAAAACTGTAAATTGTTTTTCCAAATTCTAAAATCAAATACATTCTCCGAAACACTAAAAACCCTAATTTAACTTTAAAACCAAAACAGTAACCTCAAACTAGCTAACATTAAACCCTAGTTTTCTTAAACCCTAACTTCCTTAAAACCTTAAACCCTAATTTTTTAAACCCTAATCCTTTAAACCTTAAAACCTTATAAACCTAAATATTAAAATTCAAACACAACAAGCCTAAAAATAACAATTCAGTAACTAATAATCATAAACCTAATGTTTTAATTATTTAAACCCTAATTTCATGATTTTACCACTCAAATCCTAATTTGGTTAATCAAATAACCTTATCAATCTCTTAAATTATAAAACCTTAATCCATTTTAATTCCCTTAAAACATACAATAGCTTAAACCAATAAATTCCAAAGCCCTAAACATTAAATAAAGAATCTTAAATAGAAACAGTAAATGTCAATTTGTATCTTTACTTGTTTTATGTGATTATGTAGTTTATTATATGGTTTGATTTATTTAAGTTCAATGCTTGATTTATTTAGTTTATCATGGATGGATGTTTACATTCTATTGATGTTTAATATCTTTGATGAATGATTTATTTATGATAAATCGTTATTTACTTTTATTGATTTATTTAGATTTCCAAATGTTGTAAGAGGTATGTTTCCACTTGGTGGGTACCTCACTAGTTCAATATCATGTAATTTAAATTGTTTTTATATTTTAGAACAATGTAAAGGACATGTTTCTACCTTTTGGTGGGTGTCCTATTTAGGCATGGATGATGTAAGGGCATGTTTCCATCCTCGGATGGGTGTCTATTTATTTGCTTTGTTTGGACATTGCTTTGATTTTAATATAACGATGCTTTATTTCAATTGTTGCATGTAATATGGATAATATTATTATATTTAAGAATTTTATAATATTAAGACTTGTAAAGGAGGCCGGTTCCAATGAACTGGGCGTTGTGGGGGTGTTGGGCCATTTCTCACCTTCCCCACACGTACCCAACTTTTCGAACCCATTAGGGGGTTGGGGATTCCTTAGGAATCAAGTCATCCACCCTTTCTTTTTCCTAACCCATCCGGTTGGCGCTCCATTTAATTCGGACTTAGGTTCATGTTCTCTAAGGCCCCGAGCCTAAACAGAGCCAAAATCGCAAGAACCATTCCACCGGTAGTAGGGTCAAAAATCCCCGCTCACAGTATGGTGAAGATGAATTTGCTTCAAAACAAAAACTAAAATACATAAAAAAAGAAGTTAAGACAGAAGTAAATGAAATAAACAAACAAATAAAATAGTTCTTAAAGAAAAATGCAATTTTCCAACAGGCAGAAAAATAAAAGAAAAAGAAAAATAACAATAAATAAGTCATGAAAAGAAAATGAAATGTGGACTAATAAAAAATTGGCGCATTGTTGGAATCGTCACCGTTGGTCTCATCATCGGACATCAACTGGAGGTGCAGGTGCAGGTGTAGGTGGTGGTTGCGAAGGGTTAAACCCTAGATACCTCCATAATTATAACATGGATTGATCCAGCCATTGCCTTCTCAAGATCTTGTGATCCAGCTGGGCTTGGAAAGAAGTAGTCTGTTCAAGCATGAACTGCTTCATTTGGTCCTGCTGAGATAAGATCTTATTCTGATTTAGCTCGATATTCCCTATCTTAACTTCGATCCTGCAAATTTGACGCTCTAAATCTGTAGGCTTCCTATCATCATCCCACTCAATATTAACTGACTGGCGCCAGTCTCGAAATGTAGGGGTCTAGACAAAAGATGGTCCAGCAGAAGAAGAAGGTGCAGTAGTGGAGGAAGGCCCAGCGGCAGTGGTTGAAGGCCCAGCGGCAGTGGACGAGCCCGAAAAATCTGTCGATGGCGGTGGTGGTATATCCGAAGGAGGAGTAGAAGGGGATGCCTCTTGTATATCTAAATCCTTAGGAGGTGCCTGTAGCCTAGCTACCTTCTCCCGGTTCAGTCTCTTCAATGTGTCCATGCCCAATAGTTTGGGCAAACCATCCACCATCATAGGTAGGCAGCCATCTAACACACCAAAGCGACGAGCTAGTCGTGTGACATACATGCCCTATGTAAAGTACTTGATGCTCCCTTTTTAGACTGCTCGTAAAAGAAGTGTGTGATGGAGTGTGCAACATTGCACCGGGTCTTCTGTACCATGCAGTGCAGGAAAAATAAATCTCTTAGGCTCACCACCCCTGTGCTGCTCAGCCGAGTTATAAGAGTGTGAACTAACAAGTTATGCACCACTTTGCAAGGGAAGGACTCAAAGTTGGAAGCCTTAGATACCTTGGGCTGATATTTATCTACAGTGGGTGCAAAGGTCCTCCAAACTCAAGGGGGAACAACCTCACACTCGACAAAATCCACCTCGAAATTTAAATAGTTGAAATTCTATACTTCCTCTGCAGTGTATAACCCGAGATTCACCCCAAGGTCATTAATGCTCATATGGAATCACTGCCCTCCAGTCTGAATTTAATTATTGGCTCAGTAATTGAAACCTTGGTCTTTTCGAATTGAAAGGTGTAGTAAAATTCCAATGTCAGCTCTCTTTAGGAAGGCTCATTGATAGAGAATAGTTGGTTCCATCCTGGTTGGTTGATCAGTTCCCGAATATCTGCTGCAATATTGGCTAGTTCCATAGCATCCCAATCCAAAACACAAGGTGGGGACCAATCCTTATCACCGAAAGTTCAAATCGCCTTCTTTCCTCGACATTCGAGAATCTAAGGCATTTGTGGTTTGCCATGAACTTAGAAGTTGGTCATGTAGAGGGTTGGCTTGATCTGCCTTCCCCTCATGCACTTTTGGCGGGTAGCTGGGAGGATGATTGTTTGTGAGGGCCCATTGTCTGCAAAACAAACAAGAATTCTTCAATAACAATAAAAAAATATAGCACGATACAAAATAGCAACAAAAGACCGGCACAAAGTTAATGAAATACCGGCATTATAACGATGAAGCATAATGTTAATCCTAACAAATTAATGTCAACAGCCAATTTAAAACAAATTGATCAACCTATATCAACAAACACTTAACCAACAAAAGCGATGAACCAATTCGAACGACGGCAATTCCAATAATAGCGATTCCATTTTCCAACAATAACAATTAACCATAACCCAACAAGCAAATCAAGCAATTTATAATTAAAACACAAACTAAATCAAAATAATTCAAATGCCGAATCAAAACAGAATTAAAAACAAAACAAAAGCAAAATAAATCTATCGGCGCAAAAATCACGATAAATCAAAATGAAGCAAAATAAAGCAAACGCGGCATAAATCTTGCAATTCTAAGGAAAATAAAAGAGAATACAAGGAATCCATAAGAAAAATGAAAGAAAAAAGAAAGAAATCCAACAAAAATCACAAAAGTGAGAGTTCGTACCTGAAAAGTGCAAAAATCATGTGGAATCAAACAAAACTCTAGCGAATCTGCACAAAAATTGCAAAATGGTAGTTAAAATCTCTCCTAAAGTGATTAGGTGTGTGAGTGCAGCTTTGGGAGTGTAAGAAATTTGAGAGAAAATGAGAGAAAAGGGAGAAAGAAAACTGATTCGTGCGTGTAAAATGTTTTCGGGTCCTTATATAAAGACGTCGACACACCAGTGACATGCTCGTGTTACTGGGCGTGCCCTGTGAATGCAAGACAGTGTATACGACATGCCAACAGACACGATCGTGTCCATGGGTGTGTCATAGGTACTGGATGAATCATTAAATGAAACGCCCATTGACACGGGCGTGTCAATGGGCGTGTCACATGTACTGTGACAACGAAAGAAACGACATGCCCACTAGCCTGGGCGTGTTCTTTAGGCGTGCTGGCTCTTTTTTTTTTGAGGCATGACCAGTGACACGGGGGTGTCCCTGGGTTTGCCATAGCTACTGTTTTTCTTTCAAAATGACACGCTCAATGACACGGGCGTGTCATTGGGCGTGTTGTAGCTACTGCCTCTTAAAAATAATGACACGCCCAATGACACGGGCGTGTCCTAAAATATGCTCAATTTACCCCTCAAAATCAAATTTCCTTTATAAATTCAAATGAATGGAAGGAAAACAAACCACCAACCAATGATAGAAGGATAAAACTAAAACAAAATGACGACACAAACCAAAAACATAGAAATTAAAGATATAAAAATTAAAGAACAAATAAAATGGTGGGTTGTCTCGCACCCAGCACTTCTTTAACGTCGTATTAGTTGGACGTTCGGGGTAAATTTCCCTAGTCTTGGAGGTGTAAAACCACCTTCAAGTCCTGTATTACCCCCCCAAAATATAATTTGAGCCTGTGCCCATTTACTTTAAAATCTCTTTTTTCCGGATGAGTTATTTCAACCACTCCATACGGGAAAACTTCTTTAACTATAGAAGGACCGAACCATCAAGATTTTAACTTACCTGGAAAGAGTCGAAGCCTCAAATTGTATAATAATACCTAATCTCCCGCTTGAAACTCTTTCCATTCCTTAATGCAAGCATCATGCCATCTCTTAGTACGCTCCTTATACATTCTTGCATTGTCATACACTTGCAATCTCCACTCTTTACCTACAATTTTCTCCTTTCACCTGCACTAGCTAGATCAAGTTTTATAGCCCAAAATGCATTATGTTCAATTTCAACAGGTAAATGACAAGCTTTTCCATATACCAGCCTAAATGGCATAGTGCCCAAAGGAGTTTTGAATGCAGTCCTAAAAGCCCATAGAGCATTGTCCAATTTCTCGGACCAATCCTTTCGGGATCGCTCTACAGTTTTTTCTAGAATTCTTTCTATCTCCCTATTCGTGTTCTCAACTTGGCCACTAGTTTAGGGATGGTAAGGAGTAGCAAACCTATGTGTAACGCCTAATCTTTTGAAAACTTTCTCGAGTTGAATGTTACAAAAGTGAGTACCGTATCACTTATAATTGCTTTCGGTGTACCAAATCGAGAGAACAACTTCTTCAAAAACTTCATCACAACCCTGGCATCATTGGTTGTCAAGGCTTGGGCTCCAGGCCATTTAGAGACATAATCTATAGCTACAAGAATATATTTGTTACTAAAGGAATTTGGAAACGGTCCCATAAAATCGATCCCCCATACATCAAAGACTTCACACACTAAAATTCCATTTTAGGGCATCTCATCAAGAGATGAAATGTTTCCAGTCCTTTAGCAATGATCACAATGGTTCAAAAATTTGTAGCTATCCCTAAATAAAGTGGGCCAATAAAATCTTGATTCTAGTACCTTTTGAGCAGTCCTATTGGCTCCCATATGACCACCAGTGTAATATCCTCATATATGCCCTAGAAGTTGTGATTATGTTGTTGTTGTTGTTATATAATTGGATTGAATATATGTGTTACATTATAAGAGAAAAGAAATAGAGAAAAGAATGTTTATGTATATGTGATTTGGGAAAGAATTTAGGGTTTAGAGAGAATGGTATATGTTGTGTATATGATGATATATATAACATATAAGTTGGTCAAAATGAAGAGTCAAGGAAAGAAGATATTTATTTTTGTTAAGTGTGAAGTTACTATAAAGGGCATGTAATGAATGGTAATCAAGACAAATGGTATAAGGGTGTTTAGGTAATTACTCTTGTTGAATCACTTGGTGGAGATTTAAAGAGGTGATATTTTGTCTTTTCTTCATTTCCTTCTTCTTCTTCTTCTCTTCTCCACGTTGGTTGGCTCCTCCTTAGACAAGAGAGAGCAAAGTGAGATTTGTTTAATTCTAACATCAAATTGAAGGGAGAATCAAAGGATTTAATTGAAGATTTGTGGAATTCAACAACTTAGGTAAGTTCTTTCTCTTGATTTTCCTTTGTTCTTTTGAAATTGTGTTTGGGATTGGTGAGTTGATATGGATGGTTGATGGAGTGTGTTTGTGTATGGTGTGTGTAAAAGTGTTGAAATGGAATTAAAGATAAGAAGCTAGGTTGGTGTTGGTGATGGAAGAGTAAGAGTTGTGTTTAGTGAATTTTTTTCTGTTTTACAATTAGTAAAGGCTGTGACTTGTATGATTTTTAATTAATTATAGAAAAATGTTCTTGAAGTGAATTTTTGATATGTTGTGCCTCTATGAGTCTAGAATGACTGAAAAATATGTTGATTCGATTTTGGAATGGTTATGAGTTTAGAAAGATTATTTTTATTAGACCTGTTCCAGCAGGTACCTTAACTGAGACAGCTATATTTCGGGATTTTTAATAAAATGTAGAAAAATCATATCCAATTGAATTTTGGATATGTTGTTGCTTAGTGAGTCTAATATTTGAGAAAAATAATTTGGAACCACGTTGATTGAATTTGATTTATGGAATTCACAAAGTTCAGAACTGCTGCCAGGATGCAGGGCAATTGGGGCAGTCTGGTTAGGTGAACTATTTGACCAAGATTTTGTGTTCAGTTTGATCTGAAATTTTAAAGGAATGATTTTAAGATACAAAACTAAATTCTGTAAAAATTTTAGAATTTTTAGTCAAGTAGATTAATTTATACAATTTTTCAAAATAAGGATAAAATGGAGTCTTAAACCAGAATGTACTATTCATATGGTCATTTTGCTAATATTCCTTTGGATTAGGTTTTGAAGAGATTGGGTTGCATTAACCTAAATGTGGAGAATTCTTGGAAAGAAAAGAAATGTATAGATTGATGGGACTAGTTCTTGAGGTAAGTACCAATACATATGATTGTATTTAATTACATAATTTGAGGCTTAACACATTTGTTTGCAAATGTGTTAAGTGATCTATTATATTGTTAACATAATTGGACTAAGGTGATGATTGAATGATGTGAAGGATGTGAAGATCATTAACAAGGTAAGCATAAACCCTATTTGATTGTATATCCTTATATGTCTTTGAACATTAACACATTGGGATGAAAGTGTTAAATAAGCTATTATATTGTGAATGTAAATGAAGAATATATATAAAGGATGAAATATGAAATGGGAAAGGTAGGAAGAAATGAGGATCATTCTTAAGGTATGTGCAATTTGTTATGATAAATGCTCTAGTAATGAATGATGTTAATGTGTTTTGAGAAGTGAGAAAATGTTATGTTATATGCATTGTGAATCTTGTGTATGGCAATGTATTATATGAATAATATACTTTGAAATGTGATATCAATGATGCTATATGTATCATATGGATTGAGATATGATATGATATGAAGCCATTGTGATTGGCTATGATAATTCAATTGAAAGAGATAAGGCATGTTGGCCTAATTGATGATGAGATTGATAATGAAATAATAAATGAATTGTTTGTTTAATATGTTATTCAGTTTCAGAGTTCTGGATTTGGGTGGCATGCCTAAGAAATGATGAAAGGTAACAGTCTTGCCGGGTTGAGGATCTCCTCATATGTGTTGAGTTGATGGTCCAAGAGACTGGGTCTGTTACACTATGAGAATTGTGAATATGAGATATATGATTTGTAACAGTCTTGCCGGGTTGAGGATCTCCTCATATGTGTTGAGTTGATGGTCCAAGAGACTGGGTCTGTTACACTATCCATGGATAGAGATACATGTATATACATTGCCTACGGGCGTGATGATTGTGACTATGAACCAAAGCAGTAACTCTGAACTTTGAATAACATATTAGTGTTTTGGGCCCGAGTCTGTCTTTATTGTCAATGTGAATTGCAAGTATTGAAATATTGATTGTGAGTATTAATAATGAATTATGCTTGGTGAATTGTGAATAATATAATGTTATTAAGTGTAATATGTAAATGAATTGTGGTTGATGATAAAGGTTGTCTTTATTGTAAATGTGATTTATGATTTGTATGATATATAATTTGTGTATTGCAATAATGATTGGTATGGTATATATAATGTAGGGGTATTAATATATTGGTTTTGAGTATTGGTGATGCATTGGGGTTGGTGATAATATTATGTATATATGTACATCATATTTGAAATTAGCTAGGATATATTAAAGATGAAATTAAAAAGAAAAGAAGATATGATAAGAACTAATTATATATTGAATTGATGTATCATTATATGTCAATACTTCTATACTATATGTTTATATTTTATAGTTGGACTACTAAGCTCTCGGGCTTAGCGCGGGTGTTTATTCGCGCAGGTATATAGATGGAAGATATGAAGTCTTTTGTTATGCCACAAGTAGAGTAAAGTTTGTCGAGACCAACTAGAGGGTAATGCATACATGTATAAACTTTAATTATGATGTATTTCTGACGAGAGAGTATTTATATGTATAAATGAAGTTTTTGATAAAGATAATGATTTTGTAAATGTTATTTAAATTAATGTATTATGGTTTGAACTCTGTTACAGGTTTTTAAAATGTAACGAAAAGTGACATCCTTATACTTTATATATTTACTGTATGTATACTAGGTATACGCATAGTACTTATATAGGGTATCTGGGTGTTACAATTATTTTGGTATCAGAGCTTAGGTTCGAGATTCTCGGCCTAAGTGAGAAAAAATTTTTTTTTTTGAAAAGTTTAAATAAAAGTAAAAAGGAAAAGTTTTGAAATGAAATTTGTAATACATGCATATGCATTGACACCTAGGTTGGTCTTGGATGTGGCATTATATGAATTATAGAATATTTGTGTTATATGAGATGTTCAATATAGTTGATGATATATGTGTATACTATTTTGATGTGATGAGAGATTATGATTGTTGACAATGATGTTGGAAATGAATTATAATTGAGGCATAGTGCCTAATTGATTATGAGAAACTAATTGTGAAATGTAATATGATATATGTATATTGATGATGCATATGAAAATGTCATGTTGTGTGCAACATGGAATGTAATGTTGATGTTTATGAGCAATATTATGTAGGACATAATATGAATTGAAACATAAAGAAATGAAAAGGAGAATAAATTTGAAAATGAGTTGAAAATCAAATCAAGATAAGAGTATGTACTTTTTCTTCTATACTTTGAACCTCTTTATAATAAAGTTTATGTTGGTTTTGCTAATGTTGAATTTACTAAACAACGGAAATGATATCGAATTGTTAAAATTGAAAGTTATGTTATTTAAATGAGGAGAGTATGGTGGAATGTTAAATGAGTTGTTTAGTAGAGACAAAGTGTGATTATGTAAAGTTGGGATGTGTATACAGTTAAGGTTGTGTTTAAAGGAAAAAGAGATGATAGTGGTTAAGTAAGAATATAACTTAGTATTGTTACTATAATGCGAGCATAGTAAATTCAATGTTAGAAATGTGAGATGCTTGGATATTGTGAAAGCTCATGGTAATGGTGATAATATGTGATATTTGAGATTTTTGAAGTGAGCTTTATGATTGTGGAAATTATATGTTTTAATATTGCTTTGTGATATATATTTGTAAGATGTTTTTAAAGTGATGATAGAAAAGATGAGTTTGGCAAATTGAAGCTTAAACGAAGTAGTAAATTGAGAAGTTAAAGTTTTAGTGGAATTTGATAAAGATTATTGGGATATTGATAGTTAACTGTATATGCAATGCATGAGCTAAGTGAAATGACTAGTATTGCATATGGAAGTATTATGAATTGAGTAATGTGATTGATAGTATGAGAATTTGTTTTGAAATAATCAAGGAAGTGGATAAGTAAATAGAAATGAGTTATTTTAAGTCATTTTACTGAACAGGGTAAGAATGAATATGGGAGTGTACTAAATATTTTTAAAGACGAAAGTGAAAGAGATGTCACATTGGGAATGTGACTTAGATGAATATGAAGTGTTACTATAGTCGGAATATATATGTTTGTAGTGTGAATAAATACTTTATATCATATTGGAAGAATGAGAAGGATAGTGTTTAAAAGAAAATGATAAACACTAAATTTGTATTGAATGTATGAAAAAGGAAAATACTATAAGAGCATATAATTAAGTGTATACATGTATATGATATGTGAATTGAGTTTTCCAATATGAATGAAATTATGATATATAAACACATTTGTGAATCACATTATGAGGATGGCTTATGAAGATATATGTGGTATAATTATAGAATTAGTGATATGGAAAACAATGTTATATGTATTAGTGGACCTAAGAGAGATTAGGTCTTGAACTGTGTAAAGCTAGATGGATTATGTGATGGAAGTGAGAATGGAAAGAACTTGAGTAATATTGGACAGTGGAAATTGTTATAATGAGTATTGAACTTGATGATTATATTATATTTAGAGTTTCAAAGTATTCACATATGAAAAGTTCTATGTAATTATATTATAAGAGATTGTAGATGGATTAGAAATGAAGTGATGAATAGAAATTGTATAAGAACTGTATATGATTGAATATGTATTTAGTAATATTGTTAAAGCATGAGTTAAGTTGATAAGGATCATATAAGCGAATACAAATTGGTTGAAACGAAGTTGGAATGTGTTAACTTCTGTTATACTAAAAATGTTAAGATTGAGAATAGAATTATAAAAGAACAATATTGAATTGAAAGTTCTAGGTTTGAATATTAATCTCTTAAAGTCATGTGTTTTGTTCAGTATTTTGGATCGGTTAATTTGTTATCCATGGATTTGGATCTTAGATATAATGATTGTAATACGGATTTGGTGAGGTTGACAATTTTGTTTGAGAAGTATAGTTAAAAATTATGATGGTTAAAGTTGTACCTTATTATTATTTTTTTTATGTTAAGAATTTGGTTATAACTGTGAAAAAAAAAATTAAATAAAAAATTAAAAAAATTTTTTTTTGAAATGTGTTGAGTTATGGATAATATGACAAAAAGGTAATCAAAATAAATATACCAATGATAGGAAATGTGAAGAGTTAGTAAAAGGGAGAAATTATATTATATGAATGAAAGTTATACTGAATATGTTTATGGTATGTAACTTGAGGTTTAAGGGAATGAACTCAAAGTTTGAGTGAATGAATTATAGATATTAAGTATGATATAACATTTTTATGAGAATTGGTGGAAATTATACTAAGATAATAAAGAATAAACTATGTGTATATTAAAAGATATTAGAAGTGATTTGTTATCATGATGATTTGACTGAAAATAGATTGAAAGAGAGCAGAAATTGAATATAAGTTTGCTCTTATGGAATTAAGTTATATTTATACTTATATGAAAATTGTGAAATTTCATGATAAGTTAGATTACTTAATCGTTGGTTGGAATTGAACAAGATTGGAACGTGGTATATTGTGACAGATAGATTAATTGATCTGGATTTGGCTAAGATTATGGATCATTAATAAAATTTAATGTGTATAGTTGTATTAAGAAAATAGGTATTTACATGATAATGTATATGATGTAAATTTTAAAGTATGATTGGACATGAATGAGTGGAGTATAGTAATTGTTAATCATGATAAGAAGAGAAAAAGATTGGTTATCTATAAAATAAGTTGAAAGATAATGTATTAATATGTAAGTTAAGTGAAAAGCATGCTAAAGAAATAACTCCATTTATGAAAAATCAGGATTTTCTTATCTATTGAGAGTGATAAATGTCTATTTAGACAGTGATTGTAATGAGGGGATAATTAATGTTCAGATATAAGTCAATGGTTTTTAATGTTAAAGTTAAGAGAGTAATTATACAGAGGTGAAATAACAAAATATATTAAATATAAAGATTTGACAAAGTATTATTGTGCTATATGATGATCTGATTCTGGTATAAAGATATTAATAGGAAATGTAATGTGATCTTTTGAATGTTTGATTAAGAAAGTAACCAGATGTATAAACATATAGAATGATGAGTTATAGATTTAAAGAAGGTGGTTGATTCTAAAGAGGAGAGTTGGAGTTATATGATTTGATGATATAATGACTTAAGCGTATAATTAACTTCATATGGGAGTTAAGATAGTATTTTGTTAAGAATAAATTGTTATGGTACTGATAATTTCGAGGACGAAATTATTTAAGGGGGAGAGAATTGTAATATCCTCATATATGCCCTAGAAGTTGTGATTATGTTGTTGTTGTTGTTATATAATTGGATTGAATATATGTGTTACATTATAAGAGAAAAGAAATAGAGAAAAGAATGTTTATGTATATGTGATTTGGGAAAGAATTTAGGGTTTAGAGAGAATGGTATATGTTGTGTATATGATGATATATATAACATATAAGTTGGTCAAAATGAAGAGTCAAGGAAAGAAGATATTTATTTTTGTTAAGTGTGAAGTTACTATAAAGGGCATGTAATGAATGGTAATCAAGACAAATGGTATAAGGGTGTTTAGGTAATTACTCTTGTTGAATCACTTGGTGGAGATTTAAAGAGGTGATATTTTGTCTTTTCTTCATTTCCTTCTTCTTCTTCTTCTCTTCTCCACGTTGGTTGGCTCCTCCTTAGACAAGAGAGAGCAAAGTGAGATTTGTTTAATTCTAACATCAAATTGAAGGGAGAATCAAAGGATTTAATTGAAGATTTGTGGAATTCAACAACTTAGGTAAGTTCTTTCTCTTGATTTTCCTTTGTTCTTTTGAAATTGTGTTTGGGATTGGTGAGTTGATATGGATGGTTGATGGAGTGTGTTTGTGTATGGTGTGTGTAAAAGTGTTGAAATGGAATTAAAGATAAGAAGCTAGGTTGGTGTTGGTGATGGAAGAGTAAGAGTTGTGTTTAGTGAATTTTTTTCTGTTTTACAATTAGTAAAGGCTGTGACTTGTATGATTTTTAATTAATTATAGAAAAATGTTCTTGAAGTGAATTTTTGATATGTTGTGCCTCTATGAGTCTAGAATGACTGAAAAATATGTTGATTCGATTTTGGAATGGTTATGAGTTTAGAAAGATTATTTTTATTAGACCTGTTCCAGCAGGTACCTTAACTGAGACAGCTATATTTCGGGATTTTTAATAAAATGTAGAAAAATCATATCCAATTGAATTTTGGATATGTTGTTGCTTAGTGAGTCTAATATTTGAGAAAAATAATTTGGAACCACGTTGATTGAATTTGATTTATGGAATTCACAAAGTTCAGAACTGCTGCCAGGATGCAGGGCAATTGGGGCAGTCTGGTTAGGTGAACTATTTGACCAAGATTTTGTGTTCAGTTTGATCTGAAATTTTAAAGGAATGATTTTAAGATACAAAACTAAATTCTGTAAAAATTATAGAATTTTTAGTCAAGTAGATTAAGTTATACAATTTTTCAAAATAAGGATAAAATGGAGTCTTAAACCAGAATGTACTATTCATATGGTCATTTTGCTAATATTCCTTTGGATTAGGTTTTGAAGAGATTGGGTTGCATTAACCTAAATGTGGAGAATTCTTGGAAAGAAAAAGAAATGTATAGATTGATGGGACTAGTTCTTGAGGTAAGTACCAATACATATGATTGTATTTAATTACATAATTTGAGGCTTAACACATTTGTTTGCAAATGTGTTAAGTGATCTATTATATTGTTAACATAATTGGACTAAGGTGATGATTGAATGATGTGAAGGATGTGAAGATCATTAACAAGGTAAGCATAAACCCTATTTGATTGTATATCCTTATATGTCTTTGAACATTATCACATTGGGATGAAAGTGTTAAATAAGCTATTATATTGTGAATGTAAATGAAGAATATATATAAAGGATGAAATATGAAATGGGAAAGGTAGGAAGAAATGAGGATCATTCTTAAGGTATGTGCAATTTGTTATGATAAATGCTCTAGTAATGAATGATGTTAATGTGTTTTGAGAAGTGAGAAAATGTTATGTTATATGCATTGTGAATCTTGTGTATGGCAATGTATTATATGAATAATATACTTTGAAATGTGATATCAATGATGCTATATGTATCATATGGATTGAGATATGATATGATATGAAGCCATTGTGATTGGCTATGATAATTCAATTGAAAGAGATAAGGCATGTTGGCCTAATTGATGATGAGATTGATAATGAAATAATAAATGAATTGTTTGTTTAATATGTTATTCAGTTTCAGAGTTCTGGATTTGGGTGGCATGCCTAAGAAATGATGAAAGGTAACAGTCTTGCCGGGTTGAGGATCTCCTCATATGTGTTGAGTTGATGGTCCAAGAGACTGGGTCTGTTACACTATGAGAATTGTGAATATGAGATATATGATTTGTAACAGTCTTGCCGGGTTGAGGATCTCCTCATATGTGTTGAGTTGATGGTCCAAGAGACTAGGTCTGTTACACTATCCATGGATAGAGATACATGTATATACATTGCCTACGGGCGTGATGATTGTGACTATGAACCAAAGCAGTAACTCTGAACTTTGAATAACATATTAGTGTTTTGGGCCCGAGTCTGTCTTTATTGTCAATGTGAATTGCAAGTATTGAAATATTGATTGTGAGTATTAATAATGAATTATGCTTGGTGAATTGTGAATAATATAAATAGTTAGCAAAATCTTCAAACCAAGGTGTTTCAAAATTTAAATTACTTACCTCACTAACCATGGCGTACAACTACTCATTGGGGAAGTGATTATCAATGTCCCCTTCTTTAAACCTCTCCAAGGTTGGATTCTCCGAGCGAGAAAGGTGATATGCTGCTAGATTTTTAGCTCCCTTCTTGTCTTGAATCGTCAAGTTAAATTCCTGCAATAATAAGACCCAACGGATTAGCCTAGGCTTTGCATTAATTTTCGTAAATAAATACCTCAAAGCCTAATGGTCTGTATAAACAATCACTTTTGGAAAGATTAGATATGATCTAAACTTGTCAAAAGCAAAAACTACAGCTAGCAGCTCTTTTTCTATAATTGTGTAATTAGCTTGAGCTGTGTTCAAAGTCTTGCTTGCATAGTAGATAGGCTGGAAGTATTTTTATTTGCGTTGACCCAAGACTACTCCCACTGCAATGTCACTCGCATCGTACATTAGTTCAAATGGTAGATTCCAATTGGGAGCTACCATGATTGGAGAATGGGTCAATTTCTCCTTAAGAGTTATGAATGCTCTAAAACATTCCTCATCAAAAACAAAATCCACATCCTTCTCAAGGAGTCTTGTTAGTGGCCGGGCTATCTTGGAAAAATCTCGTATAAACCTTCGATATAAGCCCGCATGTTCTAGAAAACGTCTGATGGCCTTTACAGATGTGTGTGGTGGTAACTTCTCAATGGTATCTACCTTAGCCAAATCCACCTCAATGCCCTTGCTTGAAATTTTGTGTCCCAACACGATTCCCTCTTGAACCATGAAATGACACTTTTCCAAATTAAGCACTAGGTTGGTTTCCTCACATCTAATCAAGACTCTTTCAAGATTTTCCAAACATTTTTCAAATGAGCTGCCATAGACCGAGAAATCATCCATAAACACCTCCATAATATCCTTAATAAGTTCATAAAAGATTGTCACCATGCGCCTCTGAAAAGTCGCAGGTACATTGCATAACACGAATGGCATTCTTCGATATGCGAATGTCCCATATGGGTAGGTGAATGTAGTTTTCTCTTGGTCTTCTAGGGTGTTAAAATTTGAAAATAACCTGAAAGACCATCTAAAAAATAGTAATACTCATGCCCGGATAACCTTTCTAACATCTGATCTATGAAGGGCAAAGGAAAATGGTCCTTCCGAGTTGCATCATTCAATTTGCGGTAGTCGATGCAAACCCTCCAATCGATAACTGTTCTTGTTGGAATCAGCTCATCATTTTCATTTGGGACCACCGTCATCCCTCCTTTCTTTGGTACTACCTGAACTGGGCTCACCCAAGAGCTATCCGAGATCGGATATATAATCCCTGCGTCAAGTAGTTTTATCACTTCAGCCTTTACTACATCTTTCATCTTTGGGTTTAGTCTCCATTGTGGTTGCACTATTGGCTTGAATTCGTCCTCCATCAGTATCTTATGTGTGCAATAGAATGGACTGTTACCCTTGATGTCTGCTATCTTTCAAGATATCACATTCTTATGTTTCTGCAACAATTGGATGAGCTTTACCTTCTGCTCAGAAGATAGGTGGGAATATAGAATTATTAGCAATTTCTTTTTCTCCGCCAGAAATCCATACTCAAGGTGATCTGGAAGAGGCTTAAGTTCCAAGTTGGGTGGATCAATCATTGATTGTTTTGGCTTTTCCTCCTTTGGCATCTCAATAGTTTCATATGCCCGGAATTTGAATGATTTGCTTGCTTCAAGAAAAGCAAGCTGCTCCATTGCTTCTCGATCCTCAACATTTTCCTGCAATAAACACAACTCAAGGGGATCCTTGGAAACAATGTTAGTAACACAATTGATGGTTTCATGCTCAATAATATCATTGCATGATTCTGCCTCATCAAGTGAAAGTGGATGTTTCATAGCATCATGTATTCGAAAAATAACTTTCTCACAACCCACTCTCAAAGTTAATGTGCCATCATGAACATCGATAAGGGCACGGGCTGTATTTAAAAATGGCCTACCAAGAATAAGTGAAACATCATCCTCATCAATATCAATGACAACAAAATCATTGGGGAAAATGAAATCCCTGACTTTTACAAACACATCTTCCATAATGCCACGAGGGTGGACTACTGACTTATCAGCAAGTTGGATGGTCTTAAGTGTCGATTTAGGTTTACTAATGCCTAACTCTTTAAACATTTTGTAGGGCATAACAATTATGCTAGCCCCCAAATCAGCCAATGTACTTTTAACCTCAAGGTTACCTATCAACATGGAATGGTGAAACTACCTGGGTCTTTTAACTTCTTAGGTAACCTCCTTTGCAAAATTGCCGAACTCTTTTCAGACAAATGCACGAAAGACACTTCCTCAAGTTTCCTTTTGTTAGAAAGGATATTGTGAGCGAGGATTTTCGCCACCACTCCCGGTGGAATGGTTCTTGCGACTTCGGCACTGTTTAGGCTCGAGGCCATAGAAAACACGGACCTAAGTCTGGAGAAAATGGAGTCGCCACCTGGACGGGCTGGGAAAAAGAAAGGGGTGGATGACTCAATTCCTAAGGAATCCCCAACCCCCTAATAGGTACAGAATGTTGGGTACATGTGGGGAAGGTAAGAAATGGCCCAGCAACTCCACAACGCCCGGTTCATTGGAACCGACCTCCTATACAAGTCTTAATATTATAAAATTCTTAAATATAACAATATTATCCATATTACATGCAACAATTGAGATAAAGCATCGTTATATTAAAAATCAAAGCAATGTCCAAACAAAGTAGATAAATGGACACCCATCCGAAAATGGAAACATGCCCTTACATCATATATGTCTAAGCTAAATAAGACAACCACCAAAAGGTAGAACATGTCCTTTACATTGGTCTAAAATAAAAGAAATTTAAATTACATAGAACTTAATTAATGAGGTACCCATAAAGTGGAAACATACCTCTTACAACATTTGGAAATCAAAATAAATCGATAAAAGTAAATAACCATTCATCATAAATAAATCATTCATCAAAGATATTAAACATTAATCAAAATATATAATAAACATTCATCCATAATAAATTAAATAAATCAAGTATTGAAATTAAATAAATCAATCATCAAAAAATATAATTAACTATAAAATCAAATCTAAAATTAAATAAAGCAATAAATATATAAATTTAGGATTTTAAAGAATTATCAATTAAATTTAGGGTTTCGAAACTTAGGGTTTTAGAAACCAAAGTTTTATAATTAGGGTTTTGAAATTAGGATTTTTAGGGTTTTTGAAACTAGGGTTTTGGAACTAGGGTTATGGAATTAGGGTTTTTAAAACTAAGGTTTTGGAATTAGGGCTTTTAAAACTAGGGTTTTGGAATTAGGGTTTTGGATAATTAGGGTTTTTGGATAGTTAGGGTTTTAAAACTAGGGTTTTGGAATTAGGGTTTTTTAAAACTAGGGTTTTGGAATTAGGGTTTTGGATAATTAGGATTTTTGGAATTGACTTACTGCCTAAAAAAAACACAATTTTGGATTTGGAAAAATAAATTAAGGTTCTGGAAAAATAATCAATATTTTGGAGTTTAATAATGAACTGGTTTAGGCTTTTGAATAAAAATAGTTTGAGGTTTTGAGTTTTAATGAAATAACATACCATTCTCGAAGTTAAAGTAAACAAGATAGATTTTAACAATTAATTGTTAACTACTGGATAGTTTTATGTTTTATGAAATATGCCATTGGGATTATGAATACCAATTGATCAATGTGATAATTAAAGCAAACTATTAAAGTTGTTAAAACAAAAACCAAAGCAAACGATTAAAGTTATTAAAACAGAAACTAATTTATTGCATGTTCAAAGATCATGATATTGTGTGTTCAAAGATCAAGTTACTGCATGCATGTTCTTATTAATCAAAGAAACAAAACTACTATAAACACAAATAAGTCATTATTAAAGATCAAACCTTCGCTCGTTGGTTCCTCCATAATTAACTTCTGGATGAACAATTAACAAAGACAATGTTGTTGTCTTTGATGGATTGATTATTGATGAATGTTTGCTGCTAATCTTTTCTATTTGTTGCCGTCTCTCTTTAAAGTTCCTTCCTATCTTGTTAATGTTCCTTGCCATCCCCTCTTAATGTTCCCTTGCTAATGTTTTCTCCCTTCTGAATTTTGAAACGTTAATATTTATAGCCGACCCTCACTCAGAATCCTTAACCTAATATAAATCAATCCCTAAAACAAATTCTAGTTGAATTAGGAAATGTATTGAACCCATGTCGACCTGGTTGCCCTAGGTTGACATGAGACCAACCTCATGTCGACCATGGGCTACCCAAGTCAACATGAGGCATGCTCATGTCGATCTTGGGCTTCCAAGGTCGACATGAAGCATGCTAATGTCTCCCAGGCCGGCCTCACTTAAATTATTCTAGCCCTTTTTTAATTATGGACCAAAAAATTTTAATTTGGGCCAATTCCATTTGATTTTAGGGATTTACAATCAAATATATGCCTCTTTAATCCAAACCGACTCCTTTAAAAATTATAAACTAGGTTTAAATATTTAAAGTCGAATCAAATTTATTTTGGCATCCTTTAATTAGGACCATATCAAATTGGGGTCAAAAATTAAGGGTCTACAGTTTGCCCCTTGGTTGAACAATCTGAGACTACAGCAAAAGAGATTGAAAAGTAATAAGAATTAATTTTTGAGATGGCTGAGATTTTGGGTTCTTGGATTTGATTTGGGTACTTAGATCTGAGATTGAATTTGATTTGACTAACCTTTTATCAGTTGAGAATCCTGGCATAACTAGTTGTTCCATTTTTATGAATTGTGGGTCTTTACCCACCAAAAATAGATCTTTATCTATTGAAAATCGGGTCTTTAACTTAGGAACATGGATCTTTATCCATTGGAGAATGGGACTTTACCCTTGAGACATGGATCTTTATCCATTGGAAATCGGGTCTTTACCCTTGAGACATGGATCTTTATCCATTGGAAATTGGGTCTTTATCCTTGAAATATGGATCTTTATCTATTGGAAATAAGGTCTTTACCCTTGAAACATCGATCTTTATCCATTGGACTTTGGGTCTTTACTCTTTGAAATATGGATCTTTATCCATTGGAAATCGGGTCTGTACCCTTGAAACATGGATCTTTATCCATTGAAAATTGGGTCTTTACTCTTGAAATATGGATCTTTATCAATTGAAAGTAGGGTCTTTACCCTTGAAACATGAATCTTTATCCATTGAAAATCGGGTCTTTACCCTTTAAACATGGATCTTTATCCATTGGAAATCGGGTCTTTACCCTTGAAACATGGATCTTTATCCATTGAAAATTGGGTCTTTACCCTTGAAACATGGATCTTTATCCATTGAAAATCGAGTCTTTACCCTGGCTTCAGCTCTTTTAGATGGACTGACCTTTTGTCTTTTGCATTTTAGAATTCTTTTTCTTGTTCATCAATTATGCATGAAAAACATTCAGCCCTTTTAGCTAGTCTTCATATCTTCTCCTTGCCCCCTGCCTGGCAAGATATTCAAAATATTTTGTTTATGTATAAACTCAAAAATTGAAAAGGAGAAACTTTGCCCTCTATGTAGGCTAAAACACATGATTTTTCTATGTGGGCTCTGATTGATGCTTTTGCCTTCTAGTTCTTCGCACAAGCACATATTTCTTCTTTTGCAAAACGACTGGAGCTTCCACAAGCAAATAGACTTTCCATGCCCCCTTGATTCAATATCTTCTTTTGATTCTTTACTTTGCAGGGTGTTTACTGTTCATTTTGACAAGGAATAGACAATACAAGACAAGAAAGTGCGATGTGATATGCTCAAGTATGCATGATATGCATGAATAATACTTTCAATGGTTTCATCGACTCACAGACCGATATGATCAACTGAAGTATTCTCATTGACTCCTTCCAACCAATAGTTATATTTTTGAAAATGGAAATCAGTTCATGATAATTCCCATTAATTAGGTTTTAATCCATTCAACCAACTAAAGTAGCTTTTATGCTATATTGGATTAAAGTAGCTTTTACTGCCTAAAAAACACAATTTTAGATTTGGAAAAATAAATTAAGGTTCTGGAAAAATAATAAATATTTTGGAGTTTAATAATGAAATGGTTTAGGCTTTTGAATAAAAATAGTTTGAGGTTTTGAGTTTTAATGAAATAACATATGATTCTCGAAGTTAAAGTAAACAAGATAGATTTTAACAATTAATTGTTGACTACTAGATAGTTTTATGTTTTATGAAACCTCCGCTCGTTGGTTCCTCCATAATTAACTTCTGGATGAACAATTAACAAAGACAGTGTTGTTGTCTTTGATGGATTGATTACTGATGAATGTTTGCTGCTAATCTTTTCTATTTGTTGCTATGAGCGGTGATTTTCGCCCCTACACCCGGTGGAATGGTTCTTGCGACTTCGACACTGTTTAGGCTCGGGCCCTTAGAGAACACGGACCTAAGTCCGAAGAAAATGGAATCGCCACCCGGACGGGCCGGGAAAAAGAAAGGGGTGGATGACTCGATTCCTAAGGACTAACCAACCCCTTAATGGGTTTGAAAAGTTGGGTACGTGTGGGGAAGGTGAGAAATGGCCCAGCACCCCCACAACGCCCGGTTCATTGGAACTGACCTCCTTTACAGGTCTTAATATTATAAAATTCTTAAGTATAATAACATTATCCATATTACACACAATAATTAAAAGAAAGCATCATTATATTAAAATCAAAGCAATGTCCAAACAAAACAGAACAAATAAATGGACACCCATCCAAGGATGGAAACATGTCATTACATCACATGCCTAGATAGGACACCCACCAAAAGGTAGAAACATGCCCTTTACATAAGTTCTAAAATAGAAAAGCAAATTAAATTACATGATGTTTAAATAATGAGGTACCCACCAAATGGAAACATACCTCTTACAACTTTTGGAAATCTAAATTGATTGATAAAAGTAAATAATCATTCATCATAAATAAATCATTCATCAAAAGTATTTAAATATCAATAAAATAAACATCCATCCATGATAAATTAAATAAATCAAGTATTAAAATTAAATAGATTAAAGCATAAGAGATAAATCAAGGTATAAGTAAATATGGAATTGAATAAAGCAAATAAAAGTTCAATTATAGCTACTGTGACTTTTTATGGAATTAAAATAGATTAGGGTTTTATGTTTTAAAAGGTTAGTAAGACTCTTTGATTAAACAAATTAAGATTTGAATGGTGAAATAATAAAACTAGGGTTTTAAATACCTTAAAATACTTTAATTTGTGATTTTTGGTTTATTGAACTTTAAGCTACAGTGTAATTTTTGAGTTTTTATGTTTTTATATTTTTAATGTTTTAAAAGGATTAGGGTTCATAAAAATTACGGTTTAAGGTTTTAAAAGGATTAGGATTATTTTAGGTTTAAAAGTTGAATTTTGGTTTTAGGCTTTGAAATTAGGGTTCTCGGGTAATGAATTAGAATTAGAGCTTTAAAAAGCAAGTTGATGATTTATGAAGTTTTATAAATTTAAACACATGGATTGAAGTTTTTATAAGTAGAAAAGATGTTTTTGAAGGCTTTTTGAATGAAATAGAACCTACTTTAAAAATTTGAAAGAAACAGAATTTGATTTTGGTTTTGTTGAAAAATATGTTCAATGAGAGTTTTAAGATTTTTAAGAAAAAAAAATAACAATTTTAAGTCTTTTTAGAAAAGAAGGTCACATTTTAGTGTTTTAATCTTGGAAATATAAAATTAAAGCTCTAAGATTTTTTATTCAAAGAAACTCTAATTCCATAATTTGGCTTCTGTAAAACATAGATCAAAAAGAATTTAACATACTTCTTTTGTTGATTCTCCAAAAAATAACTCTTCTTGGATGAACTAGCTCCAAATACAAGCCTTTGTTGCCTTTGAGTTGCTTCATTTGTGGTGCTCCTCAATTAAAAATCAATTGAATTGATTTATTGCTTTTCCTTCCTTGATTTGGTTTCAAATCCTATACTCACTGTGTAAATTTTTCCTCCTTTAATTTGGTTCTATTGGTCCTATTTGATAATGGTTTTTAGGTTGTTTAATCCTAATTAATTAAGGTAAGTAATATTAATAAAAAAAATTAAAACCTAATTGGATTAGGTTTCAAAAATTTGGGTCGAAAAATTTTGCGCTGGCGAAAACTGTGGCAGCGGGCCCGTGGCTGGGGCCAGTGGGCGTGCCAGCCCGATGGAAAATCTTGTGGGCTGTTATTTCGGGTACTTGGACCCGGGATTGGGTTGATTTTGGATACTTGGACCTGGGATTGGGTTGAATTTTGGTACTTAGACCCGAGATTGGGTACTTGGACCCGAGATTGATTTGATTTGGGTACTTGGACCCGAGATTGGGTACTTGGACCCGGGACTGGGTTTGATTTGGGTACTTGGACCTGAGCTTGAGTAGATTTGGGTACTTGGACCCGAGATTGGGTGCTTGGACCCGAGATTGATTTGAATTTGGGTGCTTGGACCTGAGATTGAGTTTGACTGACCTTTTATAATTTGAGAAATCTGACTGCTCCGGTTATTCCATGCATTGTGGTTTTCCACCCTCAAAATGGATCTTCATCCTTTGAGATCGGGTCTTCATCCTTGAAAATGAATCTTCATCTTTTGACATCGGGTCTTCACCATTGCAAATGGATCTTCATCCTTTGAGATTGGGTCTTTACTCTTAAAACATGGGTCTCTATCCATTGGAGGTCGGGTCTCTTTTAGCTGGATTGGTCTTTTATCTTTTGCATCTTCATTCTTTTGAGAGTTCTAAAGTTCCATTCTTTTGTTCTTCCTTTTAGCAAAGATTTAGCTATTTTTAATTGGACCTTATATCCTCTCCTTGCCCCCCTGTGTGGCAAAATATTTGTAAGTGAATTTAAAAATATTTGGTATATAAACTCAAAAAATTGAAAAGGAGAAACTTTGCCCCCTGTGTAGGCTCAAACCAAAGATTTTATCCATGCAAGCTTTGATTGATGTTTTTTCCATCTTGTTCTTTGCATAAGCATGCATTTCTTCTCTTTGCAAGATTGCTGGAGCTTTCTCAAGCAATGGGCTTTCTATGCCCCCCTGATTTGACATATTCTTTTGATTCTTCACTTCACAGAGTGTTTGATGTTCACTTTGATAAAGAATAGACAATACAAGACAAGAAAGTACGATGTGATATGCTCATGTATGAATGATATGCATGAATAATACTTACAGTTGTTCCATTGACTCACAGACCGAGGTGATTAGCAGAAGTGTTCTCATTGGTTCTGTTTTGATGCTCGTTCAAGTCTTGCATTGGAATGATCGAAAGCTTTGCATTTGTGGCTTTTATCTTCTATATGTTGAGAACATGAGTGGTAGAGACCCCTAATGGTAGAGTCAGGGATGCATCCATTTCGAATTATGTTTCAGCTTGCCAATAATCATTTCCTTTGCCCAATATGACCTTTGGAGGTTCAACATATTTCCCTTAACTTGAAGGCTTTGTATGACAAAACACATTTTTTTTTGAATTTTGATTTTTAAATCAAAGGTTGGCTTTGCCAAATTAATGTCAATGTACCTCAGGACTTGATTTTTCCGAATTAACATATCTATAACATGACAACCCTAGTTATCATAGTAAACTCGGGAATCATTTCTATTTAAGCAAGAACTGTTGCACTTCAGATAGGCACATACACATTACTTGGCCAAAGGTCTCATTTGAGTTTAAATATTGTCTATCTCATATGCATGCTTATTCAAACTATCTCCACTAATAGATTCTACCTACCAAGAGAGATCAACAGGTCTTTGATAGGCTTGAAATGGGGTCTATAAGGGACACGGGTTTAAATGAAGGCCATTTTGAGATAGGAGCTGGTGTGACACAATGGACAAACCCTCACACTATAAATTTCTTTTTTGAACTTTAGACAGTTGGGAGGAATCTTTCTAGACTCCAAATTCCTTCTATCTTCCTGACATTAATCTGGATCTTGATTAGAACAGTTTTTGTTCTTGCAAAAAGTTTGGTTCCCAAATTCATTTCTTTTCTTCTTCTCCCTTTTCTTTATTTCTCTTATTCTTCCCTTTTCTTTCTCTTTATCATTTTGTCCTTCTTTCTTGTAGAAATATCAAGTATAGAGCTTTTAAGCATTGAATGGTCTTTCTCCTTTTTCTCCAATTTTGATTGAATCTTTGGTTGGGTTGGACCAATTCAAGTCAAACCATCCTTATGGAAGCCTTTTGCTGCTTTAGGTAAAAGAGAACTCAGTTGGCTTTCTGAAACGCCTTTTCAAGTTTTATCTTTTTTTTTATTCTCTTTTTTCTTTCTTTTCTTTTTCTATTCTCTTTTTTTCTTTCTTTTCTTTTTCTATTCTCTTTTTTTTTTCCTTTTTTTGGTTCTAGCTCAAACATAGTTGTCTTTTTTTGTACCAACTTGGGCTTCCAATAATGGATGAGTGGGGTAACATAAATCTTCCTTAACAAGGATAAATCATTTGTTACTCTAATGTTGATGTTGTCTTGATATATTGGAGAGATTAAGGGAACTTCAACTACCATTAAGGTTTTGAGAACATCAACTATCTTCATGGTCTTGAGAGCTTCAACTATCCTTAATATCTTGACTAATCATTGCTTTCTTTGATCTTCTTGCCTCTTCATCTTAGTGATCATAAGACTTGTCAAAAGTATCACAATAGCTCAGGGTAGGTTATTGAGGTTTGTATGCCAATGAAAAGAAAGCTAAAATTTTATGAAGGCTCAAAGGGACAACTAGTGATTGATATTTAATAGGGTGGATACTAGTTGTTGGCTTATCAAACAATGCCTAGATCATTTCTCTCTTAAATAAGTAGAGTTCAATTTCGCCTCGAAAGCTTGTCAAAGCATATTCTAAGACTGACTAAGACCTAGACAAAGATAATTATGCAGGAGCCCTCTCTAATTTAGCATACACAACTCAATGCTATAGAGTAATTCCCTCATTTAGTATAGTCATTCAAGTCATGATGCATAAATATATTAATTCATGAATTATCAACCTAGATTCCTCATTGGTTGAGCACTAAAATGAACAAAGACCAACAAAAATTTATGATGAAAGTAATTTATTCAAACAAATTTAAATTTGAAAAACACGATAGTTCCAAAATATTAAATAAAGTAAGATTGAAAAGCAACATTCAAGCTAAGGAAAGTTCATTGAGTTAGGCTTCTTTTCCTTTCACATCTTCAACATTCCCATCTTGAAAAGAGGATAAAACAAAATCTTCTTCCAATCCTTTTCCCACCATAAAGATTGCTGGTGGTGGCACTCAGTTGAACCTTGGAAATGGATTATCTTTGGTGTTGGGCTTGTCCGGCTCAGGCAACTTGCCATTATCAATTAATTTCTGGATCTCATGCCTCAACTTCATGCAATTGTCCATTTCGTGTCTAGGCCTTTGATGGAATTGGCAAAATGCATTAGTATCAAAGTTAGGTGGAAGAGGATTAGGCAAAGGACGAGGAGTCAAGGGTTGTAACAATCCCTTCTTTTGTAGCTTATTGAGAACTCAAGATAGTGGCTTCCCCAGATCTGAAAACTGCCTCATTCCTCTTTCACTAGCGGCATTAACATCAACTTCTTTTTGTGTGCTTTGATTGCCCGACTGGTAATTCCCTTTCTCATTCCTTTTTATTGAAAAGCGATTCTTCTCCCTTTCCCACTCTTCAATTTGTAGACCAGCTTGGAGAAGATCTTTGAAATCATGTATGAGTGTGTGAGACATCCTCTCACGAAGATTAGGCAACACCCCTCTCACAATCATCCTTATTTGATCAAAATCATCGGGCCTCTTCTTGAGTAACGCAGCCTTGTTTCTCCATCTCTTTACATAATCTACAAAATTTTCATTTGGTCGTTGCCTAATGGACTCAACTTCCATTAAGGTAACTTCCATTTCAACATTATATCCATATTGTTGGATGAAGGCTTTGTAAAGTAGATCCCAACTCTTTTGTGTTCCATCATCTAAGGTATTGAACCAAATTTGGACAATAGGGTCCAATGAGAGCATAAAGTACCTTAGAGTTTGAGCCTTAGTAGCTTGGGCAGATTGCATGGCAGTGATATATTGCTTCACGTGGAGATGAGGATTTTCAGTGCCATTGTACTTAGCAAAGGAAGGCATCTTGAATTTATAAGGGACTTCTTCATCTTGTTCAAATAACTTGTCAACTTCGGACATCTCTTCGATTTTCAGCTTCTTCTCAAATTTCTTTTCTAAATAAGCAATCATCTTTTCAACATCAGATGTCTCGATTTTTTCAATAGTTGCCTTCTCAACAGCCTTCGGTTCTTTCTTCTTTTCTTGAACCTCTTGGTAGTATTGAGCCTAATCATCATCATCATCAATGACCACCTTTTCATCATCAAAAGCTACTTCACTAACTTTAGCCTTCCCTTTGTCCTTTACCTTCTTAGTGCTAGCAGATGCCTCGGCATGGTTTTCTAAGATCGCAGTCAATTGGTTCTTCATGGTCTCAGCTAGGGCCTCTTGGATTTCTTCCATCTTGGCATTGAGGGCTTCATCCACCATTCTTTGAATTTGTTCGGGCTCCATTATCTTTGGTGAGCAAGTGATTGAGTCGTTGCTAGATATCTCATCTCCGGCGTAGGTCGGATTGTCGTAAGCTTTTGAACTTTCATAATCCAGGGATGTGAGCCAGAGAGGACCAATGATATGAGATGCAAATGTATGCATGTATGCATGTATGCACGAACAATCAATAAACAAGTGTAATTAGGACGATCCTTCCAACCTTATAACATCCACACACGAATGGCGAGTCTCTTTTCCCTAGGTATATGGTTAACAAAATACCAACAAAGGGTATCTTGCTTTCAAATAATTCCCTCGGACGTTTCAATCAATAGTTATATTTTCAAAAATGGAAATCAATCCATGATAATTCCCATTAATTAGGTTTTAATCCATTCAACCAACTAAAGTAGCTTTTATGCTATGTTGGATTAAAACAAAATTAAGAGGTTTATTAAGAATAGATTTCTCATTGAAAAAGTAACTAATGATTCATGCCAAAAACAAGTCCATGGTTAATTTGTTCTTAGTGTAAACTAGGCCCACAATTGATTTTTGGTATTTCATAATTGACTTAAATATTTTTGCAAGCTCTTTGTAAAAAATGGTTGGGTGAAAATAGTTTTATTTCTAAGCCCATCGTAAAAGATTTTAGAAAAATGGATTTTGGGCTTAGTATTTGGGCCATAGCCAAAGAATTTTTGATTTGTTTTTAGAAAAGTCTTATGTCCAAAGATCATCTTGAAAAATTTTGAAAATAACTTTGGTCTTTTGGACTTTTAAAGAAAAATTTATTTTGAGCTTACAATATACTTAGATCATATTAGAAAAAGAACAAACCAAATAAGCCATGATTTAGACTAAGATAAACTAACCATAGTCAAACAACATGCATTTGAGGTAAAACCTAAGGAAAGTAACTAGGCCAATTACATAAGCTTTAGTCTTTGGGTAGAAAGGCTTAGGTTCCCATAGCAAGTATATACCAAATGGTACGAGGCTATGAGTGGTTATGCCATGCTCGATCTCCATACCTTGAGTGAAAGTATGGTATCCCTTACATAACATAACACGGGTAACACGGGCATCCTAACTCACGCACACAATGCAATCTAATATGATGCAATGGATACTATCATTATAAGAAAGAATAGAATAATATAAAGACCAACAAAATCAACTTTTCTTATCCCCAGTGGAGTCGCCACTGTGAGCGGGAATTTTCGCCCCCACTCCCGGTGGAATGGTTCTTGCGACTTCGGCACTGTTTAGGCTCGGGGCCTTAGAGAACACGAACCTAAGTCCGGAGAAAATGGAGTCGCCACCCGGATGGGCCGGGAAAAAGAAAGGGGTGGATGACTCGATTCCTAAGGAATCCCCAACCCCTTAATGGGTTCGGAAAGTTGGGTATGTGTGGGGAAGGTGAGAAATGGCCCAGCACCCCCCACAATGCCCGGTTCATTGGAACTGGCCTCCTTTACAGGTCTTAATATTATAAAATTCTTAAGAATAATAACATTATCCATATTACACACAATAATTAAAAGAAAGCATCATTATATTAAAATCAAAGCAATGTCCAAACAAAACAAAACAAATAAATGGACACCCATCCAAGGATGGAAACATGTCCTCACATCACATGCCTAGATAGGACACCCACCAAAAGGTAGAAACATGCCCTTTACATAAGTTCTAAAATAGAAAAGCAAATTAAATTACATGATGTTTAAATAATGAGGTACCCACCAAATGGAAACATACCTCTTACAACTTTTGGAAATCTAAATTGATTGATAAAAGTAAATAATCATTCATCATAAATAAACCATTCATCAAAAGTATTTAAATATCAATAAAATAAACATCCTCCATGATAAATTAAATAAATCAAGTATTGAAATTAAATAGATTAAAGCATAAGAGATAAATCAAGGTATAAGTAAATATGGAATTGAATAAAGCAAATAAAAGTTCTATTATAGCTACTGTGACTTTTTATGGAATTAAAATAGATTAGGGTTTTATGTTTTAAAAGGTTGGTAAGACTCTTTGATTAAACAAATTAAGATTTGAATGGTGAAATAATAAAACTAGGGTTTTAAATACCTTAAAATACTTTAATTTGTGATTTTTGGTTTATTGAATTTTAAGCTACTGTGTAATTTTTGAGTTTTTATGTTTTTATGTTTTTTAATGTTTTAAAAGGATTAGGGTTCATAAAAATTAGGGTTTAAGGTTTTAAAAGAATTAGGGTTCATTATTTTAGGTTTAAAAGTTGAATTTTGGTTTTAGGCTTTGAAATTAGGGTTCTCGAGTAATGAATTTGAATTAGAGTTTTAAAAAGCAATTTGATTATTTATGAAGTTTTATGAATTTAAACACATGGATTGAAATTTTTATAAGTAGAAAAGATGTTTTTGAAGGCTTTTTGAATGAAATAGAACCTACTTTAAAATTTTGAAAGAAATAGAATTTAATTTTGGTTTTGTTGAAAAATATGTTCAATGAGAGTTTTAATATTTTTAAGAAGAAAAAAATAACAATTTTAAGTCTTTTTACAAAAGAAGGTCACGTTTTAGTGTTTTAATCTTGGAAAAATCAAATTAAAGCTCTAAGATTTTTTTATTCAAAGAAACTCTAATTCCATAATTTGGCTACTGTAAAACATAGATCAAAAAGAATTTAACATACCTTCTTTTGTTGATTCTCCAAAAAAAATAACTCTTCTTGGATGAACTAGCTCCAAAGACAAGGCTTTGTTGCCTTTGAGTTGCTTAATTCGTGGTGCTCCTCCCTTTAAAAATCAATTGAATTGATTTATTGCTTTTCCTTCCTTGATTTTGTTTCAAATCCTATACTCACTGTGTAAATTTTTCCTCATTTAATTTGGTTCTATTGGTCCTTATTTATAATGGTTTTTAGGTTGTAATAAATTTTGGATGAAAGAAGATAAATATCTAAATATTATAATAATTTTATTGATTAACTAACTAACTAATTAAATATATATGTATGTGGATGGGAAAATAAGAGAAAATCAAAAAGAAAAATCTTCTTCTTCTTCACATCACACCACGAACGAAATTCCTATAGAGAAAGGGTGCTTTGATTCATCAAATACTCTAAATTTTACAAAAAAAACTCAAATGTTTTGAAGTGGTTTTGAAGACTAGGGAAAAATTCCAGTAAGTATTTCTCATTTTTTTAAGCTTGATTTTTTAATTTTTGGATTATGTGAGTTTTGCGATTTTGATGGATGATTTTATAATTTCTAATATGGAATGTTTTGAAGATGCATTTTGGTTGAGAAGAGCAAGATTGGCGAAGTTAGGATTTTGGAAATGAATATGTAAAATTAGGATTTTTAGTAGGGGTGTTTATAATTATTATGATGGGTTGTTTTAATGTTCTTTTGATGCATATGTTATGATTTTAAGGTTAGTTGTTGGATATGAGTGAGTTTTGATGAAGTTAGGGTTGGTGGGGAGGTTATGTGAAATTAGGATTTTTGATAATGATGTTTATAATTGTTAAAGTGAATTATTTTTACGTTGTTTTAATGTATATATAATGAATTTATAGTTGGATGATGGAAATGATTATGGTTAGTTGAAGTTTGAATAAAGTAGTAAGGGGAAAACTAAGGTTTTGGTGAAATTTGGGTAGAAATGGAAAAATTGATATTTAGTTGAATATAATGATTTGGAATGTTATGTTGATGGTATATTTCTATTTAAAATGTGATTTAGGATTAAGTAAAGTGGATTTGTAAAATTAAAGTGAAGAAGAGAAATTGGTAAAGTTGAAGTTAGAAGGTGATTTGAGCTTGGATATTGTCATATTTAAGGTTAATATGTACTTTGATAAATTGTGTTTTAGCTGCATTTGAGTTTGTAGCACCCCCATACTCTATATAAGTACTATACATATACCTGGTATACATACAATACGTATATAAAGTATAAGAATGTCACTTTTCGTTTTACTTTAAAACCCTTTATTCATATTCAAGCGATATTACATTAAATTAAAGAACATTTACGAAAATCATTATTGTTATCAAAAATAAAACCTAAATAAAATTATACATGTATGCATCGCCTTCTAGTTGGTCTCGAGACACTCTTACCCTTCTCGTGGCATCACAGCTAGACTTCCAGATCAACCGCATAAATACCTGCGCGATTAAACATCCGCGCTAAGCCCAAAAGCTTAGTAGTACAACTAAATAATAAAATACACTTTACCAAAATTATCATACCTCATATGTTTAGCATTATGTTTTATTGTTCTCTTACCACGTTTTCCTTTCTCAATGCATTCTTCATAAGTTCCCACTAATCTCATATACATAAACATATACATTAATTCAACCAATTACCATTCAAAGACTTATTCAACACCTTTACGAAAGCAATTCTCACAAATTCCATATTCATATATATATATATATTACACATCATACTTTATTTTTATAAAATCATATATCAAGAAAGTCCCTCAAAACATATTCACCTTCAATACATCAATGCACATATTACAAAAGCATACTTCATAACATTATTTTATCCACAATTCATCAAACATGAATCATACTTCCAATAAAAGCAATTATAGATGTCATTACTCATTTATTTCAACATTTAATATCACATTGACAACAAAGACAGACTCGGGCCCAAACAACACACTAATATGTTATTCAAAGTTCAGAGTTACTGCTTTGGTCCATAATCATAATCATCAAGCCCGTAGGCATCATCTATATATATATCTCTATCCATGGATAGTGTAACAGACCCAGTCTCTTGGACCATCAACTCGGCAAATCTCGAGGAGATCCTCAACCCGGCAAGACTGTTACTATAATTCACATTTCACATTTCACATTTATCGAGTAACAGACCCAGTCTCTTGGACCATCAACCCGACTAAATCGAGGAGATCCTCAACCCGGCAAGACTGTTACAAATCATATATCTCATAATCACAATTAGCATAGTGTAACAGACCCAGTCTCTTGGATCTCAATTCGTCTCAAATTGAAGAGATCCTCAACCCGGCAAGACTGTTACCTTTCATTTTATAGGCATGCCTCCAAACTCAGAACTCTGAAAATGAATAACATATCAGACACACAATTCATCTATTATTTCATTATCGATTCTCATCATCATCTAGGCAAACATGCCTCACTTAATTCAATTGAATCATCACAGCCAATCACAATGACTTCATATCACATTTGAGTCATCATTGCCAAGAACAATGGCTTCATATCACACTATATCTCAAATCACATTTCAAGTTTCATTATTGATATATGCAACATCAATTACATTACTAAACAAACATATCATGAATCAATCATACCATATAGGCATGCTTCAATCATAACATTAAAGTAATTCATCATCAATGATCTCATGATATTCCACATTATACACAACATGCCATTATTCATATGCATCATCAATCTACATATAGTACAATACAATTCATGAGATTGACAATGTATAAAACCTAACATGGTTCATATAATATCAATGTTATCATCAAATCATATTGATCAATTCAATTCATCACTCAAGTATACATAATCAATGACATTGCACATACTTTTTCATTGATCATTATATCTTCCACATTTCCTATATTATCATTGATATATTCATACATAACAATTTACCTTATTCAAGAACTTAGAATCCTCCATATACATTTGGTTGGATCATTATCGTTTTAAGTGTGTTTAGGTACAAAAGACATTTGAAGATCCAACAATGTTTGAAGACCAAATAACAAACACATTTGCAAACACCCTCAAGGGACATGGCCAAGCTTGTGGCCGTGTCTCTCAATACAATCATTCAGTAGCAAACACGCCCAAGGGACACGGCCAAGCTTGTGGCCGTGTCACTCAACACCAATTCAAGCAGTAGCAAACACGGGCAATGGACACGGCCAAGCCAGTGGCCGTGTCTCTCAACACACAATCCAGTACCAGACACGGGCAAGGGACACGGCCGTGTCTCTCAATATAAATAAGACAGTAACAAACACAGGCAAGGGACACGGCCAAGCCAGTGGCCGTGTCTCTCTAAAACTCATCCAACACGGCCAAATTTGCCCTAACTTGGCCGTGTCTCTCATAACTTGGCCGTGTCCTACAATAATTTAAAGACCAAACACTCGAAATTCATCCAAACCAAACCCCAAATCAACATTTCATCATTTTCCTTACAATTATCTCAACTCATCATCACTTAGATGTTAATTTCACACATTTATATACTTCAATCTCTTGTTATCATCCACTTACACACCAATCAAACCAAACATAACCTAAATCCAAAAGAAATCCAACTAAGAAGATAAAAACTTATATATATAAGTATAATCAATAAATTCAACTAAAGAGATGAGTACTTACCTAAATATGTTGCCAAATCTTCATCTCCATCTTCAATACTCTTAAAATCCTTAAGAAATTTTGATGAAGATCACCTTTCTCTCTCTCTCTCGTGCTCTCTCTCTCTCTTGTGCTCTCTCTCTCTCGTGTTCTCTTATCCACGAAGAAGAAGAACAGAAGAAGAAGAAAGAAAGAAGGTTCTCCTCTCTTCCTTCGTTCTTATCTCATATATATATATATAATAATAATAATAATAATAATAATAATAATAATAACAATAACAATAATAATAATAATAACAACAATAACAATAATAATAACAATAATAACAATTATACCATTAAATCTCCACCACACACAATTCCTTTTGACTTTCTTCTTCTTTTCTCTTTTTGTCCTTATCATCATTATTATTATTCATTAATTATACAAATATATATATATATAACACACTTTTCCTACACCATTTTATACATCATGTATATGTGATGTATATGTGGGTATATGTATATGTCATATATTTTGCATTTATTTTTCCTACATCTTCTCTTCACTTCTCTTCTCTTTCCCTTCAATACACACATTGAATCCAAATACAACAATAACCCCAACACTTTTAGGGCATAATATGGGATATTACAGAGTTGGCATAAAACATTGTGATTTAGTGGATGTGTTATGCCTCTTTGATATTTGTTTTGATATAAAATATAATCAAATGTGTTCAGAGCATGAAAAAAATGATATGTTAAGCTATTGTATTATGGCAAATGTAATTGTTATGTACATATTATGTGAAATGTACATAATGCTAAGTATGATGTGAAAATTGAAAAATAAATATAAAAATGTGGAAAAAAATGAAATAAAATGATGAAATAGGCCAAATCGTGAATGTGGCTAAGTAAAATATATTATATTAAAGAAAAATATGGAAAAATATAAGAAATTATGAAAAAAAGAGAAAATGTATCTGTAATGTGATTACAAACATGAGAAAAGATTATAAAATGTTATGACATGTGATAGTGATCATGGTTTGAGATGATCACATGGGACATATGGAATGTTGGAGAAAGAATTGATAAATAAAATGAGAATGTGAAAAGGTAAAGTGTTGTTATGTTTATGCGTATTTGTTGTATGTATGAACATGTTTTATGCAATTTGATGAAAAGAATGTGAAAATGAAGCATAATATGTCCATTGTGATGTAAAAGTGATCATATTATGGGTCGATCACTTTGGAGATGGAAAATGAGATGAAATGTGTGAGTGATCAAGAATTGAGTTAATCCCTTGAAAAGAGTGAAAAAGTGTTATTGTGTGTTTGTAACCCTATACAATCACTTGTCTAGTAATGTTGAGAATGATTATGCAAGCATTGATAGACTTGAGCAGAGCTAGGTCATGTGATTGAATATGAAAATAGACCCAAGAAGAGCTAGGTTGAGAAAGTGATGTTGTGATAACTCGACTTAAAAATTGTATAGGGGTTTTTGGGCCTAATGTGTGTGTGCTTGGATGTAATGTGTGTTGTGTAAATATTATGAGATGTAAGTTTGAACATATATATGTGATGAAAGAAAGAGTATTATATGGCAATAATATTTTATGTGTCAAAGAATAAAGAAATGAATGTGGCATGTATTAATGCAAATGTAATGAGTGATTAGATGAATAGTAAATATCATAAAAATAAAGAACATTTAAATAAAGGTATATAGCATGGAGTGTGCCATGACATGATGGCATGATAACATATGGGTCATGATAAACATGCATTGAATTTTAAATTGTTTATATTATCAAGATATATACCACTAAGCTACATGCTTAGCGCGATAGTTTGTATCATACAAGTATTAGAGGTGCAGACCATAGTGGTTCAGATTGTGATAGAGATTTGAAGAATTATGCGTGCCACGAGACCAACTTGGGAGGTGTTGCATCCATGTATGAGATGGTTTTGATGTACTTTGGTTTTTGTACATTTAGGTTACAATATATGTATGTTAAATCAATTCTGGGAAATGTTATATGTGAATATTTAAATAGGAACAATATTGTTTTATATATGAGATTTTTGAATGTACATTAATGAGTGGTGGCTTGGAGAATGGTTGAAAACTCTATTTTGGGAGTGTTATTTTATGGAGGTTACATTTTTGATGATTTAAAATTTATTAAAATTACAGAAAAAAAACTCTCATGAAAGTTTTCCAGAGAATTTTCTCTTATAAATTTATTTAATTATCTTTAAATTAATATTATGCTTGCAAAAAGTGATTTTATTGAATTATTGTCCCACTTTTGTATTATATATATATTTTATGTATAAAGAGTATATATATTTTATGTATAAAGAGTATATATATTTTATGTATATAGAGTATAAGAGTGTTAGACATTTACACATCCTTATAAATAACAATGCACTTACATATAAAGACCCAACATCAAAGTAGCTTAGCACTTTCATAACAACAAAATGAGCTAGGCCAACATCAAATGCAAATGAATCAAAGTGTTTACTTACCTCTAAATGTCAATTTCCAAGCCAATTTCACCTCTACTCCTTCACTTTCTAAAATGCCCTTCACTCCTTTAATTTTGGAAATGCTCTCTACTCAATCCTAAATTGAGTTTTAAGTTTAAATGAATCATTACAAAAATATTTCTAGTCATTTTAGCCATTCAAACATCAATTTTTTTTATTCTACCTAATTTTCCACCAAAACCCTAACCTAACTGACTACCTCTTCTAAACCACCACCAAACTCAATCATCCAACCCCAAAATCTTTACTTACACACCAAAATAACTTTATTACAAACCATTTTAACCATTATCCAAGCTCCCTTCAAAAATCAAATTTTTACATATCCAAAATTTCAAAGAAAACTTCTTAAATTTCCAAAAAAAGCTTACCTATTACTTGAGAATCCTTCAAAATCTCCCTTAATCCTCGAAAACTTTATAAAATATTGAGTATTTAAAAGAAACAAAAATCTCCTTCAAGCTTCTATGGAGGTTCGGCCCTTGAGAGGAAGAAGAAGATGATGACAAATATTTAATTTTTTTGACTTTTTTCCTCTTCTTTCCTAGCCATATATATATATTAAATAATTAAATAATTAAAAATTAATAAATATTAGTTATTTTTATGTCTTCCACACAAAAATATTTTAATTTTGATTTTTTAACTTTTTAACTTTTACTTAGAAATTTTAACTTTTTTACTTTTTGACTTTTTCATTTTCTAGTAACAAATATATTTTGTATAAATTTAATATATATCCTACAATAACTTCCTCCACCATCTAACTTAGCCATTCTAAATTATTTATTTAATTATGTTTAATCAAACTACGAGTGTTACACCCAATGTACCTGATTGTGAAATATTTGTGTAGTTTAAAATTATGTGTTGCATTGAAGCATAATGCATTAAATGTCATGAAGAAATTCATAATGCAAACACATTACAATATATATATTAACATATTAAAAACACACATATTGGGCCCAAGAAGTCCCTACATAATATCCAAGTTCAAGAATAATTGATTTGGCCTATCACGATATTGGAGATTTAAGTGTCATATCAAATCGCTCGAAAGTGCATCCCCTATCAACACCGGAGATCTAAGTATCATATCATAGCACTCGAAGGTGCGTCCCCTATCGATATCGGGGATCTAAGTGTCATATCATACAGCCCGACGGCATGTCTCCTATCTACACCGAAGGTCAAGTATCATATAATAGTGCTTGAAGGCTGCCTTCTCGACACCAATGTGTCTCGTCTGTAGGCGTAATGAAATGTCATGATGTATTGTTGGCATGCCAATTCAATAGTACCAACATCAACTTTCTGGAACAAGTAATTATGCAAGGCTAACCACACATCAACATTATACATTTCCTTTCTCACATTTTTGATATTTTACCAATGATCAACTCTTTTCATGATCACCCCACGTTTCATTTCATTTATCAATTGCCTTATATTTTCTTACTCTCATCTCATTTATCATTTCTCAATCTCATTGCACCATCATGAGTCACATTCACAATGTGGCTCATTTCCATATTTTCTGACATTTCATGAACATATACATGTTACCCATCACATTACATATTATTAACATACCACATACAAATCATGTCCAAACAACATTTTACAATGGTCAAATACCCAATGAAGCACTCATCACACAACTATGCGACATTGCATAGATTATGTGAGTAACCACATTTCAAAGTAATAATAAAAATTATGCTAAATTATATTTAATAAATCTCAAGTTATCAAAATATGTATTAGCCTTTAAAAGCTCCAAAATCCACCCAGTTTACTCCCCACCTCTTATTTTCTCCAAAATACTCATAAACACCCATATGAGTAACCTTCCTTGGGGAAACTATGGCCTAAGGAACCTTCCTTGGGGAAACTATGGCCTAAGGAACCTTCCTTGGGGAAACTACTTCAAAATATGTAGTAACCTTCCTTGGCGCAACTATGGCCTAAACACTCATAAACAAAATAATAAGTAAAATTATCCAATTAGAATCATTTATATACTCATTTTACATAAAGTAACCATTAGTTTTACAATTTCTACCCAAGCTTCCATTAAAACCCTAATTTTCCACTTACTACCTTCTCCATACTGCAACATAACCAATATATTTTCATCATTCAACCATAAAATCATAACATATGCATCAAAACAATATCAGAACAATCCATTTCTACAATTATAGCTACCTCTTTCAAAACCCCAAATTTTACGTATTCCCCCATAAAGCCTAACTTCATCAATTATGCTCAACTTAACATATTAACTACCAAATCATCATATATTCATCATATTAGCTTCTAAGCTATCTATTCTAACAATTAAAACAAATTTTCTCTCACTAACCAAATTATACATAATCTTAAAAACTAGAGAAATCAAGTTTGAATTAAAGAAAACTTGAAACCTTTTTTAATCTTCAAAACTACTCTAATCTTCTTGTAAAATTTGATGTAATGGATGAAGTGAATCCCTCCCTCTCTCTCAAACTTGGCAACAGTGAAGAAGAAGAAGAAGAAGAAGAAGAAGAAGACTTTTTATTTTCTTTCTTTCTTTGTCAACCACACTCACACACACATATATATTTAACTAACTAAATAATTAATTGATTTAACATTAAATTATTTTTAATCTTATTCCTATCCAAAATTGCTTTTAATTTTCTTCTCTTTTTTCATTAATATTATTATTATATTCAATTTCAACTTTTTACCTTTTTATTTTTTACATAACTTTTTTTAGTGAAATTGTATATATTAGGTATATATTAGGTATATGTTAGTTATATACCATGTATACATTCGGTATCCAATGTAGATTTTATGTATATTTTGTGTATATATTAGGTGTATACCATATGTATCCCTCTTCCAACACATTAATTAACCCTCCATATTAACTGCCATTGTGCCTATTAAAAGTACAGATGTTACAACATATGCATGCATGCAAATCACCATTTTAACATTTTCTTTAAAACCTAGCTAGGTCAAAAATCTTAAACATAGGCTCTGATACCAAAATAAATGTAGCATCCTTATACTCTATATATGTATATTACATATATAAAATACAAGTGTGTTATAGTAATTAATTGTGAAAATCCTATTTTAATGTATCAAAAATAAATTTAATAAGTAAATAAATATATATAATCAAATGAAAAATATTTAACATTTAAATTAAAATAATGTACATATAGTTAGTCAATTTGCATAAAAATATCTGAAAAAAATTTACCAGAGTTTTATCTATAATTTTGATAAATCTCAAAATTCAAATAACACAACCAGTAAAGATAAAATACTCCCAATTTATATAATTAATCCAAAATCCATTATTTCTTGCAATATCATTAAGTATTTCATAAACATATATCATGTAATTTATTTACTTTTACAATACGTTACAATGCCATAATTATATAAATGAATTTAGAAAATCATATAGTGTACATAAACATAATGTACTTGAACAAAATACATTTACATGCCATGCAATGAAACATCGGCTATGCAATTCTCGTGGTAAAAACTCTACCTTTAGTTGTTAATCTCAAACTTAAACCTTTTTAGGTCTATCCGAACTACCTTGCTCTACAACTCTATCACATGGGCAATACAATTCAACCGCACTAAGCTAAAAGCTTAGTGGTATTTACTTTGATAACACAATATTTAAAAACCAATATATGTTTTTTATGGCACCGAATGCATTTAGCTACCAATGTAATACATTACTATTTAGTTACCAATAATCCCAATGTAATACTATTTAGTACATGCATGCTCATTACACCAAAAAAGGATTTACGAATATGCCGCAGGTGGGATTACTTTCGTTATCCCCCAACTTACCTAAGGAAGGTTCCTAAATAAATTCTACTTACTATCCCAAGGTTTAATCCTAAATAATTTAAGTGTTAGCCAAACAATTGGCCTCTATATTTATCTTAGGCAATCAAATTTAATTGGACCAATTTTTTTTTATCAACTTACATTTTGCAAGACTTCAATTTTTGAAGAAACTTCAAAGAGCCCGACCAGACCAGGAGCTATCCTGACTAAACTCAATAGAAGTAGGCCATACAAAGCTCAAGTATGACCACACAATACCAAGCTACCGAACTAAAAGCAAGTCCAACCACACTAATAGCGAGCTGCCAATGAGCTGACAAGTGTTCCACAAACCAGGTGATAAGAGCACGAACATTCCAAAATTGAGCTGATTGGACTGAAGTATGGTATGACTGAAAAAAGCACGAGCTAAATGAACAAAGCATGAGCTGACCAGACCAAGCTCGAGCAAAATGATCTAGTAGGTTTCACGCTCAGTATCACTCCCATATTGTGAATAGTCTATCCATCATGACCAGATCATCGATTAGTTCGACCATACCAAGACTGAGCTAAATCCTCAAAACATCTAGTAGAACTCATAGTTCTTAGCACTAAGAAAGTCTCAACATACCATGCCTGGATCGACCGAACCTAATGTAGCTAGAGCAGACTGAGCCATAGCCAAAAATCCAATAAAGTTCCAAAAGAGATCACGGTCATTAGTACTCCCAAAAATCTCAGCTTACTATGAGCATTCTGACTGGACTAAAGACATTCCAACTGTACTACTGGAATGGGATTCAAATATTATAGCCATTACTTAACCACTCAATTGGTGGATGCCATGTGTACTAGCCGTTGAATAACTTTTGTTAGAGAAATGGAGAGCACAACTAGACAAGCCCTTGGTCCATCCAGGTCAAGCATGAGCTGATTAGACTAAAGCTTAATTTGACTGTGCCAAGCCTGGGCCAGCCGTAATACTTGTAGTCTGTCCATGAACTTGCCCTGAAAAGTGTTTTAAGTGGGAGACAAGAATCAAATATGTTGGATCCCATCTCAACTGGCTAGTTACAATCTTAAAGACTATAAATACTATAGGGAACATCATTTTTTTAGTAAGATTGTGATTGTAATTACTAAGATAAACATCTTTCATTTCTTTGCAATAAAATTTATACTTGTATTCAATGAGTGTTGGGTGTGAGCATTAAACACCATTGTAAGTTTGAGTGTGAGCTTTGAAACACTTAGGTTTTAGTGTGAGCCTTGGAAAACTCTTGTTTAGGTTATAAGGAAGATACTCAAACCTTGTAGAAGTTTGGTATGAGTTTGTGAAAACACCAAGTTAGAGTTAAGCTTGTAAAAACTCGAGATTAGTGGAACCTTAATGAGTTATTAATGAAGTGGATGTAGGATTGAGGTAATTTGAACTACTATAAATTCTTTGTGTTTGATCTTATCTACTCTACTTAGTTGGTTTCTTAAATTTTCAATTTTTCATCACTTCTTCAAAATAACCAATTCACCCCCCTCTTGGTTGCCATCTTGGGACAATAATTTGTGTCAAAGCCTCAAATTTTCAAAAAGCTTAATTATGAAATTTGATCCATCATGGCAGCCATTCCTCCAACTAATGCCTTAACCTCTTCATTTCATGGAAATCTCAATTCCAATCTTGAACCTTACTTTGATAGAACATATTATTCTTATTTGAAGCATAAGATGTATTTGTTCCTTGATAGTGAGGGAATTGAGTGGAAATATGTGAAAATGAATGGAAACCTCCTACTCATGAGATTGATGGTGTTCAAGTTTCTCTCCCAAAAGAAAAGTGGACCGATGCTCAAGAAAGGACTCTCTATAATAATAATAGATTAGCCTCCATCTTGGTAAACTTTTTGTCTAGAGAAGAAGGTGAAAGAGTTCAACATCTTACATGTGCACATAGTATTTGAAAAACTCTTGAGAATTATCATGAGGGTACCACCCAAGTGAGGTTCACCATGACCCAAATTCTTATGCATGAGTATGAACTTTTCAAAATGAAGCCCAATGAAAATGTCACCAAAATGATGAATCGGTTACTTGCTATTGTCAATGACTTGAAGAAATATAGAAACTTCTATGATCAAGGTAATGTTAATAATAAAATATTGAGAGCACTTAGAGTCAAGAAGAAATTTAAATCAAAGGTTTCTTCAATTGAAAAAGCTCATCACCTTAGCATACTGAGGACTGATGAGTTAGTCGAGACATTTCTCACATTCAAATTGTACACCGAAAAAGAAGATGTCAAATGTAAGAAGGATAAGAGGAAAGCAATTACTCTCAAAGTCACCAAAGATGTTGAGAGCTCAAGTGATGAAGTTGGTGATGATGATGAAAAAATGGCCATACTATCTAAAAGAGTAAATGAATGGAAAAGAAAGAGAAGATGGCAAGCCAATAAAGGTAATTCATCAAATTCCTCTTTCAAAGAAAAGGAGAAGAATAATGAAATAAAATGCTATGAATGTGGCAAGATAGGTGTAGACCCTTAATTTTTGACCCAGTACAATCTGATAGTTCAAGATAATTTTTGTAGAATATTAATTATTTAAATAATATTTTAATTACTAATAATATTTAATAGTTATTTTTAATAAAAATGAAACATAAAAATATAAAAAATGAAAAAATAAAAAATCAGACGGACCGGCGAGCGACGATTTTTTTACCAAACCTTGTTTTATAAGGTTTTGTAATTTTTCCTAAATAGTTATTATTTTCTTATTAAAATAGGATTAGGTTTTAATTTTTTTTCCTATAAATACCAAATTAAACACACTAGAAAGGGAGAGATAGAACACGGGAAAGACCCTAAAGAAAGGGAGGAGGAAAAATCTTAGAAGAACATCAACCGTTTTTTGAGAACGAAGGAAACAACAAACAGAAATATCAAGACAACCAAAGAAGAAGGCAGAGTCCATACTATCTTCACATTGTTCACCTAGAAATTAATTTTTTGGTGGAACCAACGACGGAGGTTTGATCTTTAATTATAAACTATTCATGTTGACAGTAGCTTTATTTTCTTTGATTAATAAGAACATATAGTAACTTGATCTTTGTTTTAATAACTTTAATTGTTTGCTTTAGTTAATACATTAATCAGTTGGTATTCGTAACTCCACTTGCATGCTTTATAAAAAACTTAAAACTATCCAGTAGCTATTGAGGGTTTGAATTAATTATCATAATCTAGTTTGTTTATACTTGCTATGGAGATTGAGCATGGCATAATCACTAATAGCCTTATACTTTTTGGTATATACTTGCTATGGGAACCTAAGCCTTTTAACCCAAAGACTAAAGCTCATGGAATTGGCCTAATTACTTTCCTTAGGTTTTTACCCCAAATGCTTGTTGTTTGACTATGGTTAGTTTATCTTGGTTTAAATCATGGCTTATTTGGTTTGTTCTTTTTCTAATATGACCTAAGTACATTGTAAGCTCAAAATAAATTTTTTCTTTAAAGTCCAAAAAGACCAAAGCTATTTTCAAAACTTTTCAAGATGGTCCTGTTTTGTTAGTTTTTGTCATAGATTTGTAGTTTGTTTATTATGATAATTATTGTTTTATTTAGGTATTTTGTTAGTTTTTATCGGTTTGTTTAGTGTTTTCATTAATTTTGATAGTTTTAGTTTATTTTAGTGTTTGTGTTGTTTTTGATCTAGTTTTTAGTATAGTGTTTATGTTTTGTTGGTTATTGTTTATTTACTTTTTGTTTAAAGTTTGTTTGATGTTTTGTTTTAGGTTAAAAAAGCCAAGGAACCAAGACTGAAGAAGAAGAAATCATCACAGTAGGCGACACATGCAAGCGACATGGCCAAGTCAGGCGACACATGCAAGCGACATGGCCAAGTCAGGCGACACATGCAAGCGACATGGCCAAGTCAGGCAACACATGCAAGCGACATGGCCAAGTCACCTGGCCATGTCTCTCCAAAATGAAGCAACACGGCCAAGTCACCTCAAACATGGCCATGTCCCTCCAAATATGCTCAAACACGGCCAAGTCATCACAGTAGGCGACACATGCAAGCGACATGGCCATGTCACTTGGCCATGTCTCTCCAAAATGAAGCAACACGGCCAAGTCACCTTAAACATGGCCGTGTCTCACCAAGTTCCAAAGGAAAGAAGACTAAAGACTTACAGTGAAGGACACATGCAAGGGACACGGCCAAGTCTTGTGGCCGTGTCCCTCAAAAGACATGCAACACGGCCAAGTCACCTCTGACTTGGCCGTGTCACTCAACAAAGAAGAAAGAGAGATCGAGCAATAGAAGTGGACACAGGCAAGGGACACGGCCAAGTGACCTGGCCGTGTCCCTCCAAAGATCACTCACACGGCCAAGTCACTTCTGACTTGGCCGTGTCCCTCATGTTCCAAGCCCGCATCGGATTTTTAACGAGTACGATTCATATAAAAGGAAAATAAAAGCTAGGGTTTGGGGGACGATTTAGAAGGGATTTGGAGCAAAGTTTTGAGCCGTCAAGAGCAAAGTTAGGGTTTTAAACATTTGTTTTCTTGATTTTTATTTCACTTTGGATTAAAACTAGTTTAGATTAAATTGTTCTAGCCATCAAGACATCCTTCTTGCAAGATTGAACAAGAGATTCTTCAAAAGCTTCAAGGAGTTTGTAACTTGGTTTTGTTCTTGAACTTATTCTCTTTATTTTCATTGAATTGATATTATCATGTCTATTTTGATTTCTTTGAACATTAATAAGATGAATATGTTTGATTGCATTATGAACTAATTTGATCTAGTCTAGGGTTTGTATGGATCTGCTATGATTGTATGAATTGGTTATTCTCTTAGCTAACAATTTCTTTAGCCTTGATTGAATGGAATATTGTTAATATATAATTGATTGATCACCAATTATGTGTTTTAAGGTATTAGATGATAGATCGAGAGATGAAGTTTAATACTTGTACAATTCAATTAAGGACTTAGGTGAATTAGAAATATAACTTATTAAAAAGATTATTTCACTTATAACAAGATTAGTTGAAAGAGGTTTGAATGCGAGAGCTTATTTCCTTGACTCGATTAGTTGAGTTGTTTGAGATTTAATATTTGAAATTGAATTAGTTAAGAGGAATAACCGTTCATACATATAAGTAGTAGAGAAGTGCAAACCCTAGACCATTCTATCAAGTGAATCAAAACACAGTTCAATTTACTTTTATTGTTTTAAACTTTAATCAATCTTCTTTATTATTTAGCAATTTATAAATCTCTTTATTACTTGTTAAACATAATCTGATAAGCAATTAACCACTTTGGCTTCCTTGAGAGAACGACCTTGGGGCAATCACCTTTGCTACAACTACTTCGTATACTTGCGAGTGACGCTTTGTGGTAGAGTTAATTTGAGCGCAACAGGTCCTTGGACATAAAATTTTTCTAAAAAAACAAATCAAAAATTATTTTCTCATGACTCAAATACAAAGCCCAAAATCCATTTTTTCTAAAATCTTTTTACAATGGGCTTAAAAGCAAAATTATTTTCATAAGCTTTTCAAAGAGCTTACAAATTATTTAGGTCAATTATGGAATACCAAAAATCAACTGTGAGCCTAGTTTATACTAAGAATTATTAATCATGGGCTTGTTTTTGGCAGGAATCATTGGTTACCTTTTTAAGTGAGAAATCTATTTGTAATAAACCTCTTAATTTAGTTTTAATCCAATATAGCATAAAAGCTACTTTAGTTGGTTAAATGGATTAAGACCTAATTAATGAAAATTATCAGGAACTGATTTCTATTTTTCAAAATATAACTATTGGTTGAAACGTCCAAGGAAATTATTCGAAAACAAGATATCCCATATTGGTATTTTGTTAGCCATATTACCTAGGAAAAGAGACTTGTCATTCGTGTGTGGATGTTATAAGGTTGGAAGGAATGTCCTATTTATCCTTGTTTGTTTATTGTTTGTGCATACATGCATACATGCATCACATGACATATCATTAATCCTCTCTGGATCACAGCCCTGGATTACGATAGTTCGAAAGCTTACGACAATTCGACCTACACCAGAGATGAAGAATCTAGCAGTGACTCAATCACTTTCTCACCAAAAGCAATGGAGCTCGAACAAATTCAAAGAATGGTGGATGAAGCCCTCAATGACATGATGGAAGAAATAAAGAAGGCCCTGGCAGAGACAATGAAGAATCAATTGGCTGCAATGTTAGGGAACAATGCCAAAGTATCTGCTAGCACCAAGAAGCCAAAGGACAAAGGGAAGGCTAAGATTGGTGAAGTGGCTTTTGATGATGATAAGGTGATCATTAATAATGATGATGATTGGGCTCAATACTTCCAAGATCCTCAAGAAAAAAGGAGTCGAAGGTTGTTGAGAAGATAACTATTGAAAAGATCGAGACATTTGATGTTGAGAAGATGATTGCTGATTTAGAAAAGAAATTTAAGAAGAAGCTGAAAACCGAAAAGTTATTCGAGATTGACAAACTGTTTGAACAAGATGAGGAGGTCCCTTACAAATTCAAGATGCCTTCCTTGTAAAGTAGTACATCACTGCTATGCAGTCTGCCCGAGCCACTAAGGCTCAAACTCTAAGATATTTCATGCTCTCATTAGACCTTGTTGTCCAAAATTGGTTCAACACCTTAGAGGAAAGTACTCAAAAAGATTGGGACATGTTGTACAAGGCTTTCATTTAGCAATATGGGTACAATGTCGAGCTGGAAGTTACCTTAATGGAAGTTGAGTCCATTAGACAAAGGCCAAATGAGAATTTTGTGGACTATGTGAAAAGATGGAGAAATAAGGCTGCTTTGCTCAAGAAAAGGCCCAATGAATCTGAACAAACAAGGATGATTGTGAGAGGGGTGTTGCCTAGTCTTCATGAAAGGATGTCTCATACTCTCATCCGTGATTTCAAAGATTTTCTCCAAGCTGGTCTGCAAATTGAAGAATGGGAAAGGGAGAAGAATTGTTTTTCAATAAGAAGGAATGAGAAAGGGAATTTTCAGCCTGGCAATCAAAGTACACAAAAGGAATATGATGTTAATGCCACTAGTCAAGAGGAATGAGGCATTTTTCAAAATTAGGAAAGCCGCTATCTTGGGTTCTCAATAAGCTATAAAAGAAGGAATTGTTACAACCCTTGACTCGTCGTCCTTTGCATAATCCTCTTCCACCTAACTTTGATACTAATGCATTTTGCCAATTCCATCAAAGGCCTGGACATGAAATGGACAATTATATGAAGTTGAGGCATGAAATCCAGAATTTAATTGATAATGGCAAGCTGCCTGAGCCAGATAAGCCCAATACCAAAAGTAATCCTTTTCCAAGGTTCAACAAGGTGCCACCACTAGCAACCTTCATGGTAGGAAAAGGATTGGAATAAGATCTTGTCTTACCCTCCTTTCAAGATGGGGATATTGAAGATGTGAAAGAAGAAGAGGCTTAACTCAACAAACTTCCCTTGGCTTGTTTGTTTTATTTTCTTTATTTGGTGTTTTATGGAACAATCGTGTTTTTAAAATTTAAATTTGTTTGAATAAATTACTTTCATCAAAAATTTTATTGGTCTTTGTTCATTTTGGTGCTCAACCAATGAGGAATTTAGCTTGATATTTATAAATTAGTATATCTAGGCATCATGATTCGAATGACTTTACTGGATGAGGGAATTGCTTTATAGCATTGAGTTGTGTATGCTTACTTAGAGAGGGCTCCTACATAATTAACTTTGTCTAGGTCCTAGTCAGTGTTAGAACATGCTTTGATAGACTTTTGAGGCAAAATTGAACTCTGCTTATTTTAAGAGAGAGATGATCTAGGCATTGTTTGATGAGCCAACAACTAGTATCCACCCTATTAAATATCAATCCCTAGTTGTCCCTTCGAGCCTTCATGAAATTTTAGCTTTCTTTTCATTGGCTTACAAACCCCAACAACCTACCATGAGCTGTTGTGATACTTTTGACAAGTCTTATGATCACTAAGATGAAGAGGCAAGAAGTTCAAAGAATGGAATGAATAGTCAAGATCATAAGGATAGTTTATGTTCTCAAGACCATAAGGGTAGTTGAAGTTCACATAATATCTCCAATCTATCAAGATAACATCAGAGTAATAAATGATTTATCTCTGTTAAAGGAGATTTATGTCACTTCACTCATACATTATTAGAAACCCAAGTTGGTACAAACAAGACAACTCTTTTAGAGCTAGAACCAAAAAAAAGAAGAAAAAGAAAAGAAAAGAAGAAGAAAAAAAAAGGAAAAAAGGACAAAAGAAAAAGGAAAAAAGAAAAGAAAAAAAAAAGAAAGATAAAACCTAAAAAGGCGGTTCAGAAAGCCAATTGATTTCTCTTTTATCTAAAATAGCAAAAGGCTTCCATTTGGCTTATAAGGACAGTTTGACTTGAATTGGTCCAACCCAACCAAAGGTTCAATCAAAATCAGAGAAAAAGGAGAAAGACCATCCAGTTCTTAAAAGTTATGTACTCGACAATCCTACAGGGAAAAAGAATAAAATGCTCAAAGAAAGGGAAGATTAAGAAAAAGAAAGAGAGAGAAACGAAAAAATGATGATGAATATGGGCACCAAACTTTTTGCAAGGGCAAAGACTATCTAATCAAGATCCAGATTAATACCAAGAAGATGGGAGAACGCTCAAAGCACTATCTTTTCATGCTCCCAACTGTCTAAAGTTTCAACAAGAAATTTGTAGTTTGAGGGTTTGTCCATTGTGTTACATCGACTCCAACTTAAAAATGGCCTTCATCTAACCCATGTCCCTTATAGACCCCATTTCAAGCCTATCAAAGATCTGTTGATCTTTCTTAGTAGGTAGAGTCTATTAGTGGAGATAGTTTGAATAAGCATGCATATGATATAAACAATATTCAAACTCAAATGAGACCTTTGGCCAAGTAATGTGTATGTGCCTATCTGAAGTGCAACAATTCTTACTTAAATAGAAATGATTCCCTAGTTTAGTATGGTAACTAGGGTTGTCATGTTATAGATATGTTAAGTTAAAATTCAAGTCCTGAGGTAAATTGACATTGATTTGGCAAAGCCAACATTTGACTTCAAAATCAAAATTCAAAATTGAAAATTCAAAAAAAAAAAGAAAAAAAGAAATTTTACAAAGCCTTCAAGTTAAGGGGAGTATGTTGAAGTATCGAACCTCAAAGGACACATTGGGTAAAGGAAATGATTACTGGCAAGGTTATGAAGAAGATACCAATTGACATACTAAATCATAATTTGAAATGGATGCATCTCTGTTGTTTGGGGCCTCCATTATTCATGTTTTCAATATCTTGAAGATAAAAGCCATAAATATGAAGCATTATGTCATTCCAATGCAAGACCTGAACGAGCATCTGAAAGGAAGTAATGAGAACACTTCTGCTGATTACCTCGGTCTGTGAGTCAATAGAACCTAAGTATTACTCATGCATATCATGCATACATGAGCATATCACACGGCATTTTTTTTCTTGTATTATCTATTCTTTGTCACAGTGAACAGCAAGCACCCTGTGAAGTAAAGAATCAAAAGAAGATATCAAATCAGGATGGCATGGAAAGCCCATTTCTTGAGAAAGCTCCAGTAATTTTGCAAAGAGAGGAAATGCATGCTTGTGCAAAGAACTAGACAACAAAAGCTTCAATCAAAGCTTACATGAAAAAAAATATTTGTTTTGAGCCAACACAGAGGGCAAAGTTTCTCCTTTTCAATTTTTTGAGTTTATATACAAAATATTTTCAAACTCACTTGTAAATATTTTGCCACGTAGGGGGCAAGGAGAAGATATGAGGGCCAACTAAGAATAAGCTAAATTTTTGCAAAAGGAAGAACAAAAGAATGGAACAACCAATTAAGCTTGAATCCTCAACTGATAAATGGTCAGTGAAACCCAATTTAGTCTCTGGTCTAAGTACCCAAATCCAATTCAATCTCGGGTCCAAGTACCCAATCACGGGTCCAAGTACCCAAATCCAATCCAGTTTTGGGTCCAAGTACCCAATCTCAGGTTCAAGTACCCAAATTCAATTCAGTCTCGGGTCCAAGTACCCAATTTAGTCACAAATCCAAGTATCTAGTCTCGGGTCCAAGCACCTAAATTCAACTCAGTCTTGGGTCCAAGTACCCAGTCACGGGTCCAAGTGCCCAAATCTAATCCGATTTTGCGTCCAAGTACCCAATCTCTGGTCTAAGTATCCAAATTTAATTCAGTCTTAGGTCCAAGTACCCAGTCTCGGGTCCAACTATCCAATTCAATCTTGGGTCCAAGTATCTAATTCAATCTATGGTCCAAGTACCCAAACCAGATTCAATCTCAGGTCTAAGTACCCAAATCCAATTCAATCATGGGTCCAAGTACTCAAATCCAATTTAGGTACGGGTACAAGTACACAAATTAAATTTAATCTCGGGTCCAAGTACCCAATCTCAATTCAGTCTTGGGTCCAAGTACCCTAATCAAATTCAATCTCGGGTCCAAGTTCCTAATATCGGGTCCAAGTACCCAAATCTTATTCAGTCATGAGCCCAAGTACCCAAATTAAATTCAGTTTCGGGTCCAAGTACCCAATCTCGAGTTTAAGTACCCAAATTAGATTTAATTAAAGGTCCAAGAACCTAATCTCGGGTCCAAGTGCCCAAATCCAATCCAATCATGGGTTCAAGTACCCGAATTAAATTTAGTCTCGGGTCTAAGTACCCAAATTCAATCTAGTCTTAGGTCCAAATACCTAATCTCGGGTCCAAGTACCCAAATTCAATCCAGTCTCTGGTCCAAGTACTCAATCTTAGGTCCCAGAACCCAAACCAATTTAATCTCGGGTCCAACTACCCAAATGGATTCCAAGTACCCATTCTCATTCAAAATCTACTCAAAGTCATGTTGTTTTTCACTCTCTTCTACTGAAAGTCTCAGGTCATTCAAGCAGGGGATAAACTATAGACCCTTAATTTTTGACCTAGTCTAATCCGATAGTTCAAGATAATTTTTGTGGACTTTTAATTTTTTAAATATTATTTTAATTACTAATAATATTTAATAGTTATTTTTAATAAAATGAAACATAAAAAATATAAAAAATGAAAAAAAAAATTGGACGGATCGGCGAGCGACGATTTTTTGACCAAACCTTGTTTTACACGGTTTTGTAATTTTTCCTAAATAGTTAGTATTTCCTTATTAAAATAGGATTAGGTTTTTATTTTTTTCCTATAAATACCACAATAAACACACTATAAAGGGAGAGACAGAACACGGGAAAAACCCTAAAGAAAGGAAGGAGGAAAAACCCTAGAAGAACAACAACAGTTTTTTGAGAATGAAGGAAATAACAAACAGAAATATCAAGACAACCAAAGAAGAAGGCAGAGTCCATACTGTCTTCACATTGTTCACCTAGAAATTAATTTTTTGGTGGAACCGACAACGGAGGTTTGATCTTTAATCATAAATTATTCATGTTTACAGTAGCTTTATTTTCTTTGATTAATAAGAACATACAGTAACTTGATCTTTGTTTTAATAGCTTTAATTTTTTGCTTTAGTTAATATATTAATCAGTTGGTATTCGTAACTCCACTTGCATGTTTTATAAAAAAACTTAAAAATATCCAGTAACTGTTGAGGGTTTGAATCAATTGTCAAAATCTAGTTTTTTTTACTAACACCACAAGGACCATAAGTTATTTTATTGAAACTCAAAACCCTAAACTAATTTTATCCAAAAGCTTAAACCGTTTCATTATTAAACTCCAAAATCTTGATTATTCTTCCAAAACTTTAATTTATTTCTCCAAATCCAGAATTATTTTTCAAAGGCAGTAAGTTAAAATCCTAAACCCTTTTTTCTGATAATCTAAGAATATCAAAACCCTAATCCCATAAATCTCTCTCTCTTAAACCTTAAATTCCTTAAACCCTAAAACCCTAATAACTTAACCGTGAGTCCTAAACCCTAATGTCTTAAGGTTCTAAAACCCTAATTTCATGATGTTAGCCTAAACCCTAATTTGATAAACCAAAAACCTTTATACTTTCTTAAATTTATAAAACCCTAATCCATTCCATTTTTCCAAAAATCCTCACAGTAGCCTAAATAATAAATATAATAATTTCAAAATCCCAAAATCCTAAATGTTAATTAAAGAACCTTAAATTGAGACATAAATCTAAATTTGTATCTTTATTTGCTTTATTTAATTTTAGATTTGATTATATAGTTTATTATATATTTTGATGGTTGATTTATTTAATATCAATGATTAATTTGTTTAATTTATCATGGATGGATATTTTCTTTATTATTATGATTATTATTTGGTTGTTTTGGTATTAAAATTGTAAGAGGTATGTTTCCACTTTCTGGATACCTAATCAGTTAAATTTTATGTAATTTAAATTGCTTTTATATTTTGGACCAATGTAAAGGACATGTTTCCACCTTTCGATGGGTATCCTATTTAGTTTTAGACATGGATGATGTAAGGACATGTTTCCATCCTCGGATGGGTGTCCATTTATTTGCTTTGTTTGGACATTGCTTTGACTTTAATATAATGTTGCTTTATTTTAATTATTGTATGTAGTATGAATAATATCATTATATTTAAGAATTTTATAATATTAAGACCTGAAAAGGAGGCCTATTGTGGGGGTGCTGGGCCATTTCTCACCTTTCCCACATGTACCCAACTTTCCGAACCTATTAGGGGGTTGGGGATTCCTTAGGAATCAAGTCATCCACCCCTTTCTTTTTTTCAGTCCTTCAGGGTGGCGAATCCATTTTCTCCGGGCTTAGGCCAGTGTTCTCTAAGGCCCCGAGCATAAACAGTGCAGAAGTCACAAGAACCATTCCACTGGGAGTGAGTGCGAAAATCCCCGCTCACAATAGGTCAAATCAAAATAGATTGCTTCAAATTGAAAAACAAGAAGAAATGGGATAACAAAAAGAAGAAATCTCTCAAAGCGACATAGGAATGACTCTTCAAGTGAAGAAGAAGAGGAGGAAGAGAAAGGGATTGTAAATCTTTGTCTCATGGCTGTAGGAATATTGATGATCACACCAATGAGGTAGGTCCTCAATCCTTAGATTCTAGTGCATATAGTGATCATATTGATGATGCTTTGGATGATAATGATTTAGTTGAGCATATGAACTTAAGAGTCCAAAAATATTTATCTAGGATGCAATTTTATAAATAAAAATGTTTAAGCTAGAAAAAGACTTTGTTTCATTAAAAAACTCTATTTTAGAATTAAAGACATCAAATGAACAATTGTTAAAATCTATTTATGAAATGTTTAGAAACTCATCTAGCTTGGAGAAAGTTTCCAAGGAAAATGACATTTTAAAAGGATAAATAAATGAACTAAAGAACTATAATTCTAAGTTTCATAAAGGTAAGGAAGCCTTATATACATTGATTAGTGTTCAAAGGTTACCTTCCTCTAAGTATGACTTAGGGTTCAATGGCTCTACCACTAGTACATCTAATGCACCAATATTTGTTAATGCCTCCACAACTCAATCCTTTAGTATTAAAGTTGTAAAAAGCACCAATGCACACACTAAGCCTAAAATTCATAAGAAGGCTACCCAAGGCTCGCTTAGCTTTAGAACTAAAATTCCAAGAGCAAATTATACATGTATGTACATAAAGCATGAATACAACTGCAAGCATACACATAGACAATCATATCCTATACACACTTGTGATTGCCAATTTTAACTCTTTAAAATTTAATAGAAAATGGATGAAAAAATAATAAACCTTGTATCAATGCCAATATTGCATGAAATTTAGTCACAAAGGTACATGTTGCTACATTAGGAAGGCTCACCTCAAATTGAAGGATCCTTCTACAACTAACCCCCAAGGATCCAAGTTCACTTGGGTATCTAAAAAAGATAAACCTTATTACCTTGTAGGTATGCCTAAAATCTACTATTAAAGAAAGTGTTTGGCTTGTAGATAGTGGATGATCAAGGCACATGACTGGTAATGTTAAACTTTTCACAACTCTTACTTACAAGCAAGGAGGTGATGTGACATTTGGAAATACTGCTAAAGAAAAAAATATTGGCATTGGTTCTATTGGGTTGCTTGGTAAGAACATGATTGATGATGTATGGTTGGTTGATGAATTGAAACATAATTTGCTTAGTGTTAGTCAATTGTGTGACATAGGATAAAATGCCAATTTTAATTCTAAAGGGTGCAAAATTACCTCTTCTAGTGGTGAACTTGGATTCAATGGAAGTAGAATTGGTAACACTTATAAAATTGACCTACACTCTAATAATGCTTTTAAAGGTTTAGTCACTATTGGCAATGATGCTTGGCATTGGCATAGAAGATTAGGACATGCTAATATGGATCAATTATATTGCCTAAGCAAAGAAGAACTTGTAGATGGACTCCTCAAAAGGAAATTTAATAAAGATAAAATTTATGAACCTTGTCAATTTGAAAAAAAACATAAAAATTTCTTCAAATCTAAGAATATTGTAAGTATATATAGACCTCTAGAATTATTACATCTAGATTTATTCAAACCAAATAAAGTTGCTAGCCTAGGAGTAAATTTATATGCATTTGTGCTTCTTGATGATTACTTAAGGTTTATATGGGTAAATTTCTTAGGTCAAGAGAATTAAACTTTCAATCATTTCAAAATTGTTACAAAAAGAGTTCAAAATGGAAAAAGATACGTAATCACATCTATTATAAGTGATCATGGGAAAGAATTTGAAAATTATAACTTTGAAAATTTTTGCAATGAACTTGGTATTTCACACAATTTTTTAGCTCCTATAACACTATAACAAAATGGCGTGGTTGAAAATAAAAATAGAACTTTAGTAGAAATGGCTTGAACAATGCTCAATGAGTATAGTTTACCTTTTTACTTTTGGGCAAAAGCCGTTAATACCATTTGTTATATTGCAAATCACGTATTCAAAAGACTTTTGATAAACAACTTCTTATGAGCTATGGAATAGAAGAAAACCTAAAATATCATACCTTAAAGTATTTGGATGCAAAAGCTTCATATTGATTACCAAGGACAACCTTGGAAAATTCTCATCCAAATTGGATGAAGTTATATTCTTAGGGTATTCATCTTTTAGTAAAGCATATAGAGTATTTAATAGGAAAACTCTAGTAGTTGAGGAATCAATACATGTCATCTTTGATGAATCCTCTAAGCTTGATAATGGGAAAGATAGTGTTCTTGATGAGTTTATAGGTATATTTGAAGAGCCTAAAACAAAAAATGATCCAAAGGAAACAATGATAAGCTAGAGCAAAGTGTGGAGCAAGAAGAGACTCAAGAACTACCCAAAGAGTGGCATTAACAAAGGATCATCCAAAAGAACTCATCGTTGGTGACACTTCAAAGGGAGTATCTATTAGATCCAAACTTAAATGTTTAGATTCTAATGTTGCTTTTGTTTCTCAAATTGAGCCAAGGACTATTGAATAGGCTCTTAGTGATGATTTTTGGGTGATTGCCATGCAAGATGAACTCAATCAATTCGAGAGAAACAAAGTTTGGGAACTTATTCCTAGGCCCAAGGATCATTCAATTATTTGTTGTAAATGGGTGTATAGGAACAAACTTGATGAAGATGGTCTCATTACTAGAAAGATTTTTAGCCAAAGGCTATATCCAAGAGGAAGGCATTGATTATGATGAGACATTTGTTCCCGTTGCTACATTAGATGCAATTAGAATTTTACTTGCATTTGGATGTCACATGAATTTTAAACTTTTTCAAATGGATGTCAAAAGTACCTTTTCAAATGGCTTTATTAATGAGGAAGTTTATGTTGAACAACCCTCCAGTTTTAAAGATTATTAATTCGTAAATCATGTTTTAAATTAATCAAGGCATTGTATGGTTTGAAGGAAGCTCTAAGAGCTTGGTATGATAGACTTAGTGCTTATTTGTTAGAAAATCTTTTTACAAAAAGCAAAGTGGATACTACACTTTTGTTAAAAGAAATTGCATAACATCTTAATGGTGCAAATTTATGTTGATAACATTATATTTGGTGCTACTAATGAATCATTGTGCCAAGAATTTGCCTCTTGTATGACTAGGTAATTTAAAATGAGTATGATGGGTGAACTCGAGTTCTTTCTTGGTCTAAATGTTAAGTAATGCAAGGATGGTATTTTCATCAACCAATCCAAATATACAAAGGAACTTCCCAAGAAGTTTGGCATGGATGGTTGCAAAGCAATCAAGACTCCAATGAGTGCATTCTTGACGTTGGACAAAGATAAAGTTGGTAAGAAAGTAGATGAAAAGAAATATTGAGGTATTATAAGATCCCTTCTCTATCTTAACACTTCTAGACTCGATATAATGTATAGTGTTTATTCCAATCATGCCCTAAAGAAACACATTTGAATTCCACCAAAATAATTTTGAAATATTTGAGTGGAACATTGCATTTAGGTCTTTGGTATCATAAAAACACATCATTTGACATTTTGCCATTTTCGAATATGGATTATGCCAGTAGCCTATTGGATAGAAAAAGCACGAATGATGTGTGCCATTTTCTTGCTGATTACCTAGCAAGAAACAAGTGTCAGATTCTTAATTTTGGACTAGATTAAATTTAGATATATTTAATAGGCCAAAATTGATTCATGAAGATTAAACCTAGTCCGATCCAATTTTAAAAGCCCAATTCAAGGTTGGTTTAATTTTTTAAAAGCTTAAAATGGGTCTGATAGAGTCTTAAAATCCCAAAGCAATCCGATTCAACCCAAAATTAGCTTAGCCAATTCGTTATCAGGCTGGCCATGGCAAATTAGCATGGCCAATTCATCCCAGGCCCTTGCTTGGGGAGAATTGGCATAGCTAATTCACCACAGTCCACTAATCTGACCCTCGATTAATTAATTTCCTAATTGAGATTGGACTCTGTCTGAACCATTGGATGAAGTGTATTAGGGTTTTGTTGTAAACCTATTTTGCCTATAAATAACAATGTTTTAATGTTGAAACATATATCAATAACTATCAAGCAAGCAAAATTAAAGAGAGAAACCCTAGCAGCTTTGAGTGTGCTCAGACGCAGAACATCAACCTTCAATAAACCAGAAGGTAGTGATACATTTCCTTCACCTTGTTCAATTGAAATTCTACAACTGGCATAAGTACACAGCTTGATCAACATGAAATATCGGTGGAACCAACAAATGGAGGTTTTAAATTCCTTAATTAGTCTATTTTAAAATTTCAGTAGTTCATATTGTTAACTATTTTTTAGTTTGTCTTTGTGTTTTAACATAAAAATTTTCATACACTATCTAAGCATAGTTAAAATCCATTAAGTTGATTTTAAATGTCCAGTCGATTACGTTATCCAATGTAGATTATTTAAAATTTTATGGGAAACCCTAATTTAATATTACAGTAGTTTGTCCAACTAAATTATCATTAAAGCTTTAATGTCACAATAGAAGTAGTAATTGATCTCACAACTTGAATCGAATATTCCAGTGGTCCAAAATTTGTAAATATAATTATAGTAACTAATTTGTAAAACCAAAACCTTAAAACCTATTTTCCAAAACTAAAACCCAAATACTGTTTTCATAAAACCCCAAACCCCTGGATATGTGAAACTTTAAATCCAAAAATACCAAACCCTAATAAACTTGATTCAGAAACCCTAAACCAACCTGCTTTGATTTGAAAACACTAGTTTAGGAAAACCCTAATTTCTATAAATATAAAACTCTAGTTTAGATAGAAGACCTAATTTATTTATTTATGGATTGTATTCTTTGTTATTTAGCTTTATTTCCTTTTTAATTAAGCCCTAATTTTATTACCCTTTATATGATGATTATTTATGTGTTAATGAATTTATACTTATTTTATTTGGATTTAAAGGGAATTGTAAAAGGAATGTTTCCATCTAGTGTGGGTGCCTTATTTATTTAGTTTATGTAATTTAATTTATTTTAAAGTTTTTGAGACTATTGTAAGGGACACGTTTCCATCTATGGTGGATGTCCTATTTTATTTATTTTACTTTCTTTGTGGACATTGGACATTATTGTAAGGGCATGTTTCCATTTCAAACGAGTGCTCATTTTGTTAGTTTGGACTTTCTTAATTTTAATGAATATTTCTTTTTTCCCATTGCATGTAGTGTGGATAATATTATAATGCTTAAGAATATAAAAATATTTAGACCTGAAAAGGAGGCTGGTTCCAATGAACCAGAGATTATAGGTGTTATGGGTCACACTCACATTCCCCAAACGTAACTAACTTTTCGAACCCATTAGGGGGTTGGAGATTCCTTAGGAATTGAGTCATCCACCCCTTTCTTTTTCTTGGCCTGTTTGGGTGGTGACTCTATTTTCTCCGGGTTTAGGCCCCTATTCTCTAAGGCTTTGAGCCTAACAGTACCAAAGTCGCAAAAATATTCCATATGTGAGTGGGGAAGAAAATCCCCGCTCACAGTGGCGACTCCACTAGGGACAAGAAAAGTTGATTCTGTTGGTCTCTATATTATTTTATTCTTTCTTATTATAATATTATTCATTGCATTATTTAGATTGTATTGTGTGCATGAGTTAGGACGCCCGTGTAATCCGTGTTTTATTATGTAAAGGATACCATACTTTCACTCAAGGTATGGAGATCGAGCATGGTATAACCACTCATAGTCTCGTGCCTTTTGGTATATACTTGCTATGGGAACCTAAGCTTTTCAACTAAAAGACTAAAGCCCATGTAGTTGGCCTAGTTACTTTCCTTAGGTTTTATCCAAATGCTTGTTATTTGACTATGATTGATATATCTTGGTTTGAACCATGGCTTATTTGGTATGTTCTTTTCATAATATGACCTAAATATATTACAACGCCAAAATAATTTTCCTTTAAATCCAAAAGACCAAAATGTTTTTTCAAAACTTTTCAAGATGGTCTTTGGACATAAAGCCTTTTAAAGATTGGTTAAAAATTCTTTTTCACCTGACGGCCTAAGCTCAAAGCCCAAAATCCTTTTTTTTTTCAAACAAATCTTTTTACAATGGGCTTGGATACAAAACTATTTTTCAAACAAACCTTTTTTATGGGCTTCAAGATACTTTTTAGGCTTAAAACCGCTTTTCACCTCATAACCCAAAAATTTGAATTTTTGTTACTAAATTTTTTTTTTCTTAAATGAGCTTATAAACTATTTAGATCAATTATGGAATACTAAAAATCAAGAGTGTTCCTAATTTATACCAAAAATTATTCGCTATGGGCTTGTCTGTGGCATGAATCATTAGTTGTCTTTCTAAATAAAAAATCTATTTATGGTAAACCTTTTAATTTAGTTTTAATCCAATATAGCATAAAAGTTATCTTTTTATTGGCCCAATGGATTAAGACTTAATTAATGGGAATTATCATGGACTGACTTGTAAATTTGACAATGAAACTATTAGTTAAAAATTGTCCTAGTGAATTGTTCATAAATAAGATATTCCATTTTGATATTTTATTAACCATATACCTAGGAAAAGAGACTAACCATTCATGGTGGAAGATATAAGATTGGAAGGAATGTCCTAATTATCATTTTTTGCCTATTATCTATGCATACATGCATACATACATTACATCGCATAACATTGATCCTTTCTGGCTCACAAACCTAGAGTATAACAGTTTAAGAGCTTACACCAATATGACCTACATCAGTGACTCATAGTTTAGTGAGAATTCAGTGAATTTCTCATCAAAAGTGATGGATCTCGAACAAGCTCAAAAATTAGTGAATGATGCCCTCAACTCCATGATGGAAGAATTGAAGGAGACCTTAGCTGAGACCATGAGAAGCCAACTGGCTGCATTATTGGGAAACATTATTGAAGCATCTACTAGTACTAACAAGTAGAAGGATAAAGGAAATATTTAGGCTAGTGAGGTAGCCTTTGATGATGGCGAGGTGATAATTGATGATGATGATGACTGGGGTTAATATTTCCAAGATCCTCAAGAAAAGAAGAAAGATAAGAAGGCTGTGGAGAAAGCAGCGGTAGAGAAAATTGAAAATTTGGATGTGGAGAAAATGATTACTGATTTGGAGAAGAAGTTTGAAAAGAAGCTAAAGGCAAAGGAGATATTGAAGGTGGACAAACTATTTGAACAAGATGAGGAAGTCCCTTATAAGTTCAAAATGCCTTCCTTTGCAATGCAGCCTGCTCGGCCTACCAATGCTCAAACTCTAAGGTACTTCATACTTTCGTTCGATCATGTTGTGCAAAATCTGTTAAATACCTTAAAGGAGAACACCTAAAAAGATTGGGATCTACTGTACAAAGCCTTTATTCAGTAGTATGGGTATAATATGGAATTGGAAGTTACCCTAATGGAGGTAGAGTCAATCATACATAAGTAGAATGTAAATTTTGTTGACTTTGTGAAGAGGTAGAGGAATAAAGCTGCACTGCTTAATAAGAGACCAGATGAGTCTGACTAGATTCAAATGATAGTAAGGGGTGCCCTACTAGTCTGCGTGAATGGATGTCTCACACTCTCATAAGGGATTTTAAAGATCTTTTCCAAGCTGGCTTATAGATAGAAGAATAGGAATGAGAGAAGAGCCATTTTTCTGGAAGAAAGAATGAGAGGGGGAATTATCAGTCTGGCGGCCAGAGTATAAAGAATCTAGTGGATGTCAATGCAACAACTGGTCAACCAAATAGAAGATAATTTTTAGAGTTGGAAAAACCTTTGTCTTAGGTTTTCAAGCTGCAAAAGAATGTGTTATTACAGTTATTGGCTCCTAGACCTTTGCCGAATCCTTTACCGCCAAAATTTGATATTAAAGCCTTTTGTCAATTTTGTCAAACACAAGGACCTGAGACAGATAAATGCTTGCAACTAAAATATGAGATATAAAATTTGATTGACAGTGGAATGTTGCCTGAACCTAACAAGCCCAACACCACAACAAATCCTTTGCCTGAATTTGGAAGAGTGCCACCGCCAGCGACCTTCAAGATAGAGGGAGGATTGATGGAAAGTTTTGACTTATTGTCTTTTCAAGTTAATGATGGAGAAATTGTTGAGGAAGGGGTTGCTAGTTTTGGTTCTTTCCCCTGACATGTCCAAGTAGATGAAGCACCAACGATTATAATTCAGTAAACTTCCTTAGGCTTGAGTGCTACTTATTTTATTTATGCTTTCTTTAATATTTGTGGAATAATTATATTTTTTAAATTAAGATTATTTAAATAAATTACTTTCATCAAATTTTATTTGTATTGGTTTTTGTTCATTTTGGTGCCCAACTGATGACGAGTCTAGCTTGATATTTATAAATTAATGCATCTACACATCATGATCTGAATGACTTTACTAGGTGAGGGAGTTATTCTATAGTATCGAGTTGTGCATGCTTACTTAGAGAGGCCTCCTAATAATCAACTTTGTCTAGGTCATAGTCAATCTTAGAACATGCTTTGATGAACTTTCAAGGTGAAATTAATCTCTGCTTATTTAAGGGAGAGATGATCCAGGTATTATTTGGCTAGCAAACAACTAGCATCCATCCATGTTATCATCAATCCTTAGTTTGTCCCTGTAGACCCTTAATTTTTGACCCAATCTGGTCCAATATTTTTTATAGTCTAAAATAATTTTTATGGTATTTTAATTAAATAATATTTATTTTAGTATTTATTATTTATAATTTTTAATAAAAACAAAAAAGGTAATATTAGTAACGTTAAAAAAATAAATAATAATAAATAAATGAAAAATAATAAATAATATTTTCATCTCCGAAAGTAAATTGGTTTGGGCCAATTCGCCATAGAAATTTCCTGCGGTGAATTGGTTGTCCCGCCCCAACTCTTGCAATTTTTGTAGCCCGCAATAATGTTTTGCCAGCGCAACTTTTTCAAGCGTAGTTTTAATTTCTTTGGTTTGTTTTCTTTTCCTAAATGATTTTAATTTCCTTAGACAATTAGAATTAGGTTTGGATTTTTTCCTATAAATATCACATTAAAACACTTTAGAAAGGGATCTGGACTGGGAACTTTGGACTTCTGACTTTGGTGGACAAAACTTAGAACCAAACTTCAGACTCTCAAAAATTCTTTCGGCAAAAAAAAAACTCTAGCAAGCTAGGAGAAATTGAAGAGACAGCAACCAAAGGAGACAAGCAATCATCTCCGGATTGCTTTGCTCAACCAAAATCAAATCTGAAGCAGGCAACAGCTTGGTTCGATTTCTTTATATTTGGTGGAGCCTTCCAACATAGGTAAATTGTTTTAACTTATGTTTATTCAATAATTAATCATCTTCATCTTTTAAGCCATCATCACACTGCCTTAGTTATTTAATTCTTCCTTCAAATTTAGTTTAGGTAGTAACATGAATTAATTTATACAATACTTAAGATCTTAATTAAAGTAAATAATATAACCATTCAACACAAATCTAATTTCATAAACCCTAAGTCATTCAAACCCTAAATCTTAATTAATTTCATTTCCAAACTTTCACAGAAGCTATTTTGTTATAATTTTATTCAATGAGTTATTTTAATCTTTCAACAATAAATATGGCTTTCTATATTTGTTTTCACCGAAAAATACATAAGTAGTTGATATAGTCAATATTAAAAGCACACTCAACTTTGATTACAGAAAAGTAACAAATTCTAAATTCGAAATCATCATCCACAGAATTGAGATTTCAAACTATAAAACCCTAATATCTTAACCGTAAAACCCTAAAACTTTAATAGCCTTTAAACATGTTTTTCAAATCTAAAATCCTAATTACACCTTTCTAAAAACCCTAAACTATCTTATTAATTCTCAAAATCTTAACCCCAGTGTCTTAATTCCTTAATTTTCCTAAACCCTAATTTTCTTAAAACCTAATCCAGTAAACCCTAGTTTTCCTAAACCCTAATTCTTAAAACATCAAAACTTCATGACATGTAATATCCCTATGCATGCCCTAGAAGTTTTGTATGTTGTTGTTGTTGTTGTTGTTGTTGTTGGTTTAAATTGAGAAAAGAAAAGTATATGTATATGTGTTTTGGGAAGAAATAGGGTTTAGAGACAAGTTTATATGTTGTGTATATGGTGATATATATAACATATACATTGGTCAAAAGGGTTGGTCAATGCAAGAGGAGATTTTTTTTAGGGCATGTGAAATTACCAAAGTGGGCAAGAAATTATAAAGGGAATTAAGATGTGTATGAGGGTATTATAGTAATTTTCTTTTGGATGGGTATTTAATGAGTGTTTGACTTTGTGATTTCTTCATCATCTTCTCTTCTTCTTCTTGATGTTGGCCGGCTCACCAAAAGCAAAGGAAAACAAGAGAGCAAAGGAAGATTTTGATGTTCTTAGCTCAAAGGTTGAAGGAGATTTTAGGTAAACAAGTTGGAATTTCAAGAAATTTCATTATTTGGTAAGTATTCTTTTGTTTTCTTTATTTATTTTGAAGTGGTGTTAAAGTGAATTAGAGTTTGTTGATTTTGTGATTTGGTGTGTTTGAGATGTGTTTGTGTTGTGTTTTCAAGTGTTGAATTGGTTTTAAGTTAAGAGTTTAAATAGGTATTGTTGTTGGAAGTGGTGGATGTTGAGTTTGAAAGATGGAAAAGGATGAGGATTTTAGGGTTTGTGTTTAATGTAATATTAATGTTTTGTGAGGTGATTATTGTGATAAACATGTAGAATTTGTGTTTAGAACATTGATTCCATTCATTTGAAACATGTTATGTGGTGTTTGATGAGTTTGAGTGCAATTTGGAGGAGAGTTGTGCATATTAGGGTTTGTGTTTTGGGAGACACGGCCAAAAGCAATGTGTGACACGGCCAAGCCAAGGGATTTTGGGCGTGTTGGATTAGTTTTTGGGTGACATGGCCGTGTTCCCAAGCCGTGTTATCTACTGTGAGTTTTGGTTTAAGAGACACGGCCACAAGCTTGGCCGTGTCCCTTGCCCGTGTTGCTTACTGTCCAATTGGGTTGAGTGACACGGCCACAAGCTTGGCCGTGTCCCTCAAGTGGCTGCCCGTGTCCCTCAATTGTGTGGGTTGGGGTTTTTATTCTTTGTTCTAATTGCATTGTTTTGGTTCTCCAAGGGTAGGTTGGTCCCTAAACCTAACCCTAAACACTTTAAACACACTTAAATCAATGAATGATATAATCAAATGCATGTGTAAGGTCCTAAAACTATGAATCATATCAATTGTTCTTTGCCCTAATTGCATTGTTGAGATTGAACAATGTTATCTTATGCATTGTGAATGGTAATGTGTTTCATGAGTAATATACATTGAAATTTAAGATGTATATCAAAGATGCAATGATAATTCAAATAAGACTTGATATGAGACAATGCCATTGTGTTTGGCTATGATGATGCAATTGAAAGAAATAAGGCATGTTTGCCTAAATGTTGTTGAGAATTGAGAATGAAAATGATAATTGAATAATAAATGAATTGTGTGGCTAATGTGTTATTCCATTTTCAGAGTTGGTTGTTGGTGGCATGCCTAATAAGTGTAACAATCTCTTGAAGTTAGGTTGGATTGAATCCTTGAAGCCTAATTGAGATGTTACCACCCTTGAAGCTAGGTTGGGTTAGTTCTTGAAGCCAAGTTGGGTAGAAGCTTAGCATGCTTTGCTCCCCTTGAAGCTTGGTTGAACTTAATCCTTGAAGCCTAGTTGGGTATATGATATTGATAAATGTGATAACGAAACCAAAGCATTAACTCTGAAAATTGAATGGCATATTAGTGTGTCTTGGGCCCATGCTTGTCTTTGTTTAGTGTTGATTATGAATGGTTAAATGAATACTAATGAGGTATATGAAAAGATATTGAAATGTGATATGTAATGTGAAAGTATGTTGTTAGTTTTGCATATATGATGTTGCATGTATAATATGGGTTGAGAAATGACATTGCATTGCACTAAGTCATATCATTAGCATGATTATCTTACTAAGCCATTGGCTTAGCGCGATAGTGTTTAATCGCGCAGGTAATAAAGTTGATAGAGTTGAACCCGAGAGTTCATCAAGACCAAGTGAGAGTAGACCTTGAAGAATCCATTTTGGGAGCTTAAAGATCAGAGCAGACTTGCCAATCATGTATACTTCTTTATATTTTGTAAAAAAATGTTTAATATGTAAATATGTACATATTTTATAACTTCCGCTGTGTAATATTTAAATGTATATATATATATATAACTAATATGTTTTGTTTTATAAGTAAATGATCTACTTTTCTATAATGTATAATGATAAGGGTATTGTATCAAGTTTAAAGTGTTTTGAATGTTAAGAAAACTGTAGCATCCCTATGTTTGGTGCACTTATGCTACATTGTTGTGGTTGTAGTGTGTGTGCATTGGATATGGGGGTGTTACAATTGTTTTGGTATCAGAGCCTAGGTTTGAGATTCTCAACCTAGGTAAAATGTAACAAAAAGAATATTTTACTTAAAAAGTTGGTTTTGAATAAAAATACATGTTTGGGATTGGCAATCTCTGATCTTTAATAAGATGTAGTATGTTGTGTTTGCAGACTTAGGTTGTGATGGATTCTCACTCACGTCAGTCGATTGAGGGTAGTGCCGAGAGTATTGCTCCTGCTGAGGGAGCTAGAGTTGATAGTGTTGAGGAGGCACTTGCTTCGGTGTCGGGTAGACCAGCTGGAGAGGAGGTTCCGCCAGCCTGGTTTAGACATATGATGGAAGTTATGAGGCAAGCACCAGTGCAACCAGTGCCACCACCCCCTCAGCCTTTGGTATCTGTGAGGCACTATGACAAACTAAGGAAGTATGGAGCGGAGGATTTCCTTGGTACTACTGATCCAGCTGTAGCAGAACAGTGGCTTGATAAAGTACAGAGGATTTTTATTCAGTTGCAAGCCACATCGGAGGAAAAGTTTGATTATGCCAGATCATTGCTACAGAAAGATGCATACGATTGGTGGAGGACAGTGCCCCATTCTATGGATGATCCACCAACCTTGTCATATGCGGATTTTCTGAGAGAATTTGAGTTGAAGTATACTCCTAGGGAGTATAAGGACATGAAGAAGATGGAGTTCTTGAGCTTGAAGTAAGACAGCAAGACTGTTACTGAGTATGAAGTTGAGTTTATTAGACTGAGTCAGTATGCTGGGGGTATCATTGCTGATGAGATTGATAGATGTCGGCGATTTGAGGAGGGATTGAGGCCCTCGATCATGTGCTTAGTGGCTGGATCCAGATATCAGGATTTCTCACAGCTTGTGGCAGCAGCTCGAAGTGTAGAGTGAGCTCAGGGTATTGCGGTTGCTTCAGAAGAAGAGGTTAGGGTTAGAAGGCCCCAGTTCGAGGCAGGGTCTTCTTCTGCGAAGAGGGGTAGAGGAAGTTTTGTTCCTCGGAGTAGTAGGAGCCAGAGACCAGCAGGTAGGTCAGTGCAGTTACAGAGGCAGAGATTTAGACCTGCAGCTTCAGTGGCAAGTGCTCCGACCCCTATGATTCAGAGATCCACCTTACCCGTCTGTATCCATTGTGGTAGGCCACATGGTGGTCCTTGCTGGAAGACTGGTATAGCAAGGGTTTGTTTTAGATGTGGATCACCTGATCACTTTGTGAGAGATTTCCCTGAGAGGCAAGAGCAGATGTCAGTTGATACAGCAGCTTCTCGACCTAGTGCGAGGGGAGGCCGAGGAGGTAGAGGTGTCAGCCGAGGAGGTAGACCGGGGTACAGTTCTAGAGGAGGTGCTACCTCCAGGAAGAGTAGACCAGAGGAGGTTGGTTCTTCCCAGAGGATGTATGTTATGCAGAGGCAGCCGGATGCATCGGCAGTCATAGCGGGTACTCTTTCTTTATTTAATACTCCAGTACTTGCTTTGATTGATCCGGGTTCCACGCATTCATATATTAGTGCATCTGTTTTGCCTGTATTTGATGTGCATGCTGAGTCCCTAGGATTTGATGTGTTGGTGACAAATCCGTTAGGGCATAGTGTGATTGTTAGTAAAGTGCACCGGGATAGTGCAGTGAGGGTGCAAGGTGAGGAGTTTCTTGGAGATTTGATTGAGATGCCATTTAAGGAATATTATGTGATCTTAGGTATGGATTGGCTATCTCGACATGGAGCTGTGGTGGATTGTAAAAAGAAAATTGTTTCTTTGAGAACGGGTGATGGTAGAGAGGTGATAGTATCTAATGAGCAGGAACAGCTAGCCTCCTTATTTGTTTCAGCTGTTGCAGCTAGGAGATTGATTAGAAAGGGGTGTGAAGCCTATCTTGCTCATGTGGTGGATACTAGAGTGAAGGGTTTCCCTATTGATAGCATTGCCACAGTTGCTGAGTTCCCGGATGTGTTTCCAGAGGAGTTGCCAGGGTTGCCTCCTGAGAGAGAGGTGGAGTTCGGTATTGAATTGTTGCCTGGTACCACTCCTATCTCTATTACTCCTTATAGAATGGCACAAGCAGAATTGAGGGAATTGAAAGTGCAATTACAGGAGTTGTTGGACAAAGGATTTATTCGCCCTAGTGTTTCTCCTTGGGGAGCTCCTGTGCTATTTGTGAAAAAGAAAGATGGTACTATGAGGTTGTGTATCGATTATAGGCAATTGAACAAGGTGACTATTAAAAATAAATATCCTTTGCCTAGAATTGATGATCTCTTTGATCAGTTGAAGGGAGCGTCAGTGTTCTCCAAAATTGATCTGAGATCAGGGAACCATCAGCTGAGAGTCAGAGCTGAAGATGTTCCGAAGACAGCTTTCCGGACCAGGTATGGGCATTATGAATTTCTAGTTATGCCTTTTGGTCTGAAGAATGCACCTGCAGCTTTCATGGATTTGATGAATAGGGTGTTTAGGCCCTATTTGGATCAGTTTGTAGTGGTCTTCATTGATGATATTCTAGTGTATTCAAGGAATGAAGAGGAACATGATATGCATCTGCAGATTGTGTTGCAGATTTTGAGAGAAAAGCAGCTGTTTGCCAAATTGTCGAAGTGTGAGTTCTGGTTGGATCAAGTCGCTTTTCTTGGTCATATAGTTTCAGCAGAAGGCATTAGAGTTGATCCGAGCAAAGTTGAAGCTATATTGAATTGGAGTCCACCCAAGTCGGTGACAGAGGTTAGAAGTTTTCTGGGTTTGGCAGGCTATTACCGGCGGTTTGTGAAAGGGTTTTCTTTGATAGCTACTCCACTCACCAGATTGCTTCGTAAGGGAGTGAGGTTTTTGTGGACAGATCAGTGTCAGGCGAGCTTTGAACAGTTGAGAGAAATGTTAACTCAAGCGCCTGTTCTTACTTTACCTGTAGAAGGCAAACCATATGTGATCTACAGTGATGCTTCACATAGAGGTTTGGGGTGTGTATTGATGTAAGAAGGGAAAGTTATAGCTTATGCATCTCGACAGTTGAAACCGCATGAGCTTAACTATCCGACCCATGATTTGGAATTGGCTGCCATTGTGTTTGCATTGAAGATTTGGCGCCACTATCTGTTTGGGGAGAAATGTTTCATCTACACTGATCACAAGAGTTTGAAGTATTTGGGTGTCCAGAAAGAACTCAATCTTCGTCAGAGGAGATGGTTAGAATTGATTAAAGACTACGACTGCTTGATTGACTATCATCCAGGTAAAGCAAATGTTGTTGCTGATGCCTTGAGTCGGAAGTCTTTAGCTGGTTTAACAGTTTACTCGCTCTCGTTGCTTGTTGAGTTGAGAGCATTGCATGCCAGTTTTGTACCTTGTGTTGATGGTGCATTATTGGCACAGTTGCAATTGAAGCCGGTTTTGTTAGATCAGATCAAAGAAGCTCAGTTGGCCGATAAGAAGGTACAGAAGATTGTTTCGGATTGTCAGAGTGGAAAGGGTAGAGATTTTATTGTGAAGAGTGATGGAAGTCTCTGGTTCAAGAGCAGATTGTGTGTACCCGATGATGCTGATTTGAAAAGGGTCATTTTGGAAGAAGCTCATCAGTCGATGTTTGCTATGCATCCGGGTAATACGAAGATGTATCATGATTTGAGACAGCATTATTAGTGGATGGGGTTGAAGAGAGACATTGCTGAGTTTGTATCGAAATGTCTCACTTGTCAGAAGGTTAAAGCAGAGCATCAAGTTCCAACCGGGTTGCTTCAACCGTTGTCAGTGCCAGAATGGAAGTGGGAAAGAGTGACAATGGACTTTGTGTCTGGATTGCCATTGACACAAAGGAAACATGATGCCATATGGGTGATTGTTGATAGATTGACTAAGACAGCTCATTTCCTTCCGGTGCGGATGGATTACTCTTTGGAGAGGTTGGCTGAGCTGTATATCCATGAGATTGTGAAACTGCATGGTGTTCCAACTTCTTTAGTGTCCGATCGAGATACCAGGTTTACTTCAAGATTTTGGAAGAGTTTGCATAGTGCTTTGGGTTCTTGACTACACTTCAGCACTGCTTTTCATCCACAGACAGATGGACAGTCAGAGAGGGTGATACAGATTCTTGAAGATATGTTGAGAAGCTGTGTCATCGATTTCTCTGGAAGTTGGGATAGGTTTTTACCTCTTGTGGAGTTTGCTTACAACAACAGTCATCAATCCAGCATTGGTATGGCACCATTTGAAGCATTGTATGGCAGACGGTGTAGGACACCTCTTTGTTGGAGTGAAGTTGGGGAAGGTAAGTTAATTGGGCCTGATTTGATTCAAGAAACTGAAGAGAAAGTAAAAGTGATTCGAGGCAGGTTGAAAGCAGCTTCAGACCGATAGAAGTCTTATGCAGATCTGAAGAGGAGAGATATAGAGTTTGATGTGGGAGATAAGGTATTTTTGAAGGTATCTCCTTGGAAGAAAATTTTGCGGTTCGGTCGGAAAGGGAAATTGAGTTCTCGGTTTATTGGACCATATGAAGTTTTGGAAAGAATTGGGCCAATTGCGTATCGACTTGCTTTGCCACCTGAGTTGGATCGTATTCATAATGTATTCCATGTTTCTATGTTGAGGAGATATAGGTCGGATCCATCTCATGTGTTGCCATTTGAATCTATTGAAGTGAGCCCAGACTTGACATTTGAAGAGGAACCAGTTGCTATCTTGGCACGAGAAGTGAAAGAGTTGAGAAACAAGAGAGTGCCATTGGTGAAGATTCTTTGGAAGAATCATGCAAAAGAAGAAGCAACTTGGGAAAGTGAGCAATCTATGCAAGAACAGTATCCGCAGTTGTTTCAGCTTTGATATCAGGTAATTTCGAGGACGAAATTTTCTTTTTAGAGGGGGAGAATTGTAATATCCCTATGCATGCCCTAGAAGTTTTGTATGTTGTTGTTGTTGTTGTTGGTTTAAATTGAGAAAAGAAAAGTATATGTATATGTGTTTTGGGAAGAAATAGGGTTTAGAGACAAGTTTATATGTTGTGTATATGATGATATATATAACATATACATTGGTCAAAAGGGTTGGTCAATGCAAGAGGAGATTTTTTTTAGGGCATGTGAAATTACCAAAGTGGGCAAGAAATTATAAAGGGAATTAAGATGTGTATGAGGGTATTATAGTAATTTTCTTTTGGATGGGTATTTAATGAGTGTTTGACTTTGTGATTTCTTCATCATCTTCTCTTCTTCTTCTTGATGTTGGCCGGCTCACCAAAGGCAAAGGAAAACAAGAGAGCAAAGGAAGATTTTGATGTTCTTAGCTCAAAGGTTGAAGGAGATTTCAAGTAAACAAGTTGGAATTTCAAGAAATTTCATTATTTGGTAAGTATTCTTTTGTTTTCTTTATTTATTTTGAAGTGGTGTTAAAGTGAATTAGAGTTTGTTGATTTTGTGATTTGGTGTGTTTGAGATGTGTTTGTGTTGTGTTTTCAAGTGTTGAATTGGTTTTAAGTTAAGAGTTTAAATAGGTATTGTTGTTGGAAGTGGTGGATGTTGAGTTTGAAAGATGGAAAAGGATGAGGATTTTAGGGTTTGTGTTTAATGTAATATTAATGTTTTGTGAGGTGATTATTATGATAAACATGTAGAATTTGTGTTTAGAACATTGATTCCATTCATTTGAAACATGTTATGTGGTGTTTGATGAGTTTGAGTGCAATTTGGAGGAGAGTTGTGCATATTAGGGTTTGTGTTTTGGAAGACATGGCCAAAAGCAATGTGTGACACGGCCAAGCCAAGGGATTTTGGGAGTGTTGGATTAGTTTTTGGGTGACATGGCCGTGTTCCCAAGCCGTGTTAGCTACTGTGAGTTTTGGTTTAAGAGACACGGCCACAAGCTTGGCCGTGTCCCTTGCCCGTGTTGCTTACTGTCCAATTGGGTTGAGTGACACGGCCACAAGCTTGGCCGTGTCCCTCAAGTGGCTGCCCGTGTCCCTCAATTGTGTGGGTTGGGGTTTTTAATCTTTGTTCTAATTACATTGTTTTGGTTCTCCAAGGGTAGGTTGGTCCCTAAACCTAACCCTAAACACTTTAAACACACTTAAATCAATGAATGATATAATCAAATGCATGTGTAAGGTCCTAAAACTATGAATCATATCAATTGTTCTTTGCCCTAATTGCATTGTTGAGATTGAACAATGTTATGTTATGCATTATGAATGGTAATGTGTTTCATGAGTAATATACATTGAAATTTAAGATGTATATCAAAGATGCAATGATAATTCAAATAAGACATGATATGAGACAATGCCATTGTGTTTTGCTATGATGATGCAATTGAAAGAAATAAGGCATGTTTGCCTAAATGTTGTTGAGAATTGAGAATGAAAATGATAATTGAATAATAAATGAATTGTGTGGCTAATGTGTTATTCCATTTTCAGAGTTGGTTGTTGGTGGCATGCCTAATAAGTGTAACAATCTCTTGAAGTTAGGTTGGATTGAATCCTTGAAGCCTAATTGAGATGTTACCACCCTTGAAGCTAGGTTGGGTTAGTTCTTGAAGCCAAGTTGGGTAGAAGCTTAGCATGCTTTGCTCCCCTTGAAGCTTGGTTGAACTTAATCCTTGAAGCCTAGTTGGGTATATGATATTGATAAATGTGATAACGAAACCAAAGCATTAACTCTGAAAATTGAATGGCATATTAGTGTGTCTTGGGCCCATGCTTGTCTTTGTTTAGTGTTGATTATGAATGGTTAAATGAATACTAATGAGGTATATGAAAAGATATTGAAATGTGATATGTAATGTGAAAGTATGTTGTTAGTTTTGCATATATGATGTTGCATGTATAATATGGGTTGAGAAATGACATTGCATTGCACTAAGTCATATCATTAGCATGATTATCTTACTAAGCCGTTGGCTTAGCGCGATAGTGTTTAATCGCGCAGGTAATAAAGTTGATAGAGTTGAACCCGAGAGTTCATCAAGACCAAGTGAGAGTAGACCTTGAAGAATCCATTTTGGGAGCTTAAAGATCAGAGCAGACTTGCCAATCATGTATACTTCTTTATATTTTGTAAAAAAATGTTTAATATGTAAATATGTACATATTTTATAACTTCCGCTGTGTAATATTTAAATGTATATATATAACTAATATGTTTTGTTTTATAAGTAAATGATATACTTTTCTATAATGTATAATGATAAGGGTATTGTATCAAGTTTAAAGTGTTTTGAATGTTAAGAAAACCGTAGCATCCCTATGTTTGGTGCACTTATGCTACATTGTTATGGTTGTAGTGTGTGTGCGTTGGATATGGGGGTGTTACATGACAAGTTCATCAACACTCTAGAGCCCTGATCCAGTGAACCAAAACCCAATCTAGTAAATCTAAAATCCTAATTCCTAACTCAGTAACCTCAATCCAGTAACCGTGAGTCCTAAACCCTAAATGTCTTAAGGTTCCAAAACCCTAATTTCATGATGTTAACCCTAAACCCTAATTTGATTAACAAAAAACCTTACTACTCTCTTAAAATTATAAAACCCTAATCAATTTCATTTTTTCAAAAACCATCGCGGTAGCCTAAATAATAATAATAATAATTCCAAAATTTCAAAACCCTAAATGTTAATTAAAGAACCCTAAATTGAGACATAAACCTAAATTTGTATCTTTATTCGCTTTATTTAATTTTAGATTTGATTATGTAGTTTATTATATATTTTGATGGTTGATTTATTTAATTTCAATGCTTCATTTATTTAATTTATCATGGATGGATATTTTCATTATTATTATGATTATTATTTGTTTGTTTTGGTATTAAAATAGTAAGAGGTATGTTTCCACTTTTTGGGTACCTCATTAATTAATTTTCATGTAATTTAAATTGCTTTTCTATTTTAGACTAATGTAAAGGACATGTTTCCACCTTTCGATGGACGTCCTATTTAGTTTAGACATGGTGTAGACTCCTAATTTTTGACCAAGTCCAGTCCGTTATTCTTTATAGTCCAAAATAATTTTTGTGGTATTTTAATATTTATTTTAGTTAAAAATGGTGAATCGAATAAAAATAAAATAAAAAATAAAAAATAATAATAATAAACAAATAAATAAAAATAAAAATAAAAAAAATCGGCGACGGAAAAAATCGTCGCTGAAAGCTTGGATGAAATGGCCAAAGCCATTTCACCCGCAGAATTTTCATGTAGGTGTAATGGCCCACAACCTGCTAGCGCGCGCCAGCGGCAATTTTCGCTCTCCAGTCCTCGTAGCCAGCCACAACAGTTTTTTTGCCAGCAAAATATTTTCGCAACAATTTTTTTTCGCCATCAAAATTTTTCTGACGCAATTTTTTCTGGAATCAAATTCTATTTGGTTTCGGTTTCCTTTTCTTGATTAATGTTAGTTTTCGTAAACAAGTTGAATTAATCATCAAAATTTTCTATAAATAAGACTAAAAAACAACACAGAAAAGGGAGAACAACTGAAGAACTTTGGAGGAGGACAAGGACAGAGGAATCGGACTTTAGACTGGAATTTTGAATTCGAAATTTACAAATCGATTGAACTTTTAAAAGAGGAAGCAATCAAATCCATCAAAGGCAGCCATCTTGCCTTTGTGCTTGCTCATCCAAGAAGTAATTTTTGGTGGAACCAACAAACGAATGTATGAATATCTAATCTCTTTTTTCTTTACAGTACCTTGAATCATTAAATTGTTTCTTTTGATTTTAAAAACCTTAGAACCCTAATTTACTTTTTCTAAAGCTTAGAACCTTAATTTGTTTCCTTGTTTTCCAAAAACCTCAAAATTGATTTTTTGTTTCTTCTAAAACCTAAGAGCCCTAATCTATTTCTTTAAAATCTTAAAACCCTAATCTACTTTCCAACTTTTCAAAACTTTAAATCATTTTATTAATTTCCAAAAACCCTAATCTGCTTTCCAATTTTCCAAAACCTTAAAACACCAAATTGATCATTTTATTTCCAAAAACCCTAAAAAATTATTTTCTGTTTCCAAAAAACCTTAAATCGTCTTGCCAAATTCCAAAAACTTTATAAGCTCTAAATTATTTTTTGTTTCCAAAATCAAGACAGTAAACCCTAAACTAGTAAACCTAGTTCTCTTAAACCCTAATTCCCCTAAAACCGTAAACCCTAAGTTTCCTAAACCCTAATCCTTAAAACCTTATAAACCTAAATATTAAAATTCAGCACAGTAAGCCTAAAAACAGCAATCAGTAGCTAATAATCATAAATCTAATGTTTTAATATTCTAAAACCCTAGTTTAATTCATGAAACCTTAATCCATTTTAATTTTCTTAAACCATTATAGTAGTTAAGAATTATAAAACTTAATATGCTAAAATTCCAAAAACCTAAACATTAAATAAAGAATCTTCAATAGAAACAGTAACCTTAATTTGTATCTTTACTTGCTTTATTTATTTTTAGATTTGATTGCATAGTTCATTATATGCTTTGATTTATTTTATATGCTTTAATTTATTTAAGTTCAATGCTTGGTTTATTTAAATTATCATAGATGAATGTTTATATTTTGATTGATGTTTGATATGATTGATGAATAATTTATTTATGATGAATGGTTATTTACCTTTATCAACTTATTTTGATTTCCAAATGATGTAAGAGGTATGTCTCCACTTTGTGGGTATCTCGTTAATTAAGTTCTATGTAATTTAAATTGCTTTTATATTTTAAGACCAATGTAAAGGACATGTTTCTACCTTTCGGTGGGTGTCCTATTAGTTTAGACATGGATGATGTGAGGACATGTTTCCATCCGAGGATGGGTGTCCATTTATTTGTTTTGCTTGGTCATTACTTTGATTTTAATATAACAATGCTTTATTTCAATTATTATGTTAATATGGATAATATTGTTATATTTAAGGATTTTATAATATTAAGACCTATAATGAGGCCAGTTCCAATGAACCGGGCATTGTGGGGGTGCTGGGCCATTTCTCACCTTCCCCACACGTACCCAACTTTCCGAACCCATTAGGGGGTTGGGGCTTCCTTAGGAATCGAGTCATCCACCCCTTTCTTTTTCCCGGCCCGTCTAGGTGGCGACTCCATTTTCTCTGGACTTAGGTCCGTGTTCTCTAAGGCCCCGAGCCTAAATAGTGCTAAAGTTGCAAGAACCATTCCACCGGGAGTAGGAGCGAAAATCCCCGCTCACAGTGGCAACTCCACTGGGGATAAGAGAAGTTGATTCTGTTGGTCTTTATATTATTCTATTCTTTCTTATAATGATATTATCCATTACATCATATTAGATTGTATCGTGTGTGTGAGTTAGGATACCTCTGTTACCCATGTTGTGTTATGTAAGGGATACCATACTTTCACTCAAGGTATGGAGATCGAGCATGGCATAACCACTCATAGCCTCGTACCTTTTGGTATATACTTGCTATGGGAACCTAAGCCTTTTAACCCAAAGACTAAAGCTCATGTAATTGGCCTAGTTACTTTCCTTAGGTTTTACCCCAAATGCATGTTGCTTGACTATGGTTAATTTATCTTGGCTTAAATCATGGCTTATTTGTTTTGTTCTTTTTCTAATATGACCTAAATACATTGTGAGCTCAAAATAAATTTTTCCTTAAAATCTAAAAGACCAAAACTATTTTCAAAACTTTTCAAAATGGCCTTTGGATATTAAACTTTTCCATAAACAAATCAAAAATTCTTTTTCTTATTACCCAAATACTAAGCCCAAAATCCATTTTTTCTAAAATCTTTTTACAATGGGCTTAGAAATAAAATTATTTTTATCCAGCCTTTTCTTACAAAGAACTTGCAAATTATTTAGGTCAATTACGAAATACCAAAAATCAATTGTGAGCCTAGTTTATACTAAGAAAAATTAATCATGGGCTTGTTTTTGTCATGAATAATTAGTTACCCTTTCAAGTGAGAAATCTATTTGTAATAAACCTCTTAATTTAGCTTTAATCCAATATAGCATAAAAGCTACTTTAGTTGGATAAATGGATTAAAACCTAATTAATGGGAATTATCATGAACTAATTTCCATTTTTGAAAATATAACTATTGGCTGAAACGTCCGAGGGAATTATTCGAAAAGAAGATGCCCCATGTTGGTATTTTGTTAACCATATTACCTAGGAAAAGAGACTCGCCATTCGTGTATGGATGTTATAAGGTTGGAAGGAACGTCCTATTTGTCCTTGTTTGTTAATTGTTCATGCATACATGCATACATACATACATTGGCATCGCATATCCTTGATCCTCTCTGGCTCAAAGACCTAGAGTATGACAATTCGAAAGCATGCAACGACACCACCTACAACATTTCAAGGATGGATGCAAACCAGCTAAGGGACATAGTTGATGAAGTTGTCAAAGCTAGGATGGCCAAACTACAAGACCAATTGTTTGAAATTACGAAGACCCATTTGATTGAAATTCTAGAGTTCATCAACAATGCTAATAAGGCATCTCCCATTGTCATAAGAAAGAGGGGAAAGGCAGCATCAATGGAGAACATGTCTACTGATAGAGATCGAATGAAAAATGAGAGATCAATCCCTATTCTACAATACCAAACGAACCATGTGCTATCTAAGTGGAGCAATAAGAGCGGCTATCACCCTAGTGGGCAAAGTCAAAGGGAAAGTGGAGGTGTTGAGAAAGATGCAACAACTAAGCCAACAAAAAAGAGTAAATTTTTAGACTTAAGGGAGCCTTTGTCAAAGATGTTAGAAAATCTAATGAAAATGGATTTGCTATAACCATTGGCACCTTAGCCTCTACTTAAGCCTGTACCACCAAATTTTGATGCCAAGGTCTTCTGTCAATTCCATCAAATGCAAGGGTATGAGACAGATAAATGTGTTCAATTAAGGCACAAAATCCAAGATTGATTGACAGTGGAAAGCTACTTGAGCCTGATAAGCCCAACATTAAGAATAATCCTCTGCCTAAATTTGGAAGGGCATCATCGCTTACAACCTTCATGAAGAGTTTGATCTTGTCAACATGTCATGATATGGATAGAGAAGCTGCTAAAGATGATATGCTACTAAGCAAGCTTGGACTAACTGTGGATGATGAAGCAATGATCCTTGATGATGGAAAAAATCCTTGCCCTTGAGATGTCTAAATAAATGAAGTATCTTCGACTCCAACTCAACGAACTTTCCTTAGCTTGAATATTGCTTTTCAATATTGCTTTCTTTAATATTTAATTGGAACAATCTTGTTTTTCAAATTTAAATTTGTTTGAATTAATTACTTTCATCAAAATTTTGTTGGTCTTTGTTTATTTTGGTGCTCAACCGATGAGGAATCTAGCTTGATGTTTATAAATTAATGTGTCCAGGCATCATGACTTGAATGACTTTACTAGATAAGGGAATTGCTCTATAGCATTGAGTTGTGTATGCTTACTTAGAAAGGGCTCCTGCATAATTAGCTTTGTCTAGGTCCTAATCAGTCTTAGAACATGCTTTGACAAACTTTTGAGGAAAAATTGAAACTCTGCTTATTTAAAGGAGAGATGATCTAGGCATTGTTTGATGAGCCAACAACTAGTATGCACCCTATTAAATATCAATCCCAAGTTGTCTCTTTGAACTTTCATAAAATTTTAGCTTGCTTTTCATTGGCATATAACCCAACAACCTACCCTAAGCTATTGTGATACTTTTGACAAGTCTTATGATCACTAAGATGAAGAGGAAAGAAGATCAAAGAAAGCAATGATTAGTCAAGATCATGAGGATAGTTGAAGTTCTCAAGACCATGAAGATAGTTGAAGTTCTCAAGACTATAATGGTAGTTGATGTTTTCAAGACCATAAGGGTAGTTGAAGTTTTCAAGACCATAAGGGTAGTTGAAGTTCACTTAATATCTCCAATATATCAAGACAACATCAGAGTAACAAATGATTTATCCCTATTAAAGAAGATTTATGTTACTCCACTCATCCATTATTGGAAGCCCAAGTTAGTACAAATAAGACAACTCTTTTAGAGCTAGAACAAAAAAAATAAAAGAAAGAAGAAAAAAAAGAAAGAAAAGAAAAGAAAAAAAGAAACAAAAAAAGAAAAAAAGAAAAAGAAAGAAAAAAAAATATAAAACCCAAAATGGTTCAGAAAGCCAACTGAGTTTTCTTTTACCTAAAGCAGTAAAAGGCTTCCATTTGGTTTATAAGGATATTTTGACTTGAATTGGTCCAACCAAAGATTCAATCAAAATTGGAGAAAAAAGAAGGAAGACCATCCAGTTCTTGAAAGTTTTGTATTTGATAGTCTTACAAGGAAGAAGGACACAATGATAAAATGCTCAAAGAAAGGGAAGAGTAAGAAAAATAAAAAGAAAGAAAAGGGATGAATTTGGGTACCAAACTTTATGCAAGGGCAAAGACTGTTCCAATTGAGATCTAGATTAATGCCAAGAAGATAGAAAGAATTTAGAGTCTAGCAAGATTACTCCCAGCTGCTTAAAGTTCAAACAAGAAAATTTGTAGTGTGAAGGTTTGTCCATTGTGTCACACCAGCTCCAATCTCAAAATGGCCTTCATTTAAACCTGTGTCCCTTATAGACCACATTTCAAGCCTATTAAAGACCTGTCGATCTCTCTTGGTAGGTAGAGTCTATAGTGGAGATAGTTTGGATGAGCATGCATATGAGATAGACAATATTTAAACTCAAATGAGACCTTTGGCCAAGTAATGTGTATGTACCTATCTGCAACAATTCTTACTTAAATAGAAATGATTCCCGAATTTAGTTCTGTAACTAGGGTTTTCATGTTATAGATATGTTAATTTGGAAAAACCAAGTCTTGAGGTACATTGACATCGATTTGGCAAAGCCAACATTTGATTTCAAAATCAAAATTAAAAAAAAAAGTTTTGTCATACAAGGCCTTAAAGTTAAGGGAAGCATGTTGAACCTCGAAAGGACACATTGGGCAAAGGAAATGATTAAGGTCATACAGAATCATAATTTGAAATGGATGTGTCTCTGTTGTTTGGGACCTACATTATTCATATTTTCAACATCTTGAAGATAAAAGCCATAAATATGAAGCATCCTGTCATTCCGAAGCAAGGACTGAACAAGCATCTCAAAGGAGTCAATGAGAACACTTCTGCTGATCACCTCGGTCTGTGAGTCCATGGAATGACTGTAAGTATCATTCATGCATATAATGCATACATGAGTATATCACATCACACTTTCTTGTCTTGTATGGATGTTTAATATCTTTGATGAATGATTTATTTATGATGAATGGTTATTTACTTTTATCGATTTATTTGGATTTTCAAATGTTGTAACATACCTCTTAGTTAAATATCATGTAATTAATATCATGTAATTTAAATTACTTTTCTATTTTAGAACCAATGTAAAGGACATGTTTCTACCTTTCAGTGGGTGCCCTATTTGGGCATGGATTATGTAAGGGCATGTTTCCATCTTCGGATGGGTGTCCATTTATTTTTTTTGCTTGGACATTGTTTTGATTTTTAATATATCGATGCTTTATTTTAATTATTGTATGTACTATGGATAATATTATTATATTTAAGAATTTTATAATATTAATACCTGTAAAGGAGGTCGGTTCCAATGAACTGGGCGTTGTGGGGGTGCTGGGCCATTTCTCGCATTCCCCACGCATACCCAACATTTCGAACCCATTAGGGGGTTGGGGATTCCTTAGGAATCGAGTCATCCGCCCCTTTCTTTTTCCCGGACTGTCCGGGTGGTGACTCCATTTTCTCTGGACTTAGGTCCGTATTCTCTAAGGCCCTGACCCTAAACAGTGCCGAAAGTCGCAAGAATTATTCCACCAGGAGTAGGGGCGAAAATCCCCGCTCACAGTGGCGACTCCACTGGGGATAAGAGAAGTTGATTCCGTTGGTCTTTATATTATTGTATTCTTTCTTATAATGATATTATCCATTGCATTATATTAGATTGCATTGTGTGCGTGAGTCAGGATGCCCGTGTTACCCATGTTGTGTTATGTAAAGGATATCATACTTTCACTCAAGGTATGGAGATCGAGCATGGCATAACCACTCATAGCCTCGTACCATTTGGTATATACTTGCTATGGGAACCTAAACCTTTTTACCCAAAGACTAAAGCTCATTTAATTGGCCTGGTTACTTTCCTTAGGTTTTACCCCAAATGCATGTTGTTTGACTATGGTTAATTTATCTTGGCTTAAATCATGCATTATTTGGTTTGTTCTTTTTCTAATATAACCTAAGTATATTGTAAGCTCAAAATAAATTTTTCTTTAAAATCCAAAAGACCAAAGCTATTTTCAAAATTTTTCAAGATGATCTTAGGATATAAGACTTTTTTAAAAATAAATCAAAAATTCTTTTGCTCATGGCCCAAATACTAGGCCCAAAATATGTTTTTTCTAAAATCTTTTTACAATGGGCTTAGAAACAAAATTATTTTGACCCAACCTTTTCTTACAAAGAGCTTGCAAAATATTTAGGTTAATTATGAAATACCAAAAATCAATTGTGTGCCTAGTTTATACTAAGAAATAATTAATCATGGGCTTGTTTTTGGCATGAATCATTGGTTACTTTTTCAAGTGAGAAATTTATTTATAATAAACCTCTTAATTTAGTTTTAATCCAATGTAGCATGAAAGCTACTTTAGATGGATAAATGGATTAAAACCTAATTAATGGGAATTATCATAAATTGATTTCCATTTTTGAAAATATAACTATTAGTTAAAACGTCTGAGGGAAATATTCGAAAACAAGATACCCCATGCTGGTATTTTGTTAACCATTTACCTAGGAAAAGAGACTCGCCATTCGTGTGTGGATGTTATAAGGTTGGAAGGAATGTCCTGATTATCTTTCTTCATTGATTGTTTGTGCATACATGCATACATTTGCATCTCATATCATTAATCCTTTCTGGCTCACAACCCTGGATTACGATAGTTCAAAAGCTTACGACAATCCGACCTACGCCAGAGATGAAGTATCTAGCAACGACTCAATCACTTGCTCACCAAAAGCAATGGAGCACGAACAAATTCAAAGAATGGTGGATGAAGCCCTCAATGCCAAAATGGAAGAAATAAAAGAGGCCCTAGCTGAGACCATGAAGAACCAATTGACTGCAATTTTAGAAAATCATGCCGAAGCATCTGCTAGCACTAAGAAGCCAAAGGACAAAGGGAAGACTGAAGTTGGTGAAGTAGTTTTTGATGAGGATAAGGTGATCATTGATGATGATGATTGGGCTCAATACTACCAAGATCCTCAAGACAAAAAGGAGTCAAAGGTTGTTGAGAAGGAAACTATTGAAAAGACCTAGACTTCTGATGTTGAAAAGATGATTGCTGATTTAGAAAAGAAATTTGAGAAGAAATTGAAAACCGAAGAAATGTCTGAAGTTGATAAATTATTTGAGCTAGATGAAGAAGTTTCGTACAAGTTTAAGATGCCATCTTTTGGAAAGTTTGATGGAACCGAAAATCCTCATCTCCATGTTAAGAAGTATATCACTGCTATGCAGTCTACCCGAGCTACTAAGGCTCAAACTCTAAGGTACTTTATGCTCTCATTGGACCCTTTTGTCCAAAATTGGTTCAATACCTTAGATGAAGGAACAGAAAAGAGTTGGGATTTGCTATACAAGGCCTTCATCCAACAATATGGATACAATGTTGTAATGGAAGTTACCTTAATGGAAGTTGAGTCCATTAGGAAAAGGCCAAATGAGAATTTTGTGGACTATGTGAAGAGATGGAGAAATAAGGACGCTTTGCTCAAGAAAAGGCTCGATGAATCTGATCAGAAAAGGATGATCATGAGAGGCGTCCTGCCCAATCTCCGTCAAAGGATGTCTCACACCCTTATAAGGGATTTCAAAGATATTCTTCAAGCTAGTCTACAAATTGAAGCGTGGGAAAGGGAGAAGAATCGCTTTTCAACAAGAAGGAATGAGAAAGGAAATTATAAGCCTAGCAATCAAAGTACACAAAAGGAAGCTGATGTTAATGTCACTAGCAAAGGAGGAATGAGGCAGTTTTAAGAATTAGGGAAGCCACTGTCTTGGGTTCTCAATAAGCTACAAAAGAAGAGATTATTACAACCCTTGACTCCTTGTCCTTTGCCTAATCCTCTTCCACCTAATTTTGATACTAATGCATTTTACTAATTCCATCAAAAGCCTAGACACAAAACGCACAATTGTATGAAGTTGAGGCATGAGATCTAGAATTTAATTGATAATGGCAAGTTGCCTGAGCCAGATAAGCCCTATACCAAAGGTAATCCATTTCCAAGGTTCAACAGGGTGCCACCACCAGCAACCTTCATGGTAGGAAAAGGATTAGAAGAAGATTTTATTTTATCATCCTTTAAAGATGGAAATATTGAAGATGTGAAAGGAAAAGAAGCTTACACTCAATGAACTTTCCTTAGCTTGAATGTTGCTTTTCAATCTTACTTCCTTTAATATTTTGGAACTATTGTCTTTTTCAAATTTAAAGTTGCTTGAAATAAATTACTTTCATCAAAATTTTTGTTGGTCTTTGTTCATTTTGGTGCTCAACCAATGAGGAATCTAGCTTGATACTCCATGAATTAATATATTTATGCATCATGACTTGAATGACTTTACTAGATGAGGGAATTGCTCTATAGCATTGAGTCGGGTATGCTTACTTAGAGAGGGCTCCTGCATAATTACCTTTGTCTAGGTCCTAATCAGTCTTAGAACATGCTTTGACAAACTTTCGAGGTGAAATTGAACTCTACTTATTTAAGGGAGAGATGATTTAGGCATTGTTTGGTTAGCCAACGACTTGTATCTGCCCTATTAAATATTAATCCCTAGTTGTCCCTTTGAGCCTTCATAAAATTTTAGCTTTCTTTTCATTGGCATATAACCCTAACAACCTACCCTGAGCTATTATGATACTTTTGACAACAAAATTAAAATTTAAAAATTCAAAAAAATCAAAAGAAAAAAAGTTTTGTCATACAAAGCCTTCAAGTTAAGGGAAGTATGTTGAACCTCCAAAGGACACATTGGGCAAACATTGGGCAAAGGAAATGATTATTGGCAAGGTCATGAAGAAGCTATCAACTGACATGATGAAACATAGTTTGAAATGGATGCATCCCTAACTCTGCTGCTTGGGGTCTAGACCACTCATGTTCTCAACATCTTGAAGATAAAAGCCATAAATTCAAAGCTTTCTATCATTCCAATGCAAGACTTGAACGAGCGTCGAAAAGGAGTCAATGAGAATACTTCTGCTAACCACCTCAGTCTATGAGTCAATGAAACCACTGTGAGTATTATCATGCATATCATGCATACATGAGCATATCACATCACACTTTCTTATCTTGTATTGTCTATTCTTCATCAAAGTGAATAGCAAACGCTCTGTGAAGTAAAGAATCAAAAGAAGATATTAAATCAGGGGGCCATGGAAAGCCCGTTGCTTGAGAAAGTTCCAGTAATTTTGCAAAGAGAAGAAATGCGTGCTTTTGTGAAGAATAAGACGAAATGCAAATGTCAATCAAAGCCCACATAGAAAAATCATGGGTTTGGGCCTACACAGGGGACAAAGTTTCTCCTTTTTAATTTTTTGAGTCTATATATAAAATATTTTCAAACTCACTTACAAATATTTTTCCATGAAGGGGGGCAAGAAGAGGATATAAGGTCCAATTAAAAATAGCTGAATTTTTGCAAAGGAAGAACAAAAAGAATGGAACATTAGAACTATCAAAAGAATGGAACATTAGAACTATCAAAAGAATGATGATGCAAATGACAAAAGATCAGTCTAGCTAGAAGAGCTGAAGCCAATATAAAACCTGATTCTAAGGATGAAGATCCAATTTCAAAGGGTGAAGACCCAAAGTATAAAGGATGAAGATCCACTTTCAAGGGTGAAGACCCAATTTCCAAGGATGAAGATCCATTTTCAAAGGTGAAGACCCGATTCTAAGGATGAAGATCCAATTTCAAAGGGTGAAGACCCAAAGTCTAAAGGATGAAGATCCACTTTCAAGGGTGAAGACCCAATTTCCAAGGATGAAGATCCATTTTCAAAGGTGAAGACCTGATTCTAAGGATGAAGATCCAATTTCAAAGGGTGAAGACCCAAAGTCTAAAGGATGAAGATCCACTTTCAAGGATAAAGACCCGATTTCCAAGGATGAAGATCCATTTTCAAGGGTGAAGTCCCAAAGTCTAAAGGTTGAAGATCCACTTTCAAGGTTGAAGACCCGATTTCCAAGGATGAAGATCCATTTTCGAAGGTGAAGACCTAAAGCCTAAAGGATGAAGATCCACTTTCAAGGGTGAAGAACCGATTTCCAAGGATGAAGATCCATTTTCAAGGGTGAAGACCCAATCTCCAAGGATGAAGATCCATTTTCAAGGGCGAAGACCCGATCTCAAAGGATGAAGATCCATTTTCAAGGATGAAGACCCGATCTCAAAGGATGAAGATCCATTTTGAGGGTGAAAAACCACAATGCATAGAACCAGAGCAGTCAGACTTCTCAAATGATAAAAGGTTAGTCAAACTCAGTCTCGGGTCCAAGCACCCAAATTAAATTCAATATCTGGTCCAGAACCAAAATTATCCTTAGGTTCAGAACCTAAAATCTTTTCTAAGTCCAGAACTTAGCTCGGGTCAAGAACCCAAATTTTCCTTAGGTCTAAAACCTAGAATCTTTTTTAGTCCAAAACTTAGCTCGGGTCCAGAACCCAAATTTTTTTTAGGTCCAGAACCTAGAATCTCTTCTAAGTCCAAGAACTTAGCTCGGGTCCAGAACCCAAATTTTCCTTAGGTCCAGAACCTAGAATCTCTTCTAAGTCCAAGAACTTAGCTCGGGTTCAAAACCCAAATTTTTCTTAGATCCAGAACCTAGAATCTTTTCTAAGTCTAGAACTTAGCTCGGGTTCAGAATCCAAATTTTTCTTAGGTCCAGAACCTAAAATTACACTTAGGTTCAGAACCTAAAATTATCCTTGAGTCCAGAACTCGAACCAGGTCCAGAACCCAAAACCTCAACCATCTCAAAAATTAAGTCTTATTGCTTTTTACTCTTTTTTACTAAAGTCTTAGATCATTCAAGTAGGGAGCAAACTATAGACCCTTAATTTTTTACCCAGTCCGGTCCAATATATTTTAATTAGTCCAAAATAATTTATGTGTTATCTTAATTAAATAATATTTGCTTTAGTATTTAATTTTTATTAATAAAAAATAAACAAATAATAATAATAAACAAATAAAAATAAAAATAAAAATCCGTGATGAAAAATCGGCGAGGAAAAATTTTGTTGCCGAAAAGGGGGGCGGCGAAATGGCCCGCAGGAAATTTTGCCCTCCCCAACTGTGCCAACTTTTTCACCAGCGTAATTTTTTTGCAACAGTTTTTTTTTCGCTAGCGAAATTTTTTCGCGGTAGTTTTTTTTGCCAGCGAAATATTTTCGACGTAAATTTTTCCGAAACCAAATTCAATTCGGTTTCGATTTCCTTTTCTTAATCAATGTTAGATTTCCTGAACAAGTGAAATTAATCATCAAAATCTTCTATAAATGAGGAATAAAAAACAACACAAATGGGGATCGAAAATTGGGATCGAAATTTAGGAGGAAAACATTGAAAAGAAATCGGATTTTAAAAATTCCTTCTGGCAGTGAAATCAATCGGACTTTTTTGAGAGATGAATAAGCAACCAAACAATCAATCTATCAAAGGCAGCCAGTTTGCCTTTGTTCTTATTCATCCAAGAAGTAATTTTTGGTGGAACCAACAAACGAAGGTATGGATATCAAATCTCTTTTCTTTACAGTAGCTTGAATCATTAAACTCTTTCTTTTGGTTCTAAAACCTTATAACCCTGATTTACACTTTTCTAAACTTTAGAACCTTAAATAGTCTCATTTATTTTCAAAAATCCTAAATTACTTTTTCTGTTTCTTTAAAATATCAAAACCCTAACCTACTTTCCAACTTTCCAAAACCTTAAATCGTTTTATTAATTCCCCAAAACCCTAATCTGTTTTCCAATGTTTCAAAACTTTAAAACCCTAAATTTAACTTACAGCTTATAAAAATCACATAAAGCTTTAAAAAACTATAAATTGTTTTCTCTAACTCTAAAATCAAATACATTCACCGAAGCACTAAAAACCCTAATTCAACTTCAAAACCAAGACAGTAACCCCAAACTAGTTAACCTTAAACCCTAGTTTTCCTAAAGCCTAACCCTTTAATCTTTAAACCTTAAAACCTTATAAACCTAAATATTAAAATTCAACATAGTAAATCCAAAATAATAATCCAGTAACCGTACATCATAAACCTAATGTTTTAATATGCAAACCCTAATTTCATGATTTTCGCCTCAAACCCTAATTTGGTTAATCAAAGAACTTTATTAATCCCTTAAATCATAAAACCTTAATCCATTTTAATTCCCTTAAAACTTACAGTAGCTTAAACCAATAAATTCTAAAGCCCTAAACATTAAATAAAGAATCTTAAATAAAAACAATAGCCTTAATTTGTATTTTTTTTACTTGCTTTATTCTTAGATTTGATTGTGTAGTTCATTATATGCTTTGATTTATTTAATATGCTTTAATTTATTTAAGTTCAATGCTTGGTTTATTTAGTTTATCATGGATGGATGTTTATGTTCTATTGATGTTTAATATCTTTGATGAATGATTTATTTATGATGAATGGTTATTTACTTTTATCGATTTATTTAGATTTTCAAATGTTGTAAGAGCTATGTTTCCACTTGGTGGGTACCTCATTAGTTAAATATCATGTAATTTAAATTGCTTTTCTATTTAAGAACCAATGTAAAGGACATGTTTCTACCTTTCGGTGGGTGTCCTATTTGGGCATGGATTATGTAAGGGCATGTTTCCATCTTTGGATGGGTGTCCATTTATTTGTTTTGCTTGGACATTGTTTTGATTTTCAATATATCGGTGCTTTATTTTAATTATTATGTGTAATATGGATAATATTGTTATATTTAAGAATTTTATAATATTAATACCTATAAAGGAGACCGGTTCCAATGAACCGGGCGTTGTGGGGGTGCTGGGCCATTTCTCGCCTTCCCACACGTACCCAACTTTCTGAACCCATTAGGGGGTTGGGGATTCCTTAGGAATCGAGTCATCCACCACTTTCTTTTTCCCAAACCGTCTGGGTGGTGACTCCATTTTCTCCGGACTTAGGTCCATGTTCTCTAAGGCCCCGAGCCCAAACAGTGCTGAAGTCGCAAGAACCATTCCACTGGGAGTGGGGGCGAAAATCTCCGGTCACACAATGTTACTTCCTTTGATGGATTGATGAATGCTTCTTGTTCTTTCAAGCTTGAGGTTGGCCAAAGAAATCCAAAAGACCAAGGTCAAGTCCAAGATTTCTCTCCCCTTTCTTCTATGTTTTAATGTGGTATTTATAGGAAAATTAATCATCTTACTTCTAATTGTCTAAGGAAATTAAAACCATTTAGAAAAAGAAACCAAAACCAAATAGAATTTGATTTTAGAAAAAACTACGCTAGTGGCGAAAAAACTGCGTTGCGAGCTATGAAAATTTGCGAGCGGGCTTGAAAATTACTGGGACCGGCGTCAATTCGCTGTAGGAATTTCCTTCGACAAATTGGCTTGGTGCCAATTCACAGTAGGAATTTCCTGCGAGGCCAATTCGCACAGCCGATTCAATTTTGGCGATGAATTTTTCTGTCGATGATTTTTTATTTTTTATTATTTTTTAACTTTACTAATATTACCCTTTTTTATTTTTATTAAAAATTATAAATAATAAATACTAAAATAAATATTATTTAATTAAAATACCACAAAAATTATTTTGGACGATAAAAAATATTGGACCAGACTGGGTCAAAAATTAAAGGTCTACAGTTTGCCCCCTGTTTGAACGATTTAAGACTTTTAGTAGAAGAGAGTGAAAAGCAATATGACTTTTTACTGATTTTTGATGAAGATGGATACCTAGATTTGATTTGGGTACTTGACCCGAGACTAAACTTAATTTGGGTACTTGGACCCGAGACTGAATTGAATTTGGGTACTTGGACCCGAGATTGGGTATTTAGACCCAAGACTGAATTTGATTTGGGAACTTGGACCCGAGATTGGGTACATGGACCAGAGATTGATTTGATTTGGGTACTTAGACCCGAGATTGGGTACTTGGACCAAGACTGAATTGAATTTGGGTGCTTGGACTCGAGATTTGGTACTTAGAACCGAGATTGGTTACTTGGACCCGAGATTGATTTGATTTGGGTACTTGGACCCGAGATTTGGTTCTTGGATCTGAGACTGAATTGAATTTAGGTGCTTGGACCCGAGACTGAGTTTGACTTACCTTTTATCAGTTGAGAAGTCTGACTGCTCTGGTTGTTCTATGCATTGTGGTTCTTTCACCCTCAAAATGGATCTTCATCGTTGAACCTTGGATCTTCATCCTTAGCATCAGATCTTCACCTTTGAAAATGGATCTTCATCCTTGGAGATTAGGTCTTCACCCTTGTAAATGGATTTTCATCCTTGGAGATCGGGTCTTCACCCTTGAAAATGGATCTTCATCCTTTGAGATCGGGTCTTCACCCTTGAAAATGGATCTTCATCATTTGGACATCAGGTCTTTAACCTTGAAAATAGATCTTCATCCTTGGAGATCGGGTCTTTACCCTTAAAACATGGATCATTATCCATTGGAGGCCGGGTATTTACCCTTGAAACATGGATCATTATACATTGGTGGTCGGGTCTTTACCATTGAAACGCGGATCTTTATCCACTGGAGGTCGGGTCTTTACCCTTGAAACATGGATCTACATCCATTGGAAATCGGGTCTTTAACCTTGAAACATGGATCTTTATCCATTGGAGGTCAGGTCTTTACCCTTGAAACATAGATTTTTATCCACTGGCTGTCGGGTCTTTACTCTTGAAACATGGATCTTTATCCATTGGAGGTCGGGTTTTTACCCTAGCTTTAGCTCTTTTAGCTGGATTGATCTTTTGTCTTTTGCATCTTCATTCTTTCGAGAATTCTAATTTTCTTCTTTTTTTTTCATTCTTTTTTTGTTCTTCCATTGCACTTTTGCAAAAATTTCAGCTCTTTTTAGCTGGCCTTCATATCCTCTGCTTACCCCCCTGTTTGGTAAAATATTAGAAGTGAGTCTCAAAATGTTTTGTTCACGCATAAACTCAAAAATTAAAAAGGAGAAACTTTGCCCCCTGTGTACGCTCAAACCCATGATTTTTCTATACGGGCTCTGATTGAAGTTTTTGTTGGCTAGTTCTTTGCAAAAGCATGCATTTCTTCTCTTTGCAAAATTACTAAAACTTTCTCAAGTAATGGGCTTTCCATGCCCCCCTAATTTTATATCTTTTTTTGATTGTTTACTTCACAAGGTGTTTGCTGTTCACTTTAATAAAGAATGGATAATACAAGACAAGATAGTGCGATGTGATATCCTTATGTATGCATGATATGCTTGAATGATACTTATAGTCATTCCATCGACTCATAGACCGAGGTGATCAGCAGAAGTGTTCTCATTGGTTCCTTTCAGATGCTCATTCAGGTCTTGCATTGGAATGCCACAATGTTCCACATTTATGGCTTTTATCTTTAAGATGTTGAAAATATGAATAATGGAGGCCCAAACAATAGAGATACATCCTTTTTAAATTATGACTCAGAATGTTAGTTGGTAGCTTCTTCATGACCTTGCCAGTAATCATTTCCTTTACCCAATGTATCCTTTGGAGGTTCAATGATTCGACATACTTTCCTTAACTTGAAGGCTTTGTAATTTTTTTTTTGAATTTTCAATTTTGAATTTTGATTTTAAAATCATGTTGGTTTTGCCAAATTAATGTCAATGTATCTCAGGACTTGATTTTCCAAATTAACATATCTATAACATGACAACCCTAGTTACCATACTAAACTTGGGAATCATTTCTATTTAAGCAAAAATTGTTGCACTTCAGATAGGTACATACACATTACTTGGCCAAAGATCTCTTTCAAGTTTAAATATTGTCTATCTCATATGCATGCTTATCCAAACTATCTCCACTAATAGACTTTACCTGCCAAGAGAGATCAACAGGTATTTGATAGGCTTGAAATGGGGTCTATAAGGGACATGGGTTAAATGAAGGCCATTTGTAAGTTGGAGCCGATGTGACACAATGGACAAACCTTCACACTACAAATTTCTTGTTTGAACTTTAAGCAGCTGGGAGCAATCTTGCTAGACTCTAAATTCTTTCTATCTTCTTGGCATTAATCTAGATCTTGATCAGGACAGTCATTTCCCTTGCAAAAAGTTTGTTATCCAAATTTGTTTCTTTTCTTCTTCTCCCTTTTCTTTCTTTTTATTGTTCTTACTCTTCCCTTTCTTTGAGCATTTTATCATTTTGTCCTTCTTCCTTGTAGGACTATCAAGTACAGAACTTTTAAGAACTGGATGGTCTTCGTCCTTTTTTTTCTCCAATTTTGATTGAATCTTTGGTTGGGTTGGACAAATTCAACTCAAAATGTCCTTATAAACCAAATGGAAGCCTTTTGCTGCTTTAGGTAAAAGAGAACTCAGTTGGATTTCTGAACCATTTTGGGTTTTCTTTTCTTTTTCTTCTTTTCTCTTTTTTTTTTGTTTTTTTCTTTTCTTTTTTTGACATTTTTTCTCTCTTTTTTGTTTTTTTTTGGTTCTAGCTCTAAAAGAGTTGTCTTGTATGTACCAACTTGGGTTTCTAATAATGGATGAGTGGAGTGACATAAATCTTCTTTAAGAGGAATAAATCATTTGTTACACTGATGTTATCTTGATAGATTGGTGATATTAGGTGAACTTCAACTACCCTTATAGCCTTGATAACATCAACTATCCTCATGGTCTTGACTGTTCATTTCTTTATTTGATCTTCTTGCCTCTTCATCTTAGTGGTCATAAGACTTGTCAAAAGTGTAACAATAGCTCAGGGTAGGTTGTTGGGGTTTGTAAGCAAATGAAAAGAAAGCTAAAATTTTATGAAGGCTCAAAGGGACAACTAGGGATTGATATTTAATTGGGTGGATACTAGTTGTTGGCTAACCAAACAATGCCTAGATCATTTCTCCCTTAAATAAGTAGAGTTCAATTTTTCCTTGAAAGTTTGTCTAAGCATATTCTAAGACTGACTAGGACCTAGACAACGGTAATTATACAGGAGCCCTCTCTAAGTAAGCATACACAACTCAATGCTATAGAGCAATTCCCTCACCTAGTAAAGTCATTCGAGTCATGATGCCTAGATACATTAATTTATGAACATCAAGCTAGATTCCTCATTGGTTGAGCACCAAAATGAACAAAGACCAACAAAAATAAGTGATTCATTCAAACAAATTTAATTTTCAAAAACACTATTGTTCCGATTAAATATTAAAGAAAGCAAAACTGAAAAGCAACATTCAAGCTAAGGAAAGTTTGTTGAGTTAAGCTTCTTTTCCTTTCACATCTTCCATTTTTCCATCTTGAAAGGATGATAAAACAATATCTTCTTCCAATCCTTTTCCCACCATGAAGGTTGTCGGTGGAGGTACTCTTCCAAACTTAGGCAAAGGATTGTTCATGGTATTGGGCTTGTCCGACTCAGGTAGCATACCATTGTCAATCAAATTTTGGATCTCATGTTTTAGTCTCAAGCATTTGTCTATCTCATGTCCTTGCATTTGATGGAATTGACAGAAGACCTTGGCATAAAAATTTGGTGGTAGAGGCTTATGTAGAGTTCGAGGTGTCAATGGTTGTAGCAAATCCATCTTTATTAGATTTACTAACATCTTTGACAAAGGCTCCCCCAAGTTTGAAAATTTACACTTCTTTGCTGGTTCAGTTGCTACATTTTTCTCAACACCTCTTCTTTTCCTTTGATTTTACTCATTGGGGTGGTAGCAGCCCTTATTGCCCCAATTAGACAGCATATGATTCGACTGGTCTTGTAGAATAGGGATTGATCCCTCATTTTTCATTTGATATCTATTAGTGAACATATTCCCCATCGATAATGCCTTTCCCTTCTTTCTTATGTCAATGGGAGATGCCTCATTAACATTGTTGACGATCTCCAGAATTTGAATCAACTGGGCCCTCATAATTTCAACCAATAGATCTCGTAGCTCGGCCATCCTAGCTTTAACAACTTCATCGACTATGTCCCTTAGCTGGTTTGCATCCATCCTTCTAATGAAGTACTTTAATCAAAATTAATGTTGTAGGTGGTGTCATTGCATGCTCTTGAATTGCCGTATTCTAGGTCTGTGAGCCAGAAAGGATTAATGATATGTGATGTGATGTATGTATGCACAAACAATAAAGAAAGAAAGATAATTAGGACATTTCTTCCAACCTTATAACTTCCACACACGAATGGCGAGTCTCTTTTCCTAGCTATAGGGTTAACAAAATACCAATATGGGGTATCTTGTTTTTTGAATAGTTCCCTCGGATGTTTCAACCAATAGTTATATTTTCAAAAATGGAAATCAGTTCATGATAATTCCCATTAATTAGGTTTTAATCCATTCAACCAACTAGAGCAGCTTTTATGTTATATTGGATTAAAAATAGATTTCTCACTTGAAAAAGTAACCAATGATTTATGCTAAAAACAAGCCCATGATTAATTATTTCTTAGTATAAACTAGGCTCACAATTGATTTTTGGGATTTCTTAATTTACCTAAATATTTGTAAGCTCTTTTGGGTGAAAATAATTTTGTTGCTAAGCCTATTATAAACAAGTTTTTAGAAAAAATAGATTTTGGGCTTTAGCATTTGGGTCATGAGCAAAAGAATTTTTGATTTATTTTTAGAAAAGTTTTATGTCCAAAGACCATCTTGAAAAGTTTTGAAAATAGCTTTGGTCTTTTGGACTTTAAAGGAAAATTTATTTGAGCTCACAATGTAATTAGGTCATATTAGAAAAAGAACAAACCAAATAAGCCATGATTTAAGCCAAGATAAATTAACCATAGTCAAACAACATGCATTTGGGGTAAAAACCTAAGGAAAGTAACTAGGCTAATTACATGAGATTTAGTCTTTGGATTAAAAGGTTTAGGTTCCCATAGCAAGTATATACCAAATGGTATGAGGCTATAAGTGGTTATGTCATGCTCGATCTCCATACCTTGAGTGAAAGTATGGTATCCCTTACATAACAAAACACTAATAACACGGGCATCCTAACTCACGCACACGATGCAATCTAATATGATGCAATGGATAATATCATTATAAGGAAGAATAGAATAATATAAAGACCAACAGAATCAACTTCTCATATCCCCAGTGGAGTTGCCACTGTGAACGGGGATTTTCACTCCCACTCCCGGTGGAATGGTTATTGCAACTTTGGCACTGCTTATGCTCAAGGCCTTAGAGAACACGGGCCTAAGCCCAGAGAAAATGGAGTCGCCACCCAGATGGGCTGGGAAAAAGAAAGGGGCGGATGACTCGATTCCTAAGGAATTCTCAACCTCCTAATGGGTTCAAAAAGTTGGGGCCCGATTCATTGGAATCGGCCTCCTTTGCAGGTCTTGATATTATAAAATTATTAAGTATAACAATATTATCCATATTACATGCAACAATTAAAATAAAGCATCATTATATTAAAATCAAAGCAATGTCCAAATAAAGCAAATAAATGGACACCCATCCGAGGATGGAAACATGTCCTTACATTATCCATGTTTAAAACTAAATAGGACACCCACCGAAAGGTGGAAACATGTCCTTTACATTGGTCCAAAATATAAAAGCAATTTAAATTACATAAAATTTAGCTAATGATGTACCCACAAAGTGGAAACATACCTCTTACATTAGTACCAAAATAAATCAATAATAATAAAGAAAATATCCATTAATGATAAATTAAATAAATCAAGCATTGAAATTAATTAAATCAACCATCAAAGCATATAATAAACTACATAATAAGCCTAAAATTAAATAAAAGCAATAAATATATAAGTTTAGAGTTTATGTCTCAATTTAAGGTTCTTTAATTAACATTTAGGGTTTTGGGATTTTGAAATTATTATATTTATTATTTAGGCTACTGTGAAGATTTTGAAAAATTTATTTAATTAGGGTTTGGGACTAACATCATGAAATAGGGTTTCTAGGGTTTTTATGTTTAACAATTAGCGCTTTAGAAAAAGAAAAGTTAAATACACGAACTCATGATTCACAAATGAATATTGACCCCTTCCACTAGCCTATACAGTGGTCCCACTACCCGGTTAGCGGGCGAGGGTCAAGGAGCAGCGCCCCAGAAAATTTTGGAAATTGGATTTTAGGGTTGTAGGTTTTTGTGTTGAAAATTAAGATTTTAGAGTTTAAGATTTAGAAAATAGGGTTTCAGAATTGGAAAAAGCTAATGGTACTTTTTAAAAGAATAATGCTTACTGTGTGATTTTGGAAAGAAGAATTAATTAGGGTTAAAGATTTTGATATTTGAAAGATAAGGTTATTGGATGTTTGAATTAGAGATTAGGTTAAGGATTTAAGAAAACCATTTATTATTTTATGGTTTTAGAAAAGTGTAATTATGGTTTCAGATTTCAAAAATATATTTTACGGGTATTAAGAAATTAGGATTTTGAAAAATAGTTTTTAGGGTTTCAAATAAAGTTTGGATGGTTTGTAGAATAATTGATCAAATTGTATGATGAAATAATTAATCCAATTTGATGAAGCTACTGTAAATATAAACAAAGAAAAGAGAGATTCAAACCTGCGTAGTTGGTTCCACCAAAAACTGATTTCTGGATGAATAATAACAAAGGCAATGCTGCTGCCTTTGATGGATTGATGAATGCTTCTTGTTCTTTCAAGCTCGAGGTTGGCCGAAGAAATCCAAAAGTCTAAGGTCAAGTCCAAAATTTCTCTTTGATCAAAAAGTCCAAATTTCTCTCCCCTTTCTTTTGTGTTTTGATGTGGTATTTATAGGAAAAATAATCATCTTACTTCTAATTGTCTAAGGAAATTAAAACCCTTTAGGAAAAGAAACCAAAACAAAATAGAATTTGGTTTCGGAAAAAACTGCGCTGAAAAATTACGCTAGTGAAAAAAACTACGCTGCGGGCTATGAAAATTTCCGAGAGGGCTTGAAAATTGCTAGGGCGGGTGCCAATTTGCCGCAGGAATTTCCTGCTGTGAATTGGCCTGTGGCCAATTTGCCCACAGGAAATTCCTGCGGGGAATTGGCCCAACCGATTTACTTTTTCGTCGTCGATTTTTTATTTTTTATTTATTTTTATTATTATTATTTTTTAACTTTACTAATATTACCTTTTTTATTTTTATTAAAAATTAAAAATAATAAATACTAAAATAAATATTATTTAATTAAAATACCACAAAAATTATTTTGGCCTATAAAAAATATTGGACCAGACTGGGTCAAAAATTAAGGGTCTACAGGCGGCTTAGGCAAAAATTAGAGCAACAAAAAAAGAAGAAGAAAAACCTAAGTTTAAAATCCAAAAGGGTAATTTAAGTAATTACCTGAAGCAACAGTGGACTCCCGATCAATTTCTTCGATAATCCCAATTTAAGTTGGTCTAATCCAACTAAAGTCTCGGCTAAGATCACGGGTATCAGTGATAAACCTCCTTCCATTTGGTCCATGATGTCCAATACTCGTGGATCAATATCGCCATTAGAAGAAACAAGCAAGAATTGGCCAAGCAAGCATAGACAAATCATACGTTCCCATGCCTTAGTAAGAGACAAATGAGAAAGACAAAAGTCAATTAAGGGATCAAGCAGAATTTTCTCACCTCTCATCTATTGTAGAACTTCAGGCTTTGAAAGTTGAAATAACATTTGCATCTTTTGTTGAGTCTTGGAAATCAATATAAGTAATGCCATTTGTTAATTGCTTGGATATCCAAGGATGGCCTCAAATTCTTCAATCAAGGGACATATTTCAAAGCCATTAATCTTAAATGTCCTAGAATTCACATTCCAAAAAGAAGTCATGCCATGTAAAAAAGAATGGTCCAAGCATCCGCTGTGAGCAAGAAAGAAAAAGAGTAAGAGCATACATAATCACGCATACATATAGTATAAATTATCATGGAACAAGAAAACCTACCAGGTAATTCATATCAATGCCCTGTGGATGAAATGGCATCTCCGTTTGATTAGAATGAGCAAATGTAGGAGTAGTAAAAGAAGGTCCAGCTTCATGACCAAATGAGCCAGCAGCCTGCAACAATCATTAAAAAAGTCAAAACAATTTAAGAAAGAAGCGATTACAATGGAAAAATGGTAAAAGTTTACCTGAGAAGTGCTAGCCCCAAGATGTGAGATAGACTCTCTTCCCTCTCCATGATACTCCCCTTCATCTCTATCCTCATTTTCCTTAGGAATCTCTCGTACACCAATAGGAGATACATCAAAATTCAAGAGTCCTACTTGAATAAACTAGATATAAGATGCACTTGGTGGATAGAGAAAGGTTTTAACATCATAATCATGCCGAGCCAACCACCATGCATTCTTCGGCATTGATGTGATATTTAAAGTATACTTCGGGCAATGCATCAGGATCCTTCACTGCTCTGGACCAAGAAACTACTCATACACTCTCTCCCCGAGAAACCAGCCACTAGACACAGGGCCTGAAATGACTCGGCAGGTATGTTGAAAAGGCAATGCGGCATTCATGGAGGAAGTCCAGTTCATCCGCTCTTCTGTGTTCCACCAGGCCAAATTGACCTACAAAATAAAATAAGGAATGTGGACTTTTATATAAATTTTAAAGTATACTAATACTATTTTACCTGGCCCTAGGTTAAGCAACTCAAGAGATAGCGATTGGTATGCACATGGTGAGAGCCGGGAACTTCTACACTATCTGACAACCAAAAGTTCAATCTCAGATACCCAACTCTCTCTCAGAAAGTGCCAGGCACCCTCACAAGGTTGTACTCATATGCCCATATCTACAATAAAAATAAAAATCAAATTCATGCAAGAATAAGAATAGAATTGACATTGGTGGAAGAAGAGTACCTCGACAACCGCCATAAAGCCAACAAAAGACTTCTTATTTCTTCAAATTTTGTCAAGTCCATGGTAAAGACAGGCAAGGCCAGCTTCACCCAGCCGTAAAGCGGTACCATACTCATATTTGTAAGGGCCCTCAACATCGACAAATGGATGGCAGATTCTGTGCTGCCTAAAATGGTCGACCCAAGTAAATACAATAAAAATCCTCGAGCATATTGTTTGGCCATTTCTCTACCCTTTGTAGTTCATCCAATAACTCCAAATCGACTTAATTTTTTTTATCTTAAAAGGCCCTTTAAATGATGGTTCCTTACCGAGTAACTGTTGGACTTCTTCGAATGTTAGAATATCATTGGTAAGAGGGACCGAAAGGCCATAGTACCGGATACTAGTTATGGCTATATAATCGATTGGGCCAATGGTCATTTCTACTATAGTTAGGTGAAAAGTATGGGTCGTGTCCATCCACCGTTCTGACAATGCTTAAACTACACTCCTGTCTATCGGACACTCCTCGGATGGTAATTACACTATAAAGCTTTCAAAATCTCAATCTCGGATAAAATAGGCTTTATAGACACATCCTCCGCCTCGGATAATGCAACGATCATGCTAACACGGAGCCAAGTAAGTTAACACAAGGTAGGCATATCATCATATCAATGCCACTAATTTTTAGGCTAAATTTATTTATATTCTATTTTTAGTCTATCTATTTACTTGTTTGTTAAATTCTTAAATATATTTATGAGGATATGCCTGGAATAGATTGAGACATAGCCGAGCATCATATTCCAACTTACACTCACATGAAACCTGTCAAACAAAAGCTTAGGCGATTAAGACTTGAGTAGGCTGAATTGGTTAAAGAAGAGATCACTAAGCAAATACAAGTGAAGTTCCTTGAAGTGATAGAATATCCAGATTGGCTAGCCAACATAGTACCTGTACCAAAGAAAGATGGAAGGATAAGGGTCTGTGTGTATTATAAAGATTTAAACAAGGCTTCCCCTAAATATGATTTTCCTTTACCCCATATAGATGTCCTTATTGATAGTGCAGCCTCTAGCGTGCTACACTCGTTTGTAGATGGATTTTCTGGATACAATCAAGTGTTAATGGCCCAAGAGGATAAAGCCAAAACTGCTTTCATTACTACACGGGGTATATTTTGTTATAGGGTGATGCCATTCGGCTTAAAGTATGCTGGGGTAACCTACCAAAGGATGGCCACCACACTATTTCATGACATGATGCACAAAGAAGTTGAAGTATATGTTGATGATATGATGGTTAAATCGGATACAAGAGAACAACACTTCCAAAACTTGGAATTATTCTTTAATAGAGCCTTGAAATATAAGCTAAGATTGAACCTGAAGAAGTGTGTGTTCGGGGTTACCTCAGGTAAATTATTGGGACATGTGATTGGTCTGAATGACATTGAGATTGATCCTGACAAAGCTAAAGCAATTAGGGATATGCCAGCCCCTAAGACACAGAGAGAAGTTCGGGGATTTATTGGTAAATTACAATACATTAGCAGATTCATAGCAAAACTCACAATAATTTGTGAGCCTATCTTCAAATTGCTTAAAAAGAATCAGCCGGTCTTATAGAATGAAGAATGTCAAAAGGCCTTTGAGCGAATAAAAGAGTATTTGTTTAATCCACCTGTTTTAAAACCACCTAAACCCAGCAAACCTCTATTACTATACTTAGTAGTAGAAGAAGAGTCAATAGGAGCCATGCTAGCCCAAGCAGATGAGTCAAGGATTGAGCATGTAGTTTACTATTTGAGTAGAAAGCTCCTACCTTATGAAATTAAGTATAGTATCTTTGAAAAGACCTATATAGCCGAGATTTGGCCTTCTAAGAAGTTGTGGCATTACTTTCAATCATATAGTGTGCAAGAAATTTTCAGTTTGGACCCAATAAAATACTTAAGGGAGACACCCTCTTTGATTGGGAAATATGGTCGATGGTTGATAATATTAGAAGAATTTGAGATTGAGTATGTAACTAGGAAAACAATCAAAGGGAAAGCGGTGGTAGAATTCCTAGCCCAACAACCATTACCAGAAAGCGAAGAGGTAATCTTGGAATTTTCGGATGAACATTTAGAAGCAATTGAAGTACAAGGGTGGAAAATGTATTTTGATGGAGCAGTAAACAGGAAAGGAACAGGTTTGGGAGTTGTACTAGAATCACCCGAAGGGGAACTCATCCCTTTAGCCAAAAAGTTGAAATTTAGGGCAACCAATAATATGATGGAGTACGAAGCTTGTATTTTCTGTTTGGAAGCCCTAATGAATATGAAGGTGGATAAGGTGGTAGTTTTTGGCGATTCATTGCTAGTAGTATCCCAAGTAAATGGAGAGTGGGAGTTGAAAGAGGAAAAATTAAAACCATACCACCATTACCTGACCATGATGAAGAAGAACTTTAAGGAGTGTAGGTTTATACACCTATCAAGAGAAGAAAATCAGATGGCTGATGCCCTAGCCACATTGGCTTCAGTATGGGAAAATCCTGTCAGTTTATTTCTTAAGCCTTTGATTTTGACCAGTTCATCAACTCCTTTCTATGAATATGAAACAATCATGGAAACTGATACAGATTATGATGCGTGGTATGACACTATAAGGCAATTTTTGGAAGAAAGAGAATACCCGCCTAGGGCAACAAAGAAAGAAAAAGAGCCATAAGGCGATGGTCATTGCAATACATCACATTCCATGGAGAGTTATATCGAAGATGCCCTGATGGGGTGCATTTAAGATGTTTAAAAAAGCCTGAAGTGGAGCGTATCATGTTAGAAATACATGCACGAAGTTGCATCCGCACATGAGTGGTTTGGCCCTAGTTAAGAAGATTATTCGACAGGGTTATTACTGGTTAACCATGGAGAAGGATTGTATTCAATTTGTAAAGAAGTGCCAACAATGTCAGATGTATGGTAACTTGAATCACATGCCTCCTGAAGAACTGCATTCTATGTCTTCACCCTGGCCATTTACCACTTGGGGTATCGACATTATAGTAGAGATACATCCGACAGCTTCAAACGGTCAATGTTTCATTATGGTAGCAGTAGATTATTTTTCAAAATGGGTCGAAGCCAAATCCTTCAACAAATTGGGTGCAAATTAAATGGCTAGATTTATTGAAAAGAACCTCATCTGCCGGTATGAGGTCCCGCACAGTGTGATATCAGACAATGTGGAATAGTTTCAAGGAGCAGTTAAGGATGTATTCTCAAAGTACCGAATCCATCATCATAGATCATCTCCTTATAGACCAAAGGCTAATGGTGCAGTAGAAGCAACAAACAAGACAATTAACCAAATTCTGTCCAAGATGACCAAGACTTACAGGGATTAGTTAGAGATGCTTCCCTTTGCTTTATGGGGATATCGGAAAAGTGTGCAAACACCTACTGGAATGACACCGTTCTCTTTGGTTTACGGGATAGAAACAGTGTTGCCAATTGAAATAGAAATCAAGTCATTGAGAGTAGTCTTAGAAGCCAAACTGCCTGAAATGAAATGGGTAGCAAGCAGATACATACAGTTAGCTTTACTAGAAGAGAGAAGGTCAAAGGCACTGTATCATCACCAACTGTATCAAAAGAAGATAGCTCGGGCCTACAATAGAAGGGTTAAAATCAGAAAAACTCAGAGTCGGGGATTTGGTGTTGAAGCAATGTAAGCCTAATGTACCTAATCCAAGAGGGAAGTTCAGGCCTAGTTGGAAAGGGCCATATGTCATGAAACGAGTCATGAACAAAGGTGCGGTGAAGTTATCAGACATGGACAGGAACGAGTTTAGTGAGCCAGTAAACATTGACAGGTTGAAGAGGTTTTATGTATGATATATATATAAAAAAAAATAAAAGAGAGAGCTTGCTAGGTTGAAAACCCAAAAAGGGCGGTCTAGGCAAAAGTTACAGCAGTTCGCTAGTCCTGAAAACTCGAAAGGGCAAGCTAGGCAACGATTAGGACTAAATGAGAGAAAATCGTCAATTAGAAAACCCGCAAGGGCTAGTTGACAACAGGAGTGATCTTGTGTATGTTGGCTTTATGTTTGGTTGTTCCCCAATTTAATAAAATAGAATTAATGTTAAAATTGTTCTATGTGCACTGTTATAAGTATTTGACCAGATATGGATGAAATAAATACACACAATAGCAAAAGGTGATGACAAATTTTAAATGGAAAAGAAGCATTTTTATTACTTTAATTATTTTTTAATCCTAACAATACACTTTTTGAATTGGCAAATGTAAAATCTATGGCATTCGATAAATGTAACGTGCAGGCCAGCTTTGCCTCAGCCGATCCAAGTAGGCTTCAGTCAAGCAAGGTATGTCTAAATCGGGAGTAAAGTCAGAATCGGGAGGCTCAGCTCCGTACTGATGGCCAAGACGACAAGGATCATAGCATATACCTTGACAAAGAGCAGCAAAGGGAACATACATTAAGTATGTCTACATGGTGATATGAGAAATCTTCCACCAAGGTACCAACCAACGGATATTGACTTTAGCGCGTGAGTGGATCCAGTCAACCCAGTCAGCATATGAAGAAGCAGGATGGCGTAGTTTCCTAGCATAATGATGATGTGGCAGATATATGGAAAAATCAATGGATGGAGTATCAAGCAAACAAAGACACTCTTGAAGCCAATTATTTGAAGAAAAAAAAATAAAGTCCGCTAAGTTGAAAACCCGCAAGGGCAGCTTAGGCAAAAATTAGGACAGCTCGCTAGTTCTGAAAATCCACATGGGTGGACTAGGCAAAAATTAGAGCAATGAAAAATATATATAATAAAAAAGAGGTTCACTAAGTTGAAAAAATTAGGACAGCTCGCTAGTTCCGAAAACCCACATGGGCGGACTAGGAAAAATTAGAGCAATAAAGAAAAGAAGGAAAAAAGAAAACCTAAATTGAAAACCCGAAAGGGCAGTTTAGGTAATTAGTAGAAGCAGCAATGGACTCCCAGTCAGTCTCTTTGTCAATCCTGATTTAAGATGGTCTAACCCAACTAAAGTCTCAGCTAAGATCACAGGTACCGACGACAAGCCTCCTTCCATTTGGTCCATAATATCCAATACCCGTGGATCAATATTGCCGTCAGAAGAAATAAGCAAGAATTGGCCAAGCAAGCAAAGATAGAGCATGTGTCCCATGCCTTAGTAGGGGCCAAATGAGAGAGACAAAAATCAATCAAGGGAGCAAGTAGAATTTGTTCACCTCTCATCAACTGAAGAACTTCGGGTTTTGGAATTTGAAATAACATCTGCATCTTCTGTTGAGTTTTGGAAATCAATGTGGGTAACGCCATTTGTTGATTATTTGGATATCCAAGAATTGCCTCAAATTCTTTGATCAAGGGACATATTTCAAAGCCATTAATTTTAAATGTCCTAGAATCCACATTCCAAAAGGAAGCCATGACATGTAAAAATAAGTGGTCCAATTTAACATTTTGAAAACACTTTAAGATATCAAGTTTTGACCATGAAATTTGCTTCCAATGAATGACATCCATATTCTTAAATAGAATTTTTATATTCTTTAAATGAAGTTCGGTCATGGTGGATGAATGAAGAAAAATTAAAATTTTTAAAGGAGTTTTTACGTTGAAATGGAAAGTCTTTTGGTTTCTGTATAAAATTATGGCGTGAAAGGTGATTTATATAGAGGAAACAAACTTTACAAAATTGTTAAGGTAAAGGTGATGGAAAAGGACGAGACCATGTTGTATGAGGAAAAGAATTAGCGACAAAAGTCCTTTACCACGTTGCATTTGGCTTTTGTGGTGATGCTGTGTAAATATTGAAACATGAAAAATGTATAATAATTGTGGCGCAGTAAAAAAAAGTTAGTTACAGTAAAGGCAAAAATTATGTATTATTATAATTATTGTACAATGTTCATACAATTGATACAATTTATACATTACTAAGAAGGTGGTGGTAGGTCATCAAATAAAGCTCTAAAAAAATCATCGCCTGTTGGAGGAGGGGGCAAATTACTCGTCCCGGGCTCACCCGAAGCAAGAGCACCAAAATCCCTATTACCTTGGAGTTTCGATCTATCATGGTCCTCATCAGAGGTAGACGAAAGGATCTCATGGTCATCAGTCTGGGGGCCTCTTGATGATGAAGCACCAGGATCCCTCATCCCCTGAAATTGGAAGTCTCAAAAATTTTGTTCTGATTGATTATACAAATTTTTGAAATGAGAAGCCTGCTGATGACTTGCAGCCAACTCTTCTTGAAGTTTCTTATTTTGATCTTCAAGCATCCGCTGTGAGCCAAATAGGAAAAAGGTAAGAGCATACATAATCATGCACACATATAGCATAAATTACCATGAAATAAGAGAACTTACCAGGTAATTCATATCAATGCCCTGCGGATGAGATGGCATATCTGGCGGGCTAGAATGAGCAAACGAAGGGGCAGTAAAAGGAGGTTTAGCCTTATGATCAAATGAGCCAACAGCCTGCAACAATCATTAAAGAATCAAAAAAGAAAGAAGCAGTTGCAAGGGAAAAATGGTAAAGTTTTACCTGAGAAGTACTAGCCCCGAGATGTGGAATGAACTCTCCTGCATCTCCATGACGTTCCTCTTCATCTCTACCCTCATTTTCTTAAAAAAATTTCCGTACACCAACAGGAGATACATCAAATTTTAAGAACCTTCTTAAAATAAAATGGGCATAAATGCACATTGTAGATGGAGAAATGTCTCAACACCATAACTGTATCGAGCCGACCACCATGCATCCTCCAGCATTGATATAATATTTAAAGTATATTACGGGCAATGCATTGGAACCCTCCGGTGCTCTGGACCAAGAAACCACTCATAAACTCTCTCTCCAAGAAACCAGCCACTAGACACTGGGCCAGCAATGACTCGGCGAGTATGTTGGAAAGATAGTGCAACCTTCATGGAGTCCAGTTTGTCTGCTCTTCTGGGTTCCACCAGGCCAAATTCACCTGTAAGATGACATAAGGTAAGTAAACTTTTACATAAATTTTAGAGCATACTAACACTATTTTAGCTGGTCCCAAGTTAAGCAGCTTAACATGAAGCATTGGGTATGCATGTGGTGAGAGCGGGAACTTCCACGCGATCTGACAATCAGAAATTTAATCTCGGATACCCGATTCTCTCTCGGGAAATACCAGGCACCGTCACGAGGTTGTGTTCATATGCCCATGACTACAATAATAGTAAAGATCAAATTCATACAAGAAAGGAGCGGAATTGACATTGGTAGAAGAAGGATACCTCAACAACCGCCATCAAGTAGACAAAAGACTTTTTATTTCGACAATTTTTATCAAGACCATGGTAAAGACAGGCGAGACCAGCTTCACCCCAGCAATAAGATGGTACCATTCTGAAATAAGAAACGACCCTCAACACTGACAAGTGGATGGATGATTTAGTGCTGCCTAAGATGGTCGACCCAAGCAAATATAACAAAAATCCTCGAGCATACTGTTAGGTCGTGTCTCTGTGAACCCGCCCTTCATAGTTCATCCAATAGCTACGAATCGGTTCAATTTTTATCTTAAAAGGCCCCTTATATGATGGTTACATACCAATTAATTGTTTAATTTCTTCAAGTGTCAAAATATCATTGGTCAAAGGAACCAGAACACCATCATACTGAAGGCCAGTTATAACAGTAAAATTGACCAGACCAATTGTCATCTCTCCAATGGGCAAGTGAAAAGTATGAGTTGTGTCCAACCATCGTTCTTCAAGTGCCTGGACTGCGCTCCGGTCTATCAGATACTCCTCGGATGGCAATTGTAAGATGAAACTCTCAAAGCCACAATCTCGGATAATCTGCCTTACCCGAGAAGGCACTACATCATACCATTGTCAGGCTTTGTAGATACACCCTTTGGCCAGAACAACGCAATGATCATGCTAATACGGAGCCAGGTAAGTTAATACCAGATAAGTACATATTATTCTATTTGCTTAAATTAATTAATTTTTCCTAAATTTTCTAAAAAATAATAATAAAAATATATAAATAAAAAAACAAAGACAAACATAAAAAATATAAATAATAAATAATAATAAATAAATAAATAAATAACAAAAAGATGAAAAAAGAAGAAAAAAAAGAAGAAAAACTTACCGTGCTCTTTTGGTTTGAACTACGATGAAGCGGCATTCCAGCTAGTAGGTCTATATTCCCATCTTCATGATGCCAAATAAACTCTAATAACTCGGCATTAGAATGAGTTTCTGACCTTGAAGCATGCATTTTTTTTTCAAAACTATATGCTAAATTTGAATGAATTTGAGAGAATTATAGAAATTAAGGATTTTGTTGTGAATGAAATGAAGAAATTCGTTCGTGTTTATATAGAGAAACAACAAGGAAAAAAATAGAATTCAAAAGTAAGTTTACTGTTCATGAATGATAAACTTTACTATTGATGAAAAGTAAATTTTACTATTTATAAATAGTAAATTACTATTGATGAATAGTAACTTACTATTTATAATAGTAAAATACTATTTGTTACTATTTACGGATAGCAAGTTACTATTTATGAATAGTAAATAGTGTATAAAAAGTGACTACACAGTAAATAAACAGTAAATTCAATTATTCACTTTAATCATTCAAATGCTTGCGTGTGTATAAATATTTTTACATGCAGGGGGCAATGAGAAGACGTGCATAAAACTAGTCAAACTTTTTGAAACCCAAAAATTATTTTTGCAGATAATTAAATCATTATTAGCTCGGGTCCAGAACTCAAAATTTTCTTAGGTCTAGAACCTAGAATCTTTCCTAAGTCTAGAACTTAGCTCAAGTCCATAATCCAAATTACCCTTAGGTCCAGAACCTAGAATCTTTCCTAAGTCCAGAACTTAGCTCGGGTCCAGAACCCAAATTATCCTTAGGTCCAGAACCTAGAATCTTTTCTAAGTCCAGAACTTAGCTCGGGTCCAGAACCCAAATTGTCCTTAGGTCCAGAACCTATAATCCCTTTTAAGTCCAGAACTTAGCTCGGGTCCAGAACCCAAATTATCCTTAGGTCCAGAACCTAGAATCTTTTCTAGGCCCAGAACTTAGCTCAGGTCTAGAACCCAAATTATCCTTAGGTCTAGAATGTATAATCTTTTCTAAGTCCAGAACTTAGCTCGGGTCTAGAACCCAAATTATCCTTAGGTCCAAAACCTAAAATTACCCTTAGGTCCAAACCTAAAATTATCATTGAGTCCAAAACTCGAACCGGGTCCAGAACCCAAAACCTCAACCATCTCAAAAATTAAGTCTATTGCTTTTCACTCTCTTTTACTAAAGTCTCAGATCATTCAAGCAGGGGGCAAACTATAGACCCTTAATTTTTGACCCATTCAGGTCCAATATATTTTAATTAGTCCAAAATAATTTTTGTGTTATCTTAATTAAACAATATTTGTTTTAGTATTTAGTTTTTTTAATTAATAAAAAATAAAATAATAATAAATAAATAAATAAATAAACAAAAATAAAAATAAAAATCGGTGATGGAAAAATCAGCGATGAAAAAATTCGTCGCCAAAAAGTTAGGACGAAATGGCCTTGGGCCATTTCACCCGTAGGAGTTTCATGTGGGAGAAATGGCCTGCAGGCAATTTCGCTTGCCCAGCTTGCAGGTTCCCACGACAGCTTTTTTTTTTCCAGCGAAATTTTTTCGCAGCAGTTTTTTTCCTCAGCAAAATTTTTTCGACGCAATTTTTTTGGAAACCAAATTCTATTTGGTTTCGGTTTACTTTTCTTAATTAATGTTAGTTTCTGCAAACAATTAAGATTAATAATCAAAATTTTCTATAAATAAGACCAAAAACAACACAGAAAGGAGGAAAATTTTAGAAGAAAAACTTTGGACCGAGGAATCAATAAAATTAGGAGATTAATAATCGGACTTTTGAGAGGGAAAACAAGCAATTCAATCCATCAAAGGAAACCATCTTCCCTTTGATCTTGTTCATCCAAGAAGTAATTTTTGGTGGAACCAACAAACGAAGGTATGAATATCTAATTTTTTCGCAGTAGCTTCAATCATTCAATTATTTCTTTTGATTTTAAAATCCTTAACTCGTTTCTATGTTTTCCAAAAATCTTAAAATTGTTGTTTTTGTTTCTTCAAAATCTTAAAACCCTAATCTACTTTCTAACTTTTCAAAACCTTAAATCATTTCATTAATTTACCAAAACCCTAATCTGCTTTCCAATTTTCCAAAACCCTAAATTGAATCCTTTTCTTTCCAAAACCCTAAAAAATATCTTTTCTGTTTCTATAAACCTTAAATCATTTTATTTATTTCCATAAAGCTTCATAAAATTGTAAATTGTTTTTCCAAATTCTAAAATCAAATACATTCTCCGAAACACTAAAAACCCTAATTCAACTTTAAAACCAAAACAGTAACCTCAAACTAGCTAACATTAAACCCTAGTTTTCTTAAACCCTAACTTCCTTAAAACCTTAAACCCTAATTTCTTAAACCCTAATCCTTTAAACCTTAAAACCTTATAAACCTAAATATTAAAATTCAAACACAACAAGCCTAAAAATAACAATTCAGTAACTAATAATCATAAACCTAATATTTTAATGTATTTAAACCCTAATTTCATGATTTTACCACTCAAATCCTAATTTGGTTAATCAAATAACCTTATCAATCTCTTAAATTATAAAACCTTAATCCATTTTAATTCCTTTAAAACATACAGTAGCTTAAACCAATAAATTCCAAAACCCTAAACATTAAATAAAGAATCTTAAATAGAAACAGTAAACGTCAATTTGTATCTTTACTTGTTTTATGTGATTATGTAGTTTATTATATGCTTTGATTTATTTAAGTTCAATACTTGATTTATTTAGTTTATCATGGATGGATGTTTACATTCTATTGATGTTTAATATCTTTGATGAATGATTTATTTATGATAAATCATTATTTACTTTTATTGATTTATTTAGATTTCCAAATGTTGTAAGAGGTATGTTTCCACTTGGTGGGTACCTCACTAGTTCAATATCATGTAATTTAAATTGCTTTTATATTTTAGAACAATGTAAAGGACATGTTTCTACCTTTTGGTGGGTGTCCTATTTAGGCATAGATGATGTAAGGGCATGTTTCCATCCTCGGATGGGTGTCTATTTATTTGCTTTGTTTGGACATTACTTTGATTTTAATATAACGATGCTTTATTTCAATTGTTGCATGTAATATGGATAATATTATTATATTTAAGAATTTTATAATATTAAGATTTGTAAAGGAGGCCGGTTCCAATGAACTGGGCGTTGTGGGGGTGTTGGGCCATTTCTCACCTTCCCCACACGTACCCAACTTTTCGAACCCATTAAGGGGTTGGGGATTCCTTAGGAATCAAGTCATCCACCCCTTTCTTTTTCCTAACCCATCCGGTTGGCGACTCCATTTTCTTCGGACTTAGGTTCGTGTTCTCTAAGGCCCCGAGCCTAAACATAGCCAAAACCGCAAGAACCATTCCACCGGTAGTAGGGGCAAAAATCCCCGCTCACAGTATGGTGAAGATGAATTTGCTTCAAAACAAAAACTAAAATACATAAAAAAAAAAGTTAAGACAGAAGTAAATGAAATAAACAAACAGATAAAACAGTTCTTAATGAAAAATTCAATTTTCCAACAGGCAGAAAAGTAAAAGAAAAAGAAAAATAACAGGAAATAAGTCATGAAAATTAAATGAAATGTGGACTAATAAAAAATGGCGCATCATTGGAATCGTCACCACTAGTCTCATCATCGGATACATCAGCTGGAGGTGCAGGTGCAGGTGGTGGTTGCGAAGGGTTAAACCCTAGATAACTCCATAATTATAACATGGATTGATCCAGCCATTGCCTTCTCAAGATCTTGTGATCCAGCTGGGCTTGGAAAGAAGTAGTCTGTTCAAGCATGAACTGCTTCATTTGGTCCTGCTGAGATAAGATCTTATTCTGATTTAGCTCGATATTCCCTATCTTAACTTCAATCCTGCAAATTTGACTCTCTAAATCTGTAGGCTTCCTGTCATCATCCCACTCAATATTAACTGACTAGCGCCAGTCTCAGAATGTAGGGGTCTAGACAAAAGATGGTCCACCAGAAGAAGAAGGTGCAGTAGTGGAGGAAGGCCCAGCGGCAGTGGTTGAAGGCCCAGTGGCAGTGGACGAGCCCGAAAAATCTGTCGGTGGCGGTGGTGGTATATCCGAAGGAGGAGTAGAAGGGGATGCCTCTGGTATATCTAAATCCTTAGGAGGTGCCTGCAGCCCAGCTACCTTCTCCCGGTTCAGTCTCTTCAATGTGTCCATGCCCAATAATTTGGGCAAACCATCCACCATCATAGGTAGGCAGCCATCTAACACACCCAAGCGACGAGCTAGTCGTGTGACATACATGCCCTATGTATAGTACTTGATGCTCTCTTTTTAGACTGCTCGTAAAAGAAGTGTGTGATGGCGTGTGCAACATTGCACCGGGTCTTCTGTACCATGCAGTGCAGGAAAAATAAATCTCTTAGGCTCACCACCCCTGTGCTGCTCAACCGAGCTATAAGAGTGTGAACTAACAAGTTATGCATCACTTTGCAAGGGAAGGACTCAAAGTTGGAAGCCTTAGATACCTTGGGCTGATATTTATCTACAGTGGGTGCAAAGGTCCTCCAAACTCAAGGGGGAACAACCTCACACTCGACAAAATCCACCTTGAAATTAAGATAGTTGAAAGTCTATACTTCCTCTGCAGTGTATAACCCGAGATGCACCCCAAGGTCATTAATGCTCATATGGAATCACTGCCCTCCAGTCTGAATTTAATTATTGGCTCAGTAATTGAAACCTTGGTCTTTTCGAATTGAAAGGTGTAGTAAAATTCCAATGTCAGCTCTCTTCAGGAAGGCTCATTGATAGAGAATAGTTGGTTCCATCCTGGTTGGTTGATCAGTTCCCGAATATCTGCTACAATATTGGCTAATTCCATAGCATCCCAATCCAAAACACGAGGTGGGGACCAATCCTTATCACCGAAACTTCAAATCGCCTTCTTTCCTCGACATTCGAGAATCTAACGCATTTGTGGTTTGCCATGAACTTAGAAGTTGGTCGTGTAGAGGGTTGGCTTGAACTGCCTTCCCCTCATGCACGTTTAGCGGGTAGCTGGGAGGATGATTGTTTGTGAGGGCCCATTGTCTGCAAAACAAACAAGAATTCTTCAATAACAACAAAAAAATATAGCACGATACAAAATAGCAACAAAAGACCGGCACAAAGTTAATGAAATATCGGCATTATAACGATGAAGCATAATGTTAATCCTAACAAATTAATGTCAATAGCCAATTTAAAACAAATTGATCAACCTATATCAACAAACACTTAACCAACAAAAGCGATGAACCAATTAGAACGACGACAATTCCAATAATAGGCATTCCATTTTCCAACAATAACGATTAACCATAACCTAACAAGCAAATCAAGAAATTTATAATTAAAACACAAACTAAATCAAAATAATTCAAATGCCAAATCAAAACGGAATAAAAAACAAAACAAAAGCAAAATAAATCTATCAGCGCAAAAATCACGATAAATCAAAATGAAGCAAAATAAAGCAAACGCGGCATAAATCTTGCAATTCTAAGGAAAATAAAAGAGAATACAAGGAATCCATAAGAAAAATGAAAGAAAAAAGAAAGAAATCCAACAAAAATCACAAAAGTGAGAGTTCGTACCTGAAAAGTGTAAAAATCATGTGGAATCAAACAAAACTCGAGCTAATCTGCACAAAAATTGCAAAATGGTAGTTAAAATCTCTCCTAAAGTGATTAGGTGTGTGAGTGCAGCTTTGGGAGTGCAAGAAATTTGAGAGAAAATGAGAGAAAAGGGAGAAAGAAAACTGATTCGTGCGTGTAAAATGGTTTCGGGTCCTTATATAAAGATGTCGACACACCAGTGACATACCCGTGTTACTGGGCGTGCCATGTGTAATGCAAGACAGTGTATATGACATGCCAATAGATACGATCGTGTCCATGGGTGTGTCATAGGTACTGGATGAATCATTAAATGAAATGCCCATTGACACGCCACGGGCATGTCAATGGGCGTGTCACATGTACTGTGACAACGAAAGAAACGACATGCCCACTAGCCTGGGCGTGTTCTTTAGGCGTGCTGGCTCTTTTTTTTTAGGCATGACCAATGACACGGGGGTGTCCCTGGGCGTGCCATAGCTACTGTTTCTCATTCAAAATGACACGCTCAATGACACGGGCGTGTCACTGGGCGTGTTGTAGCTACTGCCTCTTAAAAATAATGACACGCCCAATGACACAGGCGTGTCCTAAAATATGCTCAATTTACCCCTCAAAATCAAATTTCCTTTATAAATTCAAATGAATGGAAGGCAAACAAACCACGAACCAATGATAGAAGGATAAAACTAAAACAAAATGATAACACAAACCAAAAACATAGAAATTAAAGATATAAAAATTAAAGAACAAATAAAATGGTGGGTTGTCTCCCACCCAGCACTTCTTTAACGTCGTATTAGTTGGACGTTCAGGGTAAATTTCCCTAGTCTTGGAGGTGTAAAACCACCTTCAAGTCCTGTATTACCCCCGCAAAATATAATTTGAGCCTGTGCCCATTTACTTTAAAATCTCCTTTTTCCGGATGAGTTATTTCAACCACTCCATACGGGAAAACTTCCTTAACTATAAAAGGACCGAACCATCAAGATTTTAACTTACCTGGAAAGAGTTGAAGCCTCAAATTGTATAATAATACCTAATCTCCCGCTTGAAACTCTTTCCATTCCTTAATGCAAGCATCATGCCATCTCTTAGTACGCTCCTTATACATTCTTGCATTGTCATACGCTTGCAATCTCCAATCTTTACCTACAATTTTCTCCTTTCACCTACACTAGCTAGATCAAGTTTTATAGCCCAAAATGCATTATGTTCAATTTCAACAGGTAAATGACAAGCTTTTCCATATACCAGCCTAAATGGCATAGTGCCCAAAGGAGTTTTGAATGCAGTCCTAAAAGCCCATAGAGCATTGTCCAATTTCTCGGATCAATCCTTTCGGGATCGCTCTATAGTTTTTTCTAGAATTCTTTCTATCTCCCTGTTCGTGTTCTCAACTTGGCCACTAGTTTAGCGAAGGTAAGGAGTAGCAAACCTATGTGTAACACCTAATCTTTTAAAAACTTTCTCGAGTTGAATGTTACAAAAGTGAGTACCCTATCACTTATTGTTTGACAAAAGATCTCAATTTTGATCCTTGACAACTCAAATTGAATGATCCATTTAACATGTGTTTGAAGAATCTTGTTGCAGGATTAGGTTGCTTCAAAAAGACTGAACAGAACACTTCTAGCGGTCACACCCTACATGCATACGACCGCACCATGCAATTCAAAGATGAAACCTTATCACAGTAGGTTTCGCGGTCAGAAGCCCGATCCTAGTCACGACCGCACTTCAAGGAGAGCGACCATCCCAAGTTCTGGACGAACGCTACTCAAAGGCCTCAAATCATTCTAATCATAGTAAGGTTCGCGGTAACAAGAACGGTGAATGACACGGTCTCACTTGCTGCTGTAACGACCGCTCATATAGATTCGCGACCGCTCCACCAATTCAAGAAGAATTTGCTTAAAGAGACAGTAGTGTTCGCGTCCTCAGGTGCATCCAGAAGTTCGACGCGAGAACCTTACTCCGACCACGAGACACTACCTAGGGCGACCGCGATATTCAAATTTTGGCGGACATCTCTTCTGCAGTGTCAGAGAATGCCACGTGACATGACCGTTAAAAATCCACTTCAACATTCAAAAAGGGCGACCGCACCATGGCTAGGCGCGACCGTCCAGACAATCACAGCATGGGCAAGATTCCTGCTGCAACGCACTATAATTCGACCGTTGAAGTATTTAAAGTAATTTTAAAATGCAGCGACCGCTCCTTGTCCAAGGACGACCGCGTTAGATATGAGCGCGACCATCCTTGTATGAAGGATGACAGTGAAATGCTTTAGACAGTTTAAGTAAAGAAGGTCTAAGCTGCCAAGACTTTAATCTCACTATCAATAATGGCTAGTAAGACCACATTGGCTATAAATACAATGTTTCTATGAGAAAACATAGAGTGTGTGAAAAGCAAAACAGAATTTGATAGCCAAGCAACAATTTTTCTTTTACTTAAACTTACATTTTGAATTGTAATGAATGTTAGGTGTTAGCATTGAAAACACCATTGTATACGTTTGAGTGTGAGCTTGTAAAATTCAAAATGTAAAACTCTTGTTTGGGTTGTGAGAGTAAGCCTTAAAAACTTCTTTAAAGGTTCTTGAGTGTTAGCCTTAGAAAACACTTGTGAAGTTAGGTGTGAACTTGTGAAAACACCAAAGTTGGAAGTGAGCTTGTAAAAACTTCAAAGATTAGTGGAACCTTAACAAGTTGTTAAGGAAGTGGATGTAGGAGTGAAGTAAATCTTGTGTGTAGGATTGAAGTAAATCTTGTGTGTAGGATTAAAGTTGTTAAGGAAGTGGATGTAGGATTGAAGTAAATCCGAACCACTATAAATCTTGTGTGTTCTTTCTTTCTTCCATTACTCAACGATCTCTTAATTCTGCATTTCTATTTTGTTGAGTTTTTTAATTGTCATCATTTTTTGAGGAAACCAATTCACCCCCCCTCTTGGTTGCCATCTTGGGACAACAATTGGTATCAGAGCCCTAAAATTTCTTAAACTTAACTGTGAAATTTGATCCACTATGGCAACTTCTTCTTCATCAAGCTCTCATGGAAATCTTAACACTATTCTTAGACCCTACTTTGATGGAACTGACTATTCATACTGGAAACACAAAATGTATTTGTTTCTAGACAGTGAAGGGATTGAACTATGGGATTTCGTGGAAAGTGAGTGGAAATCTCCCACTTATGAAGTTGATGGTATTCAAGTTCCACTTCACAAAGCTCAATGGTCAACTAGCAATATCAGAGATCGATTCAAGAACAATAGAGCTGCTTCCATCTTGATGAATTCCATTTCAAGAGAAGAAGGTGGAAGAGTTCAACATTTAACTTGTGCACATTGCATTTGGAAAACACTTGAAAACTACCATGAAGGTACGACTCAAGTGAGATTTACCAAGAAACAAATGCATGTTCATGAGTATGAGCTATTCAAGATGAAACCAAATGAAAATGTCACCAACATGACCAATCGCTTGCTTGCTATTGTTAATGAACTAAAAATGTATGGCAAGGTATATGATCAAGGTGATGTAAACAGTAAAATCTTGAGAGCCCTAAGAGCTAGAAAGAACTTTGAATCCAAAGTATCATCCATAGAAGAAGCTCATGATCTCAGCACATTAAGAACCGACGAGCTAGTTGGAAAGTTACTCACATTTGAGCTACACAGTGAGAAAGAAGAAGATCAAGGTGAGAAAGAAAAGAGAAAACCAATTGCACTCAAAGCAATAAAAGAAGTTGAGAGCTCAAGCAATGAAGGTACTGATGATGAAGATGAAATGGCAATGTTCTCAAAAAGAATCAATGAATGGAAAAGAAAGAAAAGATTACAAGCAAACAAAGGCACACCTCCAAAATTCTCCTTCAAAGATAAAGAAAAGAAAAATGAGGTAAAATGCTATGAATGTGGAAAAACTGGTCACATTAAATCAGATTGCTTCAAATTAAAGAACAAAAAGAAATGGGATAAAGAAAAGAAAAAGTCTCTCAAAGCAACATGGGATGACTCTTCCTCAAGTGAAGAAGAAGAAGAAGAAGGAATTGCAAATCTTTGTCTCATGGCTATTGAAGATGACTCCAATGAGGTAAGTACTCAATCCTTTGATTTAGTAGCACATAATGATACAAATGATATAGATGATAGTGATTTGATTGAGCACATGAACTTTAAAATAGAAAAATATTTTTCTAAAATGATGCTTTATAAAGAGAAAAACTCTAAGTTAGAAAAAGATTTTATATGCTTAAAGAACTCTACCTTAGAATTGAAAACCTCAAATGAACACTTGATGAATACGATAGGAGAGTTAAATAAAAACTCACATGACTTGGAAAAGGTGATTAAAGAAAATGAAACATTGAAGCATGAGCTAAAAGAACTAAAAGAATCAATTTCCAAATTTCATAAAGGAAAGGAAGCATTAAATACATTAATTAATAACCAAAGATCACCTTCCTTAAAGTATGGATTAGGATTCAATGGATCAACCAACATTGCACCAAGTAAACCAACATTTGTAAAAGCATCTACAATTGAAATTTCTAATGATCATATCAAAGATGCTTGCACCAAGTCTAAAAGTACCAAAAGTACTTCTTATGGCTTGCTAGGAGAAAAAGCTAAAAATAATTATGCACTGTTGTTCACTAAACTTGCACAAAAGAAATCACATACTTGTAGCTGCATGCATAATACGATAAATACAAAAAGGAAAATACAGAAGTATAGAATGCCATGGCAATGCACATATTGCATGAAATTCGGACACAAAAACTTCTATTGTTATATAAGAAAGGCTCATCTCAAGTTACAAGACTCCTTTTCTGCTAACCATCAAGGATCCAACTTCATGTGGGTACCTAAAAGAAAATGGTCACAATTGTCTTGCAGGTATGCCTAAAATCTACTATCAATGAAAGCACATGGCTTGTGGATAGTGGATGCTCAAGGCATATGACTGGAAATGCAAAGCTTTTTACAAGTATTACCTACAAACATGGAGGTAATGTAACTTTTGGAAACAATGCTAAAGGTAAAATTCTTAGTGTTGGCTCCATTGGTTCTATTGGTAAGGATTTAATAGAAGATGTATGGCTTGTTGATGGTTTGAAACATAACTTGCTAAGTGTTAGTCAACTTTGTGATAAAGCATACTTTGTCAATTTTGATTCCAAGAAATGCATAATCACAAATTCAAATGATGTTATCATATTTAAAGGTACTAGAACAAACAACACTTATAATGTCAACATACATTCAAATCATACATGTTTAATGTCCACTAAAAATGATGCATGGTTATGGCATAGAAGACTAGGACATGCTGGTATGGATCAATTGAAATATATCTGCAATGAAAACTTAGTTGATGGCTTACCTAAGATAAAATATGATAAAGACAGAATTTGTGAACCTTGTCAACATGGTAAGCAACACAAAAGCTCATTTAAAACAAAGAATGTTATAAGCACCTCTAGACCTTTAGAGCTCATTCATTTGGATTTGTTTGGACCAAATAGAGTTACAAGCTTAGGAGGCAAATCATATGCATTTGTTCTTGTTGATGACTACTCTAGATTCACATGGGTTAATTTCTTAGCTCAAAAGAATGAAGCCTTTAATTACTTCAAAACTTTTGCAAAAAGAGTTCAAAATGAAAAAGGATATGTGATCACATCTATTAGAAGTGATCATGGCAAAGAATTTGAGAATGAAAACTTTGAAGGCTTTTGCAATGAACTTTGCATTTCACATAATTTTTCTGCTCCTAGAACTCCACAGCAAAATGGTGTAGTTGAAAGGAAAAATAGAACTTTAATTGAAATGGCTAGGACAATGCTCAATGAATATGATTTACCATCTTATTTTTGGGCGGAAGCCGTTAATACAGCTTGCTACATTGCAAATCGTGTTTACAAAAGGCATTTAACTAATAAAACTTCTTATGAGTTATAGAATGGAAGAATACCCAGAATTGGATATTTTAGAGTATTTGGATGCAAATGCTTCATATTGAATACCAAGGATAATCTTGGAAAATTTTCATCTAAATCAGATGAAGGCATATTCTTAGGATATTCATCATATAGCAAAGCATATAGAGTATTTAACATGAAAACTCTAGTTATAGAAGAATCAATGCATGTTGTATTTGATGAATCATCTAAACTTGATCAAAAGAAAGGTATTACTTTCCATGACCCTGAAGGTACCCTTGAACCTCTTGAATCTATTGATGCTCCAAAGATTAATCAACTTGAAGAAAAGACTCAAGATCTACCTAAGGATTGCCAATACAAGAAAGATCATCCTAAGGAACTCATCATTGGAGAAACATCTAAGGGAGTAATTACTAGATCTAAAATTAATCATGTTGATGTTAATTTTGCTTTTGTTTCTCAAATCGAACAAAAAACTGTTGAGGAAGCCTTAAATGATGAAAACTGGATAACTGCAATGCAAGATGAACTTAATCAATTTGAAAGAAATAATGTTTGGTAACTTACTCCTAGACCTACATATCATTCTATAATAGGATGCAAATGGGTCTATAGGAATAAGCTTGATGAAAATGGTCACATCATTAGAAATAAAGCAAGATTGGTAGCCAAAGGTTACAATCAAGAAGAAGGTATTGACTATGATGAAACCTTTGCCCCCGTAGCCAGATTAGAAGCTATTAGAATATTACTTGCTTTTGCATGTCATATGAACTTTAAGCTTTTTCAAATGGATGTCAAAAGTGCATTTCTAAATGGACTTATAAACGAAGAAGTTTATGTAGAACAACCTCCTGGTTTTGAAAACTACAAATTTCCTGATCATGTTTTCAAACTCACCAAAGCTTTATATGGATTGAAACAAGCACCTAGAGCTTGGTATGATAAACTTAGTGCATATTTGCTTGAAAATGGTTTTTCAAAAGGAAAAGTAGACACAACTCTTTTTGTTAAAAAGGATAAGCATAACATTTTGAATGTACAAATTTATGTGGATGACATAATATTTGGAGCTACTAATGAAGCCTTGTGCAAAGAATTTGCTTCTTGTATGACTAGGGAATTTGAAATGAGCATGATGGTTGAACTCAAGTTTTTCCTTGGACTGCAAGTCAAGCAATGTGAAGATGGGATCTTCATCAACCAATCCAAATATACAAAAGAACTCATCAAGAAATTTGGAATGGATGGCTGCAAAACTAGTAAAACTCCTATGAGCACATCCTTGAAATTGGGTAAAGATGAAAATGGTAAAGCAGTAGATGAGAAGAAATATCGAGGTATCATCGGATCACTACTTTACTTAACTGCTTCTAGGCCTGATATAATGTATAGTGTATGTCTTTGTGCTAGATTTCAAACTAGTCCTAAAGAATCACACTTGAATGCCACTAAGAGAATCTTGAAATACTTAAGTGGTACAATGCATTTAGGACTTTGATATCCTAAAAATACATCATTTCATATAATAGGCTTTTCAGATGCAGATTATGCTTGTAGTATCTTAGATAGGAAAAGCACAACAGGAGCATGTCACTTTCTTGGTAATTATCTAGTTTCTTGGCATAGTAAGAAACAAGCAATGGTTGCTTTATCCACAACGGAAGCTGAATATGTTGCAGCATGTTTTTGTTGCACACAAGTATTATGGATGAAACAACAATTGCTTGACTATGGTAAAGTGTTTAACAATATCTCCATTAAATGTGACAACACTAGTGCTATCAATTTGTCTAAGAATCCTATCCAACACTCTAGATCCAAACATATAGATATTAGACATCATTTCTTAAGAGAAAATGTGCAAAATCAGAATATAATCCTAGAATTTATAGATACACAAAACCAACTTACTGATATCTTTACAAAACCTTTGAATGAAGATAGATTTAACTTCATTAAACTCAATTTGGGAATGATTGATGGAATCACTTTGAATTAATTAAAAAGTTTTACCTATTAATAAAGTTTCTTTGTGCATATATGTATATTTTTGCCTAAACACTAGAAATATCTTCCATCTTTCCTTGAATCTTTCTTTCTGTCGTGGTCGCTCCAGTGTCCTTTAGCGATCGCTATCTTGTCTGCCAGATTCATTCAAATAACTCTGTCCGCGGTCGAGAAATTTTGTGCGTGGACGCACCAATTTGAATAGTTTCGACCGTTACAGACAGTTTCTTCCCTCGCGAGCGTACCTATCTTACTAATGATCGCTAGACTGATTGTCGCGATTGCACCTTGTTGAATATGCGACCACACTCTGTACACTCTGCTCGAAATTTTATAATCGTTGGTTGTGTGACAGGTCGCAACTCTTAACTTTCAACAGTCATAAACGGCTATTTCCTTAATTTCATCTATTTAAGTGTATGTTACATCAGTTTCTTTGATATTTTGCTTATTAAAACACACAAACTTCCCTCTGAATCTCTAAAAACTTCTCAAAATCATCAGTTTCTCCATCACCCTCTGTTTTTCAAGTTCTTTTCTATTCTGACTTTCTGATGGCTCCCAAAAAGAAAACCACTTCCAAAATCAATGGTCAAGCCAAGAGAGTTCCAGGAATCACTATTAGAGAACCCATAGTTGATCCTCCATCTCCTCGATAGTCTAGAAGAGGTGAGAAAATTCACAAACCTCACCACCAAACTTCTGAGGAAGATGTTAGGTATGCTATGCTGAAAAGAAAGAAGGTTGAAGGCACCAAATCTCCCTTTAGTGGGATGCTTTCTGCCTTGGACATCAAGGACGAAATTGAGAGATTGCTGGATGTCCTTGGATGGAGAAAATTTGTCTTTCCAGAAGAGGTAGGCTATTCTAGTCTGAGTAAGGAGTTTCTGATGTCTCTCCAAATAGAGAAGAGTGCAAACTCTACACTAGGATGGTATGGAGTTAGGTTTAAACTCTTTGATCAATACCAATCCTTAACCTTAGAAGATTTTGGCAGCATTTGAAACTTCCCTACTGATGGTATAACCTCCTACAATGACCAAATTTTCTCAAACCAAACCCTTTTTGATTTCTGGCAAGAAATTTCTATTGAAACTTCTTTTGAAAAAGAATCTAAAGCCAGACACATTAAAACTCTCACCCATTGGATGCTCCACAGGATTATCACCTACACCATCCATCAAAGAGCAGATGGGAATGAGAAAGTAACCAAGAGAGACCTCATCTTTTTGTATGCTTTCACCCACAACATCAAAATGAACACAACCAAGTTCTTGATTGACACCCTCTATCATCATGCTGTTACAAGAACTGGTACTTTTTTTCCTATCCTCACAAATTACTCAAATAGCTAGGCACCTAAACTTGCTAAATGATTTGAACTTAGCTACCTTGCGAAACCCTTTCAATCTTGCCTCTAGTGCCATTACTATTGACTACTTAGAGCATGCTGGATGTGTGAGGAAGATTGAAGGCTCATATGTGTACTACTTTGGCAAGAAAGGAGTTGTTGATAGATAGAAAAAAAGGCCAAGGTACACAATTGAGGAAGAGGGAGGCTCTGTAGAAATTGCAGTAGAATTACCTCCAAAAGCTGCTTCATCCAAAGCTACTCAAGAAACTACCTCATCCTCTACTCAACTCATCCTCCATGCTATCAAATCTCTCTCCAGGAAACTCTCTAAGTTCAAGAAGAGTGTCTCCAAAAGATTCCAGTACTTGAACAAGAGAATTGACCTTATAACTCACATGCATCATGATCTATATGATATGCAAGGCAAACTGGACTTGCCTCAATGCAACCTTGAAGATTGGGATATAAGTGATCATACCCAAAGCCCTCCTGAAGAAGAAGAATCCATTAGCTCTAGCTCTGCCTCTATTGCTCCTCTTAATAAAGGAAAAGCTCCTGCTGCAACGCACTATAATTCGACCGTTGAAGTATTTAAAGTAATTTTAAAATGCAGCGACCGCTCCTTGTCCAAGGACGACAGCGTTAGATATGAGCGCGACCATCCTTGTATGAATGACGACCGCGAAATGCTTCGGACAGTTTAAGTAAAGAAGGTCTAAGCTGCCAAGACTTTAATCTCACTATCAATAACGGCTAGTAAGACCACATTGGCTATAAATACAATGTTTCTATGAGAAAACATAGTGTGTGAAAAGCAAAACAGAATTTGATAGCCAAGCAACAATTTTTCTTTTACTTAAACTTACATTTTGAATTGTAATGAATGTTAGGTGTTAGCATTGAAAACACCATTGTATAAGTTTGAGTGTGAGCTTGGAAAACACTTGGGTTGTTAGAGTAAGCCTTGTAAAACTCTTGTTTGGGTTGTGAGAGTAAGCCTTAAAAACTCCTTTAAAGGTTCTTGAGTGTTAGCCTTAGAAAACACTTGTGAAGTTAGGTGTGAACTTGTGAAAACACCAAAGTTGGAAGTGAGCTTGTAAAAACTTCAAAGATTAGTGGAACCTTAACAAGTTGTTAAGGAAGTGGATGTAGGATTGAAGTAAATCCGAACCACTATAAATCTTGTGTGTTCTTTCTTTCTTCCATTACTCAACGATCTCTTAATTCCACATTTCTATTTTGTTGAGTTTTTTAATTGTCATCATTTCTTGAGGAAACCAATTCACCCCCCCCCCTCTTGGTTGCCATCTTGGGACAACACTTATAATTGCTTTCGGTGTACCAAATCGAGAGAACAACTTCTTCAAAAACTTCATCACAACCCTGGCATCATTGGTTGTCAAGGCTTGGGCTCTAGGCCATTTAGAGATATAATCTATAGCTACAAGAATATATTTGTTACTAAAGGAATTTGGAAATGGTCCCATAAAATTGATCCCCCATACATCAAAGACTTCACACACTAAAATTCCATTTTAGGGCATCTCATCAAGAGATGAAATGTTTCCAGTCCTTTGGCAATGATCACAATGGTTCACAAATTTGTAGCTATCCCTAAATAAAGTGGGCCAATAAAATCTTGATTCTAGTACCTTTTGAGCAGTCCTATTGGCTCCCATATGACCACCAGTTGGTCCAGCATGGTATTGACTAACAATATTCATCGTTTCAGGCCATGACACACACCGTCGGATCATGTGATCCTTACATAATCTAAACAAAAAGGGATCCTCCCAAAAATAATATTTTAAATAGGAAAAGAATTTCTTCTTTTCTTGATAAGTTAAGTCCTTAGGAAGTTTCCTAACAGCTAAATAGTTAGCAAAATCTTCAAACCAAGGTGTTTCAAAATTTAAATTACTTACCTCACTGACCATGGCGTACAACTGCTCATTGGGGAAGTGATCATCAATGTCCCCTTCTTTAAACCTCTCCAAGGCTGGATTCTCCGAGCGAGAAAGGTGATCCGCTGCTAGATTTTCAGCTCCCTTCTTGTCTTGAATCGTCAAGTTAAATTCCTGCAATAATAAGACCCAACGGATTAGCCTAGGCTTTGCATTAATTTTCATAAATAAATACCTCAAAGCCTAATGGTCTGTATAAACAATCACTTTTGGCAAGATTAGATATGATCTAAACTTGTCAAAAGCAAAAACTACAGCTAGCAGCTCTTTTTCTGTAGTTGTGTAATTAGCTTGAGCTGTGTTCAAAGTCTTGCTTGCATAGTAGATAGGCTGGAATTATTTTTCTTTGCGTTGAACCAAGACTGCTCCCACTGCAATGTCACTCGCATCGTACATTAGTTCAAATGGTAGATTCTAATTGGGAGCTACCATGATTGGAGAATGGGTCAATTTCTCCTTAAGAGTTATGAATGTTCTAAAACATTCCTCATCAAAAAAAAAATCCACATCCTTCTCAAGGAGTCTTGTTAGTGGCCGGGCTATCTTGGAAAAATCTCGTATAAACCTTCGATATAAGCCCGCATGTTCTAGAAAATGTCTGATGGCCCTTACAGATGTGTGTGGTGGTAGCTTCTCAATGGTGTCTACCTTAGCCCAATCCACCTCAATGCCCTTGCTTGAAATTTTGTGTCCCAACACGATTCCCTCTTGAACCATGAAATGACACTTTTCCCAATTAAGCACTAGGTTGGTTTCCTCACATCTAATCAAGACTCTTTCAAGATTTTCCAAACATTTTTCAAATGAGCTGCCATAGACCGAGAAATCATCCATAAACACCTCCATAATATCCTCAATAAGTTCATCAAAGATTGTCACCATGCACCTCTAAAAAGTCGCAGGCACATTGCATAACACGAATGGCATTCTTCGATATGCGAATGTCCCATATGGGTAGGTGAATGTAGTTTTCTCTTGGTCTTCTAGGGCGATAAGAATTTGAAAATAACCTGAAAGACCATCTAAAAAATAGTAATACTCATGCCCGGATAATCTTTCTAACATCTGATCTATGAAGGGCAAAGGAAAATGGTCCTTCTGAGTTGCATCATTCAATTTTCTGTAGTCGATGCAAACCCTCCAATCGATAACTGTTCTTGTTGGAATCAGCTCATCATTTTCATTTGGGACCACCGTCATCCCTCCTTTCTTTGGTACTACCTGAACTGGGCTCAACCAAGAGCTATCCGAGATCGGATATATAATCCCTGCGTCAAGTAGTTTTATCACTTCAGCCTTTACTACATCTTTCATCTTTGGGTTTAGTCTCCATTGTGGTTGCACTACTGGCTTGAATTCGTCCTCCATCAGTATCTTATGAGTGCAATAGAATGGACTGATACCCTTGATGTCTGCTATCTTCCAAGATATCACTTTCTTATGTTTCTGCAACAACTGGATGAGCTTTACCTTCTGCTCAGAAGATAGGTGGGAATATAGAATTATTGGCAATTTCTTTTTCTCCGCTAGAAATCCATACTCAAGGTGATCTGGAAGAGGCTTAAGTTCCAAGTTGGGTGGATCAATCACTGATGGTTTTGGCTTTTCCTCCTTTGGCATCTCAAAAGTTTCATATGCCCGAAATTTGAATGATTTGCTTGCTTTAAGAAAAGCAAGCTGCTCCATTGCTTCTTGATCCTCAACATTTTCCTGCAATAAACACAACTCAAGGGGATCCTTGGAAACAATGTTAGTAACACAATTGATGGTTTCATGCTCAATAATATCATTGCATGATTCCGCCTCATCAAGTGAAAGTGAATGTTTCATAGCATCATGTATTCAAAAAATAACTTTCTAACCACCCACTCTTAAAGTTAATGTGCCATCATGAACATCGATAAGGGCACGAGCTGTATTTAAAAATGGCCTACCAAGAATAAGTGAAACATCTGCATCCTCATCAATATCAATGACAACAAAATCATTGGGGAAAATGAAATCCCCGACTTTTACCAACACATCTTCCATAATGCCACGAGGGTGGACTACTGACTTATCGGCAAGTTGGATGGTCTTAAGTGTCGATTTAGGTTTACTAATGCCTAACTCTTTAAACATTTTGTAGGGCATAACAATTATGCTAGCCCCCAAATCAGCCAGTGTACTTTTAACCTCAAGGTTACCTATCAACATGGAATGGTGAAACTACCTGGGTCTTTTAACTTCTTAGGTAACCTCCTTTGCAAAATTGTCGAACTCTTTTTCAGACAAATGCACGAAAGATACTTCCTCAAGTTTCCTTTTGTTAGCAAGGATATTGTGAGTGGGGCTTTTCGCCACCACTCCTGGTGGAATGGTTCTTGCGACTTCGGCACTGTTTAGGCTCGAGGCCATAGAAAACACAGACCTAAGTCTGGAGAAAATGGAGTCGCCACCCGACAGGCTGGGAAAAAGAAAGGGGTGGATGACTCGATTCCTAAGGAATCCCCAACCCCCTAATAGGTACAGAAAGTTGGGTACATGTGGGGAAGGTGAGAAATGGCCCAGCAACTCCACAACGCCCGGTTCATTGGAACCGACCTCCTATACAGGTCTTAATATTATAAAATTCTTAAATATAACAATATTATCCATATTACATGCAACAATTGAAATAAAGCATCGTTATATTAAAAATCAAAGCAATGTCCAAACAAAGTAGATAAATGGACACCCATCAAAAGATGGAAACATGCCCTTACATCATATATGTCTAAGCTAAATAGGACACCCACCAAAAGGTAGAACATGTCCTTTACATTGGTCTAAAATAAAAGAAATTTAAATTACATAGAACTTAATTAATGAGGTACCCATAAAGTGGAAACATACCTCTTACAGCATTTGGAAATTAAAATAAATCGATAAAAGTAAATAACCATTCATCATAAATAAATCATTCATCAAAGATATTAAACATCAATCAAAATATATAATAAACATTCATCCATAATAAATTAAATAAATCAAGTATTGAAATTAAATAAATCAATCATCAAAAAATATAATAAACTATATAATCAAATCTAAAATTAAATAAAGCAATAAATATATAAATTTAGGATTTTAAAGAATTATCAATTGAATTTAGGGTTTCGAAACTTAGGGTTTTAGAAACCAAAGTTTTATAATTAGGGTTTCGAAATTAGGATTTTTAGGGTTTTTGAAACTAGGGTTTTGGAACTAGGGTTCTGGAATTAGGGTTTTTAAAACTACGGTTTTGGAATTAGGGCTTTTAAAACTAGGGTTTTGGAATTAGGGTTTTGGATAATTAAGGTTTTTGGATAGTTAGGGTTTTTAAAACTAGTGTTTTGGAATTAGGGTTTTTTATAACTAGGGTTTTGGAATTAGGGTTTTGGATAATTAGGATTTTTGGAATTAACTTACTGCCTAAAAAAAACACAATTTTGGATTTGGAAAAATAAATTAAGGTTATGGAAAAATAATCAATATTTTGGAGTTTAATAATGAAATGGTTTAGGCTTTTGAATAAAAATAGTTTGAGGTTTTGAGTTTTAATGAAATAACATACCATTCTCGAAGTTAAAGTAAACAAGATAGATTTTAACAATTTATTGTTAACTGCTGGATAGTTTTATGTTTTATGAAATATGCCATTGAGATTATGAATACCAATTGATCAATGTGATAATTAAAGCAAACGATTAAAGTTGTTAAAACAAAAACCAAAGCAAACAATTAATGTTATTAAAACAGAAACCAATTTATTGCATGTTCAAAGATCAAGATACTGTGTGTTCAAAGATCAAGTTACTGCATGCATGTTCTTATTAATCAAAGAAACAAAACTACTGTAAACACAAATAAGTCATGATTAAAGATCAAACCTTCGCTCGTTGGTTCCTCCATAATTAACTTCTGGATGAACAATTAACAAAGACAACGTTGTTGTCTTTGATGGATTGATTATTGATGAATGTTTGCTGCTAATCCTTTCTATTTGTTGCCGTCTCTCTTTAAAGTTCCTTGCTATCTTGTTAATGTTCCTTGCCATCCCCTCTTAATGTTCCCTTGTTAATGTTTTCTCCCTTCTGAATTTTGAAATGTTAATATTTATAACCGAACCTCACTCAGAATCCTTAACCTAATATAAATCAGTCCCTAAAACAAATTCTAGTTGAATTAGGAAATGTATTGAACCCATGTCGACCTGGTTGCCCTAGGTTGACATGAGACCAACCTCATGTCGACCATGGGCTGCCCAAGTTGACATGAGGCCTGCTCATGTCGATCTTGGGCTGCCAAGGTCGACATGAAGCATGCTCATGTCGGCCTAGCCTCCCAAGGTCGACATGAAGCATGCTCATGTCGACTTAGCTTGCCCAAGTCGACATGAGGCATGCTCATGTCGATCTTGGGCTTCCAAGGTCGACATGAAGCATGCTAATGTCTCCCAGGCCGGCCTCACTTAAATTATTCTAGCCTTTTTTAATTATGGACCAAAAAATTTTAATTTGGGCCAATTCCATTTGATTTTAGGGATTTACAATTAAATATATGCCTCTTTAATCCGAACCGACTCCTTTAGAAATTATAAACTAGGTTTAAATATTTAAAGTCGAATCAAATTTATTTTGGCATCCTTTAATTAGGACTATATCAAATTGGGGTCAAAAATTAATGGTCTACAGTTTGCCCCTTGGTTAAACAATCTGAGACTACAACAAAAGAGATTGAAAAGTAATAAGACTTAATTTTTGAGATGGATGAGATTTTGGGTTCTTGGATTTGATTTGGGTACTCAGATCTGAGATTGAATTTGATTTGACTAACCTTTTATCAGTTGAGAATTCTGGCATAACTGGTTGTTCCATTTTTATGAATTGTGGGTCTTTACCCACCAAAAATAGATCTTTATCTATTGAAAATTGGGTCTTTAACTTAGGAACATGGATCTTTATCCATTGGAGATTGGGTCTTTACCCTTGAGACATGGATCTTTATCCATTGGAAATCGGGTCTTTACCCTTGAGACATGGATCTTTATCCATTGGAAATTGGGTCTTTATCCTTGAAATATGAATCTTTATCTATTGGAAATAAGGTCTTTACCCTTGAAACATCGATCTTTATCCATTGGACTTTGGGTCTTTACCCTTTGAAATATGGATCTTTATCCATTGGAAATCGGGTCTGTACCCTTGAAACATGGATCTTTATCCATTAAAAATCGGGTCTTTACTCTTGAAATATGGATCTTTATCCATTCAAAGTAGGGTCTTTACCCTTGAAACATGATTCTTTATCCATTGAAAATCGGGTCTTTACCCTTTAAACATGGATCTTTATCCATTGGAAATCGGATCTTTACCCTTGAAACATGGATCTTTATCCATTGAAAATCAGGTCTTTACCCTTGAAACATGGATCTTTATCCATTGAAAATCGGGTCTTTACCCTTGAAACATGGATCTTTATCCATTGAAAATTGGGTCTTTACCCTAGCTTCGGCTCTTTTAGATGGACTGACCTTTTGTCTTTTGCATTTTAGAATTCTTTTTCTTGTTCATCAATTATGCATGAAAAAAATTCAGCCCTTTTAGCTAGTCTTCATATCTTCTCCTTGCCCCCTGCCTGGCAAGATATTCAAAATATTTTGTTTATGTATAAACTCAAAAATTGAAAAGGAGAAACTTTGCCCCCTATGTAGGCTCAAACACATGAATTTTCTATGTGGGCTCTGATTGATGCTTTTGCCGTCTAGTTCTTCGCACAAGCACATATTTCTTCTTTTGCAAAACGACTGGAGCTTCCACAAGCAAATAGACTTTCCATGCCCCCTTGATTCAATATCTTCTTTTGATTCTTTACTTCGCAGGGTGTTTGCTGTTCATTTTGACAAGGAATAGACAATACAAGACAAGAAAGTGCGATGTGATATGCTCAAGTATGCATGATATGCATGAATAATACTTTCAATGGTTTCATCGACTCACAGACCGATATGATCAACTGAAGTATTCTCATTGACTCCTTCCAGATGCCCATTCAGGTTTTGCATTGAAATGACAAAAAGCTTTGCATTTATGGCTTTTATCTGCAAGATATTGAAAATATGAATAATGGAGGCCCCAAACAGTAGAGATACATCCATTTCAAATTATGATTCAGTATGTCAATTGGTAGATTCTTCATAACCTTGCCAGTAATCATTTCCTTTGCCCAAAGTGTCCTCTGAGTTTTGAAGATGCAACAAACTTCTCTTAACTTGAAGGCTTCGTGTGATAAAAAAAATTTTTATTTTTTGAATTTTGATTTTGAAATCAAATGTTGGCTTTGCCAAATCAATGTCAATGTACCTCAGAACTTGATTTTTCCAAATTAACATATCTATAACATGACAACCCTAGTTACCGTACTAAACTCAGGAATAATTTCTATTTAAGCAAGAATTGTTGCACTTCATATAGGCACATACACATTACTTGGCAAAAAGTCTCATTGAGTTTAAATATTGTCTATATCATATGCATGCTTATTCAAACCCTCACACTACAAATTTCTTGTTGGAACTTTAGACAGTTGGGAACAATCTTTCTAGACTCAAAATTCCTTCGTATTCTTGGCATTAATCTGGATCTTGATTAGGACAGTCTTTGCCCTTGCAAAAAGTTTGGTACCCAAATTCATTTCTTTTCTTCTTCTCCCTTTTCTTTCCTTTTATTTTTCTTCCTCTTCCCTTTCTTTGATCATTTTGTCCTTCTTTCTTGTAGGACTATCAAGTACAGAACTTTTAAGAACTGGATGGTCTTTCTTCTTTTTTCTGATTTTGATTGAATCTTTGGTTGGGTTGGACCAATTCAAGTTAAAATGTCCTTATGAACCAAATGGAAGCCTTCTGCTGCTTTAAGTAAAAGAGAACTCAGTTGGCTTTCTGAGCCGTTTTGGGTATTATCTTTCTTCTTTTTTTTCTTTTTCTTTTGTCCTTTTTTTCTTTTTTTTTCTTTTTTTTTCTTCTTTCTTTTTTTTTGTTCTAGCTCTAAAAGAGTTGTCTTGTTTGTACCAACTTGGGTTTCGAATAATGGATGAGTGGAGTGAAATAAATCTCCTTTAACAAGGATAAATCATTTGTTACTCTGATGTTGTCTTGATATATTGGAGATATTAGAAAAACTTCAACTACCCTTATGGTCTTGAGAACTTCAACTATCTTCATGGTCTTAACTATTTATTTTTTCCTTTGATATTCTTGCCTCTTCATCTTATGATCATAATACTTGTCGAAAGTATCACAACAACTCAGGGTAGGTTGTTGGGTATTGCGCTCGAATTAAGTACTACTACAAGTGTCACTCGCAAGTATACGAGGTAGTTGTAGCAAAGGTGATCGCCCCAAGGTCGTTTCCCACAGAAGGTGTAGTTCGTAATAGCTTGATTGACAAGTTATTTAAATGCGAGAGTTTATTCTGTTGGGATGGTGCGAGAATAATTTAAATCTAAAATTAAGGAATGTAGGGTTGATGTGTGTGATGGTTGTACAAGATCAAATCAATTCTTGGGAAGGTGCCTAGGGGTATAGGTCCATTCAATCAAAGCTCAATTCTCAATTATCCATTAACATAACCTTGTAATTAATTTGTTCCTTAAGGTTAATTAGTCAATTACCAATCCATTAGTTCTCACATTCATGAATTAACAATGACCAATTCTTTTACATTACCAAATTAACAAACCCTAGAACTTATATTTCTAATTCATTCATAGGGTGGTCGATTGCATAGTTCCGATATCGAATTTCACCTCTCGGTCCATCATCCAATATTCAAAGATCAATAGGTAGCTAATCTATGAACCTAGCATTTAATGCAATACAATCAACCAATTAACAAGGAATATCAATGGAAATATCAAATCAAGACATTCAATTAAATATACTACAAACCCTAGACATGGGTATTTAGCTCAACATCATCAATTTAGAACAAACATTCAACTCAATATAAAACAAATACAAATTGTCCATTGCAATATCAATTCTCTTAATATAACAACAACGATAAGAAATGAATTAAAAGAGATAATAGAAAAACCCCTTGTGAAGATGCCAAGAGTAGGATTACTAGTCTTCTTCCTAGCTCCACTTGATATATGATGAAGAACTCAAGCCCTCTTCAATGGTTGATTCCCCTTTTCAATATGGAATGGAGCTTTCTCAAGTCACCAAACCTTTGGATGGAGCTTTCTCAAGTCACCAACTCTTTAATTGATTTTGCCTTTGGAAGATAGAATGGAGCTTCCTCAAGTCACCAAACCTTTCAATGAAGCTTCTTCAACCTTCAAGATCTTGTTAACCCAATTTATCCCAAAGAACCTCAAAGATCTTATCAATGGAAGATGGAGAAGGTGGAGAGGATAGAAATGGAGATGAAGATGAAGGGACAAGGGAGAGTGTCACTCTCTCCCTCTCCCAAACGTGTAGCAGAAATTTGGCTCCAAGAAAACCAAGACTCTCAATTTCCCTCTTCTTCTCTTTTTAATTCATTAAAAAACACAACCCATGCTTTCCAACTCACACCATTTCACTTTGTTCCCCACTTTTTCTTTGTTTAATATTTCTTTTGGCAAGCACAAGGCATTGTCTCCCACTTTGTCCCCCACTTCGTGCAAAAGAAATCAAATGTTTTAGGTGTGACACGACCAAGGCAAGAGTAGCTTGGTCGTGTCTCTTGTTTTCCTTTGGGACACGACCAAGCTTGCTGGGCGTGTCCTTCACTGCTTTCTTTCTTTCTTCTTTCTTTTCTTTCTTTTATTTGGTCTCAAGGGGTGACACGGCCAAGCTTGTGGCCGTGTCATGTGGGTGTGTCCATTTCTGTTTCTTTTCTTTCCTTCTTTGCTTGCTCCATTGTTCTTTGGCATGAAATGGGATACGGCCAAGCTTGCTGGCTGTGTCATGTGACACGGCCAGTGGCTTGGCCGTGTCATTGAGTGTGTCTCTTCCTGCTTCCTCATTTTTGCTCTTTCTTTGTGGTTTCTTTGTTTTGCTCTTTGAATGAGACACGGCCAGTGGCTTGGCCGTGTCTCTTGGCCGTGTCAAGCTCTGCCATCTTCATTCTTTGAGGGACACGGCCAAGCTTGATTTGGCTTGGCCATGTCTTGCTTGGTTCATGCTTTTCCTGCACTATTTTGATCTTCTAAGGGTGTTTTTGCACTTTAACCTAAAAACAACACTTAAAACACACTTAAAACAAAAATCAATCAAAACATTAACTAAAACATATAAAAATCATACTAAAAACTAATACAAAAATGATCTAAACATTGATATTATATGCCAATGAAAAGAAAGCTAAAATTTTATGAAGGCTCAAAGGGACAACTAGGGATAGATATTTAATTAGGTGGATACTAGTTGTTGGCTAACCAAACAACGCCTAGATCATCTCTCCCTTAAATAAGCAGAGTTCAATTTCACCTCGAAAGTTTGTCAAAGCATGTTCTAAGACTGACTAGGACCTAGACAAAGGTAATTATACAGGAGCCTTCTCTAAATAAGCATACACAACTCAATGCTATAGAGCAATTCCCTTATCTAGTAAAGCCATTCAAGTCATGATGTCGAGACACGTTAATTTATGAACATCAAGCTAGATTACTCATTGGTTGAGCACCAAAATGAACAAAGACCAATAAAAATTTTGATGAAAGTAATTTATTCAAACAACTTTAAACTTGAATAACATAATTATTGAAATTAAATATTAAAGAAAGCGAAATTGAAAAGCAATATTCAAGTTAAGGAAAGTTTGTTGAGTTATGCTTCTTCTCCTTTCACATCTTTAACATTCCCATCTTAAAAGGATGATAAAACAAAATCTTCTTCCAATCCTTTTCTCACCATGAAGGTTGTCGGTGGAGGTACTCTATTCAACCTTGCTGATGGATTATCTTTGGTGTTGGGCTTATCCGGCACGGGTAGCTTACCACTATCAATCAAATCTTAGATCTCATGCCTTAGACAAACACATTTATCTATCTCATGTCCTTGAGTCTAATGAAATTGACAAAAAGCCTTAGTATCAAATTTTAGGGGTAAAGGATTTGGAAAAGGTAGAGGGGCCAATGGTTGTAACAATCCTTTCTTTTGCAGCTTGCTAAAAACCCAAGATAGAGGTTTCCCCAATTCTGAAAATTGTCTTCTCACGTCAACTTCTTTTTGCGTGCTTTGATTGCTAGGCTGATAATTCCCTTTCTCTTTCCTTCTTATTGAAAAGCAATTTTTCTTCCTTTCCCACTCTTCAATTTATAGACCAGCTTAGAGAATATCTTTGAAATCCCTTATAAGGGCGTGAGACATCCTTTCACGGAGATTAGGCAGGACGGCTCTCACAATCATCCTTATTTGATCAGATTCATCGGGCCTCTTCTTAAGCAAAGCAGCCTTATTTCTCCATCTTTTGACATAGTCCACAAAATTCTCATTTGGCCTTTGTCTAATGGACTCAACTTCCATTAAGGTAACTTCCAACTAAACATTATACCCATATTGCTGAATGAAAGCCTTGTATAACATGTCCCAATCTTTTTTAGTACTTTCCTCCAAGGTGTTGAACCAATTTTGGACAACAGGGTCCAATGAGAGTATGAAATATCTTAGAGTTTGAGTTTTAGTAGCTCAGGCAGACTGCATGGCAGTGATGTACTGCTTCACATGGAGATGGGTGTTTCCAGTACCATTGAACTTTGCAAAAGATGGCATCTTGAACTTATAAGGGACCTCCTCATCTTATTCTAATAGTTTATCGATCTTGGACATCTCTTCGGTTTTCAGTTTCTTTTCAAATTTCTTTTATAAATCAGCAATCATCTTTTCAACATCAGAATTTTTAATTTTCTCCATAGCTGATCTTTCAACAATCTTTGGTTCTTTCTTCTTGTCTTGAGGATCTTGGTAGTATTGAGCCCAATCATCATCATCAATGATCACCTTGTCATCATTAAAAGCTACTTCACCAACTTTAGCCTTCCCCTTGTCTTTCTTGGTTCTAGCAGATGCTTCGGCATTGTTTCTTAAAATTGCAGCTAGTTGATTTTTTATGGTCTGAACCATGGCATCTTTTATTTCTTTCATCTTGGCATTGAGGGCATCATCCACCATTCTTTGAATTTGTTCGGGTTCCATTACTTTTGGTGAGCAAGTGATTGAGTCATTGCTAGATTCTTCACTTTCGGCGTAGGTCAGATTGTCGTAAGCTTTTGAACTGTCGTAATCCAGGGCTGTGAGCCAGAAAGAATCAATGATATGAGATGCAAATGTATGTATGTATGCATGTATGCACAAACAATCAACAAAGAAAGATAATTAGGACATTCCTTCCAACCTTGTAACATCCACACACGAATGGCGAGTCTCTTTTCCTAGGTATATGGTTAACAAAGTACCAACATGGGGTATCTTGTTTTCGAATATTTCCCTCAAACGTTTCAACCAATAGTTATATTTTTGAAAATGGAAATCAGTTCATGATAATTCCCATTAATTAGGTTTTAATCCATTCAACCAACTAAAGTAGCTTTTATGCTATATTGGATTAAAACTAAATTAAGAGGTTTATTATAAATAGATTTCTCACTTGAAAAAGTAACTAATGATTCATGCCAAAAATAAGCCCATGATTAATAATTCTTAGTATAAACTAGGCTCACAATTGATTTTTTATTATTTCATAATTGACCTAAATAATTTGCAAACTCTTTATAAGAAAAGGTTGGACAAAAATAATTTTATTTTTAAGCCCATTGTAAAAAGATTTTAGAAAAAAATGGATTTTGAGCTTAGTATTTGGGCCATGAGCAAAAGAATTTTTGTTTTGTTTTTAGAAATGTTTTATGTCCAAAGACCATTTTGAAAAGTTTTGAAAATAGTTTGGTCTTTTGGACTTTAAAGAAAAATTTATTTTGATCTTACAATGTACTTAGGTCATATTAGAAAAAGAACAAACCAAATAAGCCATGATTTAAGCCAAGATGAATTAACCATAGTCAAACAACATGCATTTGGGGTAAAACCAAAGGAAAGTAACTAGGCCAATTACATGAGCTTTAGTCTTTGGGTTAAAAGGCTTAGGTTCCCATAGCAAGTATATACCAAATGGTACGAGGCCATGAGTGATTATGCCATGCTTGATCTCCATACCTTGAGTGAAAGTATGGTATCCCTTACATAACACAATATGGATAACACGGGCATCCTAACTCACGCACACGATGTAATCTAATATGATGCAATGGATAATATCATTATAAGAAAGAATAGAATAATATAAAGACCAACAGAATCAACTTCTCTTATCCCCAGTGGAGTCGCCACTATGAGCGGGGATTTTCTCCCTACTCCCAATGGAATGGTTCTTGTGACTTCGGCACTGTTTAGACTCGGCGCCTTAGAGAACACAGACCTAAGTCCGGAGAAAATGGAGTCGTCACCCGGACGAGCCAGGAAAAAGAAAGGGGTGGATGACTCGATTCCTAAGGAATCCCCAACCCCTAATGGGTTCGAAAAGTTGGGTACGTATGGGTAAGGTGAGAAATGGCCCAGCACCCCTACAACTCCCGGTTCATTGGAACCGGGCTCCTTTACAAGTCTTAATATTATAAAATTCTTAAATATAACAATATTATCCATATTACATGCAACAATTGAAATAAAGCATCGCTATATTAAAAATCGAAGCAATGTCCAAACAAAGCAGATAAATGGACACCCATCCGAAGATGGAAACATGCCCTTACATCATATATGTCTAAGCTAAATAGGACACCCACCAAAAGGTAGAAACATGTCCTTTACATTGGTCTAAAATAAAAGCAATTTAAATTACATAGAACTTAATTAATGAGGTACCCACAAAGTGGAAACATACCTCTTACAACATTTGGAAATCAAAATAAATCAATAAAAGTAAATAACCATTCATCATAAATAAAACATTCATCAAAGATATTAAACATCAAGCAAAATATATAATAAACATTCACCCATAATAAATTAAATAAATTGAAATTAAATAAATCAATCATCAAAAAATATAGTAAACTATATAAGAAAATCTAAAATTAAATAAAACAATAAATATATAAATTTAGGGTTTTAAAGAATTATCAATTGAATTTAGGGTTTCAAAACTTAGGGTTTTAGAAACTAAAGTTTTATAATTAGGGTTTTGAAATTAGGATTTTTAGGGTTTTTGAAACTAGGGTTTAACAAACTAGGGTTTTGGAATTAGGGTTTTTAAAACTAGGGTTTTGGAATTAGGGTTTTTAAAACTAGGGTTTGGAAATTAGGATTTTGGATAATTAGGGTTTTTGGATAGTTAGGATTTTTCAAACTAGGGTTTTGGAATTAGGGTTTTTTAAAACTAGGGTTTTGAAATTAGGGTTTTGGATAATTAGGGTTTTTGGAATTGACTTACTGCCTAAAAAAACACAATTTTATATTTGGAAAAATAAATTAAGGTTCTGGAAAAATAATCAATATTTTGGAGTTTAATAATGAAATGGTTTAGGCTTTTGAATAAAAATAGTTTGAGTTTTTGAGTTTTAATGAAATAACATATGATTCTCGAAGTTAAAGTAAACAAGATAGATTTTAATAATTAATTGTTGACTACTGGATAGTTTTATGTTTTATGAAATATGCCATTGGGATTATGAATACCAATTGATCAATGTGATAATTAAAACAAATGATTAAAGTTATTAAAACAAAAACCAAAGCAAAAGATTAAAGTTATTAAAACAAAAACCAATTTACTGCATGTTCAAAGATCAAGATACTGTGTGTTCAAAGATCAAGTTACTGCATGCATGTTCTTATTAATCAAAGAACAAAACTACTGTAAACATAAATAAGTCATGATTAAAGATCAAACCTCCGCTTGTTGGTTCCTCCATAATTAACTTCTGGATGAACAATTAACAAAGACAGTTGTGAGCGGGGATTTTCGCCCCCACTCCCGGTGGAATGATTCTTACGACTTCGGCACTGTTTAGGCTCGGGGCCTTAGAGAACACGGACCTAAGTCCGGAGAAAATGGAGTCACCACCCAAATGGGCCGGAAAAAAGAAAGGGGTGGATGACTCGATTCCTAAGGAATCCCCAACCCCTTAATGGGTTCGGAAAGTTGGGTACGTGTGGGGAAGATGAGAAATGCCCCAGCACCCCCACAATGCCAAGTTCATTGGAACCGGCCTCCTTTACAGGTCTTAATATTATAAAATTCTTAAGTATAATAACATTATCCATACTACACACAATAAAAAGAAAGCATCATTATATTAAAATCAAAGCAATGTCCAAACAAAACAAAACAAATAAATGGATACCCATCCAAGGATGGAAACATGTCCTTACATCACATGCCTAGATAGGACATCCACCACAAGGTAGAAACATGCCCTTTACATAAGTTCTAAAATAGAAAAGAAAATTAAATTACATGATGTTTAACTAATGAGGTACCCACCAAGTGAAAAACATACCTCTTACAACTTTTGGAAGTCTAAATTGATTGATAAAAGTAAATAATCATCTATAATAAATAAATCATTCATTAAAAGCATTAACCAAAATATAAAACAAACATCCATCCATGATAAATTAAATAAATCAAGTATTAAAATTAAATAAATTAAAGCATAAGAAAAAAATCAAGGTATAAATAAATATGGAATTGAATAAAACAAATAAAAGTTAAAGTATAGCTACTATTTCTATTTAGGGTTATTTATCTCATGTGTTAAGGCTTTGGAAATTCTAAAGTTTAAGCTACTATGACTTTTTAGGTAATTAAAATAGATTAGGTTTTATGTTTTTTAAAGGTTAGCAAGACACTTTGATTAAACCAATTAAGATTTGAATGATGAAATAATAAAACTTGAGTTTTGGACACTTTTGAAATATTTTTAATTCATGTTTTTAAAATAGTAAATTGAGCTACTGTAGCTTTTTTGAGTTTTTTTTTATGTTTTAATGTTTTTTATGTTTTAAAGGGTTTAAAGTTTAGAAAAAGTTAGGGTTTAAGGTTTTAAAGGGTTAGGGTTCATTATTTTAGGTTTAAAAGTTGATTTTTGGATTTTAGGCTTTCAATTTGGGGTTCTCGGCTAAAGTATTTAAATTAGAGTTTTAAATAGCAATTTGATATTTTATGAGATTTTATGAATTTGAACACATGGATTGAAGTTTTTATAAGTAGAAAAGATGTTTTTAAAGTTTTTTTGAATGAAAAAAACCTAATTTAAAATCTTAATAGAAACAGAATTTTATTTTGGTTTTGTTGAAAAATATATTCAATTAAAGTTTAAAGATTTTTAAGAAGAAAAAATAACAATTTTTTGTCCTTTTAGAAGAGAAAGTCACGTTTTTAATGTTCTAATCTTGGAAAAATTAAGTTAAAGCTGTAAGATTTTGATTTTAAAAAACTTAAAATTTATAGATTTGACTATTGTAAAACATAAATCAAAAGAATTAAAACATACCTTCTTTTGTTGATTCTCCAAAAAATAACTCTTCTTGGATGAACTAGCCCCAAAGACAAGCTTTGATTGCCTCCTCTTCTTCTGTTTCTGCCGTGCTACTGCTGCTATTAATATCCTGAATTGAGTTTTTCCTTTTCCTTCCTTGATTTGGTTTCAAATCCTAAAGTCTTTGTGTATTTTCTTTCCTCCCCCCATTAGGTTTAATTAGTCCTTATTTATAGTTATTTTTAGGTTGTTTATTCCTAATTAATTAAGGTAAGTAATAATAATAAAAAAAAAAAGAAATTAAAACCTAATTGGATTATAATTCTAAAAATTGCATTAGAAAAACTTGCGATGGCAAAAATTCTGGCGACGGGCCCATGGGCGTGCTAGCCCGCAGGAAATTCCTGCAGGCGAGTTATTTCGCCCTCAGAAATTCCTGCGGGCGAGCCACTGTTGGCCCGACGGGCCCGCGCGACCACTTTTCGCTGCCGATTTTTTTCGACTCCGATTTTTATTTTTATTTTTAATTTTTAATTGTTTATTTTCATTTTTTATTAATAAAAATTAGATACTAAGGTAAAAATTATTTAATTAAAATTATTTTGGACCAATTAAACAACAAAAATCATTTTGGACTAAATAAAGCATATTGGATCATATTGGGTCAAAAATTAAGGGTCTACAACAGTGTTGCTGTCTTTGATGGATTGATTACTTATGAATGTTTGCTGCTTATCTTTTCTATTTGTTGCTGTGAGCGGGGATTTTCGCCCCCACACCCGGTGGAATGGTTCTTACGACTTCGGCACTGTTTAGGCTCGGGGCCTTAGAGAACACGGACCTAAGTCCGAAGAAAATGGAATCGCCACCCGGATGGGCCGGGAAAAAGAAAGGGGTGGATGAATCGATTCCTAAGGACTCCCCAACCCCTTAATGGGTTCAGAAAGTTGGGTACGTGTGGGGAAGGTGAGAAATGGCCCAGCACCCCCACAACGCCCGGTTCATTGGAACCGGCCTCCTTTACAGATCTTAATATTATAAAATTCTTAAGTATAATAACATTTTCCATATTACACACAATAATTAAAAGAAAGCATCATTATATTAAAATCAAAGCAATGTCCAAACAAAACAAAACAAATAAATGGACACCCATCCAAGGATGGAAACATGTCCTTACATCACATGCCTAGATAGGACACCCACCAAAAGGTAGAAACATGCCCTTTACATAAGTTCTAAAATAGAAAAGCAAATTAAATTACATGATGTTTAAATAATGAGGTACCCACCAAATGGAAACATACCTCTTACAACTTTTGGAAATCTAAATTGATTGATAAAGTAAATAATCATTCATCATAAATAAATCATTCATCAAAAGTATTTAAATATCAATAAAATAAACATCCATCCATGATAAATTAAATAAATCAAGTATTAAAATTAAATAGATTAAAGCATAAGAGATAAATCAAGGTATAAGTAAATATGGAATTGAATAAAGCAAATAAAAGTTCAATTATAGCTACTGTGACTTTTTATGGAATTAAAATAGATTAGGGCTTCATGTTTTAAAAGGTTGGTAAGACTATTTGATTAAACAAATTAAGATTTGAATGGTGAAATAATAAAACTAGGGTTTTAAATACCTTGAAATACTTTAATTTGTGATTTTTGGTTTATTGAACTTTAAGCTACTATGTAATTTTTGAGTTTTTATGTTTTTATGTTTTTTAATGTTTTAAAAGGATTAGGGTTCATAAAAATTAGGGTTTAAGGTTTTAAAAGGATTAGGGTTCATTATTTTAGGTTTAAAAGTTGAATTTTGGTTTTAGGCTTTGAAATTAGGGTTCTCAGGTAATGAATTAGAATTAGAGCTTTAAAAAGCAATTTGATGATTTATGAAGTTTTATGAATTTAAACACATGGATTGAAGTTTTTATAAGTAGAAAAGATGTTTTTGAAGGCTTTTTGAATGAAATAGAACCTACTTTAAAATTTTGAAAGAAACAGAATTTGATTTTGGTTTTGTTGAAAAATATGTTCAATGAGAGTTTTAAGATTTTTAAGAAAAAAAAATAACAATTTTAAGTCTTTTTAGAAAAGAAGGTAACGTTTTAGTGTTTTAATCTTGAAAAAATCAAATTAAAGCTCTAAGATTTTTTATTCAAAGAAACTCTAATTCCATAATTTGGCTACTGTAAAACATAGATCAAAAAGAATTTAACATACATTCTTTTGTTGATTCTCCATAAAAATAACTCTTCTTGGATGAACTAGCTCCAAATACAAGCCTTTGTTGCCTTTAAGTTGCTTAATTCGTGGTGCTCCTCAATTAAAAATCAATTGAATTGATTTATTGCTTTTCCTTCCTTGATTTGGTTTCAAATCCTATACTCACTGTGTAAATTTTTCCTCCTTTAATTTGGTTCTATTGGTCCTTATTTATAATGGTTTTTAGGTTGTTTATTCCTAATTAAATAAGGTAAGTAATATTAATAAAAAAAGAAATTAAAACCTAATTGGATTAGGTTTCCAAAATTTGGGTCGAAAAATTTTGCGCTGGCGAAAACTGTGGCAGCGGGCCCGTGGCTGGGGCCAGTGGGCATGCTAGCCCGCAGGAGGCGCGCCAGCCCGCAGGAAAATCCTGCGGGCTGTTATTTCGGGTACTTGGACTCGGGATTGGGTTGATTTTGGGTACTTAGACCCGGGATTGGGTTGATTTTGGGTACTTAGACCCGAGATTGGGTACTTGGACCCGAGATTGATTTGATTTGGGTACTTGGACCCGAGATTGGGTACTTGGACCCAGGACTGGGTTTGATTTGGGTACTTAGACCTGAGATTGGGTACTTGGACCTGAGATTGGGTGCTTCGACCCGAGATTGATTTGAATTTGGGTGCTTGGACCTGAGATTGAGTTTGACTGACCTTTTATAATTTGAGAAATCTGACTGCTCCGGTTATTCCATGCATTGTGGTTTTCCACCCTCAAAATTGATCTTCATCCTTTGAGATCGGGTCTTCATCCTTGAAAATGAATCTTCATCTTTTGACATTGGGTCTTCACTATTGCAAATGGATCTTCATCCTTTGAGATTGGGTCTTTACTCTTAAAACATGGGTCTCTATCCATTGGAGGTCGAGTCTTTACCCTGGCTTCAGCTCTTTTAGCTGGATTGGTCTTTTATTTGTTGCATCTTCATTCTTTTGAGAGTTCTAAAGTTCCATTCTTTTGTTCTTCCTTTTTGCAAAGATTTAGCTATTTTTAATTGGACCTTATATCCTCTCCTTGCCCCCCCTGTGTAGCAAAATATTTGTAAGTGAGTTTAAAAATATTTGGTATATAAACTCAAAAAATTGAAAAGGATAAACTTTGCCCCCTGTGTAGGCTCAAACCAAAGATTTTATCCATGCAAGCTTTGATTGATGTTTTTGCCGTCTTGTTCTTCGCATAAGCATGCATTTCTTCTCTTCGCAAGATTGCTGGAGCTTTCTCAAGCAATGGGCTTTCTATGCCCCCTGATTTGGCATCTTCTTTTGATTCTTCACTTCACAGAGTGTTTGATGTTCACTTTGATAAAGAATAGACAATACAAGACAAGAAAGTACGATGTGATATGCTCATGTATGCATGATATGCATGAATAATACTTACAATTGTTCAATTGACTTACAGATCGAGGTGATCAGCAGAAGTGTTCTCATTGGTTCCGTTTTGATGCTCGTTCAAGTCTTGCATTGGAATGATCGAAAGCTTTGCATTTGTGGCTTTTATCTTCTATATGTTGAGAACATGAGTGGTAGAGACCCCTAATGGTAGAGTCAGGGATGCATCCATTTTGAATTATGTTTCAGCTTGCCAATAATCATTTCCTTTGCCCAATATGACCTTTGGAGGTTCAACATACTTCCCTTAACTTGAAGGCTTTGTATGACAAAACACATTTTTTTTTTGAATTTTGATTTTGAAATCAAAGGTTGGCTTTGCCAAATTAATGTCAATGTATCTCATGACTTGATTTTTCCAAATTAACATATCTATAACATGACAACCCTAGTTACCGTAGTAAACTCGGGAATCATTTCTATCTAAGCAAGAACTGTTGCACTTCAGATAGACAAATACACATTACTTGGCCAAAGGTCTCATTTGAGTTTAAATATTGTCTATCTCATATGCATGCTTATTCAAACTATCTCCACTAATAGATTCTACCTACCAAGGGAGATCAACAGGTCTTTGATAGGCTTGAAATGGGGTCTATAAGGGACACGGGTTTAAATGAAGGCCATTTTGAGATAGGAGCTGGTGTGACACAATGGACAAACTCTCACACTATAAATTTCTTTTTTGAACTTTAGACAGTTGGGAGGAATCTTTCTAGACTCCAAATTCCTTCTATCTTCTTGGCATTAATCTGGATCTTGATTAGAACAGTTTTTGCCCTTGCAAAAAGTTTGGTTCCCAAATTCATTTCTTTTCTTCTTCTCCCTTTTCTTTATTTCTTTTATTCTTCCCTTTTCTTTCTCTTTATCATTTTGTCCTTCTTTCTTGTAGAAATATCAAGTATAGAGCTTTTAAGCATTGAATGGTATTTCTCCTTTTTCTCCAATTTTGATTGAATCTTTGGTTGGGTTGGACCAATTCAAGTCAAACCATCCTTATGGAAGGCTTTTGCTGCTCTAGGTAAAAGAGAACTCAGTTGGCTTTCTGAAACACCTTTTCAAGTTTTATCTTTTTTTTTATTCTCTTTTTTCTTCCTTTTCTTTTTCTATTCTCTTTTTTTTTTCCTTTTTTTGGTTCTAGCTCAAACATAGTTGTCTTGTTTGTATCAACTTGGGCTTCCAATAATGGATGAGTGGGGTAACATAAATCTTCCTTAACAGGGATAAATCATTTGTTACTCTAATGTTGATGTTGTCTTGATATATTGGAGACATTAAGGGAACTTCAACTACCCTTAAGGTTTTGAGAACATCAATTATCTTCATGGTCTTGAGAGCTTCAACTATCCTTAAGATCTTGACTAATCATTGCTTTCTTTGATCTTCTTGCCTCTTCATCTTAGTGATCATAAGACTTGTCAAAAGTATCACAATAGCTCAGGGTAGGTTATTGAGGTTTGTATGCCAATGAAAAGAAAGCTAAAATTTTATGAAGGCTCAAAGGGACAACTAGTGATCGATAATTAATAGGGTGGATACTAGTTGTTGGCTTATCAAACAATGCCTAGATCATTTCTCTCTTAAATAAGTAGAGTTCAATTTCGCCTCGAAAGCTTGTCAAAGCATATTCTAAGACTGACTAAGACCTAGACAAAGATAATTATGCAGGAGCCCTCTCTAAGTAAGCATACACAACTCAATGCTATAGAGTAATTCCCTCATTTAGTATAGTCATTCGAGCCATGATGCATAAATATATTAATTCATGAATTATCAACCTATATTCCTCATTGGTTGAGCACTAAAATGAACAAAGACCAACAAAAATTTATGATGAAAGTAATTTATTCAAACAAATTTAAATTTGAAAAACACGATAGTTCCAAAATATTAAATAAAGTAAGATTGAAAAGCAACATTCAAGCTAAGGAAAGTTCATTGAGTTAGGCTTCTTTTCCTTTCACATCTTCAACATTCCCATCTTCAAAGGAGGATAAAACAAAATCTTCTTCCAATCTTTTTCCCACCATAAAGGTTGCTGGTGGTGGCACTCTGTTGAACCTTGGAAATGGATTATCTTTGGTGTTGGGCTTGTCCGGCTCGGGCAACTTGCCATTATCAATTAAATTCTGGATCTCATGCCTCAACTTCATGCAATTGTCTGTTTCGTGTCCAGGCCTTTGATGGAATTGGCAAAATGCATTAGTATCAAAGTTAGGTGAAAGAGGATTAGGTAAAGGACGAGGAGTCAAGGGTTGTAACAATCCCTTCCTTTGTAGCTTATTGAGAACCCAAGACAGTGGCTTCCCCAGATCTGAAAACTGCCTCATTCCTCTTTCACTAGCGGCATTAACATCAACTTCTTTTTGTGTGCTTTGATTGCCCGACTGGTAATTCCCTTTCTCATTCCTTTTTATTGAAAAGCAATTCTTCTCCCTTTCCCACTCTTCAATTTGTAGACCAGCTTGGAGAAGATCTTTGAAATCGCATATGAGTGTGTGAGACATCCTCTCACAAAGATTAGGCAACACCCCTCTCACAATCATCCTTATTTGATCGAATTCATCGGGCCTCTTCTTGAGTAAAGCAGCCTTGTTTCTCCATCTCTTTACATAATCTACAAAATTTTCATTTGGTCGTTGCCTAATGGACTCAACTTCCATTAAGGTAACTTCCATTTCAACATTATATCCATATTGTTGGATGAAGACTTTGTAAAGTAGATCCCAACTCTTTTGTGTTCCATCATCTAAGGTATTGAACCAATTTTGGACAACAGGGTCCAATGAGAGCATAAAGTACCTTAGAGTTTGAGCCTTAGTAGCTCGGGCAGATTGCATGGCAGTGATATATTGCTTCACGTGGAGATGAGGATTTTCAGTGCCATTGTACTTAGCAAAGGAAGGCATCTTGAATTTATAAGGGACTTCTTCATCTTGTTCAAATAACTTGTCAACTTCAGACATCTCTTCGATTTTCAGCTTCTTCTCAAATTTTTTTTCTAAATTAGCAATCATCTTTTCAACATCAGATGTCTCATTTTTTCAATAGTTGCCTTCTCAACAGCCTTCGGTTCTTTCTTCTTTTCTTGAACCTCTTGGTAGTATTGAGCCTAATCATCATCATCATCAATGACCACCTTTTCATCATCAAAAGCTACTTCACTAACTTTAGCATTCCCTTTGTCCTTTGGCTTCTTAGTGCTAGCAGATGCCTCGGCATGGTTTTCTAAGATCGCAGTCAATTGGTTCTTCATGGTCTCAGCTAGGGCCTCTTTGATTTCTTCCATCTTGGCATTGAGGGCTTCATCCACCATTCTTTGAATTTGTTCGGGCTCCATTGTCTTTGGTGAGCAAGTGATTGAGTTGTTGCTAGATATCTCGTCTCCGGCGTAGGTCGGATTGTCGTAAGCTTTTGAACTTTCGTAATCCAGGGCTGTGAGCTAGAGAGGACCAATGATATGAGATGCAAATGTATGCATGTATGCATGTATGCATGAACAATCAATAAACAAGTGTAATTAGGATGATCCTTCCAACCTTATAACATCCACACACGAATGGCGAGTCTCTTTTTCCTAGGTATATGGTTAACAAAATACCAACACGGGGTATCTTGCTTTCGAATAATTCCCTCAGACGTTTCAACCAATAGTTATATTTTCGAAAATGGAAATCAATCCATGATAATTCCCATTAATTAGGTTTTAATCCATTCAACCAACTAAAGTAGCTTTTATGCTATGTTGGATTAAAATGAAATTAAGAGGTTTATTAAAAATAGATTTCTCACTTGAAAAAGTAACTAATGATTCATGCCAAAAACAAGTCCATGGTTAATTTGTTCTTAGTGTAAACTAAGCCCACAATTGATTTTTGGTATTTCATAATTGACCTAAATATTTTTGCAAGCTCTTTGTAAAAAATGGTTGGGTGAAAATAGTTTTATTTCTAAGCCCATCGTAAAAGATTTTAGAAAAATGGATTTTGGGCTTAGTATTTGGGCCATAGCCAAAGAATTTTTGATTTGTTTTTAGAAAAGTCTTATGTCCAAAGATCATCCTGAAAAATTTTGAAAATAACTTTGGTCTTTTGGACTTTTAAAGAAAAATTTATTTTGAGCTTACAATATACTTAGATCATATTAGAAAAAGAACAAACCAAATAAGCCATGATTTAGACTAAGATAAACTAACCATAGTCAAACAACATGCATTTGAGGTAAAACCTAAGGAAAGTAACTAGGCCAATTACATAAGCTTTAGTCGTTGGGTAGAAAGGCTTAGGTTCCCATAGCAAGTATATACCAAATGGTACGAGGCTATGAGTGGTTATGCCATGCTCGATCTCCATACCTTGAGTGAAAGTATGGTATCCCTTACATAACATAACACTGGTAACACGGGCATCCTAACTCACGGACACAATTCAATCTAATATGATGCAATGGATACTATCATTATAAGAAAGAATAGAATAATATAAAGACCAAAGAAATCAACTTCTCTTATCCCTAGTGGAGTCGCCACTGTGAGAGGGGATTTTCGCCCCCACTCCCGGTGGAATGGTTCTTGCGACTTCGGCACTGTTTAGGCTCGGGGCCTTAGAGAACATGGACCTAAGTCCAAAGAAAATGGAGTCACCACCCGGACGGGCCGGGAAAAAGAAAGGGGTGGATGACTCGATTCCTAAGGAATCCCCAACCCCTTAATGGGTTCGGAAAGTTGGGTATGTGTGGGAAAGGTGAGAAATGGCCCAGCACTCCCACAATGCCCGGTTCATTAGAACCGGCCTCCTTTACAGGTCTTAATATTATAAAATTCTTAAGTATAATAACATTATCCATATTAAACACAATAATTAAAAGAAAGCATCATTATATTAAAATCAAAGCAATGTCCAAACAAAACAAAACAAATAAATGGACACCCATCCAAGGATGGAAACATGTCCTTACATCACATGCCTAGATAGGACACCCACCAAAAGGTAGAAACATGCCCTTTACATAAGTTCTAAAATGGAAAAGCAAATAAAATTACATGATGTTTAAATAATGAGGTACCCACCAAATGGAAACATACCTCTTACAACTTTTGGAAAACTAAATTGATTGATAAAAGTAAATAATCATTCATCAAAAGTATTTAAATATCAATAAAATAAACATCCATCCATGATAAATTAAATAAATCAAGTATTGAAATTAAATAGATTAAAGCATAAGAGATAAATCAAGGTATAAGTAAATATGGAATTGAATAAAGCAAATAAAAGTTCAATTATAGCTACTGTGACTTTTTATGGAATTAAAATAGATTAGGGTTTTATGTTTTATAAGGTTGGAAAGACTCTTTGATTAAACAAATTAAGATTTGAATGGTGAAATAATAAAACTAGGGTTTTAAATACCTTAAAATACTTTAATTTGTGATTTTTGGTTTATTGAACTTTAAGCTACTATGTAATTTTTGAGTTTTTATGTTTTTATGTTTTTTAATGTTTTAAAAGGATTAGGGTTCATAAAAATTAGGGTTTAAGGTTTTAAAAGGATTAGGGTTCATTATTTTAGGTTTAAAAGTTGAATTTTGGTTTTAGGCTTTGAAATTAGGGTTCTCAGGTAATGAATTTGAATTAGAGTTTTAAAAAGCAATTTGATGATTTATGAAGTTTTATGAATTTAAACACTTGGATTGAAGTTTTTATAAGTAGAAAAGATGTTTTTGAAGGCTTTTTGAATGAAATAGAACCTACTTTAAAATTTTGAAAGAAACAGAATTTGATTTTGGTTTTGTTGAAAAATATGGTCAATGAGAGTTTTAAGATTTTTAAGAAGAAAAAAATAACAATTTTAAGTCTTTTTAGAAAAGAAGGTCACGTTTTAGTGTTTTAATCTTGGGAAAATCAAATTAAAGCTCTAAGATTTTTGATTCAAAGAAACTCTAATTCCATAATTTGGCTACTGTAAAACATAGATAAAAAAGAATTTAACATACCTTCTTTTGTTGATTCTCCAAAAAAATAACTCTTCTTGGATGAACTAGCTCCAAAGACAAGCCTTTGTTGCCTTTGAGTTGCTTAATTTGTGGTGCTCCTCCCTTTAAAAATCAATTGAATTGATTTATTGCTTTTCCTTCCTGGATTTGGTTTCAAATCCTATACTCACTGTGTAAATTTTTCCACCTTTAATTTGGTTCTATTGGTCCTTATTTATAATGGTTTTTAGGTTGTTTATTCCTAATTAATTAAGGTAAGTAATATTAATAAAAAAAAATAAATTAAAACCTAATTGGATTAGGTTTCAAATATTTGGGTCGAAAAATTTTGCGCTGGCAAAAACTGTGGCAGCGGGCCCGTGGCTGGGGCCAGTGGGCGTGTGAGCCCGCAAGAGGCACGCCAGCAAGCAGGAATTTCCTGCGGGCGAAATAACTCGGCCGCAGGAAATTCCTCCGGGCGAAACGCCCGCGGGCCTGCGGGTGAGCTGCTGCTGGGCCGACGGGCCCACGCGAACACTTTTTGCTGCCGATTTTTTTTTCGACTCCGATTTTTATTTTTATTTTTATATTTTATTTATTTATTTTCAGTTTTTATTAATAAAAATTAGATACTAAGGTTAAAAATATTTAATTAAAATTATTTTGGACCAATTAAACAAAAAAAAATCATTTTGGGCTAAATAAAACATATTAGATTGGATTGGGTCAAAAATTAAGGGTCTACAGTTGCCATCTCTCTTTAATGTTCCTTGCTATTTTGTTAATGCTCCTTGTCGTCCCCTCTTAATGTTCCCTTGTTAATGTTTTCTCCCTTCTGAATTCTGAAACGTTAATATTTATAGCCGACCCTCACTCAGAATCCTTAACCTAATATAAATCAGTCCCTAAAACAAATTCTAGTTGAATTAGGAAATGTATTGAACCCATGTCGACCTAGTTGCCCTAGGTCAACATGAGACCAACCTCATGTTGACCTTGGGTTGCCCAAGTTGACATGAGGCATGCTCATGTCGATCTTGGGCTGCCAAGGTCAACATGACGCATGCTCATGTCCACATAGCCTCCCAAGGTCACACATGAAGCATGCTCATGTCGACCTAGCTTGCCTAAGTCGACATGAGGCATGCTCATGTCGATCTTGGGCTACCAAGGTCGACATGAAGCATGCTAATGTCTCCCAGGCCTGCCTCACTAAAATTATTCCGACCCTTTTTTAATTATGGACTAAAAAATTTTAATTTAGTCCAATTCCATTTGATTTTAGGGTTTTACAATCAAATATATGCCTCTTTAATCTGAACCGACTCCTTTAAAATTATAAACTAGGTCTAAATATTTAAAGTCGGTTCAAATTTATTTTGGCATCCTTTAATTAGGACCATATCAAATTGGGGTCAAAAATTAAGGGTCTACAGATATCTTTCAAAAATTTAGCATATTTAGGCATCTGTGACAAAGCTTCAGCAAATAGAATATTAATGTGCAATTGTTTAAAAAGTTCAAGAAACTTACCGAACTGAGCATCAATCTTGTCCTTATTCAACCTTGCCTGATATGGTACTCTAGGAAGGTATTCCTTCATTATGGGGCTGCTTTCTTGTAACTGGTTCTCTTTCTCACTTTCTATTGCAGCTTTCTCTCCTGAAGTGATAGTAGGATCATCTTCTTTTTCTTTTTCTTGTACTTTAGCCCCTTTCTCTACCACTTCTTCTCTTTTCTCAACCACATTGTCCTTCATCTCTTTTCCACTCCTTAGTGTAATTGCTTCAAGCTGCTCTTTAGGATTTGTCTCAGTGTTGCTAGGTAAACTCCCTTGTGGTCTCTCACTGAATAGCTTGGCAATTTGCCCCACCTGATTCTCTAAATTATGAATAGAGGCTTGCTGATTTCTAAGGGTAGTTTCATTTTATTGGAACCTAGTTTCAGAAGCTGCTATAAATTTCTCCATCATGTCCTCCAAATTACTCTTTCTTGGAGGGGCAGCTTGTTGATGTTGGGGCTGCTGGAATCCAGGGGGAGGTATTGGATTATTTTGATTATTCCATGAGAAATTAGGATGATTTCTCCACCCTGGATTGTACGTGTTACTGTAGGGGCTATTTTGTTGTTGCCTTGGCATATTTCCAATATAATCTACTTGATCTTGCCTAGCAAACATGTTGCCACTTTCGCAATCTTGACTTTGATGTCCACCCCTACACCATTCACAAGACATCACCTGTAATACTTTCCCCAAAGAAGAAGAAGCTAAAGAATCAATCTTCTTGTTCATTGCTTGGGAAACACTTTAGCCACTTCTTCGGTCAGTCTCTGAGCGTGAATGGGAAGAACCACAGCCTAATTGCATCTTCAGAGACATTCTGTATCTTGAATGTGTCACATATTTCCAAAAATGTCTCAATGTGTACATTAGGGTCTTCGTCTGGGAACCCATCAAACTGACAAGTCTGTTGCACCATTTGAATGACATTTGTCTTTATCTCGAATTTATTTGCAGCAACCACCGGTCTTTGTATACTTGATTCAGTCCCATTAAGAGTAGGCCTAGCAAACTAAGATGAGATCTTCAAAGTTTGATTCCGTCTCTGCCAGAACTGTTTCCTCTTCTTCCTTTCGCTTTCTCCTCAATGTTCTCTCTTACTCTTGATCTAATTCAAAGAGTTGGGAAGAGCTAGCTCTGGTTAAAAACAGGAAGAAGTACCTAGAATGACAGTCAAAAAGCAAGAACTTATGTTAAAACAAAATAAAATAAAAACTAAATCAACAGTCTTAATTATATTACTAATATTGAAAACTGTTGTCCCCGGCAACGGCGCCAAAAACTTGATGGCATGAACCTATGCTATTGCAATACTGCAAGTACATGGGTCGCTCAAATAATAAAGTAGTGAGTGAGTTATCGTTCCACTAGGGACAAGGCCAAGTACTAGTGCAAATTTTAACTATTGTTTAGCAAATCAATAGTTTTGTAATTAAAGATAATTAACTTAATAATTGAAAATAGAGAGAGATTGAGTGTTGTGCAAAAAGGATGAAAATACTACCCAGATATTGAATCCCCCTAGCCATAAATATATTTATGAAAATCAATTCAATTAAACCAAATAATAGAGTTGAATTGGCATTCCTCTAAATTAGACTAAAACCTTTCTCAAGTGAATTATTCCTTAATCACTAAGTAGAATGCTGGAGTCTCTTCTCAAACATAATTAAGTAGATCTTGCATTAGGAATAAGGAATCATAAACCAAAGGATCTTGTAAGTCTATCTCTAGCACTCCAATCAATCCTCAATCCTTATGAGTATTCAATTCATATCAAGCTTTCTCAAGTTAATCATATGAAAATTGCAACCAATCAATAAGCATGCTATTATCAATTGGAAATAAATTATTAAGCATCATAAGAATAAAACAAATCAATCAAATTATTTAATTAAATAAAATTATTCAATCCATACAATAAAGCTAGGGTTCATCAATATCTAGATAGAGAATGAGTTAGTTCATGTTCAAAACCAAAAAACCAAAACAAGAGAAATAAGAAAAAGAATCCAAACAATCCATGGCGAATAATTTGTATTTCTTCACTTGAATCCTTGAATCTTAGTTTAGATCTTGTTTAGGATATGTCTTCACTTTCAATCTCAGATCCAAAACTTTTTTTTTGCTCTAGAAGTCGGCTCTAGGTTATAAAATATGAAAATTGAATCCCTAATTCGTGCTTTAGCTCAGCTTTTATAGTGCAGATATATTTTGCCTGACCTGACACGCCCATGTCACTGGGCGTGTCATTGCCACTGGGATTTTGAATATAAGGCATGTCCAGTGACACGCCCATGTCACTGGGCGTGTCACAGCCACTGTGAATCATTGCAATAGGCACGCTCGGTGACACGCCCATGTTACTTGGTTATCAATGCTTCTATATGGCAGTATCAAAGGCACGTCCATTGACACGCCCATGTCCATGGGTGTGTCACTTGAAGAATTTTGCTCTTTTCCTCTACTTTCATCCATAATTCCTCCGAAATGATCATAAGTCTCAAAATACAGAGAATTTCTGAAATTAACTCTAAAAAAACATGAACAAACAAATTAAACTTAATTGGATAATAATCATATTAATAAATAAGGGCAAAATATCATCAATTGTGCACTTATCACCCTGAGCCTAAACAGTGCCGAAGTCGTAAGAACCATTCCACAGGGGTGGGGCAAAAATCCGCCCTCACAGTAATCCTACAGATAGACTCACCTGGGCATTGTTACAGGAAGAGTTTAAGAAGAAGTATATTAGTGAGTTTATGTAGAACAGAAGTGAAAGGAGTTTTTGTATTTGAAGCAAAGACAATCATCTATGTTTAAGTATGAGTGTCAACTCATTCACCTCAATAAATATTTTCTTGAGTTGGTTTCTTCAAAAGAATAGAAGTGTAAGGAGTTTGAGTAGGGTTTGAATAGTAAGATTCGGGTGTACTTAGTGGCGATGAGAATCAAAGAGTTTTCTACTCCTATCAATGCAGCAATTTCCATTGAGAACGAAACTAAACAAGAGAAGGGAAGAAGACAACAGTAACAAAAGGGATTTTTTAATTAATAATAATAGGGTGATCAAAAGAGATAGAGCTATTAAAGCACAAACACAGACTCAGGGGCTGGTAGAGGAAGTGGAGATGATTTTCAGAGATCTCATGGGGTAGGTCTGGTGTATGTATAAGCTTATCTTTGTGGGCAGTATCCATACCTTTTCAGCTTTGTGACAAGGGGCATGCAAGTGATGATTGTTGGTATAAGAATGGAGCTTATTTGAAATGTGGTTCCTAGGAGCCTCAAATTAAAGATTGTCCCATGATAAAAGAACCAAAAGTTGCTGAAGGGCAGAGTTTTGTGCAGAGGTCTCAGTCAAGCCATAGGTCAATTAAAGGCAGTCAACCCGATTCTAATGAATAAACAAGATCTAAAATAGTGGATAGGCCACATACCCAAGATAGTGTTCCTGCCAGGACTTATGTTTTGAGGGCAGTGGAGGATCAGGATGCTCCGGGTGTTGTAGTTGGTAAATTCACTTTACTTGGTCTTAATGTATATGCATTACTAGATCCTGGTTCTACACATTCTTATATATGCATGACTATAGCCTTAGGGAATAATATACATGCTGATAGTCTTGATTATGAGATAGAAGTTACTATTCCCTTAAGCTATAATGTTGGAGTAAACAAAATATATCAGAATTGTCCAATTAAAGTTCATAAAATAGAATTTCTTGCTAATTTGATTGAACTTCCATTCCGTGATTTTGATATGATTTTGGGAATGGATTGGTTGTCACAACATCAAGCAGTTATGGATTGTCATAATAAAGCTATGACATTTAAGATTTCTGGACGTGGTGATGTTGTTGTCTTTGGAGACAAACAATTTTATCCTTCTAATTTGATTTCTGCTGCTAAAGCTACAAGGTTAATTAGGAAGAAGTGTGAAACTTATCTTGCTTATGTCATTGATACTCGACATTCCAGTAAGGCTTTGGGAGACATATCTATAGTGTGTGAATTTTTGGATGTTTTTCTAGAGGAGTTACCAGGGGTACTGGCAGAAAGAGAAGATGAATTTGTTATTGATGTAGTTCTAGGTACGACGCCGATATCTATTCAACCTTATAAAATGGCACCTTTGAAACTAAAAGAATTAAAGGTACAACTTCAAGAATTGCTTAATAAATGGTTCATTAGACCCAGTGTATCACCTTGGGGTGCACCGATTTTATTTGTGAAGAAGAAAGATGCTACCCTAAGATTGTGTATAGATTATCGTCAATTGAATAAGGTGACTATTAGGAATAATACCCACTACCTTAAGATTGATAATTTGTTTAATTAGTTGAAGGGAGCAGATGTTTTCTCCAAGATTGATCTTGAATCGGGTTATTATCATATGAAAGTTAAAGAAATAGATGTTCTAAAGACATCTTTTAAAACTCAATATGGGCATTATGAATTTTTAGTCATGCCCTTTGGTTTGACTAATGCTCTAGTAGTTTTCATGGACTTTACGAATAAAGTCTTAAGCCTTATTTAGATTAGTTTGTTGTTGTTTTTATTGATGATATACAGATTTACTCCAAGAATAGAGAGGAGCAAGATAACCATTTGAGAGTAGTGCTACAAACATTGAGGGAGAATCGGTTGTATGCTAAGCTATCAAAATGTGATTTTTGGTTGACAGAAGTGGCATTTCTAGGACACGTGGTATTAGTGGATGGTATCCATGTGGGGCCTAGTAAAATTGAAACTATTTTAAATTGGTAGCCGCCAAAGAATGTAACAGAATTTTGAATTTTCCTTGGTTTAGTGGGATTCTATAGAAGATTTGTGCATGTGTTTTCAAAGATAGCACTTCCTTTGACTAAACTTCATAAAAAGGGAATCTAAATTTAATTGGGATGATAAATGCTAAGCTAGCTTTGAACAATTAAAAGTTATATTGATAGAAGCACTTATTTTGACATAACCGACCCCAGGTAAAGACTGTAATTTATAGTGATGCCTCTCATCAAGGGTTTGGTTGTGTACTGATACAAGAGGGTAAGGTAATTGCTTATACTTCTAGGAATTTGAAACCTCGTGAATTGAATTATCCCACATATGATTTGGAATTAGCAGACATTATTTTTGGTCTAAAGATCTGGCGACATTATTTATATGGTGAAAGGCTTTTTATCTTTACTAATCATAAAAGCTTAAAGTATTTGCCAATATAGAAAGAGCTTAAGGCAAAGGAAATGATTGGAATTAATTAATGATTATGATTGTATTATCGACTACCATCCTGGAAAAGCTAATGTTGTAGCTGATGTGCTAAGTTGTAAGACTTTAGCAGGTATGTTATGAATATAAATCATAATACACATGCGTGTGTTAAATAACAAAAAAATTATATAATGTGTTATCTTTACAAAATTGAGAGTTGAGCCAACTTTGAAGCAAAAATTTATAGAAACTCAGAGGCATAATCAAAAGTTATTGAAAGTGATGGAGCAAGTGTACAAAGGTGAGAAGCCAAATTATGTTATTTTGGATGATGGTGATTTGTTCTATAAAGGTCGATTATGTGTTCCATAAGTAAAGGAGCTGAAGGAGAGTATCCTTCTTGAGGCTAATAGTACTTATTATAATGTGCATACTGTAAGCAATAAGATGTATCTGTGAGTGAGGATTTTCACCCCCACTCCCATGCAGAATGATTCTTGCCACTTTGGCACTGTTAGGCTCAGGGCCTAGAACGCGGGCCTAAACCTGGAGAAAATGGAGTCGACACCCGATGGGTGGGGAAAAAGAAAGGGGTAGATGACTGAACTCCTAAGGAATACCCAACCCCTTTAATGGGTTTAGAAAGTTGGGTATGCGTGGGGAGGTGAGAATGACCCAGCACCCCCACAACATCTAGTTCATTGGAATCGGCCTCCTTTTTAGGTCTAAATATTATAAAATTATTAATTATTATAATATTATCCATACTGCATGCGATAATTAAAATAAAACATTATTGTATTAAATTAAAGAATTGTTCAAAACAAAACAATAAATGGGCACCCATACAAGATGGGAACATGCCCTTACAACCAACATAATAAAATAAATAGGATACCCACCAGAAGGTGGAAATATATCCTTTTATATTAATCCAAAACATTAAACAATAGACTAAATTACAAGATAAAAATCGAGGCACTCATAATGTGGAAACATGCCTTTTACAATTCAAGAAGTCAAATAAATAATTAATTAAGAGAAATTAAATCATTCAAGCACGATAATTAAAACAAAACATCCATCATAAAGTAAAATAAACCATACATCATATAACAAATAGCAAAGCCAAATAAATAATTAAAACTAGTGTTTAAATCATTAATTAAATAAAATTAGAGTTTGAGATTTTGAAATTAAGGTTTTAAGGTTTGGGGTTATTGTTACTAGAGATAGGGTTTACAAATTAGGATTTTGGATTAGGTTTGGCAATTAAGCTACTGGGTATTAAGGTTTGAAGTTTCTAGAATTAGGGTTCAGGAATTAGGGTTTTAGGAAATTAGAATTTTGGGAATTAATAAAAACAATTTAGGTTTTTTGACATTTTGAAAAATATATGTTATAAATTAAGATTTAGAATTTGGAAAAATGCTTGGGGTTTTACAAATTAAGAAAATAATTAGGGTTTCATAGTGTGAAAATGGTTTGGGGCTTGGAATAAGAAGCTAGGGTTTTTGGATTAGGGTTTAGATTTTAGAATTGGGATTAGAATTAAGGCTTGGCAGTTTTAGGATCAAGTTACTGGATTTAAGGGCTTGTAGTTTTATTGATATTAGGTTTAGGAATTAGGGTTTTCTGGATATTAGGTTTAGGAATTAGGTTTGGATTAGGGTTTGGATTAAGAAGAAAGGCTTAAAGAAATTGGTTTTATGGCTTACATAATAGGTTGGTTTTATAGATTATGATGAGGGTTTTAACTTCATAAAATACGTACTAGAGTTTGAACAATGAAGCTACTGGACAAAATAATTTAACAATCCAACTTCTGTGATGATATCTTTAAATGATGGTTTATAAATACTGAATAAAAAAATTGTATTAGAAAGCTAAACCTGCATTTGAAGGCTCCACCAAGGTTGGATGAATTGATCCATGCTCTTAAATTGCCTGCCCCAATTTGGTTCTTGGCCAGAGACTGCCTTGCTTGTTGGATTGTTGTGCTTGTGTTACTGTTAATATGTGCTGATTCTTGTTGTTGATAATTGTTCATTCTTAATTATTCTTCCCCCTGTCTTAATAATAACCGCTATTATTTATGGACAAATTAGGTTCAAAACCAAAACCCTAATACTTAATCTGAAGGTCAAAACCAAGTCCAATTTAATTAGGGAACTAATAAATCGAACTAAAGCTAAATTAATGGATCATGGCGGATTGGGACTTCCCAATCCACCGCAAACCTTAGTTCATGGAGAATTGGGGACTGCCAATTTGGTCATGACAAATTAAGGACTCCCAATTCACCATGGACCATGGTCCATGACGAATTGGTGTCCCAATTCATCACTATTTTATAGTTGGGTCCAGTCTGGCTCATTTTTGTATTTTAAAATACAATCTAACCTATTTTATTATTTTTATTATTTTTTTAAATGATAAATAGGACTATATTTAGGTTTTAATAAATTTAACCACCTTATTTCAGGCCCCTTTAAAAATTGGACCAACCTATTAAAAGCCATAAACTTAGTTTAAGCTTTTTAAAATCGGACTAAATTTAGCTTAGCCTTTTCTAATTAAGATCAAACTGGTTTAGGGCCAAAACCAAGGGTCTACAGTATCATGATTTAAAGTCTTGCTATTTGTGACCTGGCATGAAGAGACGCATTACTGAGTATGTTGCTCGATGCTTAGTGTGTCAACAAGTCAAAGCAGAATATCAAGTTTCGTCGGGTCTCTTACAACCTATCTCAGTACCATAATGGAAGTGGGATAGAGTCACTATGGATTTTGTGGTTAGCATCTCGAACACCCAAAAGAAGCATGAGCAATTTGGGTGATTGTTGATAGATTGACCAAATGGGCTCATTTTATTGCCATCCGGATTGACTACTAATTGGATAGACATGCTGAATTTTACATTAATGAAATAGTTAGGCTTCATGGGGTGCCATTGTCTATTATTTTAGATCGCGACCCTCATTTTACTTTAAGATTTTGGGAGAGTTTTAAGAAAGTGTTGGGTACTTGACTTCATTTCAGTACTACATTTCATCTATAGACTGATGGTCAATTAGAAAGGGTGATACAGGTACTTGAAGATATGCTCAGAAGTTGTGTAATCAGGTTTTAAGGTAATTGGGATAGGCATTTACCTTTGGTGAAATTTTCTTATAATAACAGTTATCAAATAAGTATTGGAATGGCACCATATGAAGCACTGCATGGAAGGAAGTGTAGAACTCCACTTTGTTGGACAGAGTTAAGTGAGAGCAAGCTGGTAGGACCTGATTTTATTAGGCAAACTCAAGAAAAAGTGAAGCTTATAAAGAAACGATTGAAAGTTGCAATGGTTAGGCAAAAATCTTACTCAGATTAGAAGTGACGAGATAATTAATACAATGTGGGAGATAAGGTATTTTTAAAGTTTCACCATGGATGAAGGTTTTTCACTTTGGAAAGAAAGGGAAAATAAGTCCTAGGTTTATTGGCCCATATGATGTACTTGAACGTATGGGTCTAGTGGCCTATCGACTAGCTTTACCTCCAAAATTAGTCAAGATACATAATATATTCCATGTGTCGATGCTTAGAAGATATAGATTGGATCCTTCACATGTGATTCAAGCAGAGTCTATTGAAATTCAACTAGATTTGAGTTATGAAGAGGAATCAGTAGATATCTTGACTGTGTTAAATAAAGGAATTGCAGAGTAAAAACATTCCTTTAGTAAAAGTGTTCTGAAGAAATCATTCAACTGAGGAAGCCACATGGGAGAGTGAAGAGACGATGAGACAATAATATCCTCAGTTGTTTCAAACATCTGGAACAGGTAAATTTGCAGGATGAATTTTTTTTAGATGGAGAGAATTGTAATGGTTGGAATTTTTAAACAGTGAGTTCCAGATAAATATTGTAAGGAATTGTGTACAGTAAATGAAGTGATTTAGAAAGTTACAAAAAAAATTGAGTTAGTTTGGACAAAATTGGTGCTGCCAATATAGAACTTTATGAAGTTGCCCTTAATCGTAGAAGTGAATTTTAGTGAGTTAAATTATGAAATATAAATTATAGTACTTTAAATTAACTAGAGAAACTATTGTTATGATTTTATGGGACTAAAAATTGAATTAGAATTAAAAATTAATAGAGGTGCAACAAAGCTATCATGAGCTTGCCCTTATGCAATCAAGCCTATAGACATTATAAATAGGGACACTAGAAAATTTTCCTTTCTTCTACCATCATCATCTTATGCCAACAATCACCACCATCATCAAACTTCATTTTATTTCTTCCTTCTTTCATCAATTCAAGTAAAAATCAAGAGGATATTCTATCAAGTTGTTAATCTCTAAAAGAATTAGCTAGATTAGACAAGTTTATCCATAAGAAATCAAAGGGGAAAAGAGAAAATGGAAAGAGAGGAGTTCTTAAAAGAGGTATGTACTTGTGTATGATTAATTTGCAAATAGTTGGTTTTCTTTGAATTTTAATGCTTGAATAAATTAACTAGGTCATTTTAATTGAGTTATTTCTAAAAATCATGTAAATGAGTTGTTCAAAAGTTGATTGAAGAACTTTTATACGAGAGGCATGGTTTTATTTCAATTTTGTAAGAACTAAGTGTACTGATGTTGTTTTTAGCTAGTAGTGATGGTTGTGGAGCTTATCGACTATGGTAATTGAGTTAAGCGTTTGATATATATTCTTTCTATTTAAAAAAGTTTGGTTTTTTTGTTCATTTTTATCATGGTTATTAAATGTATTTAGGTTGTTTTGGCTTAAAATGCAAGTTGGAATAACTTAGCTCACTTAAAAGTGAATTTTTAAGTTTGACAGATGCTGGAAAATCTACACGGGCATGTGTTTTTCATCCACACGGCATGTAAATATTTAGTTGCTGTAACATTATTTCCAGTAGCATTTTGAAAACCATGGGCATGTGGATTACTTAGACATGCCCTTGTCCACTTTGTAGCCCTAATTTTCTTCTTTTTTCAACCCCAAAACACTTCATTTCTTATGTTAATATAAATTTCTTATTCAAGTAACATTTATAACAACTTCATTTCTTATGTTAATATAAATTTCTTATTCAATTAACATTTATAACATAATTATTACTCTAAAATATTCAAGTTTTTCAAATTAAAGGTTAAAATTTTGAAAATGTCTATAAGTTAGTTTAAAAAGAAAACTAAGAATTTTGTAAGTATTAGATAAGGATTATATTATCATTTTATTGAAGTGATATGTAACTAAATGTTATTAGAGATAAGTGAGAATGAATTTCCTAAACCCTATTGATGTTAGACCTAGCATAGGGTTGAATGGCTAGCCAGAGGTGGATATCCATAGTGAAAGTGGGCACTTTGTGCCATTAGTAGACACATAGTGTCACCGGTGACAGTGGGCATATTTGACAAAAATGAATACACTTCATTGACAGTGGGCCTTTGGCAATATTCTTGATATTAGGCATTAAACATGTACATTCAATCTAAAGTCTAAATTTAGTGTATATGGGCAAAGTAAAGGAATTGCATAATATGTGAACAATATGCTTTGTGACTAATTTATGAAAGTTATTGAACATTGAATTTTCTTGTGTTGAGTATATTGAATATACAGATTTATCAAATGTCTATTAAAGTACCAATGTGATGATTTTAGTACTTTCATGAATGATAATTCAAAGTTGTCTTTCTTATTCACTTTCTTGCATATTATGAATGCATAAGCATCACTAAGCTTTGCTTAGGGTGTTAGATTTGTTTCTGACTCACAGATCTAACGAGACAAGAATAGCATGTTGAGTGAGATTTATAGAGATCCAAATCAACTACATCACAAAAAGGCCTTCTAAGAAATATTATGTATAAAGAGTTTTAGATTTTTCACATACCTGAGATATTTATTTTGAATGACAGTAGTAAAAGTTATGGGTAGTATGTTATATATATATATGTGCGTGTGTATGTCTTTTTTTTTTTTTGTAAACTACCATGAGAGTTTTATAAATTACAATAATTTCATGTATGTAGATATATATATTTTATGTTCGTACATGTTAAGTTATGTTGATATTTTTCTTAGATCTACACTGTATAGTATAAATGGTTGGTTTTGAGCATTGAACACATGAGAAACATAAAAAAATGAATTTTCTTTGGAAGATAGAGTTAATATAAAATGCACGGGCATGTCAACTCTGATTGGCATGAGCGTGTTTATGTCTTAAGCAACAAAATATCTTTCAAGTTCTTTATAGTCTAATGTTTTGGTAACCTCCCTTTATAGTCAAGTGTGTGGACTATTGAGGGGAGTCAACATAGAAGGAATATACCAAATGACCTTTGATGATTTTGCTTCTATTAGGGGATTCAACATAGAAGGAATAAGCCATTCTTTCGATCCTAAAATTTTTGATGGAATTTTACTTGACTTTTGGAAAGAAATTTCAATTGAAATTGATTTTCACAAACATTCCAATGCTAAGCACCTTAGAACACTCTCCTCTTTATTATTGCATAGATTTATCACCAATACCATCAATGCTAGAGGAGAGAGCAATGAGAAAGTTACTTATAGAGACCTCATCTTTCTTTGTTGTCTTTTTAAAGGGGAAAATATTCAAACAGCAAAGTTTTTGATTGATTCATTTCATGCCATTAGAAACAAATCAATTAGAAGCATCATGGCACCACTTTCATCACTCAAATTGCTAAGCATGTTGGTGCACTCACTCCTCCAAATAGAGCCACTCATTCTAATCCACTTGATCCATCCAAGAACCCTATCAAAATTCAATACCTAAAAATTCCAAATGCATATTTAAAGAAGATGGAGTATATCACTATGCTTTTGTGCTCATGGTATTAGGGCTCAACAAAGAAAAAGGCCAAGAATTTTTAATGAGAGCCAAAAATCCTTCCGAGAGGAAATCCTTAGACCCTACACTCCAAGAAGTCAAAGTTCAATTCTCTCCATTCTTCAAGAGATTCAAGGACAAATTTCCTCACATACCTCTCACATTGACAATCTCACCAAGATGGTTTCTCATCTTTATATGGATTTTAGGGATATGCAAGAATTCATGGGCATTCCCAAATATTACCCATTGGATGATGAAAATGGAGACCCAACCGAAATCTTTGATGAAGGCTTAGAAGAGAAAGAAGGAAACAAAGATGAAGGAGAGGGAGATGGAGATGGAAATGATGGTGATGATTATGACTATCCTCCTTATTCCCTACTACCTTTACCTTCCTTCTGTTTTTATCTTTTGTATGATCTCTATGTCTCTTGTTAGCACTTAATGCAAATGATCATACATAAATATTTACATTTCCTTTTGTTTGCTTTTGCATTCTTTTTATCTTTGTCAAAGGGAGAGAGATTATTCGTACATGAATTTGTATTTGAATTGATTAAATTACATTGACTAAATCACGTTTAAAATTTAAATCATATATTGAGGGGGAGCAATTGAAAATACTAAGGAATATGATATGGTTATATCATTAAGTAAATTATTCCAACTTTTCTTTTGTTAAAGGAAGAGCATGTGTTAAAAGGGAGAACACTCTTTAGACATGAAAGCTTTTAAAGTTTATTTTAAATCAATTCAATTTAATTACTAAAGTAAAAAAATGGGGAGATTGTTAGCCAAACAATTGGTCTCTATTTTGATCTTAAGCAATAAAATTGAATTGGACTAATTTTTTTTATCAAGTTACATTTTGTAGGACTTTAATTTTTGAAGAAACTTCAAAGAGCCTGACCAAACCAGGAGCTAGGCCAATTGAACTTACGAGAAGCAAGCCATACCGAGCTAAAGTATGACCACACCAGTACCGAGCTGCCAAACTAAAAGCAAGGCTGATCGCACCGATAGCGAGCTACCGACGAACTGACAAGTATTCCATGAACAAGGTGATGAGAGCAAGAATGTTCCAAAACTGAGATGACTGGACTAAAGTATGGAAAGAACCGGACAAAGCACGAGCTGACCAGACTGAGCTTGAGCTAAATGATCTAATGGGTTTCGTGCTCAGTATCATTCCCATATTATGAATGGTCTATTCATCATGACCAAACCACCGATCAGTCCGACCATACCAAGACTGAGCTAAATCCTCAAAACATCCAATAGAGCTCATGGTTTCTAGTACTCCACAAGTCTAAGCATACTATGCCCAGACCTACCAGACCTGATGCAATCCGAGTGGATCGAGCTAAAGCCAATAATCCAATATAGTTAAAGAAGAGATCACAGCCACTGGTACTCCTAAAATCTCATTGTACCATGAGTAGTCTGACCGGACTAATGACATTTCGACCATACTACTGGAATAGAATTCAAATATTATAGTTGTTACTTATTCACTCAATGGTGGATGCCACGTGTACTAGCCATTAAATAACTTTTGTCAGGGAAATGTAGAGCATGACTAGACAAGCCCTCAGTACACCAAGGTTGAGCTAGAGCCAATCGGACTAAAGATCAATTCGACCTTGCCAAGCTTGAGTCGACCATACTACTTGCAGTCCGACTATAAACTTGCCCTGAAAAGTGTTTTAACTGGGAGATAAGAATCAAACATGTTGGCTCCCATCTCAAATGGCTAGTTAAATTCTTGAAGGCTATAAATACTACATTGGGATTGTAATTGCCAAGATAAACATCTTTCATTTCTTGTATCAAAATTTATACTTGTATTCATTGAGTGTTGATCGTGAGCATTAAACACCATTGTAAGTTTGTGTGTGAGATTTGAAACACTTAGGTTTTAGAGTGAGCTTGGGAAAACTCTTGTTTAGGTTGTGATTAAGATACTCAAATCTTGTAAAAGTTTTGGTGTGAGCTTGTAAAAACACCAAGTTCAAGTTAAGCATGTAAAAACTCAAGATTAGTGGAACCTTAAAGAGTTGTTAAGGAAGTGGATGTGGGATTGAGGTAATCTAAACCACTTTAAATTATTTATGTGTGATCTTATCTTCTCTACTCCTCTCTTGTATTGCTGGTTTCTTAAATATTCAATTTTCCATCACTTCTTCAAAATAACCAATCCACCCCCCTCTTGGTTGCCATATTGGGACAACACTAAGGTTTAAATGCGAAAGTGATGCATGAAAATGCTTAAACTTAATAAAAGGCAAAGCTAATTTTAATTTGAAAAGGTTTAAGCCTATTTAGCCGACTTAATAAAATGATTTTTAGTTTGAAAAAATATTGGTCCCCAATGGAATCACTAGCTATGAGGGCCTAGTCTAAGCATCAAGCTCAGCTGTGAGCGGGATTTTTGCCCCCACTCCCACGTTGAATGGTTTTTGCGACTTCGACATTGTTAGGCGCATGGCCTTAGAGAACACGGGCCTAAACCCGAAGAAAATAGATTCACCACCTACATGAGCTAGGAAAAAGAGAAGGGGTGGATAACTCGATTTCTAAGGAATCCTCAACCCCCCAATGGGTTTAGAAAGTTGGGTACACGTGGGGAAGGTGAGAAATGGCCCAACACCCCCATAACACCTGATTCATTAAAACCAGCCTCCTTTTTAGGTCTTAATATTATAAAATTCTTAAATATAATGACATTATCCATACTACATGCAATCATAAGAATAAATTGTAATATCCTAATGTATGCCCTAGAAGTTGATTATGTTGTTGGTTTAACATTTGATTGAATGTATATGTTATGTGTTAAGAAAAGAAATTGAGAAGAGAATGTATATGTATATGTGTTTTGGAAAGAAAGAGGGTTTAGAGACAAGTTTATATGTTGTTTATATGATGATATAACTAACATATACATAAGTCAAATAGAGAGTCAATGCAAGAAGATATTTTATTTGAGATTTGTGAAATTACATATTTGGGCATGCAAGGGACAAAAGCTAAATTAAGTGATGAGGGGTGTGTTGTTAATTGTTTTGTTAAATTTTGTGGTGGAGATTTAAAGAAGAAGAAATGGTTGATTTGTATTCATTCTTCTTCTCTTCTCATGTGTGTGCCGGCCATTGAAGAAAAGAGAGAGCAAGAGAGGTGTGCTTGATGCTAGAACCAAATTGAAGAAGGAATCAAAGGATTTGGCTAGAGATTTGTGGAATTTCTTCATTTAAAGTAAGTATTCTTTTGTTGCTTTGGTTATTTTTGAAGTTATGTTTGATGTGAGGTTTGATTGGTTGGAATCTTGATTTGGTGTGTTTGAGATGTGTTTACAAGTGTTTAAATTGATTGCAAGTTAAAAGATTTAATTGGTGTGGGTTTGGTTTTGAATATGGTAAGTTATGTAGAGGTTGATAGTGAAAGATTATGAAGGATGTTGGAATTAGGGTTTTGAGATGGCTTCTGTTTAAATGTGATGTTAATGTGTTGTGTAAGTGATTATTGTGATGATCATGTAAGATATGTGTGTATGTCATTGATTGCATCCATTTGAATGAGTTTATGTTGTGCATAAGGTGTTAGAATGCATTTAGAAGAGTGTTGGTTTTGGTTAGGGTTTGTTCATGAGTGACACGGCCAAAACCAAAGAAGAGACACGGCCAAGACTTAATGTTTTGGAGAGACACGACCAAGTCCATGGAAATTTGGCCGTGTGTGTGAGTTTTTGGAGAGGACACGGCCGTGTCTCATGCCAGTGTCTGCCACTGCCAATTTGTTTTGGGAGACACGGCCACAAGCTTGGCCGTGTCCCTTGGGTGTGTTGGTTACTGTGTTTGGTTTTTGTTCTTCATACATGGTTGAGTTTGATTTTACAATTGATAATGCATATGATACTACATGAACTAGGGTTTGTACTATGCAATGTGAATCTTGTAAATGATAATGTGTGATATGGATAATGTATTTTGAAATGCTATATCAATGATGCTATATGCAAAATATGAATTGAGATGTGAAATGTGATGTAAAGCCATTGTGATTGGCTATGAAGATGCAATTGAAAGAAATAAGGCATGTTTGCCTAAATGTTGATAAAAATTGAGAATGGAAATGATAACTAAATAATAAATGAATTGTGTGGCTAATGTGTTATTCCATTTTCAGAGTTTGTTGTTGGTGGCATGCCTAATAAGTGTAACAATCTCTTGAAGTTAGGTTGGATTGAATCCTTGAAGCCTAATTGAGATGTTACGACCCTTGAAGCTAGGTTGGGTTGGTTCTTAAAGCTAAGTTGGGTTGAAGCTTAGCATGCTTTGCTCCCCTTGAAGCTTGGTTGAACCTAATCCTTGAAGCCTAGTTGGGTATATGATATTGATAAATGTGATAACAAAACCAAAACATTAACTCTGAAATTTGAATGGCATATTAGTGTGTTTTGGGCCCATGCTTGTCTTTGTTTAATATGATTCATGAATGGTAAAATGATTAACTAATGAGATATATAAAAGGATGTTGACATGTGATATGTACATATATTGTGGTTTATGGAATGTAAAAGTATGTTGCTAGCTTTACATCTATGATGTTGTTCTTATTAATAAATTGTGTGGCATTGCATTGCACTAATGCATAACATTAGCATGATTTGTCTTACTAAGCCCTTGGCTTAGCGTGATAGTGTTTAATCGCGCAGGTGATAGAGTTGATAGAGTTGAACCCGAGAGCTCTTCGAGACCGAGTGAGAGTAGACATTGAAGAGTTGATATAGGGACTTAAAGATCAAAGAAGATTTGCCAATCATGTATAACTCTCTAATATTTTGTAAAGTTTTGTTTATAATGTGAATATATGTATATTTGTAAATATGGATTTAAATGCTTTCATATATGTAAATATTTTCTATATTCCGCTGCGTAGTAAGTAAATATATATATATATATATATTTGTTTTATATTACAAGTTAATGACTTATTTTCTATAATGTATAATGAGAAAGATTATAGTATTATTTAAAACCATTTGAATGTTAAGAAAAAATCCGTAGCATTCCTATATTCGATACATGTATACTACATTGTGGTGTATGTAGTGTGTATTTATTGGGTGTGGGGGTGTTACAATTGTTTTGGTGTCAGAGCCTAGGTTTGAGATTCTCAACCTAGGTAAAATGTAATAAAAAGAATATTTTTACTTAAAAAGTGGTTTTGAATAACATATATGTTTGGGATTGGCAGTCTCTGATCTTTAATAAGATGTATTCTGCTGTGTATGCAAAAATAGGTTGTGATGGACTCTCACTTACGTCAGTCTGTTGAGGGTAGTGAGGAGAGTGTAGCTCCGGAGGATAGAGCTAGAGTTGATAGTGCTGAGGAGGCACCTGCTTCGATGTCGGGGAGACCAGTTGGTGAGGAGGTTCCGCCAGTTTGGCTTATGCATGTGGTAGAGGCTTTGAGGCAAGCACCAGTGCAACCACCACCACCCCCTCAGCCTGTAGTATCAGTGAGGCACTATGATAAACTAAGGAAGTATGGAGCAGAGGATTTCTTAGGCACTGTTGATCCAGCTGTAGCGGAGCAATGGCTTGATAAAGTACAGAGGATCTTTATTCAGTTGCAAGCCACCTCGGAGGAAAAATTTGATTATGCCAGATCATTACTACAGAAGGATGCATACGATTGGTGGAGGACAGTGTTCTATGGATGATCCACCAACTTTGTCCTATGCTGACTTTTTGAGAGAGTTTGAATTGAAGTATACTCCGAGGGAGTATAAGGACATGAAGAAGATGGAGTTTTTGAGCTTGAAATAAGATAACCGGACAGTAACGGAATATGAGGTTGAGTTTATTAGATTGAGCCATTATGCTGGGGGCATTATTGCTGATGAGATAGATAGATGCAGGAGATTTGAGGAGGGATTGAGGCCCTCTATCATGTGTCTAGTGGCTGGATCTAGATATCATGATTTTTCCCAGCTAGTGGCAGCAGCTCGGAGTGTAGAGCGAGCTCAAGTTATTACAGCTGCTTCAGAGGAAGAGGTTAGGGTTAGGAGGCCCCAGATTGAGGCAGGGTCTTCTTCTGCTAAGAGAGGTAAAGGAAGCTTTGTTCCTAGAGTTAGTAGGAGTCAGAGGTCAGCCGGTAGGTCAGTGCAGTTTCAGAGGCAGAGATTTAGACCTGCAGCTTCAGTGGCGAGTGCTCCGACCCCGATGACTCAGAGATCCACTCCACCCATCTGCATTCATTGTGGTAGGCCACATGGTGGTCCTTGCTGGAAGACTGGAGTAGCAGGGGTTTGTTTCAGATGTGGATCACCTGATCACTTTGTGAGAGATTGTCCTGAGAGGCAAGAGCAGATGTCAGTTGATACTGCAGCTTCTTGACCTAGTGTGAGGGGAGGTCGAGCAGGCAGAGGTAGCAGCCGGGGAGGCAGATCTGGGTTCAGTGCTAGAGGAGGTTCAACATCCAGAGAGAGTAGACCAGAGGAAGTTGGGTCTTCCCAGAGGATATATGTTATGCAGAGGCAGCCAGATGCTTCGGCAGTCATAGCTGGTACTTTTTCTTTATTTGATACTTCAGTACTTGCTTTGATTGATACCGGATCCACACATTCCTATATTAGTGCATCTATTTTGCCTGTGTCTGATATGCATGCTGAGTCCCTAGGATTTGATGTGTTGGTGACAAATCCGTTAGGGCATAGTGTGATTGTGAGCAAGGTGCACCGAGATAGTGCAGTGAGGGTGCAAGGTGAGGAGTTCCTTGGAAATTTGATTGAGATGCCATTTAAGGAATATGATGTGATTCTAGGCATGGATTGGCTATCTAGACATGGAGCTGTGGTAGACTGTAAAAGGAAAATTGTTTCTTTGAGAACTGTTGATGGTAGAGAGGTGATAGTATCTAATGAGCAGGAACAGCTAGCCTCCTTATTTGTTTCAGCTGTTGCAGCTAGGAGATTGGTTAGAAAGGGGTGTGAAGCCTATCTTGCTCATGTGGTAGATACTAGAGTGAAGGGTTTCCCTATTGATAGTATTGCCACAGTTGCAGAGTTCCCAGATGTGTTTCCAGAGGAGTTGCCAGGATTACCTCCTGAGAGAGAGGTGGAGTTTGGTATTGAATTGTTGCCTGGTACCACTCCTATCTCTAGTACTCCTTACAGAATGGCACCTGTTGAATTGAGAGAATTGAAAGTACAATTGCAGGAGTTGTTGGATAAAGGATTTATTCGCCCCAGTGTTTCTCCTTAGGGAGCTCCTGTCCTATTTGTAAAGAAGAAAGATGGTACTATGAGGTTGTGTATCGATTATAGGCAATTGAACAAGGTGACTATTAAAAATAAATATCCTTTGCCTATAATTGATGACCTCTTTGATCAATTGAAGGGTGCAGCTGTGTTTTCTAAAATTGATTTGAGATCAGGGTACCATCAGCTGAGAGTCAGAGCTGAAGATGTTCCTAAGACAGCCTTTCGGACCAGGTATGGGCATTATGAGTTTCTAGTTATGCCTTTTGGTCTGACGAATGCACCTGCAGCTTTTATGGACTTGATGAATAGGGTGTTTAGGCCCTATTTGGATCAGTTTGTGGTAGTGTTTATTGATGATATTCTGGTGTATTCGCGGAATAAAGAGGAACATGACAAGCATCTGCGGATTGTGTTGCAGATTTTGAGAGAGAAGCAGTTGTTTGCTAAATTGTCAAAATGTGAGTTCTGGCTTGATCAAGTAGCTTTTCTTGCTCATATAGTTTCAGCAGAAGGTATTAGAGTTGATCCAAGTAAAGTTGAAGCTATTCTGAATTGGAGTCCACCAAAATCTGTGACAGAAGTTAGAAGTTTTCTGGGTTTGGCGGGCTAGTACCAACGGTTTGTGAAAGGATTTTCTTTGATAGCTACTCCACTCACCAGATTGCTTCGAAAGGGAGTTAGATTTGTGTGGACAGATCAGTGTCAGGCTAGTTTTGAACAGTTGAGAGAAATGTTGACTCAAGCGCCTGTTCTTACTTTACCTGTGGAAGGCAAACCATATGTGATCTACAGTGATGCTTCACATAGTGGTTTGGGGTGTGTGCTAATGCAAGAAGGTAAAGTTATAGCTTATGCTTCTCGACAGTTGAAACCGCATGAGCTTAATTATCCGACCCATGATTTGGAGCTAGCAGCCATTGTGTTTGCATTGAAGATTTGGCGACACTATTTGTTTGGGCTGAAATGTTTCATCTACACTGATCACAAAAGCTTGAAATATTTGGGTGTCCAGAAAGAGCTTAATCTTTGACAGAGGAGATGGTTGAAATTGATTAAAGATTACGACTGTTTGATTGATTATCATCCAGGTAAAGCAAATGTTGTTGCTGATGCCTTGAATCGGAAGTCTTTGGCAGGTTTGACTGTTTATTCGCTCTCGTTGCTTGTTGAGTTGAGAGCATTGCATGCCAGTTTTGTATCTTGTGATGATGGTGCATTGTTGGCACAGTTGCATTTGAAACCAGTTTTGTTGGATCAGATTAAAGAGGCTCAGTTGGCTGATGAGAAGATTCGAAAGATTGTGTCAGATTGTCAGAACGGGAAAAGTAGAGATTTTAATGTGAGAAATGATGGGAGTCTCTAGTTTAAGAATAGATTGTGTATACCTGATGATGTTAATTTAAAAAGGATCATTTTGGAAGAAGCACATCAGTTAGTGTTTGCTATGCATCCAGGCAATACTAAGATGTATCATGATTTGAGACAGCATTACTGGTGGAATGGGTTGAAGAGAGACATTGCAGCTTTTGTATCGAAATGTCTCACTTGTCAGAAGGTAAAAGCAGAGCATCAAGTTCCAACCGGGTTACTTCAGCCGTTGTCAGTGCTTGAATGGAAATGGGAAAGAGTGACAATGGATTTTGTGTCTGGTTTGCCATTGACACAAAGGAAGCACGATGCCATATGGGTGATTGTTGATAGGTTAACTAAGGCAGCTCATTTCCTTCCGGTTCGGATGGATTACTCTTTGGAGAGGTTAGCTGAGCTGTATATCCATGAGATTGTAAAGTTACATGGTGTTCCAATTTCTTTAGTGTCTGATCGAGATCCCCGATTTACTTCAAGGTTTTGGAAGAGTTTGCATAGTGCTTTGGGTTCTTGACTGCACTTCAGCACTGCTTTTCATCCGCAGACAGATGGACAGTCAGAGAGGGTGATTCAGATTGTCGAGGACATGTTGAGGAGCTGTGTCATTGATTTTTCTAGAAGTTGGGATAGATTTTTACCTCTTGTGGAGTTTGCTTATAACAACAGTCACCAATCCAGCATTGGTATGGCCCCATTCGAAGCATTGTATGGTAGACGGTGTCAGACACCTCTTTGTTGGAGTGAACTTGGTGAAAGTAAGTTAATTGGGCCTGATTTGATTAAAGAAACGGAAGAGAAAGTGAAGTTGATTCGAGGCAGGCTAAAAGCAGCTTCAGACCGACAGAAGTCTTATGTAGATCTGAAGAGGAGAGACATAGAGTTTGATGTTGGAGATAAGGTATTTTTGAAAGTGTCTCCTTGGAAGAAGATTTTGAGGTTCGGTCGAAAAGGGAAATTGAGTCCTCGTTTCATTGGACCGTATGAAGTTTTGGAAAGAGTTGGGCCAGTTGCTTATCGGCTTGCTCTGCCACCTGAGTTGGATTGGATCCATAATGTATTCCATGTTTTTATGTTGAGAAGGTATAGATCGGATCCATCTCATGTTTTACCACTTGAATCAATTGAAGTAAGCCCAGATTTGACATTTGAAGAGGAACCAGTTGCTATCTTGGCACGTGATGTGAAAAAGTTGAGAAACAAGAGTGTGCCATTGGTGAAAGTTCTATGGAGGAATCATGCAAAAGAAGAAGCAACTTGGGAAAGTGAACAAATCATGCGAGAGCAATATCCTCAATTATTTCGGACTTGATATCAGGTAATTTCGAGGGCGAAATTTCTTTTTAGAGGGGAAGAATTGTAATATCCTAATGTATGCCCTAGAAGTTGATTATGTTGTTGGTTTAACATTTGATTGAATGTATATGTTATGTGTTAAGAAAAGAAATTGAGAAGAGAATGTATATGTATATGTGTTTTGGAAAGAAAGAGGGTTTAGAGACAAGTTTATATGTTGTTTATATGATGATATAACTAACATATACATAAGTCAAATAGAGAGTCAATGCAAGAAGATATTTTATTTGAGATTTGTGAAATTACATATTTGGGCATGCAAGGGACAAAAGCTAAATTAAGTGATGAGGGGTGTGTTGGTAATTGTTTTGTTAAATTTTGTGGTGGAGATTTAAAGAAGAAGAAATGGTTGATTTGTATTCATTCTTCTTCTCTTCTCATGTGTGTGCCGGCCATTGAAGAAAAGAGAGAGCAAGAGAGGAGTGCTTGATGCTAGAACCAAATTGAAGAAGGAATCAAAGGATTTGGCTAGAGATTTGTGGAATTTCTTCATTTAAAGTAAGTATTCTTTTGTTGCTTTGGTTATTTTTGAAGTTATGTTTGATGTGAGGTTTGATTGGTTGGAATCTTGATTTGGTGTGTTTGAGATGTGTTTACAAGTGTTTAAATTGATTGCAAGTTAAAAGATTTAATTGGTGTGGGTTTGGTTTTGAATATGGTAAGTTATGTAGAGGTTGATAGTGAAAGATTATGAAGGATGTTGGAATTAGGGTTTTGAGATGGCTTCTGTTTAAATGTGATGTTAATGTGTTGTGTAAGTGATTATTGTGATGATCATGTAAGATATGTGTGTATGTCATTGATTGCATCAATTTGAATGAGTTTGTGTTGTGCATAAGGTGTTAGAATGCATTTAGAAGAGTGTTGGTTTTGGTTAGGGTTTGTTCATGAGTGACACGGCCAAAACCAAAGAAGAGACACGGCCAAGACTTAATGTTTTGGAGAGACACGGCCAAGTCCATGGAAATTTGGCCGTGTGTGTGAGTTTTTGGAGAGGACACGGCCGTGTCTCATGCCAGTGTCTGCCACTGCCAATTTGTTTTGGGAGACACGGCCACAAGCTTGGCCGTGTCCCTTGGGTGTGTTGGTTACTGTGTTTGGTTTTTGTTCTTCATACATGGTTGAGTTTGATTTTACAATTGATAATGCATATGATACTACATGAACTAGGGTTTGTACTATGCAATGTGAATCTTGTAAATGATAATGTGTGATATGGATAATGTATTTTGAAATGCTATATCAATGATGTTATATGCAAAATATGAACTGAGATGTGAAATGTGATGTAAAGCCATTGTGATTGGCTATGAAGATGCAATTGAAAGAAAGAAGGCATGTTTGCCTAAATGTTGATAAAAATTGAGAATGGAAATGATAACTAAATAATAAATGAATTGTGTGGCTAATGTGTTATTCCATTTTCAGAGTTTGTTGTTGGTGGCATGCCTAATAAGTGTAACAATCTCTTGAAGTTAGGTTGGATTGAATCCTTGAAGCCTAATTGAGATGTTACCACCCTTGAAGCTAGGTTGGGTTGGTTCTTGAAGCCAAGTTGGGTTGAAGCTTAGCATGCTTTGCTCCCCTTGAAGCTTGGTTGAACCTAATCCTTGAAGCCTAGTTGGGTATATGATATTGATAAATGTGATAACAAAACCAAAACATTAACTCTGAAAATTGAATGGCATATTAGTGTGTTTTGGGCCCATGCTTGTCTTTGTTTAATATGATTCATGAATGGTAAAATGATTAACTAATGAGATATATAAAAGGATGTTGACATGTGATATGTACATATATTGTGGTTTATGGAATGTAAAAGTATGTTGCTAGCTTTACATCTATGATGTTGTTCTTATTAATAAATTGTGTGGCATTGCATTGCACTAATGCATAACATTAGCATGATTTGTCTTACTAAGCCCTTGGCTTAGCGAGATAGTGTTTAATCGCGCAGGTGATAGAGTTGATAGAGTTGAACCCGAGAGCTCTTCGAGACCGAGTGAGAGTAGACATTGAAGAGTTGATATAGGGACTTAAAGATCAAAGAAGATTTGCCAATCATGTATAACTCTCTTATATTTTGTAAAGTTTTGTTTATAATGTGAATATATGTATATTTGTAAATATGGATTTAAATGCTTTCATATATGTAAATATTTTCTATATTCCGCTGCGTAGTAAGTAAATATATATATATATCTATTTGTTTTATATTACAAGTTAATGACTTATTTTCTATAATGTATAATGAGAAAGATTATAGTATTATTTAAAACCATTTGAATGTTAAGAAAAAATCCGTAGCATTCCTATATTCGATACATGTATACTACATTGTGGTGTATGTACTGTATGTATTGGGTGTGGGGTGTTACATAAATAAATACTTTATTAAAAATCATAGCAATTTCCAAACAAAACAAATAAATGGACACCCATCCGAGGATGGAAAAATGCCCTTACATTGTCCAATGTCTAAAACTAGATAAGATATCCACTAAAAGGTAGAAACATATCCTTTACATTAATCCCAAAATATGAAAATAATTTAATTACATGAAGCTTAATTAATGAGGTGCCCACAAGGTGGAAACATATCCCTTACATAATGAAAAATAAAGTAAACCAATAAAAGACATTCAACCATTCATCATGAAAGTAAACCATTCATTATAAGTCAAATAAAGATCAATATATGAAGATATAAACTAAGAATACAGTATGTAAAGCATGATTCAAATAATAATTAAAGACTAAATATACAAGATAGGGTTTTATGAATTATGGTTTAGGAAAATACAATTAGGGTTTAGGGTTTCTAAAGTTTTAGGGTTTATATTCAAAAACTAGAGTTTAGAGAAATTAATATTATTTTTTAAGTATTAGGCTACTGTGAAGATTTTGAAAAATAGAATTAATTAGGGTTTAGGGCTCATATCATGCAATTTGGGTTTAGGAATTTATATATTAGGGTTTTGGAAAAAATAATGATCAAAGCTTTGAAGTTGGAATAAATAAGCTACTGCTAAAAATATTTGAGAAAAATTAAGTGACGTCACGAAAACTTTAAACAAAGCTATTAGCATGCTGACTACTGGATTCAATTTGGAAGAAGTCATGTTAATAGGCTACTGGATTCAATTTTTAAATAAAGATCATGCATGTTCCATGTTAAAACCATCAAAAGCATGATGTAATGAATTGATTAAGAAAATACTGTCGTTTGTTGGCTCCACCACAATTGCACCATTGGAATTCTGGGAGAGCTTGATCAAGACAACACAGCCTTGTTGCCATGTGGATGGGAGTGTTCTTTTTGTTTTTGGTTGCTTCGGGTTGCTTCAAAGATCAAGAGTTTGATAATAATTCTTGAGTAACTTTTGTTGTCCTTGTTTTTGTGTCTAAAACTATTATTTATAGGAATTTCCAACAAAACCTAATATTTTAAGGAAATTAAAACTATTTAGGAAATTAATTCAATTTTCCGAGTAAAAATAGAATTTCGACAAAAATCGGGCAACGTCTTGCTAGGACGTGAGCAACGAGTGAGCAATGAGGCTGGGTTGATGGGACGCCAGCAATCAGTGAGTGCCAATGAGGCGCTACCCAATTCACCGTAGGCTTGGCATGCGGCGAATTAGGCCAATTCGCCGCTCACCGTTTGGTCCATCCGATTTTTTATTTTTTTTATTATATATATATATTAAAAATAAATAAAATAAATAATAAATAATAAAATAAGTATTAAAATAAATAATAAATACTAAAATAAATAATAAATACCACAAAATTTATTTTGGACTTATTTTAAAATATTAGACTGTACTTTATAAAAAATTAAGGGTCTACATCAGCCAGCCAAAGGATGGTAGCCAGAATGCTGAAAAAATTGGGATAAGTCCCGCACGATAGTGTTAAGGCTACTCTTCCATCTAGGCTATGTTTAGTTCAAGTAAAAATTTATGAGTCGCCACAAAATTTTTTTTAAGAAAAATGAAAAAACATAAGAAAACAGAAAGCTAGCTCCAATATTATCCCATGGATAAAAATCACTAGGCTTGAACTAAAGAATAGATTCAGGGGCTAGGTTTAGGCTTATTTTAAGTAAAAAGAGTTTGGCCTTATATTAAATAAGAACTTCATAAAAATTATTTAATGTGATGACAAATGTAAGTATATGTACCTTAATTTCACACCTAGCCTAGATAAATGGGAAAGGGAAAATTAGGAAAAATGCATATTAATTTTTCTCATAAAAACTGCATGGCCTTAAGCCACACAGCTCATCTATATTGTCCGTGGGTGACCAAACCACACTCAGATGTCTGCATCTCAAGCGGATCATTTGCACTACTCATGGCTCGATCCCAATTTCAAACTCTAATAGGAGTTCGATCCTCTTGTTCCAGGGTTAAAATTTTAGACCCCGAAACTCTATTGAAATATATTTGTGATAAAATTAATTTAAAATACTAAATTTTCCTTAACTATTATTGGTCTTCTTGCATCATTGATAATTGATCCTTTTGATTTTCCACATAAGTGGAGCTACAAAGTGGCAAGGCCCTTTAACCCTTTATCAATAAAAAGTGCTTACCCAAGGTATTGCGCGTTTTCCCATCTTATTTTCAATTTGGTAATTAATCAACTATAAAATTTGTAAATTAAAAGCCCTTTGCAATTCAAGTCATGAACTACTTGTGGCTCTAATTTTCATTCAAATAGGAGAAGTAGACAAACTCAAAATATTACTCCGAGTGGGGAGCCCATACCAAAACCACTAACTGGTCCATTTTATTTTTTATCTTGATTCTTCTCCATTTTAGTTTATTATTTATATTGCTACTATTATTATTATTTCTTTTCTTCCTTTTTGTGACATTATGGGCCCCATTGCAAATTTGGTAAGCTTTGCAACGAGAGCCATGGATGCTTTATTTGATTTTACTTTTGGTTAATTATTTAGTTGAATTTGAGATTTATACTCAACCTATGACCCATAAGGGATAAAATTGAAGCTCCCCTGTGATCATTATTTTCATGTAATATTTTATTATTCACCACTGCATTTGTGGATGTCATTTATCATTAAATGTTCATGCATTATAATATATTATCATTCATAATTACTATGGCATAATCCATAAAAAAAACACTGCATTGTTTCCTAAAATACATCAAGAGAGGGATGCAATTAATCAAAGAGAAGTAAAAAACCTTTTTTTACTAAAGATGGTATGAAAACTTAGCCCAGGACCCATCGTGATTAGTTTTAGACTAGTGTCCTTTTTAGGTAAAAATCAATTTAATTTAATGGAGTCTTCTTTGATTTTTTTTTCAAATAAATTAAACTAAGGCGGTGACTCTCTAATTTTGGTTTTCCAAAATAAAAGCCACCATCCTTTTTTTTTTTAAAAAAAGGAGAGTTTCTTTAAAATAAAAGAAACAAATCTTTTCAAAATAAAAGGTAAAATCTAACTCGTGTTTACTGAACCAACTAGAGACCGTACGCGGTGGTACCGTCTGGGACTAACTATAATGAGCATTTTGGCTCCCCTTAACTGGTCAGATAGGTGCTTGGGCTAGCCCTCACATCCATGGATGTCATGTGATTATTTTGCCCATGCATAATTAATTGGCATTCATATCCATTTATGTTACAAGCATTAAAAACCATTTTCAACCACAAAGGTCAAAATCAATCAAAAAGATTAATTATTTTTTTATTAAAATTGGTTTAGAAAACTTAGCTTGGGACCCATCTTGATTAGTATTGGATTAGTGTCCTTTTTGGGTAAAAATCAATTTAATTTAATGGAGTCATTTTAATGTGTTTTACCTTGATTTTTCCAAGTAAAATAAACTAAGATGGCTACTCTCCAATTTTTCATTTTTAAATAAAAGCCATCATCACTTTTCAAAATAAAAGGAGAGTTTCTTTAAAAATAAAATAGATAAATATTTTCAAAATAAAATATAAATTTTAAACATGTGCTTACCGAACTAACTAAAGACCGCACGCAGTGATATCATGTGAGACTAAGCCCAAATGAGTATTTTGACTCCCAATTTCTGAGTGGGCCGAATCAGTGCTTGGGTGAGGCCTCACAACTAGTGACTCCACTAGGGAAATTTAAAGTTTTCAAAACTAAATTTTAATGGGCTCTTTTGAAAAGCATTTTCCCTTTGATTGATTTTCTCCTTCATCATGCATAAGGGTTCCTTATCCTTTAGTTTTAGGTACTAGGCAGCAAGTGGCATCCACATGACAACCTTTATTAGGTATGTTGAAGGATAATGAAAGCATCCAACCTATGACGAATGCTCAATCTTTTTGGGGTGTAACGAACATGCACATACCGCTCAACCCATGTTGAATTCATTATCTATCATATGGTTAGGTATATCGCTATCCTAGTGTGATGGGACCTTTGGACTAAACCACCCTTTTGCATATAAAAGCCATAGACCTTGACCATATGTAGTATGCATCATAGAGACCACTAAGCAAAACCAGAAGGAATCTTTCTCCTCATTCCTTATGAGGTAGAGAGGAAAAGCAGCATAAATGGTCAATCGCCCTTCAGAGAAGAATAGATTGATATTATTATTAAGAACATGCTGCCTATTTACCATACTCATATGCAAACCCAGTATCTGCCAGCTTTCAAAGCCCTTATTGCTACCACTACCAAGATTGAGGATCTAATGTATACCATCAAAATAAAGGATGAGACATCCTCTTTCTCGCGATTCAGAAAAAACCCAAACTTCAAGAGTCCAGTTTGAGTTCAAGATCAAGTCAAGTTCTGAGTTAGTTCCTAACATCGAGTTCAAGTATGAGTCCAGGTCCTCTAGTTCAGAGTCTATCACTTCTCAAAATGATTCCCTGGGCTCATCCGATTTCAAGTCTTTTTGTTAGGGAAAATGTTGTGACTATTTCATCATCAATAAAAGTTCTATGATTTCTACTTATTTTTATTTGTCTCCTAATGAGCATTATGGAATATTCAATATTAATGAGATTAATGAAGATAAAGAAATAATAATCTATGAACATCAAGAGTGCAAAAGAATACATTCGTTACATCCTCATTCATTCATACACAAGAATTAGAGATGCCTCTTAAAGAGTTCCAAGATTGCTTTGCATGGGAAGTAAGTGATATGATAGGGTTGGACCCCCTCCATGGTAGTGCACATGATTCTAACTTTTTACCACATGAAATTAGTCAAACAAAAACTCCAATGACTCGAGTTGAAATGGTCCTTAAAGATAAAGGAAGAAATAACCAAGCTACTAGAAAATCAATTTACAGAACCCATCATGTACTTTCAATGGGTGGCTATTATTGTATTGGTTCCAAAGAAAGATGGGAAGATTCGAATGTATGTAGACTATAGAGATCTCAACAAGGCATGTCCGAAGGATGATTTCCCTCTACCTTATATTGACCTCCTAGTCGATATATTTTTTGGATCAGAGGTGGTTTCATTAACTGACCTCTATAGGGGTATAATCAAATCTTGGTTCATCATCTTGATAAAGAGAAGATTGGTTTCATTGCAGAGTGGGGCACATATTATAATAGAGTTATGCCTTTTGGTCTCAAGAATAACAGCAAAACTTATCAAAGAATGGCCACTACACTTTTCCATGACATGATGCACCAAGATGTGGAAGTCTACATGGATGATATGGTAATTAAATAAAAAAGGGTTGAAACGCATGTGGAAGCTCTGAGACAGTTCTTCCTTAGACTCGTCAATACCCCCTTAAAGCTCAACCCAGCTAAATATGTGTTTGGGGCAGCACCCGGCATATTTCATGGGCATATGGTCAGTTCTCAGGATGCCACCAAATCCAAAGAAATTCTTGAAATGCCCATGCCAAAGATAGAAAAGGAAATTGGGGGATTCTTGGGTCTCCTACAATATATTAGCGGGTTCATTTCTCAAATGGCTGATGTTTGTAGGTCCATCTTCAAACTAATCAAAAAGGATACTGCAACCAAATGGAATGACTAATGCCAAGAGGCATTTGAAAAGCTCAAGCAATACTTGTTGTCATCTCTAGTACTAGTACTGCAACCTCCTAGAACTGGTGATCCTTTATTCCTTTATCTTTCAGTAACTAAAGAAGCAATGAGGGCTATGCTTGCTCAATATGAGGAAGGTCAAAGAGGGAGTTAGCTATCTGTAGACCCTTAATTTTCGACCTAGTCCGGTCTAATATATTTTAATTAGTTCAAAATAATTTTTGTGTTGTCTAATATATTTTAATTAGTCCAAAATAATTTTTGTTATCTTAATTAAATAATATTTTCTTTAGTATCTAATTTTTATTATAAAAAATAAAAAATAATAATAAACAAAAAAATAAAATTAAAATAAAAATAAAAATCGGCGACGAAAAAATAAGCAACGAAAAAATTCGTCGCCGAATAGTTACGTCGAAATGGCCAAAGCCATTTCGCCTGCAAATTATTTTTGAGGACGAAATGGCCCGCGGGCCAATTTTTGCCCTCAGCCAGCTGCGGCAGCTTTTTTTCCAGCGCAATTTTTCCGCAGCAGTTTTTTTCGCCAGCGAAATTTTTCCGACGCTAATTTTTTCGAAACCAAATACAATTAGGTTTCATTTTCCTTTTCCTAATTAGTGTTAGATTTCATGAATAACTAAAATTAATCATAGAAATCTTCTATAAATAAGGTCTAAAACAACACAATAATTGGGACAAAAATTTAGAAAAAAATTAGAGACCAAAATTGAGGAGTAAAACTTTGAATGATTTGAAGAATTCCTTCAGGCAGTGAAATCGATCAGACTTGTTGAGAGAAGCAAACAAGCAATTTAATTCATCAAAGGCAACAAAGCTTGTCTTTGTTCTTGTTCATCAAGAAGAAATTTTTGGTGGAACCAACAAACGGAGGTATGAATGTCTAATTTCTTCACAGTAGCTTAAATAATTCAATTGTCCCTTTCTTTTTTTCTCGATCCGTCCGAGTGGCGACTCCATTTTCTCCGAACTTAGGTCAGTGTTCTCTAAGGCCCTGAGCCTAAATAGTGCCGAAGTCGCAAGAATCATTCCACCGGGAGTGGGGGAGAAAATCCCCGCTCATAGTGGCAACTCCACTAGGGATAAGAGAAGTTGATTCCATTGGTCTTTATATTATTCTATTCTTTCTTATAATGATATTATCCATTGCATCATCTTAGATTGCATCGTGTGCGTGAGTTAGGGAGCCCATGTTACCCGTGTTATGTTATGTAAGGGATACCATACTTTCACTCTAGGTATGGAGATCGAGCATGGCATAACCACTCATAGCCTTATACCATTTGGTATATACTTGCTATGGGAACCTAAGCCTTTTAACCCAAAGACTAAAGCTCATGTAATTGGCCTAGTTACTTTCCTTAGATTTTAACATCAAATGCATGTTGTTTGACTATGGTTAATTTATCTTGGCTTAAATCACGGCTTATTTGGTTTGTTCTTTTTCTAATATGACCTAAGTACATTATAAGCTCAAAATAAACTTTTCTCTAAAGTCCAAAAGACCAAAGCTATTTTCAAGACTTTTCAAGATGGTCTTTAGACATGAGACTTTTCTAAAAATAAATTAAAAATTCTTTTGCTCATGGCCCAAATACTAAGCCCAAAATCCATTTTCTAAAATCTTTTTACAATGGGCTTAGAAATAAAATTATTTTTATCCAACCTTTTCTTACAAAGAGTTGGCAAATTATTTAGGTCAATTACTAAATACCAAAAATCAATTGTGAACCTAGTTTATACTATGAATAAATTAACCATGGGCTTATTTTTGGCATGAACCATTAGTTACTTTTTTCAAATGAGAAATCTATTTATAATAAACCTCTTAATTGTGTTTTAATCCAATATAGCATAAAAGCTACATTAGTTGGTTAAATGGATTAAAACCTAATTAATGGGAATTATCATAAGTTGATTTCCATTTTAAAAAATATAACTATTGGTTGAAACGTCCGAGGGAATTATTCGAAAACAAGATGCCCCATGTTGGTATTTTGTTAACCATATACCTAGGAAAAGAGACTCGCCATTCATGTGTGGATGTTATAAGGTTGGAAGGAACACCCAATTTTTCCTTGTTTGTCTATTGTTTATGCATACAAGCATACATGCATACATTTGCATCTCATATCATTGATCCTCTTTGGCTCACAGCCCTGGATTACGATAGTTCAAAAGCTTATGACAATCCAGCCTACGCTGGAGATGAAGTATCTAGCAATAACTCAATCACTTGCTCACCAAAAACAATGGATCCCGAACAAATTCAAAGAATGGTGGATGATGCCCTCAACGCCAAGATGGAAGAAATAAAAGAGGCCTTAGTTGAGACCATGAAGAACCAATTGACTACAATTTTAGAAAATCATGCCGAAGCATCTGCTAGCACTAAGAAGCCAAAGGACAAAGGGAAGACCAAAGTTGGTGAAGTGGTTTTTGATGATGAAAAGATGATCATTGATGATGATAATGATGATTGGGCTCAATACTACCAAGATGCTCAAGAAAAGAAAAAAGAACCGAAGATTGTTGAAAGATCAATTATGGAGAAGACCAAAACTTCTGATATTGAAAAGATGATTGCTGATTTAGAAATAAAATTTGAGAAGAAACTAAAAACCAAGGAAATGTCCGAAGTTGACAAATTATTTGAGCTAGATGAAGAAGTCCCATACATGTTCAAGATGCCATCTTTCACGAAGTTTGATGGAACTAGAAATCCTCATCTCCATGTGAAGTAGTATATCACTGCCATGCAGTCTGCCCGAGCTAGTAAGGCTCAAACTCTAAGGTACTTTATGCTCTCATTGGACCCTGTTGTCCAAAATTGGTTCAATACCATAGATAATGGAACACAAAAGAATTGGGATCTGCTTTACAAAGCCTTCATCCAACAATATGGATATAATGTCGAGATGGAAGTTACCTTAATGGAAGTGGAGTCCATTAGGCAAAGGTCGAATGAGAATTTTGTGTATTATGTGAAGAGATGGTGAAACAAGGCCGCTTTGCTCAAGAAGAGGCCCGATGAATCCGATCAAATAAGGATGATTATGAGAGGGGTGTTGCCTAGTCTATATGAAAGGATGTCTCATACACTCATCTGTGATTTCAAAGACCTTCTCCAAGCTAGTTTGCGAATTGAAGAATGAGAGAGAGAGAAGAACCATTTTTCAACAAGAAGGAACGAGAAAGGGAACTACCAGTCTGGAAATCAAAGCATGCAAAAAGAAGTCGGTGTTAATACTACTAACTAAAGAACAAGAAGGCAGCTTTTAGAATTAGGCAAACCGATGTCTTGGGTTCTCAATAAACTTCAAAGAAAAGGATTGCTACAACCCTCAAATCCTCGCCCTTTGCCTAACCCTCTCCCACCTAATTTCGACACTAAAGCATTTTGTCAGTTTCATCAAATGCAAGGGCATGACACAAATAGATGTGTGAGGTTGAGACATGAGATCCAAAATCTAATTGATAATGGGAAGCTACCCTAGCCCAATAAGTCAAACACTAAAGACAACCCATTACCAAAGTTCAATAGGGTACCGCCGCCGACAACTTTCATGATTGGAGGAGGTTTGCATGAAGATTTTGTCAAGTCTTCTTTTCAAAATGTAGGTGGAGAAGCAACCAAAGAAGAAGAGGTATTTGGTGGAATTAAACAAGTTATGGTGGGTAAAGAAGTAACAATTTGTGTTGTCAATCGATTTTGGGATTCAAGCGATAGTGATGATGATCTTGTATCCAAGAAGGAGGAATGGACTTGGTCCGAGCCCGAAGAAGACGAGGTAATGAACACTAGATACGGTAAGCCTTATGCAAGGCCACCACCTAAGGAGGTAGAAACAAATAAGGGTAAGGAAGTTGAAGTAGGAAATAAAGAAGAGGAAGATGGTGCTGTGCTCAAGCAATTGAAAAGAACCCAAGCAAGTGTTAGCATTTGGGACTTATTAGCTACTTCTAAAAAGCACCGAGAAACTATGGCCAAAGCCTTGGCTAGCATGCCAATTTCTACCTCCATGACACCTGAGGAGCTGATCAACTTCATAAAAATTGGAGGGGTAATGAAATGTGAAGAGGTTCAAGAGAAGAGTGAAGTTAATATGGGAGCAGTTTCTTTTTCGGATGCGGACTTACCAGAGGAGGGGAGAGATCACATCCGCCCACTCTTTATCAAAATAGAAGTCAAGGGGAAGAGGACTCCATGTGTAATGGTCGCTGATGGGTCTGCCGTAAATGTTTGTCCACTTAAGATATTGCCAAAGCTAGCCATGTCGACAAGGGATCTAAACCCAACCGAGGTAACAATTCTTGCTTATGACAACACTAAGAGACATGCCAAAGGGACTTTCAAAGCTGCTGTCAAGGTTGGTCCGATTGAATCTATTGTTGAATTTGTTGTTTTAGACATACCGGTTACCTTCACCTTACTCTTGGGGTGACCATGGTTTCATCCTCTTGGTGGAGTTCCTTCCACCCTTCATCAAAAGATCAAGTTCCCCAACGAAGATGAGACAGTGGTCATTGAAGTTGAAGATAATGAGATTGCTAATGCTCTAATGATTGAAAGGCCTCTCAATGGTTTTCAAGTAGTTTCAATTTCTGATGAAGAAGTAGTGGACTCCAAAGTCTTGAATATGATGAAGAATATGAACTACCTTCCCGGAGCTGGTCTTGGAAAGGGTAAGGCCGGTTTGACAAAGCTGCCAGACTTTAAGACTCAAACCTCCAAGAAAGGGTTGGGATATGATGAAAACAACGATGTCCAGCCAAAGAAGAGTGTGAAGAGGAGCTTCCCACCACTTGAAGAGATTTTGTCAAAGCTCCAGATATGGGATCACTCTAAGGAAAGCCCGAGCCAATCATGTTCATGGGAAAGTTGATCCCGGGTTTTGAAATTTTTGCAGATGTTGCCGAGCTAGTGGAGCAAGTGAAGAAAGAGCTCACCCTGTCAGCTAGCAAAGAATCCAATCCAAAAGAGAAGAAAGAAGTTGTCTTGAAAGCTTAGAAGACTCCGGAGGAGATTGCTGCCCTGGTTGAAGAAAAGTTTTAAGACATCCTGCCTTTTGATTTTGAGAATAATGATTTTGATTTTGATTTTAATTTGTCTGCTTTGTTTGAGGATGATGATGTTTTCTTTTCCAAAATAAATGCAATAAAGTCTGATTTTACTTACTTGTGTGATGTTTCTCCTGATGGTTGCATACATTCAAATAGCAGTTACATGAGCATCTTTAATATTAATTCTGTTAACACACAATCATTAAACTTGGGAACAACCGAAAATCCTAAAAATATTAGCATAGCATCCGACCTTACTCCTGATGAGAGAGAGATTTGAAAAAATATTCAAAAAAATATGAAGAAGTGTTTGCTTGGTCTTATGAGGATATGCTTGGAATAGATCGAGACATAGCCGAGCATCATATTCCTACTTACACTCATATGAAACCTGTCAAACAAAAGCTTAGGTGATTAAGACTTGAGTGGGATGAATTGGTTAAAGAAGAGGTCACTAAGAAAATACAAGTGAAGTTCCTTGAAGTGATAGAATATCCGGATTGGCTAGCCAACATAGTACCTGTGCCAAAGAAAGGTGGAAGGATAAGGGTCTGTGTGGATTATAGAGATTTGAATAAGGCTTCCCCTAAGGATGATTTTCCTTTACCCCCATATAGATGTCCTCATTGATAGTGCAACCTCTAGCATGCTACACTCATTTGTAGATGGATTTTCTAAATACAATCAAGTGTTAATGGCCCAAGAGGATAAAGCCAAAACTGTTGTCATTACTACATGGGGTATATTTTGTTATAGGGTAATGTACTTCGGCTTAAAGAATGCTGGAGCAACCTATCAAAGGATGGCCACCACTCTGTTTCATGACATGATGAACAAAGAAGTTGAAGTATATGTTGATGATATGATGGTTAAATCAGATACAAGAGAACAACACTTCCAAAACTTGGAATTATTCTTCGATAGAGCTTTAAAATATAAGCTAAGATTAAACCCGAAGAAGTGTGTGTTCGGTGTTACCTCAGGTAAATTATTGGGACATGTAATTGGTCTGAATGGCATTAAGATTGATCCTGACAATGTTAAAGCAATCAGGGATATGCCAGCCCCTAAGACGGAGAGAGAAGTTCAGGGATTTATTGGTAAATTACAATATATTAGCAGATTCATAGCAAAACTCACAAAAATTTGTGAGCCTATCTTCAAATTGCTTAAAATGAATCAACCAGTCATATGGAATGAAGAATGTCAAAAGGCCTTTGAGCGAATAAAAGAGTATTTATTGAATCTACCTGTTTTAAAACCACCTAAACCCGGCAAACCTCTATTACTATACTTAGCAGTAGAAGAAGAGTCGATAGGAGCCATGCTAGCCCAAGCAGATAAGTCAGGAATTGAGCATGCAATTTACTATTTGAGTAGAAAGTTCCTACCTTATGAAATTAAGAAAGTCAACACTTTTTAAAAGAAAAGTCAAAGTAAAAGGGTATTTTGGTAATTAAATCTTAGAAATTCAAAATTAATAAAATAATTCAAAAATAAATTATTTTTGAATGGAAGAGTAAATTTATGACTTTTAATTTATTAAATAAATAAATAATTAATTAATTATTAAATTATTTTAATATATATATATGGTTAAAAATAAAAGATGAAAAGAAAAAGAAAATTTAAAAGTTTTTCATCATCTTCTTCTTCTCCATCAAGGGCCGGCCACCATGGCTATTAACCTCAAGAATTTTGATCTTCCATACTCCACAAATTGAAGGATTCAACAAGTTTAAAGTGGATTTTTGGTGATTTCCACCAAAATTAGTAAGTTCCCAACTTCTTTCTTTGGATTTCATAGGAATTGTGATTATGTTTGTTTTGGGTTTTTAAAGTTCTAAGATTTAATTGAATATTTGGGTATATATGAAGCTATTTTAAGTGATTAACAATGATTTTAAGGTTGGATTAAAGAGATGGTTGAGTTTGGGTAAGATTGGTGAAGAGAGAGAATTTAGGGTTATGTAATTTTTGGGGTTTTGAAATCATGGTTTTAAATTGTGTAAATTGATTCCAAATAAGTTGTTTTGATACATAAACAAGTATTTTAAAGTCAAATATTTTATTTGGTTGTGTTTGGTTGGAGTTTGAGAATGGAAGTGGAGATTTAGGGTTTTGGAAAAGTGATTTTCCAAAGTGGTTGAAATGTGTGATTTTATTTGTTTAAGCATGTTGTTTAGCATTAAAAGTGATGAATATCAGCTTGAAATGAGTAATGGATTGTGTTGGAATGGAAAACCTTCAATGGGGGAAGGTTATGCCATTTTATGGTTTTGTATATACGATTGTATTTTTATAATGTAAATGGTTCAAATGTATTAAAATATGCTTCTAATGATATTAATAAACTTAAAACACTAATTTAAATGGCTTGATATGGTTTTTCAAAGTTAAAGTGAGGTGAAGCTTAATTTTGGGATTTGGTTTAGAGTGATGTTTAATTATGGTTTGATGTTGAGAATACCTTAGAATATGATATTAAATGATTATGTATGATCACATTTGGTATAGGCATTGAGGGAGGTTGATTTGCTTCATCCAAGTGGTGAAGGGCAAGTTGGAAGGATAGGATTGGAGGTTGTATTAAGCTTGCTTTGGGTTGCTAGTAGTGGTATGTACAAACTTGAAGTATAATGTTTATATTTGCATGATATTTGGACTTAACACATTTTGGTTGAAAAATGTGTTAAGCTACTTGGTTCATTGATTGAGTATGAATAATGTGCTATGACATTTGTAATGTCATAAATGTGTTAAATGCATTGTGAAAAGCCATTGATAATGGCTAAATTGTGTAAAGTGTGAAATGTGCATATTATGTGAAAATACCCAAAGTAATTAGGTAATGTGTTGTAAATGCAAAAATGAGATAAGTGGAATAATGAAATGAATTGATATTGATAAAAGTGAGAAAAATGAGAAAAAAAAAATGAAAATAAGGCAATGAGCCTAGTTTGATTATGAGAAATAAAATGAGAAATGAATTGTGAAAGTATTTGATAATGAGATCAATGAATTAATTGTGTGCCTAGTATGTTATTCAATTTTCAGAGTTCTGGGTTTGGCGGTATGCCTATGAATTGCTGGGCAGGTGAAAAGACCGGGTCGTAAGCCAAGCCCAGCTAATAAATGATAAATATGATGTTTTTGGGGTGAAAAGACTGGGTCGTAAGCCTCAAAAACCGTAGCAGTCTAGCCGGGTTGAGGACCAAGATATTGGGGCCTAAGGGTCTAGCCGGGTTAAGGTTCAAGAGATTGGGGCTGTTACATTATCCATGGATATATATATTGCCTACGGGCTAGACACATGGTGTCATTATGGACCAAAGCAGTAACTCTGAAATTTGAATAGCATATTAGATCCTTTTTGGGCCCATGCTTGTCTTTGCTTTAATGTGAATTATGAATTGTGATACAATTGAGCAATATAATGTTATGAGTTATGAGTATGAAATATTTGAAAAATATAAGAAAGTGAAATGATGTGACCTCTATATGCATTGTGCATTGGCATTGCTTTACATTTTTATTATTATCAAAGTTTATACCACTAGGCTTCGGCTTAGCGCGATTGTAATTCGTCGAGCAGGTGCCAAGGACATTTTGGAAGAGCTAGAGAGTTTTACTAGACCTGGTCGGGTCTAGGTTTGTATTTATTGAGCTTGAAGAGTTGTTTTGGGTACATCGAGATCAAAGCCAGTTGCCAGCATGTACATTTTTTATATTATGCATATTATGATATGTTTTTGAAGCATATATTGTAAATTGTAAAGAATGATTTGAATAATTTTGTTTAAGATGGGATTTTATATATAATGTTGATATATATATACCTATATATAAGTATTTTGAGAAAATATGGAGAAATTGAAAAGTATTGGTGAATTGATTTTATTTGGAGTGTTTGTTTTATGCAGGTTGTGTTTTGTTGAATTTTAGAAACGTTCAAATTACAAACAAAACTCTGGCGAATTTTTTCCAGAGATTTTCATAAAAAATATTTATTTTGGATTCCTATAACAAGCAAAGAATATTTATATACTATTTATTTTATATAATAGTATTTAAAATCTTAAAACAGAAATGTAAATTTTTTTTATTGAATTGATCTGTGATATTTTTATACCATATATGCGTATTTTACATATGCTGAAAATATGTATTGTACGTATATAGGGTATAAGGGTGTTACATTTATTTTTGTATCAGAGCCTAGGCTTGAGGTTCTCGACCTAAGTGGGTTGTTAGAGAGAGAAATTTGGAATTTAAAAAAAAATAATTTTCAATTGTGATGCATGCATTGGCACTGGTAATTTATCTGATCACTGATGTGGCAATATCCATTTGATATAATGGATATGAGTTGAGTTGGCATCTAGGTTGCATAGATCAGAGTGGCATAGTAGAAGCATCATTCTGGATCTTATGGATTAAGAATTTTTGGAACTTCTATTCGAAATTAACATTCATAGTTGATTCAATTGGTGAATAAGTGGAATTAAGAAAAATAATTTATGATATGAAATAAAAAGTTTGAGAAATGGACATGAGAGTTACAAAAAATTTTATAGGTATGCTGTAAAATGATATTGTTGAATTTTTTTTAAATAAATATACGAATCTTGGATGAGTTTGAAAATTTAATGAAACGTTTTTCTATATGTTAGAATCTAATGTATAAAATTTCATAATTTTTAAAGATGAATTACTAATTAAGAAAGGTAGAAGAACACAGATTGTTAGAGGAGTTCTAGAAACTCAGAATTTGTAGAAATTGAGAAACATATTTAAGAACTATGGCAAACCCACCCAGAAAAATATGAAAATTTACACCCAATATCATATGTATTCCTATAACATATGGTTAAAATTTCATGAATGTTTATTAAGGTTTGATACCTAATAAAAATGGACAACCGGGTGCTGCCAGAGAAATTGTTAAAGAGACAGATTCTCTTATTTTGCTGCCAGACATATCAACCGTAGCAGTCTAGCCGGGTTGAGGACCAAGATACTGGGGCCTAAGGGTCTAGCCGGGTTAAGTTTCAAGAGACTGGAGCTGTTACATTATCCATGGATATATATATGGCCTACGGGCTAGACACATGGTGTCATTATGGACCAAAGCAGTAACTCTGAAATTTGAATAGCATATTAGATCCTTTTTGGGCCCATGCTTGTTTTTGCTTTAATGTGAATTATGACTTGTGATACAATTGAGCAATATAATGTTATGAGCTGTAAGTATGAAATATTTGAAAAATATAAGAAAGTGAAATGATGTGACCTCTATATGCATTATGCATTGGCATTACTTTATAGTTTTATTATTATCAAAGTTTGTACCACTAAGCTTCGGCTTAGCGCGAATGTAATTCGTCGAGTAGGTGTCATGGACGTTTTGGGAGAGCTGGAGAGTTTTACTAGACCTGGTCGGGTCTAGGTTTGTATTTATTGAGCTTGAAGAGTTGTTTTGGGTACATCAAGATCAGAGCCAGTTGCCAGTATGTACATTTTTTATATTATGCATGTTATGATATGTTTTTGAAGCATATATTGTAAATTGTAAAGAATGATTTGAATAATTTTGTTTAAGATGGGATTTTATATATAATGTTGATATATATATACCTATATATAAGTATTTTGAGAAAATATGGAGAAATTGAGAAGTATTGGTGAATTGATTTTATTTGGAGTGTTTGTTTTATGCAGGTTGTGTTTTGTTGAATTTTAGAAACGTTCAAATTACAAACAAAACTCTGGCGAATTTTTCCCAGAGATTTTCATATAAAATATTTATTTTGGATTCCTATAACAAGCAAAGAATATTTATATACTATTTATTTTATATAATAGTATTTGAAATCTTAAAACAGAAATGTAAAATTTTTTATTAAATTGGTCTGTGACATTTTTATACTGTATATGCGTATTTTACATATGATGAAAATATGTATTGTACGTATATAGGGTATAAGGGTGTTACAGGAATGGGTAGTGAGTAGATACACAGAGTTAGCTTTACTAGAAGAGAGAAGGTTAAAGGCATTGTATCATCACCAACTATATCAAAAGAAGATAGCTCGGGCCTACAATAGAAGGGTTAAAATCAGAAAATTCAGAGTCAGGGAATTGGTGTTGAAGCAATGTAAGCCTAATGTATCTGATCTAAGAGGGAAGTTCAGGCCTAGCTGGGAAGGGCCATATGTCGTGAAACAAGTCATGAACAAAGGTGCGGTGAAGTTATCAGACATGGATGGGAACGAATTTAGTGAGCCAGTAAACATTGACAAGTTGAAGAGGTTTTATGTATGATATAAAAAAAAAGAGCTCGCTAGGTTGAAAACCCAAAAAGGGTGGCCCAGGCAAAAGTTAGAGTAGTCCGCTAGTTCCAATAACCTGAAAGGGCAGGCTAGGCAACAATTAGGGCCAAATGAGAGAAAATCATCAATTAGAAAACTCGAAAGGGCTAGTTGGCAAAAGGAGTGATCTTGTGTATGCTAGCTATTCCCCAATTTAATAAAATAGAATTAATGTTGAAATTGTTCTATGTGCACTGCTATAAGTATTTAACCAGATATGGATGAAATAAATAAACACAATAGCAAAAGGTGATGACAAATTATAAATGGAAAAGAAGCATCTTTTATTACTTTAATTAATTTTTCATCCTAACAATACACTTTCTGAATTGACAAATGTAAAATCTATGGCAATCAATAAATGTAACATGTAGGCCAGCTTTGCCTCAGTCGATCCAAGTAGGCTTCAATCAAGCAAGGCATGTCTAAATCTGGAGTAAAGTCAGAATCGCGAGGCTCAACTCCACACTGATGGCCAAGACGTCGAGGATCATAGCAAGTACCTTGACGAAGAGCAGCAAGGGGAACATACATCAAGTATGTCCGCATGGTGATACGAGAAATCTTCCACCAAGGTACCAACCAACGGATATTGACTTCAGCGCATGAGTGGATCCAGTCAACCCAGTCAGCGTATGAAGAAGTAGGATGGAGTAGTTTCCTAGCGAAATGATGACGTGGTAAATATATGGAAAAATCCATGGATGGAGTATCAAGCAAACAAAGACGCTCCTGAAGCCAAATCTGTGAAGAAAGAATTGAAAAAAAAGAGTCCGCTAAATTGAAAACCCGCAAGGGCAGCTTAGGCAAAAATTAGGGCACCTCGCTAGTTCCGAAAACCCACATGGGCGGACTAGGAAAAAATTAGAGCAATAAAAAATATATATATAATAAAAAGGAGGTTCGCTAAGTTGAAAACCCGCAAGGGCAGCTTAGGCAAAAATTAGGACAGCTCGCTAGTTCTGAAAACCCATATGGGCGGACTAGGCAAAAATTAGAGCAATAAAAAGAAGAAAAAATAAAACCTAAATTGAAAACCCGAAAGTGCATCTTAGGTAAATACCTGAAGCAGCAACGGACTCCCAATCAGTCTCTTTGACAATCCTGATTTAAGTCGGTCTAATCCAACTAAAGTCTCAGCTAAGAGCATAGGTACCGACGACAAGCCTCCTTCCATTTGGTCCATAATATCCAATACTCATGGATCAATATCACCGTCGCAAGAAACAAGCAAGAATTGGCCAAGCAAGCAAAGACAAAGCATGCGTCCCCATGCCTTAGTAGGAACCAAATGAGAGAGACAAAAATCAATCAAGGGAGCAAGTAGAATTCTTTCACCTCTCATCAACTGAAGAACTTCGGGTTTTGGAATTTGAAATAACATCTGTATCTTCTATTGAGTTTTGGAAATCAATGTGGGTAACGCCATTTGTTGATTATTTGGATATCCAAGGATGGCCTCAAATTCTTCAATCAAGGGACATATTTCAAAGCTATTAATTTTAAATGCCCTAGAATCCATGTTCCAAAAGGAAGATATGGCATGTAAGAAGGAGTGGTCCAATTTAACATTTTGAAAATACTTTAAAATATCAAGTTTTGTCCATGAAATTTGTTTCCAGTGAATGGCATCCATATTCTTGAATAAAGTTTTTATCTTCTTTAAATGAAGTTCGGTCATGGTTGATGAAAGAGGAAAAATCAAAATTGTCTACGTTGGGATGGAAAGTATTTTGGCTTCTATATGAAATATGGCATGAAAGGTGATTTATATAGAAAAAAAATAATATTGGTAGAAGAAGAATACCTCAACAACCGCCATCAAGTCCACAAAAGACTTATTATTTCGGTAAAGTTTATCAAGACCATGGTAAAGACAGGCGAGACCAGCTTCACCCCAGCCAGAAGATGGTACAGTCCTAAAATAAGAAAGGACCTTCAACACTGACAAGTGGATGGAGGATTCAGTGCTGCCTAAGATGGTCGACCCAAGCAAATATAATAAAAATCCTCGAGTATACTGTTGGGCCGTATCTCTGTGAACCCGTCCTTCGTTGTTTATCCAATAACTACGAATTGGTTCGATCTTTATCTTAAAAGGCCCCTTATATGATGGTTCCATACCAATTAATTCCTGAATTTCTTCAAATGTTAAATGTCGTTGGTCAGAGGAACCGGAACACCATCATACCGAAGGCCGATTATAGCAGTAAAATCGACTGGACCAATTGTCATCTTTCTAATGGGAAAATGAAAAGTATGAGTTGTGTCCAACCATCATTCTGCAAGTGCCTGAACTACGCTCCGGTCTATCTGATACTCCTCGGATGGCAATTGTAAGATGAAGCTCTCAAAGCCGCAATCTCGGATAATCTGCCTTACCCGAGAGGGCACTACGTCATACCATTGTCGGGCTTTGTAAATACATCCTCCGGCCCAAACAACGCAACGATCACGCTAACACAGAGCCAAGTAAGTTAATACAAGGTAGGTACATATTATCTTATCTGCTTAAATTAATATATTTTTTCCTAAATTTTCTAAAAAAGAGCATAAATAAAAAATCAAAAATAAAAAATAATAATATAAACAAATAGTAAAAAGAGTAATATAAAAAAAGAGAAAAAAGAGAAAGAAAATTAAATAACAAAAAGACGAAAAAAAATCAAAAAAATTATAATAATAATAAATAATAAAAAATAATAAAACAACAAACAATTACCGCGCTCTTTTAGTTTGAACTATGATGAAGCGTAATCACGGCTAGTATATCTATATTTCCATCTTCATGATGCCGAATAAACTTGAATAACTCGGCATTAGAATGAGTCCCTGACCTTGAAGCATGCATTTTTTTGAAAACTGTGCTAAATTTGAAAGAATTTGAGAGAATTATAGAAATTGAGAATTTAGCTGTGAATGAAACGAAGGAATTCCTTGGTTTATATAGACAAACGGCAAAGAAAAAAAAACAAAATTCAAAAGTAAGTTTTACTGTTCATGAATAGTAAACTTTACTATTGATGAATAGTAAATTTTACTATTGATGAATAGTAAATTTTTATTATTCATGAATAGTAAATACTATTTAAGAATAGTAAGTTACTATTTATGAATAGTAAATAGTGCATGAACAGTGACTACGCAGTAAATAAACAGTAAATTCAATTATTCACTTTAATTATTCAAATGCTTGCATGTTTATAAATATTTTACACACAGTGGGCAAACGAGAAGACATATGCATAAAAATTAGCCAGACTTTTTGAAATAAAAAATTATTATTAGCTCGGGTCCAGAACCCAAATTTTACTTAGGTCCAGAACCTAGAATCTCTTCTAAGTCCAGAACTTAGCTCGAGTCCAAAACCCAAATTACCCTTAGGTCCAGAACCTAGAATCTTTTCTAAGTCCAGAACTTAGCTCGGGTCCAGAACCCAAATTTTTCTTAGGTCCAGAACCTAGAATCTTTTCTATGTCCAGAACCCAAATTTTCCTTAGGTCCAGAACTTAGAATCTTTCCTAAGTCCAGAACTTAGCTCGGGTCTAGAACCCAAATTATCTTTAGGTCTAGAACCTAGAATCTTTTCTAAGTCTAGAACTTAGCTCGGGTCCAGAACCCAAATTATCCTTAGGTCCAGAACATAGAATCTTTTCTAAGTCCAGAACTTAGCTCGGGTCCAGAACCCAAATTTTTCTTAGGTTTAGAACCTAGAATCTTTTCTAAGTCCAGAACTTAGCTCGGGTCTAGAACCCAAATTTTCCTTAGGTCCATAACCTAGAATCTCTTCTAAGTCCAGAACTTAGCTCGGGTCCAGAACCCAAATTACCCTTAGGTCCAGAACCTAGAATCTCTTCTAAGTACAGAACTTAGCTCGGGTCCAGAACCCAAATTACCCTTAGGTCTAGAACCTAGAATTTTTTCTAAGTCCAGAACTTAGCTTGGGTCTAGAACCCAAATTACCCTTAGGTCCAGAACCTAAAATTATCCTTGAGTCCAGAACTCGAACCGGGCCCAGAACCCAAAACCTCAACCATCTCAAAAATTAAGTCTTATTGCTTTTCACTCTCTTTCACTAAAGTCTCAGATCATTCAAGCAATGGGCAAACTATAGACCCTTAACTTTTGACCTAGTATGGTCCAATAGATTTTAATTAGTCTAAAATAATTTTTGTGTTGTCCAATATATTTTAATTAGTCCAAAATAATTTTTGTAGTCTTAAATAATATTTACTTTAGTATCTAATTTTTATTAATAAAAATATAAAAATAATGATAATAAACAAAAAAAATAAAAATAAAAATAAAAATCGGCGACAAAAAAATTCATCGCCGAAGAGTTGCGGCGAAATGGCCAAAGCCATTTCACCCGCAGATTATTTCTGCAGGCAAAATGGCCAAGCCATTTTGCTAGCAGGAATTTCCTACGGGCAAAATGGCCCGCAAGCCAATTTTCACCTGCAGCCCGCAACCAGCTGCGGCAGCTTTTTTGCCAGCGCAATTTTTTCGCGGAAGTTTTTTTTTGCCAGCAAAATTTTTCTAATGCAAATTTTTCCGAAACCATATACAAATAGGTTTCGGTTTCCTTTTCCTAATTAGTGTTAGATTCCATGAATAACTAAAATTAATCATAAAAATCTTCTATAAATAAGGAATAAAACAACACAAAAATTAGGACGGAAATTTGGAGAAAATTGGAGACCGAAATTGAGGAGGAAAACTTTGAAAGATTTGAAGAATTCCTTCTGGCTATGAAATCAATCAGACTTATTGAGAGAAACAAACAAACAATTTAATTCATCAAAGGCAGCAAAGCTTGTCTTTGTTCTTGTTCATCAAGAAGAAATTTTTGGTGGAACCAACAAATAGAGGTATGAATGTCTAATTTCTTCACAGTAGCTTAAATAATTCAATTGTCTCTTTTGATTGAAAAAAATCCTAGAACTTTAATTTACCTTTTCTAAAGCTTAAAAACCTTAATTCGTTTATTTTTTTCTCCAAAAATCTTAAAATGGTTATTTTTGTGTCTTCAAAATTTACCAAAACCCTAATTTGAATATGTTTCTTTTCAAAGCCCTAAATTAAATTTGTTTCTTTCCACATACCCTAAAAAACATCTTTATTGTTTCTATAAACCTTAAATCGTTTTGTTTATTTTCATAAAACTTCATAAAATTATCAATTGATTTTCAAGTTCTAAAATCTAATGTATTCTTCGAAACCCTAATTCTAAGATTCTAAAACCCTAATTTTATTCCAAAACCCAAAACAGTAAACCCTAACTCCCTTAAAACCTTAAACCCTAATTTCTCTAAACCCTAATCCTTTAAACCTTAAAACCTTATAAACATAAATATTAAAATTCAAACACAGTAAATCTAAAAACCATAATTCAGTAGCTAATAATCATGAATCCAATGTTTTAAAGTGTTCAAACCCTAATTTTATGATTTCACTTCTCAAACACTAATTTGGTTAATCAAAGAATTTTATCAACCCCTTAAATCATAAAACTTCAATCCATTTCAATTCCTTTAAAACTCACAGTAGCTTAAACCCCTAAATTCCAAAGCCCTAAAGTATTAATTAAAGAATCTTAAATAGAAACAGTAGCCCTTATTTGAATCTTTATTTGCTTTATTCAATTTTATATTTGATTATGTTGTCTATTATATGCTTTAATTTATTTTCAATGATTTGTTGATTTATTTAAGTTCAATGCGTGATTTATTTAGTTTATCATGGGTGGATGTTTATTTTATGTTTTGATTGATATCTTTGATGAATGATTTATTTATGATGAATGGTTATTTACTTTTATCAATTTATTTAGATTTCCAAATGTTGTAAGAGGTATGTTTCCACTTGGTGGGTACCTCGTTAGTTAAATATCATGTAATTTAAATTTCTTTTCTAATTTAGAACCAATGTAAAGGACATATTTCTACCTTTCGGTGGGTGTCCTATTTAGGCATGGATTATGTAAGGGCATGTTTCCATCTTCGGATGGGTGTCCATTTATTTGTTTTGCTTGGACATTGTTTTGATTTTCAATATATTGATGCTTTATTTTAATTATTGAGTGTAATATGGATAATATTGTTATATTTAAGAATTTTATAATATTAAGACCTGCAAAGGAGGCCGGTTCCAATGAACTGGCAATTGTGGGGGTGCTAAGCCATTTCTCACCTTCCCCACACTACCCAACTTTTTGAACCCATTAGGGGCTTAGGTATTCCTTAGGAATCGAGTCATCCACCCTTTCTTTTTTCCCGGCCCATCCGAGTGGCTACTCCATTTTCTTCAGACTTAGGTCCGTGTTCTCTAAGGCCTTGAGCCTAAACAGTGCCGAAGTGGCAAGAACCATTCCACCGGGAGTGGGGGCAAAAATCCCCACTCACACTATTTATTATCTTAGTAAAAGTTATTAGCCTGTGAGCTCAAGTACAATCAGATTGAAAGGTTTTGCTTAGCCCTAACATGGGTATTCAGAAATTGCATCATTATATGGTTTCTTATACCGCACAAGTAATCATGGAATAGAGCCATTTGAAATTCTTTATAGAAAGGCCAATTTTGGATAATAAGATGGCTCGATGGCTAGCAGTGTTGGCCACTTTTGACCTCAAGTTTGTAGCACACAAAGTAATCAAGGGAAGGGTAGTAGTTGAGTAGTTAACCACCGCTCCTATGCCAGATATTGTTGGAGTGCCAAAATTTCCACCTGAGGATATCCTGGGTATTGACAAAGAGGTATGTATTATGTATTTCAATGGTTTAGCTAATCACAAAGGTTATTATGCAGGAATTATCCTCATTACCTCAAAAAATGAGTAGATTTTGTTGGCAATTAATTTAGCTTTTAAAGTTACTAACAACGAGGTAGAATATGAAGCCTACATAATTGGGCTAGAAGTAGCTTTGAAATTCAAGGTTAGAAGCTTAGAGGTATATGGAGATTCTACCTTTATTGTATCCTAAGCATTGGGAAAGTGGAAAAATAAGAGAAGAGTTTTTGGTTCCTTACCATCGATGCTTAAAAGACTTAGAACAAAAGTTTAAGGTAGTTTCATTTCACTATCTACCTCAAATAAGAAATCAGTTTGCTGATGCTTTAGCCACCATGGCATCCATAATCCATATGGGAAAATAGATGATAATTTTCCCTATCATCATTGATGTGAAACACAGCCAGGATATTGTGCTACAGTTCAGATGATAGGCAAAAAGCTATGGTTTTGGGACATCTTCAATTTGATTCAAAAAGCCCTGATCAAGCCTCGAAAATAGACCAAAAGACTTTAAGATAGCTAACAAGCTAATACATTTTAAATGATGATGTACTATATAAAAGGCCCTGGAATAACATTTACCTCAGGTGTGTGGATGAGTCTGAAAAACAACAGATAATATAGCGAGTGCATGGTGATGAATAGGGCCCCACATGAATGGAGTTGTGTTGGCCCAAAAAATCACCAATTTGGGTTATTATTGGCTTACCATGAGGGAGGATTGCTCGAATTTGTTAAGAAATGCCACAACTATCAAATATATGCTAAGAAATAGAAGCAACTTTTAGTCCCTTTGCATCCTATTCTTGGTCGTTTGCAACATTGAGAATCAATGTGATACGCAGAATCACCCCAAAGTCTTCCATTGGACATGAATACATATTGGTAACCATAGACTATTTCACCAATGGGGTATAAGGAGCTTCGTACTCCATTCTTAATGGCAAAAATGTGGCCTAGTTTATTCGTAATAACATCATTCATCAGTGAAGAATGCCATTTAAAATAATTTTAGATAATGGGTCACATTTTCAAAAGGAAGTGGTCCAATTAATAGTAAAATACAAATACAACTTCACAGGTCCTTGTGAGCGGGGATTTTTGCCCCCACTCCCGGGTCATTGGAACCGGCATCCTTTGTAGGTCTTAATATTATAAAATTCTTAAATATGACAATATTATCCATATTACATTCAATAAATAAAGCATCACTATATTAAAATCAAAGCAATGTCCAAACAAAGCAAAGAAATGGACACCCATCCAAAGATGGAAACATGTCCTTACATCATCCATGTCTAGATTAAATAGGACACCCACCGAAAGGTGAAAACATGTCCTTTACATCGGTATAAAATATAAAAGCAATTTAAATTACATAATACTTAACTAATGAGGTACCCACAAAGTGGAAACATACCTCTTACAATTTTAATACTAAAACAAACAAATAATAATCATAATAATAAAGAAAATATCCATCCATGATAAATTAAATAAATCAAGCATTGAAATTAAATAAATCAACCATAAAAATATATAATAGACTACATAATCAAATCTAAAATAAAGCCAATAAAGATACAAATTTAGGTTTATGTCTCAATTTAGAATTCTTTAATTAACATTTAGGGTTTTGGGGATTTTGAAATTATTATTATTATTATTTAGGCTGCTGTAAAAATTTTGGAAAAATGGAATGGATTAGGGTTTTATAAATTTAAGAAAGTAGCAAGGTTTTTGGTTAATCAAATTTGGGTTTAGGGCTAACATCATGAAATTAGGGTTTTGGAATCTTAAGACATTAGGATTTATAATTCATGTTTACTGGATTGTGATTTTAGGTTTATTGGATTATGGCTTTAGGGTTTAGATTTATTTGTCATAAGATTTTGTGGTTTTAAGAATTAGGGTTTAGGGTGTTGATGAATTTGTCATAAAGTTTTGATGCTTTAAGAATTTAGGTTTTAGGAAAACAAGGGTTTACTGTATTACTTTTTGAGAAAATTAGGGTTTTTGATATTTTGGAAAACATATTTAATTTTAGGATTTAAGAAAACAACTTAGAGTTTCTTAAAAATAATTATGATTTTTAGAAACTGTAAAGAAGATTAGGGTTTGGAGATTTAAGAAGACATTTGGAAACTTTGGACAAAAGGTTAGGGCTTAGATGAAAATAGTTTGGGGAAAACAATTTAGAGTTTTAAAGTTTTTGGAAACAAAAGAAATAATTTAGGGTTTTTAAGGTTTTTGGAAGCAGAAGAAAAAATTTAGGGTTTTTAAGGTTTTTGGAAACAGAAGTGTAGTTTAGGGTTTTTGAAATTTTGATCAACGATTAAGGCTACTGGATGAATGTACGATTTAATGTAAAACATATTACTAAGTTTAATAATTTAGGCTATTGACTTAATATAAAAAATAAACGATAGAAACATTGTAAATAACATCAAATCAAAGATTTATAATCAAACCTCCGTTTGTTGGTTCCTCTACAATTTGCTTCTAGATGAACAAAGACAAAGGCAGTGTCACTGCCTTTGATGGATTTATTGCTTCTTGTTTCTTGCTTGCCTGAGCTTTTCTTTTGGCCGATCGAATGGTTGAGTCTCCAATCCAATCAAACAATTTTTTCTCCCCGATCAAAGTACAAAGTCCCATCCAAAGTGCAAAATCCCAAGTCCAAAGTGCAAAGTCCCAAGTCCAAAGTGCAAAGTTCTTTAATTCTGTGTTTTGATGTGGTATTTATAGGAAAAATAATAAACCAACTTCTAATTGTTTAAGGAAATTAAAGCCAATTAGGAAAAGAAACCAAAACCAAATAGAATTTGGTTTAAAAAAAACTGCGTTGGAAAATTACGTTGAATAAAAACTCTGCTACAGGCCAAGAATTGTGAGCGCTGGAAAATTACGGGCAAAAAACTGGGTGGCCAGCCAATTCGCCACAGGAATTTCCTGCGGCGAATTGGCCCAGGCCGATTCTCTTTCGGCGACAAAATTTTTCGTCGCCGATTATTTATTTATTTATTTATTTTTAACTTTACTCATATTACCATTTTTATTTTAATTAAAAATTTTAAATAATAAATACTAAAATAAATATTATTTAATTAAAATACCACAAAAATTATTTTGAACTATAAAAAATATTTGACCAGACTGTGTCAAAAATTAAGGGTCTACAATTTGCCCCCTGCTTGAACGATCTGAGACTTTCAGTAGAAGAGAGTGAAAAGCAATATGATTTTTGACTAATTTTTGATGAGGAAGGGTACTTGGATTTGATTTGGGCATTCGGACCTGAGACTGAACTTGATTTGGTACTTAGACTCGAGATTGGGTATTTGGGCCCAAGATTGAATTTGATTTTGGTACTTGGACCTGAGATTGGGTACTTGGACCCGAGGCTGAATTTGATTTGGGTACTTAGACTCAAGATTGGATTCTTGGACCCGAGATTGAATTTGATTTGGGTACTTGGACCCAAGATTGGGTACTTGGATCCAAAATTGAATTTGATTTGTGTACTTGGACCCGAGATTGGGTACTTAGACCCGAGACTGAATTTGATTTGGGTACTTGGACTCGAGATTAGGTACTTGGCCCCGAGATTGAATTTGATTTGGGTACTTGGACCCGAGATTGGGTACTTAGACCCGAGACTGAATTTGATTTGGGTACTTGGACTTGAGATTGGGTACTTGGACCGGAGATTGAATTTGATTTAGGTACTTGGACCCAAGATTGGGTACTTGGACCCGAGATTGAATTTTATTTAGGTACTTAGACCCGAGATTGAATTTGATTTGAGTACTTGGACCCGAGATTAAATTTGATTTGGGTACTTGGATCCGAGATTGGGTACTTGGACCCGAGATTGAATTTGATTTGGGTACTTAGACCCGAGATTGGGTACTTGGACCCGAGACTGGGTACTTGGACCCGAGACTAAATTGAATTTGGGTACTTGGACCCGAGATTGAATTGGATACCTTGACCCGAGACTCGATTGGATTTGATTGACCTTTTATCAGTTGAGGATTCTGGCTTAACTAGTTGTTTCATTCTTTTGTTCTTCCTTTTGCAAAAATTCAGTTATTTTTAGTTGGCCCTCATATCTTCTCCTTTCCCCCTAAGTGGAGAAATATTCGCAAGTGAGTTTGAAAATGTTTTGTATATAAACTCAAAAAATTGAAAAGGAGAAACTCACTTGCAAACCAAAGATTTTTTCAAACCAAAGATTTTTTCCATGCAAGCTTTGATTAACATTTATATTTTGTCTTATTCCTTTCATAAAAATGTATTTCTTCTTTTGCAAAATGACTGGAGCTTCCTCAAGCAACAGGCTTTCCATGCCCCTTGATTCAATATCCTCTTTTGATTCTTTACTTCACAAGGTGTTTGCTGTTCACTTTGACAAAGAATAGACAATGCAAGATAAGAAAGTGCAAAGTGATATGCTCATGTATGCATGATATGCATGAATAATACTTACAATGGTTCCATTGACTCACAGATTGAGGTGATCAGTTGAAGTGTTCTCATTGACTCCTTCTAGATGCTTGTTTAGTTCTTACTTTGAAATGACAGGATGCTTCATATTTATGGCTTTTATCTTTAGGATATTAAAAATATGAGTAGTGGAGACCCCAAGCTTGCATAGTTAGGGATACATCCATTTCAAACTATGTTTCAGCAAGTCAGTTGGTAGCTTCTTCATGACCTTGCCAATAATCATTTACTTTGCCTATTGTGTTCTTCGAGGTTAAATGATTCGACATACTTCCCTTAACTTGAAGGCTTTGTAAAATTTTTTTTTTTTGAATTTTGATTTTGAAATCAAATGTTGGCTTTGCCAAATCGATGTCAATGTACCCCAGGGCTTGATTTTCCAAATTAACATATGTATAACATGACAACCCTAGTTACCATACTAAGCTGGGGAATCATTTCCATTTAAGCAAGAATTGTTGCACTTCAGATAGGCACATACACATTACTTGATCAAAGATCTCATTTGAGTTTGAATATGGTCTATCTCATATGCATGCTTATTCAAACTATCTTCACTAATAGACTCTACCTACCAAGAGAGATCAACAGGTCTTTGATATGCTTGAAATGGGATCTATAAGGGACACGGATTTAAAGTGAAGGCCATTTTGAGATAAGAGCTAATGTGATATAATGGACAAATCTTCACACTACAAACTGCTTGTTGGAGCTTTAGACACTTGGGAGCATAAAAAGGCAGAGCTTTGAACATTCTTCTTTCTTTTTGGTGTCAACCTGAATCTTGATTGGGATAGTCTTTGCCCTTGCAAAATGTTTGGTACCCAAATTTGTTTCTTTTCTTCTTCTCCCTTTTCTTTCTTTTTATTTTTCTTACTCTTCCCTTTCTTTGAGCATTTTATCATTTTGTCCTTCTTCGTTGTAGGACTGTCAAGTACAGAACTTTCAAGAACTAGATGGTCTTTTCCCTTTTTCTTTGATTTTGTGGTATCTTTGGTTGGGTTGGACAAATTCAAGTCAAACTGTCCTTATAAACCAAATGGAAGCCTTTTGCTGCTTTTGGTAAAAGAGAACTCAGTTGGCTTTATGAACCGCCTTTTTGGGTTTTATTTTTCTTCTTTTTTTCTTTTTCCTTTTCTTTTTTTTCCTTTTCTTTTTTTCTCTTCTTCTTTTTTTCTTCTTCTTTTCTTTTTTTTGGTTCTAGCTCTAAAAGAGTTGTCTTGTTTGTACCAATTTGGGTTTCCAATAATGGATGAGTGGAGGGACATAAATCTTCTTTAACAGGGATAAATCATTTGTTACTCTGATGTTGTCTTGATATATTGGAGATATTAGGAAAACTTTAACTACCCTTATGGTCTTGAGAACTTCAACCCCCCTTATGGTCTTGAGAACTTCAACTATCCTCATGATCTTGACTATTCATTCCTTTCTTTGATCTTCTTGCCTCTTCATCTTAGTTATCATAAGACTTGTCAAAATAATCACAACAGTTCAGGGTAGGTTGTTGGGGTTTGTAAGCCAATGAAAAGAAAGCTAAAATTATATGAAGGCTCAAAGGGACAACTAGAGATTGACATTTAATTGGGTGGATACTAATTGTTGGCTAACCAAACAATGCCTAGATAATTTCTCCCTTAAATAAGTAGAGTTCAATTTCGCCTCAAAAATTTGTCTAAGCATGTTTTAAGACTAACTAGGACTTAGACAAAGGTAATTATACAGGAGCCCTGTCTAAGTAAGAATACACAACTCATACACAACTCAATGCTATAGAGCAATTCCCTCATCTAGTAAAGTCATTTGAGTCATGATGCCTAGATACATTAATTTATGAACATCAAGTTAGATTCCTCATTGGTTGAGTACCAAAATGAACAAAGACTAATAAAAATTTTGATGAAAGTAAATTATTCAAACAAATTTAAATTTGGAAAACATGATTGTCCCAATTAAATATTAAAGAAAGCAAAATTGAAAAGCAACATTCAAGCTAAGGAAAGTTTGTTGAGTTAAGCTCCTTCTCCTTTCACATCTTCAACATTTCCATCTTGAAAAGAGGATAAGACAAAATCTTCTTCCAATCCTTTTCCTACCATGAAGGTTGCTGGTGGTGGCACTCTGTTGAACCTTGGCAATGGATTGTTTTTGGTGTTCGGCTCATTGGGCTCGGGCAGCTTTCCACAATCAATCAAATTTTGGATCTCATGCCTCAACCTCACACATTTATCCATGTCATTCCCTTGCATTTGATGAAATTGACAAAATGCTTTAGTGTCAAATTTAGGTGGGAGAGGGTTAGGCAAAGGACAGGGATTTAAGGGTTATAACAATCCCTTCTTTTATAGCTTATTGAGAACCCAAGATAGTGGTTTTCCCAAATTTGAAAATTGTCTTCTTGTTCCTTGGCTAGTAGCATTAACACCAACTGCCTTTTGCATCCCTTGGTTACCAAACTGGTAGTTTCCTTTTCTCATTCCTTCTTGTTGAAAAATGGTTCTTCTCTCTTTCCCATTCTTCAATTTGCAGACCGGCTTGAAGAAGATCTTTGAAATCATGGATGAGTGCATGAGACATCCTTTCATGAAGACTAGGCAACACCCCTCTCACAATCATCCTTATTTGATCAGATTCATTGGGCCTCTTCTTGAGCAAAGCAGCCTTACTCCTCCATCTTTTCACATAGTCCACAAAATTCTCATTCTGTCTTTGCCTAATGGTTTCCACCTCCATCAAGGTTACTTCTAGCTCGACATTGTACCCATATTGTTGAATGAAAGCCTTGTACAACATGTCCCAATCTTTTTGAGTACTTTCCTCTAAGGTGTTAAACCAATTTTGGACATTAGGGTCCAATGAGAGCATGAAATATCTTAGAGTTTGAGCTTTAGTAGCTCGGGCAGACTGCATAACAGTGATGTACTGCTTCACATGGAGATGAGGATTTCCAGTGCCATTTTACCTAGTGAAGGAAGGCATCTTGAACTTATAAGGGACCACCTCATCTTGTTTAAACAGTTTGTCGACCTTGAACATCTCTTTGGTTTTCAGCTTCTTCTCAAATTTCTTTTCTAGGTCAGCAATCATCTTCGCAGCATCAAAATTTTTAGTCATTTCAAAAGTTGTCTTCTCAACAACCTTTGGATCCTTTTTATGTTGAGGATCTTGGAAGTATTGAGCCCAATCAATGATCACCTCAACATCATGAAAAGCCACTCCACCAACTTTAACCTTCCCCTTGTCTTTTGGCTTCTTGGTGCTAGTAGATGCTTTGGCATTATTTCCTAAAATTTCAGCAATTCGTTCTTCACGGTCTCAGCTAGGGCCTCTTTTATTTCTTCCATCTTGGCATTGAGGGCATCATCCACCATTCTTTGAATTTGTTCAGGCTCTATTGCTTTTGGCGAGCAAGTGATTGAGTTGCTACTAGATTCTTCATCTTCGACGTAGGTCAGATTGTCGTAAGCTTTTAAACTATCGTAATCCAGGGTTATGAGCCAAAGAGGATCAATGATATGAGATTCAAATGTATGTATGTATGTATGCACAAACAATAGAAAAAGAAAAATTAGGACATTCCTTCCAACCTTGTAACATCCACACACGAATGGCGAGTCTCTTTTCCTAGGTATATGGTTAATAAAATATCAACATGGTGTATCTTGTTTTTTAATAATTCCCTCGGACGTTTCAACCAATAGTTATATTTTCAAAAATGGAAATTAGTTCATGATAATTCCCATTATTTACGCTTTAATCCATTCAACCAACTAATAGTAGCTTTATGCTATATTGGATTAAAACTAAATTAAGAGGTTTATTATAAATAGATTTCTCACTTGAAAAAAGTAACTAACGATTCATTCCAAAAACTAGCCCATGATTAATTATTCTTATATAAACTAGGCTCATAATTGATTTTTGGTATTTTGTAATTGACCTAAAAATTTGCAAGCTCTTTGTAAGAAAAGGTTGAATGAAAATAATTTTGTTTCTAAGCCCATTCTAAAAAGATTTTACAAAAAATGGAGTTTGGGCTTTGTATTTGAGTTTTGAGAAAGAATTTTTTATTTTATTTTTAGAAAAGTTTTATGTCCAAAGACCATTTTAAAAAGTTTTAAAAATTGCTTTGGTCTTTTGGACTTTAAAGAAAAATTTATTTGAGCTCACAATGTACTTGGGTCATATTAGAAAAAGAACAAACCAAATAAACCATGATTTAAGCCAAGATAAATTAACCATAATAAAACAACAATCATTTACGATAAAAACCTAAGGAAAGTAACTAGGCCAATTACATGAGCTTTAGTCTTCGGGTTAAAAAGCTTAGGTTCCCATAGCAAGTATATACCAAATGCTACAAGGCTATGAGTGGTTATGCCATGCTCGATCTCGATACCTTGAGTGAAAGTATGGTATCCCTTACATAACACAACACGGGTAACACGGGCATCCTAACTCAAGCACACGATGCAATCTAATATGATGCAATGGATAATATCATGATAAGAAAGAATAGAATAATAAAAAGACCAACGGAATCAACTTCGCTTATCCCCAGTGGAGTCGCCACTGTAAGCGGGGATTTTTGCCCCCACTCCAGGTGGAATGGTTCTTACGAATTCCACAATATTTAGGCTTGGGGCCTTAGAGAACACGAACCTTAGCCTGGAGAAAAAATGGAGTCGCCACACGGACAGGCCAGAGAAAAGAAAAGGGTGGATGACTCCATTCCTAAGGAATCCCCAACCCCTAATGGGTTCGAAAAGTTGGGTACGTGTAGGGAAGGTGAGAAATGGCCAACGCCTCGTTCATTGGAACTGGACTCCTTTGCAGGTCTTAATATTATAAAATTCTTAAATATGACAATATTATCCATATTACATGCAATTAATAAAGCATCATTTTATTAAAATCAAAGCAATGTCCAATCAAAGCAAATAAATGGACACCCATCTAAAGATGGAAACATGTCCTTACATAATCATGTCTAAAATAAATAGGACACCCACTGAAAGGTGAAAACATGTCCTTTACATTGGTCCAAAATATAAATGCAATTTAAATTACATAATACTTAACTAATGAGGTACCCACAAAGTGAAAATATGCCTCTTACAATTTTAATACTAAAAAAACAAATAAAAATCATAATAATAAAGAAAATATCTATCCATGATAAATTAAATAAATCAAGCATTGAATTAAATAAATCAACCATAAAAACATATAATAGACTACATAATCAAATCTAAAATTAAATAAAGCAAAATAGATACAAATTTAGGTTTATGTCTCAATTTAGAATTCTTAAATTAACATTTAGGGTTTTGGGGATTTTGAAATTATTATTATTATTATTTAGGATACTGTGAAGATTTTGGAAAAATGGAATGGATTAGGGTTTTATAAATTTAAGAAAGTAGTAAGATTTTTGGTTAATCAAATTAGCGTGTAGGGCTAACATCATGAAATTATGGTTTTGGAATCTTAAGACATTAGGGTTTATAGTTCATGTTTACTAGATTATGATTTTAGGTTTATTGGATTATGGCTTTAGGGTTTAGATTTATGTGTCATAAGATTTTGAGGTTTTAAGAATTAGGGTTTAGTGGTTTGATGAATTTGTCATAAAGTTTTGATGCTTTAAGAATTTAGGGTTTAGGAAAACTAGGGTTTAATGTATTAGTTTTTTAGAAAATTAGGATTTTTGATATTTTGGAAAACATATTTGATTTTAGGATTTAAGAAAATAGTTTAGAGTTTTCATAAAAATAATTGTGATTTTTAGAAACTATAAAGAAGATTAGGGTTTGGAGATTTAAGAAGACATTTGGAAACTTTGGACAAAAAGTTAGGGTTTAGATGAAAATAATTTAGGGTTTTAAAGTTTTTGAAAACAGAAGAAATAATTTAGGGTTTTTAAGGTTTTTGGAAGCAGAAGAAAAAATTTAAGGTTTTTAAGGTTTTTGGAAGCAGATGTGTAATTTAGGGTTTTTGAAATTTTGATCAATGATTAAGGCTACTGGATGAATGTACGATTTAATGTAAAACATATTACTAAGTTTAATAATTTAGGTTACTGACTTAATATCAAAAACAAACGATAGAAACATTGTAAATAACATCAAATCAAAGATTTATAATCAAAACTCCGTTTGTTGGTTCCTCCACAATTTGCTTCTGGATGAACAAAGACAAAGGCAGTGTCACTGTCTTTGATGGATTGATTGCTTCTTGTTTCTTTCTTGCTTGAGCTTTTCTTTTGGCCGATCAAATGGTTGAGTCTCCAATCCAATGAAAAGATTTTTTCTCCCCGATCAAAGTCCAAAGTCTCGTCCAAAATGCAAAGTCCCAAGTCCAAAGTGCAAAGTCCCTTAATTCTATGTTTTAATGTGGCATTTATAGGAAAAATAATAAACCTACTTCTAATTATCTAAGGAAATTAAAGCCAATAAGGAAAAGAAACCAAAACCAAATAGAATTTGGTTTAAAAAAAAAAACTGCTTTGAAAAATTGCGCTGGCGAAAAACTCTGTTGCGGATGAACAAAGACAAAGGCAGTGTCACAGTGAATTGGCGAGCGCTGGAAAGTTACAGGCGAAATACTGTGCAGCCAGCCAATTCGCTGCAGGAATTTCTTGGGGCGAATTGGCCCAAGGCCAAATGAATTGGCCTGTGGCCAATTGGCTCAGGCCGATTCTCTTTCGGCGATGAAATTTTTCGTCGCCGATTATTTATTTATTTATTTATTTATTTTTAACTTTACTCATATTGCCATTTTTATTTTTATTTTTATTAAAAATTATAAATAATAAATACTAAAATAAATATTTTTAATTAAAATACCACAAAATTTATTTTGGACTATAAAAAATATTTGACTAGACTAGTCAAAAATTAAGGGTCTACAGTCCTCTCCCTATAGACCTCAAACCAATGGGGTCGTTGAGGCAGCAAATAAAAGAATAAAGAATATTATACAAAAGAAATATAGGATCACAAGAGTTGTCATGAGCACCTACCTTTTGCTCTCTGGTTAGAATACCAAACGGGGCAAGCCCTTTTTCTTTGGTATTCAAAATGGAAGCAGTCCTTCCAATAGAGGTAGTGGTTCGGTCAACCTGAACACTTTGCGAAGGCCATATCAATGAGGTTGAATGGGCCAATACCTATTATGACCAACTAGTTGCTATTGATAGGAACAGAATGGATGCTTTATATAGGGTTCAAGGTTATCAGCAAAAGATAGCAAGGTATTAAGAAAAAAGGGGTCAAAGATTAGGGTTTTCAAGAAAGGCAATTGGTTTTAAAAGACATCAGGGTCTCAGTGCATGACCCTAGAGGGAAATTCAAGCCCAATTGGATAGGACCATACTTGCTCAAGAAAATCTTATCAGGAGGGACAGTGATACTTTTAGACTTGTATGGGATTGAATTTTCAAGTCCATGCAACATTAATCAACTTAAGAGATATTTTGTCTAAACTTCCTTAATACATTTTGTAATAGAACTACATGGGCTAGATTCTAAAAAAAGGTCTCAGTGAGTTGAAAACCATAAATGGTGGCTTGGGCAAAAGTTAGAGTGATAAAAAAATGAGATACGTAGGATGCCCTCTTTGGGTTCAGTCCAAATCATCATACAACATTCATCCTATGCAATGCATAAAAAAAGATTTTTATTCCATAATGCTCATAAAAGATTTCAATTGAAACAAAAAAATTCCTATGTCCCAAAGTGAATAACAAACCAAAATTGAGTGTCCTCCTAAATAGTTTACCAAAAAAGTAAACCCTAAAATTTAAGCAGTCTCATCAGTAGTCCCCATCTCCAGCTCTTTAATCAAAACTAGTCATCAAACTTTCTCTCTAGGCCAAACCATGGTAATAAACTAGCCCCTATACCTATCGATAGTGTTGGTTAGTCCAGATGGCCACACAACATGAAATCCTCAGGCCTAACCATTTAAAATAGCTTGGGCAGAAGTAAAAGTGATAACTAAAGGAGTATGAGTTGTACCATCAGGTAGGACTCCCTGAGAATGGCCAATCTATCTGAGAATATGGGTCCTCAGGTAAAATGTTGACATAGGCAAGCCCAACAAGCAAACAGCCCTATAGTCGAAGCTCATGGTTATAAAAGAGCAAATATGATACCAAGGGCCATACCACAAAATCTCGTTTGGACCAAGCTCCAATAGCCAAGAGGTCCATGCCCTCTCTGAATCATGGCGAATAAGAATCTGTCTACCTTATAAGAAAAGGGAGAGGAGGGAAGCCTAGAAGGTATTGCCACAATGTGAAGATGATCCCTTAGCCAAACATATAAACAACATAGCAAGTTAAAAGAAAAAAAGCATATCTTAAGAAGAATAGGAGTTATACCAGTCCCCTTGGACCTTATAAACCCTATCAAGGCTAATAATGGTCTCAACTGGCGAAAGTGCAGCAATAGAATGAGAATACTCCATCTACAAAATTAGTGGAACCAAATTAATCAAACCCCAGCCTGTCTCCCCTCTAAATAGAAATCAACTAGTCAGGCTTATAAATGTATAATTAATGATATTTTTGCCCCTATTTCTTAATATATTTATTGTCAAATTGAGTTTAATTTGTTTGATCAAGTGTTTATTAGGATTCATTCCAGGAACTTTTGACATGTTGGGACCTTAAGGTTATTTAGGCCATAATCACAGATGAAAGATAAGGAAAGAAGCTATTTTGGGCAAATTCTTCAATTGACATGCCCAGTGACATGGGCATGTCAGTGGCAATGTCATTCAACTACTTTACAAAAGCTTCGATACACCCAGAGACATGGGCGTATCATTGAATGTGACATTACTCCTAACTTATAGAAGCTGTGACAAGCCCAATAACATGGGCGTATCCCTGACTGTGTCCCTAATTCAACATTGTAGTAGCAATGACACGCCCAAGGACATGGGTGTGTCACTGCCTATGTCATTAAAGCTCAAAACAGCACCATTGACACGCCCATAGACACGGGCGTGTCCATGGGTGTGTCAGGAAAAAATCTCTGGGCTATAAAATCTTAGCTAAAGAGGGAATTAGGGATCCAGTTATATTTTCAAAGCCGACCTCCTGAGAAAAAGTCCTGGCAGCTTAGACCTTCTTTACTTAAACTGTCCGAAGCATTTAGCGATCGTCCTTCATACAAGGATGGTCGCGCTTATGATTCACGCGGTCATCCTTTTAACCAGGGATGGTCGCTACTTTTGAAAAAGCTTCAACGGTCGAATTTTAGTGCTCTGCGGCTGGAATCTTGCCCATGATGTGTTTGTCGGACCGGTTCTTGCCCATGCTGTGTTTGTCGGGACGGTCGCGCCAAGCAAAGGTGCGGTCGCCCTTTTTGAATATTGAAGTGGGTTTACAACGGTCATGTCATGTGTCATTCTCTGACAGAGCAAAAGAGATGTCTGCCATAATTTGAATCTCGCGGTCGCCCTTTGTAGCATTTTGCGGTCGAACTCAAATTCTCGCGTCGAACTTCTGGACGCACCTGAGAACGCAAACACTACTGTCTCTTTAAGCAATTTCTTCTTGAATGGTGGGGCGGTCACGACTTTGAATGGGCGGTCGCTAAAGTGGTAAGCGAGGTCGAGTCATTCACCATTCTTGTCACCGTGAACCTTACTGTGATTGTAATGATTTAAGTTCCTTGAGTAGCGGTCGTTCACATGTTTGGACGGTCGCGATTCTATAGGAGCGGTCGTGACTCAGGTCGAACTTCTGACCGCGAAACCTACTGTGATAAGGTTTCATCCTGTAATTGCATGGAGCGGTCATCTTTAGCTGAGGTGCGACCGCTAGAAATGTTCTGTTCACCTTCAATTGAAGCAACCTAATCCTGCAACAAGATTCTTCAAACACAAGTTAAATAGATCATCCATTTGAGTTGTCAAGGATCAAAATTAAGATCATTTGTCTAACAATCTCCCCCATTTTGACTTTGACAATTCAAATGGAATGATGAGAAGAAAGATAAGTTTTAAAATGCTCCCCCTTAATATATGCATAATACATGATTAAGAGCATTGTGATTATTAGATTATCTTGGTGCAAACATTTCATTATGTTATGCCATTTTCCCATACCATTTTCTTTCTCCCCCATTGTGTATTCTATGTTTCATTCCATTTTGTTATTTTCTCCCCCATTGTCATAGGCAAAAATGTTAGAATCAACAATCAAAACAAATAAGGATAGAGGAAAACAAATAAAATTTGCAACAAACATGTTTATTAATTATAGAGGAAAGTACAAAGGCAGAAAGTAAAGCAACAAACATATGAAAATGCAAACAACCAAAAAAAATCTAAGCTATTCTGAGTCATCATCTACATCTAACTCTTCTTCAACTAAAGGAGCTTTTCCTTTATCTTGAGGAGCAATAGAGGTAGAGCTAGTGCTAATGGACTCTACTTCTTCAGGAATGCTTTGGGTGTGATCACTTATATCCCAATCTTCAAGGTTGCATTGAGGCAAGTCCAATTTGCCTTGCATGTCATATAGATCATGGTGCATGTGAGATATAAGATCTATTCTCTTGTTCAAGTGCTGGAATCTCTTGGAGACATTTTTCTTGAACTTAGAGAGTTTCCTGGAGAGAGTTTTGATAGCTTGGAGGATGAGTTGTGTGGAGGATGAAGCAGTTTCTTGAGCAGCTTTTGATGAAGTTGCTTTTGGAGGTAATTCCACAGCAACTTCCACAGAATCTCCCTCTCCCTCAATTGTATACCTTGGCCTTTTCTTTTGTTTATCCATAACTCCTTTCTTGCCAAAGCAGTATACATATGATCCTTCAATCTTCCTTACACATCCAGCATGCTCTAAGTAATCTATTGTGATAGCACTGGAGGCAAGATTGAAAGGGTTTCTCAAGGTAGCTAGATTCAGATCATTTAGAAGGTTTAGGTGCCTAGCTATTTGAGTGATTTGTGAGGATAGGAAGAAGGTACTAGTTCTTGTAACAGCATGATGATAGAGGGTGTCAATCAAGAACTTGGTTGTGTTTATTTTGATGTTGTGGGTGAAAGCATATAGAAAGATGAGGTCTCTTTTGGTTACTTTCTCATTTCCATCTGCTCTTTGATGGATGGTGTAGGTGATAATCCTATGGAGCATCCAATGGGTGAGAGTTTTAATATGTCTGGCTTTAGATTCTTTTTCAAAAGAAGTTTCAATGGAAATTTCTTGCCAGAAATCAGAAAGGGTTTGGTTAGAGAAGATTTGGTCATTGTAAGAGGTTATACATTCAGAAGGGAAGTTCCAAATTCTGCCAAAATCTTTTAAGGTTAAGGATTGGTAGTGATCAAAGAGCTTAAACCTAACCCCATACCACCCTAGTGCAGAGTTTGCACTCTTTTCTATTTGAAGAGACATCAGAAACTCTTTACTTAGACTAGAATATCCTACCTCTTCTGGAAAGACAAATTTTCTCCATCCAAGGACATCCAGCAATCTCTCAATTTCGTCCTTGATGTCCAAGGTAGAAAGCATCCAACCAAAAGGAGATTTGGTGCCTTCAACTTTCTTTTTCTTTAGCATGGCATACCTAATGTCTTCCTCAGAAGTTTGGTGGTGAGGTTTGTGAATTTTCTCACCTCTTCTAGACTCTGGAGGAGATGGAGGATTAACAATCGGTTCTCTAATGGTGATTCCTGGAACTCTCTTGGCTTGACCTTTTATTTTGGAGGTGGTTTTTCTTTTGGGAGCCATTAGAACAGAAAGAGCAGAAGTAAACTGGAAAACAGAGAGTGATTGAGAAACAGAAGTTTTTAGGGTTTCAGAAGGAAGTTTATGAGTTTTAATAAGCATAATATCAGATAAACTGTTGTAACATACTCTTAAATAGATGGAATTAAGAAAATAGCCGTTTATGACTGTTGAAAGTTAAGAGTTGCAACCTGTCACACAGCCAACGGTTATAAATTTTCGAGCAGAGTGTACAGGGTACAGTCGCAGAATTAATAAGGTGCGATCGCGACAATCAGTCTAGCGACCATTAGTATGATAGGTGGTACGCTCGCGAGGGAAGAAAATGTCTGTAACGGTCGAAACTATTCAAATTGGTGCGGCCGTGCATAGAGATTTTTATTAAATGAAACTGGCAGACGAGATAGCGATCGCTAAAGGACACTGGAGCGACCGCGACAGACTTAAAAAATGAAAGATTCAAGGAAAGATGGAAGATATTTCTAGTGTGTTAAGAAAGATTGAATTCATGCACATAGAAACTTTATTGTAAGGCAAAAGTTTTAATTAATTCAAAGTGATTCCATCAATCATTCCTAAGTTAAGTTTAATGAAGTTAAGTCTATCTTCATTCAAGGGTTTTTTAAAGACATCAGCAAGTTGATTTTCTGTATCTATAAATTCTAGGATTATATTCTGATTTTGTACATTTTCTCTCAAGAAATGATGTCTAATATCTATGTGTTTGGATCTAGAATGTTGGATAGGATTCTTAGACAAATTGATAGCACTAGTGTTGTCACATTTAATGGAGATATTATTAAAGACTTTACCATAGTCAAGCAATTGTTGTTTCATCCATAACACTTGTGTGCAACAAAAACATGCTGCAACATATTCAGCTTCCGTTGTGGATAAAGCAACCGATGCTTGTTTCTTACTATGCCAAGAAACTAGACAATTACCAAGAAAGTGACATGCTCCTGTTGTGCTTTTCCTATCTAAGATGCTACCAGCATAATCTGCATCTGAAAATCCTATAATATGAAATGATGTATTTTTAGGATACCAAAGTCCTAAATGCATTGTACCACTCAAATATTTCAAGATTCTCTTAGTGGCATTCAAGTGTGATTCTTTAGGACTAGTTTGAAATCTAGCACAAAGACATACACTATACATTATATCAGGCCTAGAAGTAGTTAAGTAAAGTAGTGATCCGATGATACCTCGATATTTCTTCTCATCTACTGCTTTACCATTTTCATCTTTACCTAATTTCAATGATGTGCTCATAGGAGTTTTGCTAGTTTTGCAGCCATCCATTCCAAATTTCTTGATGAGTTCTTTTGTATATTTGGATTGGTTGATGAAGATCCCATCTTCACATTGCTTGACTTGCAGTCCAAGGAAAAACTTGAGTTCACCCATCATGCTCATTTCAAATTCCCTAGTCATACAAGAAGCAAATTCTTTGCACAAGACTTCATTAGTAGCTCCAAATATTATGTCATCCACATAAATTTGTACAATCAAAATGTTGTGCTTATCCTTTTTAACAAAAGAGTTGTATCTACTTTTCCTTTTGAAAAACCATTTTCAAGAAAATATGCACTAAGTTTATCATACCAAGCTCTAGGTGCTTGTTTCAATCCATATAAAGCTTTGGTAAGTTTGAAAACATGATCAGGAAATTTGTAGCTTTCAAAATCAGGAGGTTGTTCTACATAAACTTCTTCATTTATAAGTCCGTTTAGAAATGCACTTTTGACATCCATTTGATAAAGCTTAAATTTCATATGACATGCAAAAGCAAGTAATATTCTAATAGCTTCTAATCTGGCTACGGGGGCAAAGGATTCATCATAGTCAATACCTTCTTCTTGATTATAACCTTTGGCTACCAATCTTGCTTTATTTCTAATGATGCGACCATTTTCATCAAGCTTATTCCTATAAACCCATTTGCATCCTATTATAGAATGATCTATAGGTCTAGGAGTAAGTTGCCAAACATTGTTTCTTTCAAATTGATTAAGTTCATCTTGCATTGCAGTTATCCAATTTTCATCATTTAAAGCTTCCTCAATAGTTTTTGGTTCAATTTGAGAAACAAAAGCAAAATTAACATCAACATGATTAATTTTAGATCTAGTAGTTACTCCCTTAGATGTTTCTCCAATGATGAGTTCCTTTGGATGATCTTTCTTGTATTGCCAATCCTTAGGTAGATCTTGAGTCTTTTCTTCAAGTTGATTGATCTTTGGAGCATCAATAGATTCAAGAGGTTGAAGAGTACCTGCAGGGTCATTGAAAGTAATACCTTTCTTTTGATCAAGTTTAGATGATTCATCAAATACAACATGCATTGATTCTTCTATAACTAGAGTTTTCATGTTAAATACCCTATATGCTTTGCTATATGATGAATATCCTAAGAATATACCTTCATATGATTTGGATGAGAATTTTCCAAGATTATCCTTGGTATTCAATATGAAGCATTCGCATCTGAATACTCTAAAATATCCAATTCTGGGTATTCATCCATTCCATAGCTCATAAGAGGTTTTATTAGTTAAATGCCTTTTGTAAACACGATTTGCAATGCAACAAGCTGTATTAACGGCTTCCGCCCAAAAATAAGAGGGTAAATCATATTCATTGAGCATTGTCCTAGCCATTTCGATTAAAGTTCTATTTTTCCTTTCGACTACACCATTTTGCTGTGGAGTTCTAGGAGCAGAAAAATTATGTGAAATGCCAAGTTCATTGCAAAAGTCTTCAAAGTTTTCATTTTCAAATTCTTTGCCATGATCACTTCTAATAGATGTGATCACATATCCTTTTTCATTTTGAACTCTTTTTGCAAAAGTTTTTAAGTAATTAAAGGCTTCATTCTTATGAGCTAAGAAATTAACCCATGTGAATCTAGAGTAGTCATCAACAAGAACAAATGCATATGATTTGCCTCCTAAGCTTGTAACTCTATTTGGTCCAAACAAATCTAAATGAATGAGCTCTAAAGGTCTAGAGGTGCTTATAACACTTTTTGATTTAAATGAGCTTTTATGTTGCTTACCATGTTGACAAGGTTCACAAATTCTGTCTTTATCATATTTTATCTTAGGTAAGCCATCAACTAAGTTTTCATTACAGATATATTTCAATTGATCCATACCAGCATGTCCTAGTCTTCTATGCCATAACCATGCATCATTATTAGTGGACATTAAACATGTATGATTTGAATGTATGCTGACATTATAAGTGTTGTTTGTTCTAGTGCCCTTAAATATGATAACATCATTTGAATTTGTGATCTTGCATTCTTTGGAATCAAACTTGACAAAGTATGTTTTATCACAAAGTTGACTAACATTTAGCAAGTTATGTTTCAAACCATCAACAAGCCATACATCTTCAATTAAATCCTTACCAATAGAACCAATGGAGCCAACACCAAGAATTTTACCTTTAGCATTGTTTCCAAAAGTTACATTACCTCCATGTTTATAGGTAATACTTGTAAAGAGCATTGCATTTCTAGTCATATGCCTTGAGCATCCACTATCCACAAGCCATGTGCTTTCATTGATAGTAGATTTTAGACATACCTGCAAGACAATTGTGATCATCTTCTTTTAGGTACCCACATGAAGTTGGGTCCTTGATGGTTAGTAGAAAAAGAGTCTTCTAACTTGAGATGAGCCTTTCTTATATAACAATAGAAGTTTTTGTGTCCAAATTTCATGCAATATGTGCATTGCCATGGCTTTTTATGCTTCTGCATTTTTCTTTTTGCATTATACATACAACTACAAGTATGTGATTTCTTTTGTGCAAGTTTAGTGAACAACAATGCATAGTTATTTTTGGCTTTATCTCCTAGTGAACCATAAGAAGTTCTTTTAGACTTGGTGCAAGCATCTTTGACATGAACATCAGAAATTTCAGTTGTAGATGCTTTCACAAATGTTGGTTTGCTAGGTGCAATGTTGGTTGAACCATTGAATCCTAATCCATATTTCAAGGAAGGTGATCTTTGATTATTAATTAATGTGTTCAATGCTTCCTTTCCTCTATGAAATCTGGAAATTGATTCTTTTAGTTCTTTTAGTTCATGCTTCAATGTCTCATTCTCTTTAATCACCTTTTCTAAGTCATGTGAACTTTTATTTAATTTTCCTATTGTATTCATTAAGTGTTCATTTGAGGATTTCAATTCTAAGGTAGAGTTCTTTAAGCATATAAAATCCTTTTCTAACTTAGAGTTTTTCTCTTTATAGAGCATCATTTTAGAGAAATATTTTTCTATTTTAAAATTCATGTGCTCAATCAAATCACTATCATCTATATCATTTATATCATCATGTGCTACTAGATCAAAGGATTGAGTACTTACCTCATTGGAGTCATCTTCAATAGCCATGAGACAAAGATTTGCAATTCCTTCTTCTTCTTCTTCCTCACTTGAAGAAGAGTCATCCCATGTGGCTTTGAGAGACTTTTTCTTTTCTTTATCCCATTTTCTTTTGTTCTTTAATTTGTAGCAATCCGATTTGATGTGACCAGTTTTTCCACATTCATAGCACTTTACCTCATTTTTCTTTTCTTTATCTTTGAAGGAGAATTTAGGAGGTGTACCTTTGTTTGCTTGTAATCTTTTCTTCCTTTTCCATTCATTGATTCTTTTGGAGAACATTGCCATATCAGCTTCATCATCAGTACCTTCATTGCTTGAGCTCTCAGCTTCTTTGATTGCTTTGAGTGCAATTGGTTTTCTCTTTTCTTTCTCACCTTGATCTTCTTCTTTCTCACTATATAGCTCAAATGTGAGTAATTTTCCAACTAGCTCGTCGGTTCTTAATGTGCTGAGATCATGAGCTTCTTCTATGGATGATACTTTGGATTCAAAATTCTTTCTAGCTCTTAGGGCTCTTAAGATTTTACTGTTTACATCACCTTGATCATATACCTTGCCATACTTCTTTAGTTCATTGACAATAGCAAGCAAGCGATTTGTCATGTCGGTGACATTTTCATTTGGTTTCATCTTGAATAGCTCATACTCATGGACATGCATTTGTTTCTTGGTAAATCTCACTTGAGTCGTACCTTCATGGTAGTTTTCAAGTGTTTTCCAAATGCAATGTGCACAAGTTAAATGTTGAACTCTTCCACCTTCTTCTCTTGAAATGGAATTCATCAAGATGGAAGCAGCTCTATTGTTCTTGAATCGATCTCTGATATTGCTAGTTGACCATTGAGCTTTGGGAAGTGGAACTTGAATGCCATCAACCTCATAAGTGGGAGATTTCCACTCACTCTCCACGAAATCCCATAGTTCAATCCCTTCACTGTCTAGAAACAAGTACATTTTCTGTTTCCAGTATGAGTAATCCGTTCCATCAAAGTAGGGTCTAAGAATAGAGTTAAGATTTCCATGAGAGCTTGATGAAGAAGAAGTTGCCATAGTGGATCAGATTTCACAATTAAGTTTAAGAAATCTCAGGGCTCTGATACCAATTGTTGTCCCAAGATGGCAACCAAGAGGGGGGGTGAATTGGTTTCCTCAAGAAGTAATGACAATTTAAAAAACTCAACAAACAAGAAATGCGGAATAGAGAGTTGGTTGAGTAATGGAAGAAAGAAAGAACACACAAGATTTATAGTGGTTCGGATTTACTTCAATCCTACATCCACTTCCTTAACAACTTGTTAAGGTTCCACTAATCTTTGAAGTTTTTACAAGCTCACTTCCAACTTTGGTGTTTTCACAAGTTCACACCTAACTTCACAAGTGTTTTTCTTAGGCTCACACTTACAACCCAAACAAGAGTTTTACAAGGCTTACTCTCACAACCTAATAAGAGTTTTACTAGGCTTACTCTCACAACCCAAGTGTTTCCCAAGCTCACACTCAAACTTATACAATAGTGTTTTCAATGCTAACACCTAACATTCATTACAATTCAAATGCAAGTTTAAGTAAAAGAAAATTTGTTGCTTGGCTATGAAAATCTTTTTTCTTGTGTCTGTTTTTTTTTTGTTTTCTCATAGAAGCATTGTATTTATAGCCAATGTGGTCTTACTAGCTGTTATTGATATTGAGAATAAAGTCTTGGCAGCTTAGACCTTCTTTACTTAAACTGTCCGAAGCACTTAGCGGTCGCCCTTCATACAAGGATGGTCGCGCTTATGATTCACGCGGTCGTCCTTTTAACCAGGGACGATCGCTACTTTTGAAAAAGCTTCAACGGTCGAATTTTAGTGCTCTATAGCTGGAATCTTGCCCATGATGTGTTTGTCAGACCGGTTCTTGCCCATGCTGTGTTTGTCGGGACGGTCGCGCCAAGCAAAGGTGCGGTCGCCCTTTTTGAATATTGAAGTGGGTTTACAACGGTCATGTCACGTGTCATTCTCTGACAGAGCAAAAGAGATGTCCGCCATAATTTGAATCTCGCGGTCGCCCTTTGTAGCATTTTGCGGTCGAACTCATATTCTCGTGTCGAACTTCTGGACACACCTGAGAACGCGAACACTACTGTCTCTTTAAGCAATTTCTTCTTGAATGGTGGGGCGGTCGCGACTTTGAATGGGCGGTCGCTAAAGTGGTAAGTGAGGTCGAGTCATTCACCGTTCTTGTCACCGCGAACCTTACTGTGATTGTAATGATTTAAGTTCCTTGAGTAGCGGTTGTTCACATATTTGGACGGTCGCGATTCTATAGGAGCGGTCGCGACTCAGGTCGAACTTCTGACCGCGAAACCTATTGTGATAAGGTTTCATCCTATAATTGCATGGAGCGGTCGTCTTTAGCTGAGGTGCGACCGCTAGAAATGTTCTGTTCACCTTCAATTGAAACAACCTAATCCTGCAACAAGATTCTTCAAACACAAGTTAAATAGATCATCCATTTGAGTTGTCAAGGATCAAAATTAAGATCATTTGTCTAACAGCAGTTGAAGCAAATTAATCTAAGGAGTGGAAAGGAAATTAAGGGTTGTATGGTTGAAAAAGAGGCTGAGTCACAAGCAAAAGAGGCTGAGAAACAAAAAGAAGAAGAAGATAACCCTACTGTCGCTTTGGGTAAGAAGGCTATAGTGGAAAATGAGAAAGGAAATCAACCTCAAGAACTCAGTCCAGTAGTGAAGGAATACCGACCTCGAGTGTCATATCCAGCAAGGTTGAACAAGGACAAGATAGATGCTCAATTCGGTAAGTTCCTTGAACTCTTTAAACAACTGCACATTAGTATTCCATTTGCTGAAACTTTTACACAGATGCCCAAATATGCTAAATTTTTGAAAGATATCCTTTCTAACAAATGGAAACTTGAGGAAGTATCTTTGGTGCAATTGTCAGTAAAGAGTTAAGTAATTTTACAGAAGATGATGCCTAAGAAATTAAAGATCATGGTAGTTTTACTATCCCATGTTTGATAGGTAATCTTGAAGTTCAAAGTGCATTGGCTGACTTGAGGGCTAGCATAAGTGTTATGCCCTACAAGATGTTTAAAGAGTTAGGTGTCGGAGAACCTAAACCAACACTCATGACCATTCAACTTGTTGATAAGTCAGTAATTCACCCTCGTGGTATTATAGAGGATGTTGGTAAAATTCGGGGATTTCATTTTCCCCAATGATTTTGTTGTCATTGATGTAGATGAGGATGCAGATGTTTCGTTTATACATGGTAGGCCATTTTTGAATATAGCCCATGCCCTTATCGATGTGCTTGATGGCACATTGACCTTAAGAGTGGGAAATAAGAAAGTTGTTTTCAATATACATTATGCTATAAAGCACCCACTTACACTCAATGAAGTGGATTCATGCAATGATATCATTGAGCATGAAACCTTAAATTGTGTTACTAACATTGTTTCCAAGGATCCCCTTGAGTTGTGTTTATTGTAGGATAATGTTGAGGATCAGGAAGCACTGGAGCAGCTTGCTTATCTTGAAGCAAGCAAATCATTTAAGAGTCGGGCAATGAAACCATTGAAATACCAAAAGAACAAAACCCGCAACCATCTGTGATTGATCCCAACTTAGGACTTAAGATTCTTCTAAATCATCTTGAGTATGGATTCTTGGGGGAGGAGAATAAATTGCCAATTATTTTGAATTCCCACCTATCTTCTGAGCAGAAGGTAAAACTCATCGAGTTGTTACAAAAGCATAAGCAAGTTATAGCTTGGAAGATAGCAGACATCAAGGGTATTAGTCCATCCTATTGCACTCATAAAACACTGATGGAGGAGGAATTTAAGCCAGTGGTGCAGCCACAACGGAGACTAAATAGTAATCAAGCTACTTGATGCGAGAATTATATATCCAATTTTGGATAGCTCTTGGGTGAGCCTGGTTCAGGTAGTACCAAAGAAAGGAGGGACAACAATGGTTCCCAGTGAAAATAATAAGATAATTCCAACAAGAACAGTTACCGGTTGGAGGGTTTGCATCAACTACCGGAAGATAGATGATGTAACTAGAAAGGACCATTTTCCTTTGCCCTTCACTGATCAGATGTTGGAGAGATTTTCTAGGCATGAGTATTACTGCTTTTTAGATGGCCTTTTCGACTACTTCCAAATTCCTATTGCCCCAAAAGACTAAGAGAAAACTACATTCACCTGTCCATATGGGAAATTCGTATATCGAATGATGCCATTTAGATTATGTAATGCACCTGTAACTTTTCAATGGTGCATGATGGCAATCTTCGATGAGCTTATTGAGGATATTATGGAGGTGTTCATGGATGATTCTCGATTTATGGTAGCTCATTATTTAAGTTTTTTGGAAAACCTTGAGAGGGTCTTGATAAGATGTGAGGAAACAAACCTGGTACTTAATTGGGAAAAATATCATTTCATGGTTCAAGAAGGAATATGTTGGGATACACGATTTCAAGAAAGGGTATTGAGGCGGACAAGGCTAAGGTGGAAACCATTGAAAAACTATCACCCCCCACATCAGTCAAGGCCATCATAAGTTTTTTGGGACATGCAGGCTTCTATCGGAGGTTTATATGCAACTTTTCTAAGATAGCACATCCTCTAATAAGACTCCTTGAGAAGGATGTTGATTTTGTGTTTGACAAGGAATGTTTAAGATCTTTCATTAATCTTAAGGAGAAATTGACCCATGCTCCAATCATGGTAGCTCCTGATTGGAATTTCCCATTCGAACTGATGTGTGATGCAAGTGATATTGCAGTGGGGGTAGTTTTGGGTCAACACAAAGAGATGCATTTTTAGCCCATTTATTATGCAAGCAAGATATTGAACGCAGCCCAGGCCAATTACACAACTACAAAGAAAGAACTTCTAGCTGTGGTTTTTGCTTTTAACAAGTTTAGATCATATCTCATCTTGTCCTAAGTGATTGTGTATACGAACCACTCGGCTTTGAAGTATTTATTTGCCAAAACAGAAGCAAATCCTAGGCTAATTCATTGGATTTTGTTATTGCAGGAATTTAATTTGAAGATTCAAGACAAAGAGGAATCTGAAAATCTGGCAGCAGATCACCTTTTGCGCTAGGAGAACCTGACGTTGGAGAAGTTTGAAGAAGAGAACATTGATGATCATTTCCCTAATCAGCAGCTTTACGCCATGGTAAGTGAGTAAGTATTTCAACTTTTGAAGTACCTTGGTTTGCAGATTTTGCTAACTACTTTGCTGCTAGGGAACTCCCTAAAGATATGACTTTTCAAGAGAAGAAGAAATACTTTTCTGACTTGAAATATTACGTCTGGAAGGATCCTTTCTTGTTTAGGTTATGTAAAGACCACATGATCTAACATTGTATGGCATGGTTCGAAAAGATGAATATTCTTATGGGAGCCAATAGGACTGCTCAAAAGGTGCTAGAATAAGGATTTTACTGGCCAAAACTATTTAGGGATAACTATAATTTTGTGAAATGTTGTGATCATTGTCAAAGAAGTGGAAGCTTCTCCTCTCGTGATGAGATGCCCCAAAATGGAATTCTAGTGTATGAAGTCTTTGATGTATGGGGGATCAACTTTATGGGATCATTTCCTAGTTCTTTTGGTAATAAATATGTTCTTGTAGCTATAGACTATGTCTCTAAATGGCCTGAAGCCCAAGCTTTAGCAACAAATGATGCTAGGGTAGTGATGAGGTTTTTGAAAAAGTTGTTTTCTTGATTTGGTATACCAAAAGTGATCATAAGTGATAGGGGTACTCACTTTTGTAACGCTCAGCTTAAGAAAGTTTTCAAAAGGCTAGGTGTTACACATAGGTTTTCTACTCCTTACCATCCCCAAACTAGTGGCCAAGTTGAGAATACAAATAGAGAAATAAAAAGGATCCTTAAAAAACTATAGAGTGATCCCGAAAGGATTGGTCTGAAAAATTAGACAATGCTCTATGGGCTTTTATGAGTGCATTCAAAACTCCATTGGGTACTACACCATTTAGGTTAGTATATGGAAAGGCTTGTCATTTACCCATGGAAATTAACATAATGCTTATTGGACTATAAAACAGATTAACCTTGATCTAGCTAGTGTAGGTGACAGGAGAAAATTGCAGATCAATGAGCTGGATGAATGGAGATTACAAGATTATGAAAATGTAAGGACTTATAAGGAGTGGACTAAGAAATGGCATGATGCTCACATTAAGGAACATAAAGAGTTTCAAGTTGGAGATTAGGTATTATTATACAATTCGAGGCTTTAACTTTTTTCAGGTAAGTTAAAATCAAGATGGTCTGGTCCGTTTACAGTCAAAGAAGTTTTTCCCTATGGGACAGTTGAAATTCCTCACCTAGAAAAAGGGAATTTTAAGGTTAATGGGCAAAGACTTAAATTGTATTTTGGGGGGAACTTGAGTGAGTTGAAGGAGGTTTTATACCTCGAAGACTAATGATGAACCAATCCCAAATGTCCAACTGATACGACATTAAAGAAGTGTTGGGTGGGAGACAACCCACTATTTTTATTTGTTATTGATATGTGTTTCTTTAATTTTTATGTTTTTAGTTTGTTTTGTTGGTTTTTAATTCTTCTTTCACTGGTTGGTGATGTGTTACTTTGAGTTCACTTGAAATTATTGAGAAAAATTTTCTTTTGAGGGGTAATTTGAGCTTGATTTATAGACACACCCGTGTTATTGGGTGTGTCATTTATTTTCAGAGATAGTAGCTATAACATGACCAGTGACACATCCATGTCACTGGACATGTCATTTAGATGGCACCATAATAGCTACGACACGCCAATCAACATGCCCATGTCATTGGTCATGTCATTTTGGTTAAATTTGAGATTCACAGTAGCAACCACACGCCCAGTGACATGCCCATGTCACTAGCCGTGTTGATTTAATTGAGTCATAGTAGCTACAACACACCCACTGACATGCCCATGTCAATGAGCTTGTCATTTTAGTTTAGAAATAGCAGCTATGACATGCCCATAGACACGGCCGTGTCTATGGGCGTTTCCATGGGTTTTTAAGTCGTGCCCAACTTTGAATCAAACATAATTTCCTTTCTCCTCTTCCCCTCTTTTTCGATTTTCTCTTAAATCTTCACACTCTCACACTCAAAATCACATACCCATTCATCCTAGACTGGATTTTGATTCCCATTTTGTGATTTGGAGGGGATTTAATCAATTTTCCTTTGATTTTTTTCACAGTCTTCATGCTATACAGGTATACACTCTTAACTTTTGAAATTTTATTTTGCTTCTTGTGATTTTTGCTATTTCAACTCTCAATTTCTTGTGATTTGATTGAAGATCCTTTGAGCTTTGTTAATTGTTGGATTTGTTTTATTGTCTTCGATTCTTAGAGACTATTTTATTTTGTTTTGGATTTGTTTATTTTGCATAGCCATTTTTCTAGCGATTTCAAATTTTTGACTATGGGATTTTGAGTTTTATTTGAGTTTTTTGGATTTTTTGTGCTTTACTAATTGTGTTTTAAAAAATTCTCTAGTTATAATTGATTGTTGAGGCACACATTGGCACACTGTTATTGATTGTTTATGCATAGTGAGTTGGAATTCTTTATTTTTGTTACGTTGGGCTGTGGTGTTATTGACTTGTAGCAATGCCGGGTATGGAGTAGCACTACTCATCCTTCCAAGCGCAACTAGATAATGAGATACTGAGGAGGCAATGGCTCGACAAGTCTATGCTCGAGTTTTGGAGATCTTAGGGCTTTAGCCTTCGCAGCCACTGCCACCACCATACCAGCCTAGTACCTCGTGTTGACATTTCGAACGATGATGATAGTGATGATGCTAGTAGCAGATGTGATGATACCGACACTAGTAATGATTCCAGTGCCGAGCCCATGACCGACTAGTTCATTTTCATTTTTTTATTATTTATTTTATTTTACTTTCCTTTTTATTTTCTTATGGATTATTGTATGTTTAATTTTTATATTTTTATATTTGTTTATTATTATTATTATTATTATTATTATTTATGTCTTTGAACCTTTATAATTCTGTATGTCTTTTGTCTTGTAGCTCCATCAACATCATAACGCTTTTGGAACAATATTCATATATGTCGATTCAGGACATGCTAGGGCAGTTTTCTCTCTCTTTTGTTCTTTTTATTATTTTACACACATTAGGGAGAATGTGCGTCTTACGTGTGGGGGAGAGGGATATTTTATAGATTGAGCTTTTGTTTTCATTCTTGCTATTTGATGCATTTGTCTCATTTAGTTTCTTTGATTTTATTTTTTTTTTGGATTCAAGTAAACTAGATTGCTATTATAATATGAAGTGAAACGGTTCCTCTTTTTATTAAAATAATGTTTGATTTAATGAAAGACAATTCCTTGTTGAAGTTGATTCAGTTTTCTTAATTTATTGCTTAAGACTAAATGTGATAGTTTGAATTGGTTAGCTGATTGATGAGAGTTGTACATCTGAAGTTTAAAACCTTAGTTACATTTTTTAGCATATCCCAATTCTTTAGATACTTGAGTCGAACTTAGTATGACATCTTTATTATCTTAAGTTCCTAACCACTTTAAAAATATATATATATAAATAAATTAAAATAATTTTTCAAGAGCTTTGAAAATTTATCCCTATTTTGCTAATTTTAACTCTTAAATTGAAACAAATGAGTTAGAATCATGAATAGTGCTAGTAGCCATTTGAATGGTGATTCTAACTGAGTAATCGGGGGTCAGCATCACAAATGTTTACCTTCGCGTCCAAAAGTTAGTATCAGTTCAAACAAGTCGGGCTCCTTTTGAAAAGAAAAAAATAATGTTTCACGCATTGCATTTTATGAAGGGGTCAAAGATCTTAAGAGAAAAACTTACACTTTCTTACTTCGTTCATGACTTTTGAGTTCTTGGAATTTTATGCTCAATCTTTTAACTCTGAATTTTTAGAATTTAGATTTTTTAGATTTTTGTTTTGAAACTTCTTAATTTAGCTATCATAATTGAGATTTAGTTTTTGTGTGAGAATGTTGGGTTTTCTAATTCAAGTATTCTAAAACTTTTATTTTCTTTGAATTTAGAAGGGTCCTTCATTTCTGCCTATTATAGTGATTTGGTTTGCTTGAAGACAAGCAAAAACTCAAGTGTGGGGAAATTTGATAAATGTATAATTGATGATATTTTTGTCCCTATTTCTTAATATATTTATTGTCAAATTGAGTTTAATTTATTTGTTCAAGTGTTTATTAGGGTTGATTCTAGGAAATTTTGACAAGTTGGGACCTTAAGGTTATTTAGGCTGGAATCACAAATGAAAGATAAGGGAAAAAGCTATTTTGGGCAAATTCTTCAATTGACACACCCAGTGACATGGGCCTAACAGTGGCTGTGTCATTCAACTGCTTTAAAGAAGCTTTGACATGCCCAGAGGCATGGGCATGTCATTGAACGTGCCATTGCTCCTGACTTACAGAAGTTATTGTGAGCAAGGATTTTCGCCCCCACTCCCGATGGAATGGTTCTTGCAACTTCGACACTATTTAGGCTCAGGGCCTTAGAAAACACGAGCATAAGCCCGAAGAAAATAGAGTTGCCACCCGGATAGATCGGGAAAAAGAAAGGGGCGGATGACTCGATTCCTAAGGAATCCCCAACCCCCTAATGGGTTCAAAAAGTTCAGTACATGTGGGGAAGGTGAGAAACGGCCCAGCACCCCCACAACACCCGGTTTATTAGAACCGACCTCCTTTGCAGGTCTTAATATTATAAAATTCTTAAGTATAACAGCATTATCCATATTGCATGCAACAATTAAAATAAAGCATCATTATATTAAAATCAAAGCAATGTCCAAACAATACAAATAAATGGACACCCATCCGAGGATGGAATCATGTCCTTACATCGCCCATGTCCAAATCTAAATGGGACACCCACCGAAAGGTGGAAATGTGTCCTCTACATTGGTCCAAAAACTTTAAAATAATTTAAATTACATAATATTTAACTAATAAGGTACCCACAAAGTGGAAACATACCTCTTAAAATTTTAGAAGTAAGGCAAATAAAAGAATATTCGATTATCTAATTATAAATAAAAAGCAAACCATTCATAAAATAAAATAAACCATTCATCATTAACATATAACAAATCACATAATCAAACAAATAAATAAAATTAGAATTCAATCCATTAAATAAATAAAGTTAAGGTTTAAGATTTAGGATTTAGGAAATTAGGGTTATGGGATTTAAAGTTTTAGAGTTTTTGGTTTTATTTATGGCTTTAGGCTACTGGGGGTACTAGATGTTGTTTTTATGATTTCTAAATTTTAGTTTTGAAGAATTAAGGTTTTGGCATTTAGAATTAGTGTTTTAAAGAATTAGGGTTCGGGAAAAAGGATTTAGGATTTTTGTCAAAACATGATTATTATAAAACTCTAAGACTATTTTAACATGGATTTTTGATAAATGCTTATATGTAATATATCAACTAGGCATTTAAAACATTATTTGAATAATCTAATACCATAGTGATTTAATGGAATAGGCTACTGTAATGATAATAAATAATAATTGATTAAGGTTTTAACTAAATAAGTTAGGATTTAATTTAAATTAGAATTAGGATTTCTAGGAAAACTATCACTATCATATTCAATTTTGAAGGAGGAGGCTACTGTGAAGATTTTGGAAAACAGATTATTATTGTTTTTAGAAAAGTGTAATTAGGGTTTGTGATTTTAAAAATATGTGTTACGGGCATTAAGGCATTAGGATTTTGGAAAAAACTCTTTCTAGGGTTTTTAAATAAAGTTTGGATAATAAGCATAACCATTGATCAAGTAACAAAAATATGCATGCTTGAACAATTTATCAAATTGTATGACGAAGTTATTGTGAATATAAGCAAAGAAATAAAGATTTAAACCTCCATTGTTGGTTCTACCACAATCTTTGAATTCTGGTTGAACAATAATAAAGACAGTGTAGGCTGCCTTTGATGGATTGGTGTTGCTTCCTCACTACCTCTTGCTTCTTCAAAGTTTTCTTTTGGCCGAAAGAATTCAAGAGTCCCAAGTCCGGTTAAAAATTTCAACTCCAGAATTTTTTCTTTTTTCTTCTGTGTTTTAATGTTGTATTTATAGGAAAAATAAAAAACCTACTTTTAAATGTCTAAGGAAATAAAAACCATTTAGGAAAATGAAAAACCAAATAGAATTCGATTTTGAAAAAAACTGCACTGGCAAAAATTGTTGCGGCCTACGGGCGGGCTAGCTATGAGAACCTGTGAGAATTGTGTGCAAGCGGGCGCGGGCCAGCCAATTCGCAGCAGGAATTTCCTGGGGCGAATTGGCCCAAGCCAATTCATCTTCGGCGATGAAAATTTTTTGTCACCGATTCTTTCGTCGCTGATTTTTTTTATGTTATTATTTTTTTACTGTTACTGTTTTTTATTTTTATTAAAAGTAAATATTATAAGTAATAAATATTAAAATAAATATTATTTAATTAAAATACCATAAAAATTATTTTAGACTGTTATAAAAATATTGGACTGAACCGGGCCAAACATTAAGGGTCTACAACTATGACATGCCCAATGACATGGGCATGCCCCTAACCATGTCCCTAATTCAGCACTACACTAGCAACGACATGCCCAAGGACATGGGCATGTCACTGTCCATGTCATTAAAGCTCGAAACAGCACCGTTGACACACCTACAGACACAGGCGTGTCCATGGGCGTGTCAGGCAAAAATCTCTGGGCTATTAAATCTAAGCTAAAGGGCAAATTAGGGATCTAGTTTTATTTTTAGAGCTAACCTCCTGAGAAAAAGAGAGTTTTTGGCAGCTAAGAGTAAAGGTGAAGATCCAATTCATGCCAGATTTAATCCAAGATTCGAGGATTGAAGTCAAGAAACACAAATTATTCATTATGGATTGTTTGAATTCTTTTACTTATTTCCTCTTTTTTGGTTTTATGGTTATGAACATGAGCTAAATTTTGTCTATCTAGATATTGATGAACCCTAGCTTTATTGTATGGATTGAATAGTTCTTATTAAATTAAATCATTTGATTGAGTTGTTTTATCCTTTCGATTTTTAATTCCTTATTTCCATTTGATAATAGAATGCTTATTGGTTGGTTGCAATTTTCATATTATTGACTTGAGAAAGATTGATATGAATAAAATTTTCATTAGGATTGAGGGTTGATTGGAGTGCTAGAGATAGACTTACAAGACCCTTTGGTTCAAAGTTCCTTATTCTTATTGTAAGATCTAGTTAATCATGCTTGAAAAGAGATTCCTAGCATTCTACTTAGTGATTAGGGATTAATTCACTGGAGAGAGGTTTTAATCTAATTTAGGGGAATGTTGATTCAACTCTACTATTTGATTTAATTGAATTGATATTCATAAATGCTTTTTATAGCTAGGGGGATTCAATATCTGGATAGTATCTTTAACATCAACTTTTGTTGCACAACATTCAATTTTTCTTTGCTTTAATTTATTTAGTAATTCATCTTTTGTTTTAATCACCACACAAACTATTGATTCACTAAACAACAGTTGAAATTTGCACTAATATTTGACCTTGTCCCCAGTGAAACGATATCTTACTTACTATTTTATTACTTGCGAGACCTGTGTACTTGCGATAATACTGGGATAGTGATGAGATCATTTTATACCTGTTTTTAGTATGAATTTCTATTTGTTTTTAGTTAATGTTTCATTTGATTTTTGTTTAAAGTTGGTTTTAAGTGTTTGTTTTAGGTTAAAGTGGAAAATATCCCTTGGATGGTCAAAACAATGAAGAAAGAGCATGAATCAAGCAAGACATGGCCAAGCCAAAGCAATCTTGGCTGTGTCACTCAAAAGAAGTGCAAGAAAGTAGCTGACACGCCCAAGAGACACGGCCAAGCCACTGGCCGTGTCTCACCCAAGAAGTAAAACCAAAGAAACCAAGCAAAGAATGAAAGAAAAGAAGCAGAAGCTGACACTGGCAAGTGACACGGCCAAGCTAGTGGCCGTGTCACATGACACGACCACAAGCTTGGCCGTGTCCCATCTTGAGCCAAAGAACAAAAACTGAGCAAAATGAAGAACAGAAGGTGACACAACCAAGTGACACGGCCAAGCCACTGGCTGTGTCACCCCATGAGACCAAAGAGAAAAGAAAGAAAAGAAGGAAGGCAGTGATGGACACGGCCAACTAGCTTGGCCGTGTCTCAAGGAGAAATGAGAGACACGGCCAAGCCACTCATGGCTTGGCCGTGTCACCTATAAAAACCTTGATTCTTTTGCATGAATTGGGAGACAAGTGGGTGACAAGGACTTTGCTTTTGCCATTAAAGAAGAGAAAAGCTTGCCTAATTGATGGAAAGAAAGATTAAACAAAGAGAAAGTGGGAGACAATGGAGAGTGGTGTGAGTTGGAAGCATGGGCTTGAGCTTTGGAGGGAAATAAAAAGAGAAGAGGAGGAAGAAGAGGGAGTTGCAGGAGACAAAGAACAAAGGCAGAGAATAGAGGTTTGAGAGGAGTAGGTTTGGGCATACACATTGTGGGCAAGGAGGGAGTGACACTTTCCTTGACTCTTCATCTTCATCCTCCATTTCTATCCTCTCCACCATCTCCATCTTCCATTGGCAAGCTCTTGGAGATTGAAGAAGCTACATTGAAAGGGATTTTTCTAATGTCTCTCTTATTTCATTTTGTTGTTATTGTTGTTGTTGTTGTATTAAGAGTATTGAACATGAGCTAATTCATTCTCTATCTAGATGTTGATGAACCCTAGCTTATTTGTATGGATTGAATTGATGGAGTTGTTTTATTCTTATGATGCTTAATGATTTATTTCCAATTGATAATATCATGCTTATTGATCGATTGCCATTTTCATATTATTGACTTGAGAAAGCTTGATATGAATTGAATACTCATAAGGGTTGAGGATTGATTGGTGTACTAGAGATAGACTTATAAGATCCTTTGGTTTATAGTTCCTTTTCTTAATGCATGATCCATTTAATTGTGTTTGAGAAGAGATTTCGGCACTCTAGTTAGTGATTAGGGATTAATTCACTCGAGAGAGGTTTTAGTCTAAGTTAGAGGAATACCAATTCAACTCTATTATGTGATGTAATTGTGGCTAGGGGGATTCAATATCTGGATAGTATCATTATCATCATTTCTTTTTACACAACACTCAATTTATCTTTACTTTCATTTAATTAAGTTAATTGTCTTTAACTACAAAACTTCACACAAAAATATTAATTTGCTAAACAATAGTTAAGATTTGCACTAGTACTTGGCCTTGTCCTCAGTGGAATGATAACTCACTCACTACTCTATTACTTGGGCGACCCGTGCACTTGCGGTATTGCTATAGCACTAGGCGCAATGCACCAAGTTTTTGGCGCTGCTGCCGGGGACAATGTTTTCAATACTAGTAATATAATTAAGACTGTTGATTTAGTTTTATTTTTTTTATCAAGAATGTTTGTTTATTTTCTTTTAATTGTTTGTTGTGTTTGAATTTATTCCTTTTTGATTGTTTGTTTGTTTTTCTTTAATTTGTTAAGTGTTCTTTGTCTGTAAAGATGCAGTTTTCACAGTACGGGGGAGTTTATGATAGGGACTATAATTCTAACATGGTATGTGCAGCATGTGGCAATGCAGGACATAGTGCCAATACATGTTCATTTGGTTTTGAATGGTACCAAGAATGGCACGAGGAAGAATATGACTACCAAAGTTTCCAGCAAATGGGAGGTAATGACACATATTTCAATTCTTATAATCCAAGCTTGGAAAGCCACCAAAATTTTTCTTAGGAAAACCTACAGTACATTCCACCTCAAGAATTTTTTCAGCCTTACCAGAGAGGTCCTTACTTTCAAGAAGAATTTTCAAACCAAGACCACCTTAAGGAATTCACATTGGAGGATAAGTTAAATGCCTATATTCAAAAACTCACGATGAATAAAGATTACCTTGAGGAACCCACTTTGGAGGAAAGATTGAATGCCTTCAATCAAAATAGCCCACAAACTGTAGATCAACCTAAGAAACCCACTTTGGAGGAAAGATTGAATCGCTTCATTCAACATACCAAGAAATTTCAAGCTCAATGCAAGCAATACATAGTGGAAGATAAGTTGAGGTTTGAATCTTTACAAGAAACACAGAAGAGGTTGGACGCTCTAACTAGGCAGCTAGCACACAACCCTAAGCATACCAAAAGGAGGAATCTCCTAGCCAATTGGAGCAAATCTAGGTAATCACAAATTTGAGGAGTGAACAGGTGATATATAACAATTTTTGTGATTCTTTTGATGTAGGGACTAATCAGGAAGATAATGGCGAGGAGATACTACCCAACATGGAGGAGCCAAGCCAATCAATTGAGGAGGAAAATTTGGAGGCATCAACCTCACCCAAGTTGCATGAAACTTCTAATCCTTATAGACCATCAAGTCCATTTCCAAGTAACTTGAAGGATGAGAAGCAAGGTATGCAACTTTCTGACATCTATGACATGCACTCCCAAGGAGATATTGAAAATAAGCTTGAGATGGGTATGTCCTTAGAAGAAGAACATGAAATGCCCAATTTAGAACTTGAGGAGTGTAAACTAATTTTAGATGTTGAGGTTGTTGAGAGGGGACTTGACATTGTTAAAATAGATGAGAAAGTGATTCAACCAACCTTGGTTGAATTTCAAGAGTCACGAAAAGTCATCCCTTCTACTTTGGTAAGGAAGAGGAAAAATCTGATATGCCCATGTTGCACAAAGACAAAACTTATTACCACATTCCTATAGCACTGGAGGATCACCCCGAGGCAACCTTCACATGTCCCTTTGGGACAATTTCTCTTCAAGGAATAATATTTAGGGATTGACATACATTGGGCACATTTCAATGTTGCATGTTGTTCATCCTCTCAGTCATGGGCTGCAACTGCATTATGGGTGGAAGGAGCCCTATACATCATATATGGGAACGATGGAAATCAGGTTTCATCTAAACTCTCTTATAGTTTATGCATGCTCACATTGAGGTCAATGTGAAATTTTAAGTGTGGGGTGCATTTTGTGTTTTGTGTTTTCATTTTTAATTGCATTTTGTGTTTTGTGTTTTTAATTTTAATTTATTTTTGTGTTAGTTTAGGTAATGTTTTTCATGTTTTCTTTGAATAAATGAATTTTGGAAAGTTTAATTGTTATAAATTGTTAATAGATGACTTTTGAATTCTTAAAGCATGAATTTGAGAATTGAGTAGAATTGGTGCTTATTGTCAATTTTGTTGGTTTTTCCTTGCACAACCTTTAACCTAGTGAGAAATTGAGCCATCAACTTATTATTCTTTTTGTGTGTGGACATCTTTGATTGATAACTTGCTAGAACTTGCTTTGACATGCATTTTAAGATTACATAAAAATTTCAATTAGGCATCAAGATGATTAAGGCAATTAGGTGAACCCACTTTGGCTTAAAAAGACCAACCCTACATTCAACCTTAGTTAGCCAATTTTGAGCTTATTTTATTTTCCCTTTATTTCTTTTTCACAACAACATTAGCTTGAACCTTGTTGTTTTAACTCTTACCCTTTCATTAGGTCAAGAGCATGTTAAGAGCGTTTACAATCGAGTGTTGTGTTGAATTAAGTGTGGGGTTAAATTTAGAAAGTTTAAGATTGCAAAGCAAAATAGAAATATATATATATATATAAACAATGAAAAAAATCAAGTAAAAAAAAGGAAAAAAATTTAATGAGAATAATTATTATTCTTGTCGAAAGGGTTGGAATATGTTTGGAATAATCATTGCAAGATGTAAGAAGTGAGTTCCCTTGAAAAGTTCTTTAATGTCAAGGGGTAGATAAGAGGAAGGTATTTTGGGATCGTTGGGTTATACATATGATTAGTTACTTCATTCTTGAAGTGATCTTGAACTTAATGATTAGGCTCACATTTCATAAATGTCATGCCTTTACCTTAACCCCATTACAACCCAATAAAAGACCTTTTGATTGATGCTTGATTGTAATTAAGTGGTGGAGATTTGATAGATAAGTAAGCCTATGGCAATAATCTTTCATTTATTGTTATGAGTGTAAACACCACCTTGATCAAACACTTTCTAAGAGTTGGTGTGGGAGTGACAACATAGGTTATGCATGGAAAGCCACTAAATTGTATTGGTATTAATTTTGTTCGATTTGATATTGATTGCGGATTTAGGGATAGGGAAGTCTTGATGTATTTTTATAACTCTTGAACTTGACAAAATTTTTGTGTTTAGTTTGTTTTGATTTTAGCCTTGCTTGGGGACAAACAAAGAATTAAGTGTGGGGTATTTGATGAGATCATTTTATACCTATTTTTAGTATGAATTTCTATTTGTTTTTAGTTAATGTTTCATTTAATTTTTGTTTAAAGTTGGTTTTAAGTGTTTGTTTTAGGTTTAAGTGGAAAATATCCCTTGGATGGTCAAAATAATGAAGAAAGAGCATGAATCAAGCAAGACATGGCCAAGCCAAAGCAAGCTTAGCCGTCTCAATCAAAAGAAGTACAAGACAGTAACTGACATGCCCAAGAGACACGGCCAAGCCACTGCCCGTGTTTCACCCAAGAAGCAAAACCAAAGAAACTAAGCAAAGAATGAAAGAAAAGAAGCAGAAGCTAACACTGGCAAGTGACATGGCCAAGCTAGTGGTCGCGTCACATCACACGGCCACAAGCTTAGCCGCATCCCATCTTGAGCCAAAGAACAAGAACTGAGCAAAATGAAGAATAGAAGGTGACACACCCAAGTGACACGGCTAAGCCACTGGCCGTGTCACATGACACGGCCAGGAGCTTAGCCATGTCACCCCATGAGACCAAAGAGAAAAGAAAGAAAGGAAGGAAGGCAGTGATGGACACGGCCAACTAGCTTGGCCGTGTCCCAAGGAGAAATGAGAGACACGGCCAAGCCACTCATGGCTTGGCCGTGTCACCTATAAAAACCTTGATTCTTTTGCACGAATTGGGAGACAAGTGGGTGACAAGGACTTTGCCTTTTCCATTAATGAAGAGAAAAGCTTGCCTAATTGATGGAAAGAAAGATTAAACAAAGAGAAAGTGGGAGATAATGGAGAGTGGTGTGAGTTGGAAGCATGGGCTTGAGCTTTGGAGGGAAATAAAATGAGAAGAGGAGGAAGAAGAGGGAGTTGAGTTCTTGGCAGAGGTTCTGCTGGAGGTTTTTGCAGGAGACAGAGAATAGAGCTAGAGAAGAGAGGTTTGAGAGGAGGAGGTTTGGGCATACACGTTGTGGGCAAGGAGGGAGTGACACTTTCCTTGACTCTTCATCTTCATCCTCCATTTCTATCCTCTCCACCATCTCCATCTTCCATTGGCAAGCTCCTGGAGATTGAAGAAGCTACATTGAAAGGGGTTTTTCTAATGTCTCTCTTATTTCATTTTGTTGTTATTGTTGTTGTTGTTGTATTAAGAGTATTGAACATGAGCTAATTCATTCTCTATCTAGATGTTGATGAACTCTAGCTTATTTTTATGGATTGAATTGATGGAGTTGTTTTATTCTTATGATGCTTAATGATTTATTTCCAATTGATAATATCATGCTTATTGATTGGTTGGCATTTTCATATTATTGACTTCAGAAAGCTTGATATGAATTGAATACTCATAAGGGTTGAGGATTGATTGGAGTACTAGAGATAGACTTACAAGATCCTTTGGTTTATAATTCCTTGTTCTTAACGCATGATCCATTTAATTGTGTTTGAGAAGAGATTCCGTCACTCTACTTAGTGATTAGGGATTAATTCACTCGAGAGAGGTTTTAGTCTAAGGTAGAGGAATGCCAATTCAACTCTATTATGTGGTGTAATTGTGGCTAGGGGGATTCAATATCTGAATAGTATCATTATCATCAATCCTTTTTACACAACACTCAATTTATCTTTACTTTCATTTAATTAAGTTAATTGTCTTTAACTACAAAACTTCACACAAAAATATTAATTTGCTAAACAATAGTTAAGATTTGCACTAGTAATTGGCCTTGTCCTCAGTGGAATAATAACTCATTCACTACTCTATTACTTGGGTGACACGTGCACTTATGGTATTACTATAGCACTAGGCGCGATGCACCAAATAGCACAGATGCTCCATCACAGGCAAAATGCCAAAACCCTTAGATGTAGTCTTTGTCCCACTCTATCCTTAGTAACCTCCCAAATTTCAGCAATAAGTACACATAAGTTTACTTTATTGTCCCTCACTATGAGGGAAGCTTCAACATCACTCAAATTGAGCAACCTCTGAACAACATGAAAATAACCAGTATGATGCTCAGAAATTGCCAATTTAGACTGAGTGCTACAACCTAAAATAACACTAAATTCCTCAAAAGTGGGACACATCTCCTCCATAATAACCCCAAATCTAAACACATGATCCACATGATCCCAAAATTTCAAGCAAGCTTGAATAAAATCATTGCTAAGTTCACTCCTCTTAAGGTAATAACTAGTGCAATACCATATTTGAGAAGGTTAATTTTACCTAGTTTATCCAAATGGGTGGTTCAGAGATGCAAAGAATGATAAAAAAAAGTTCCATAGTAGCACAATCTGTTAGAAAAATTTATAGGATAAACCTTAGAAAATCATGTGAAAAACTGCAAAAGTCAGAAAGAGCAGATTAGATATAGGTGGGAAGCCCTATCCAAATCCTATGCGGATAGGTAGCGCGTTGTGCAGTGTCCTTGCAGTGTGACGCCGTGTGGCGAGCAGTTAAAAAAAAAATAATAATAATAATAAATAGTTATTTGAAGGTTAGTTGAAGTATTGGAGGAAGTATAGGTGTTGTATATACCTATTATATACATAGTATATACACATCAAATATTTATTATATATGTTAGATACATATTATATTATTATATATACATGATGTATAATTAAGGTATACATAGAATGCACACTATATATATAAGTAAAAAAAATACACATTACATATACATAATATATACATGATATATCCCTATTGTATATATGATGTATGCATAGAATACAAATTACATACACATTATATGCATGTAGATAAAAATATACATAATATATAAGTAAAATATATTAGACATGTACATATACATAAAATATACCACATATATATATCAAGTATATGTTGATGGTGGAAAAAGTGATAATAATAATAATAATAATAATAATAATAATAATAATAATAATAATAATAATAATAATAATAATAATAATAAGAGAAGAGAAAAAAGTCAAAGAAGGAAATAAGTTGATTGGTTGGAATTATTTAAATTAATTAATTATTATGTATTTATGGATGGAAAAGTGATAAGTATGATAATAAATAAAAAAAAATAAGAAAGTAAAAAAGAGGAAAGAAATACTTGGTGAAAATAAAAGGAAAACAAATAAATAAATAAATAAATAATTATATTAATATATAAGGTTAGTAAATAAAGAAAGAAATGAAAAAAAAATTGCCATCTTCTTCTTCTTCCATGTCTAAAGCATGAGTGAAGAGAAAAAGAAGGAGAGAGAGGATTTCTTCCAAGCACATCAAATTTCACCAAAATTTTTAAAGAATCAAGTTGAATTTTAAAGAAAAATCAAGGAAACAAGTAAGTAAATGATGTTAGGATTATGTTTTGAATGTCTAGAGAGAGAAAGTTGATTAAAAATTGTTAAAATGAATAGAAATGATGTTAAAATGATGAGTATATGATGAAATATTGGTTGGTTGTTTGAAATGAGCTTAAATGATGAAAGTGTGAGTGGGGATTTTTGCCCCCACTCCTGGTGGAATGGTTCTTGTGACTTCGGCACTGTTTACGCTCGGGGCCTTAGAGAACACGGACCTAAGTCTGGAGAAAATGGAGCCGCCACCCGGACGGGCCGGGAAAAAGAAAGGGGTGGATGACTCGATTCCTAAGGAATCCCCAACCCTTAATGGGTTTGGAAAGTTGGGTACGTGTGGGGAAGGTGAGAAATAGCCCAGTACCCCCACAATGCCCGGTTCATTGGAACCGGCCTCCGTTACAGGTCTTAACACTATAAACTTCTTAAATATAACAACATTATCCATATTACACACAATAATTAAAAGAAAGCATCAATATATTAAAATCAAAGCAAGGTCCAAGTAAAACAAATAAATGGACACCCATCCGAAGATGGAAACATGACCTTACATCACATGCCTAAATAGGACACCCACCGAAAGGTAGAAACACGTCCTTTACATAGGTTCTAAAATAGAAAAGCAAATTAAATTACATGATATTTAACTAATGAGGTACCCACCAAGTGGAAACATACCTCTTACAACGTTTGGAAATCTAAATAAATTGATAAAAGTAAATACTCATTCATCATACATAAATTATTCATCAAAGGTATTAAATATCAATTGAAAGTAAACATCCATGATAAATAAAATGAACCATGCATTGAACCTAAATAAATTAAAGCATATAAAATAAATCAAAACATGCTCAAATATGGAATTAAATTAGGTAAATAAAAATCCAAATTATAGCTACTCTTTTCCATTTAGGATCCTTTATTTCATATGTTTAGGGTTTTGGATTTTTGAATTTAAGCTACTGTGAATTTTTAAAGAATTAAAATATATTAAGGATTTTATGTTTTAAAAGGTTGATAAGACACTTTGATTAAACAAATTAAGGTTTGAATGGTGAAATCATGAAACTAGGGTTTTGGACAGTTTAAAATACTTTTGATTTGTGGTTTTAAATGATGATTTCAAGCTTACTGTGTAAAATTGAAATATTTGTGGTTTTATGGTTTTTAAAGTTTTAAAGGATTAAAGTTTAGAAAAAGTTAGGGTTTAAGGTTTTGAAGGGGTTAAAGTTTACTATTTTAGGTTTGGAAGTTCAATTTGGGTTTAGTATTTTTAAAATTAGGGTCTCGGTGATGCATGAAGCTTTTGGAATTTGAAAATCAATTTGATATTTTTATGAGGTTTTATGAAAGTAATTAAAGTTTTTATAAATAAAAAAGATGTTTTTTAAGCCTTTTTAAAAGAAACAGAATTTTAATTTAAGGTTTTGAAAAGAAACATGTTAAATTAGGGTTTTAAGCTTTTGATGAAACAAAAGTAGCAATTGTAAGTTTTTTTTGGAAAACAAAGCAACTAAATAGTATTTTTAACTTTAGAAAAACTAAATTAAAGGTTCTGGGATTTTTTTCCTTTGATAAATTAAGCTACTGTAAACAAAAAGAATTTAGAATTCAAACCTTCTTTCGTGGGGTTGCACCAAAATTGCTTCTTGGATCAATCAAATAAAAAACAGTTGATACCTTTGATGAATTGCTGAATTGATTTTCGGCTCCCCAAAAATCATCTTGGTTCCACTACTTTCCTTCATGGATTCGGTTTCAAAATCTCCAATTTCGTCCTCCAATTTCTGATAACTTTTCCTCCCTTTTGTGTTGTTATTTATAGAGGGTTTTTTTATTGGTTTTTCCTAGTTACTCACGGCATACCATATTTAATAAGAAAAGGAAACCAAAACCTAATTGTATTAGGTTTCGGAAAATTTGCGTCGGAAAATTTCGCTAGCGAAAAAAACTACTGCAGAAAAATTGCGTTGGCAAAAAAATTTGCCGCAGGAAAAAGTGCACTGGAAAAAAAAATCTTCCACAGTTGGCTGCAGCAGTGGGCGGGGAATAGGCCTGTTGGCCATTTCGCCCGCAGGAGTTCCTGCGGGCGAAATGGCCCATAGCCAAGCCCGCTGGAATTTTCGACGATGATTTTTTTGTCGTCGATTTTTCTGTCGCCGATTTTTATTTTTATTTTTTTATTTTTATTAGTTTATTTTTATTTTTTATTAATAAAAATTAGATAATAAAGCAAAAATTATTTAATTAATATAACAAAAATTATTTTGGACCAATTAAACTATATTAGACAACACAAAAATTATTTTGGACAAAACCGGACTGGGTTAAAAATTAAGAGTCTACAGTTTGCCCCCTGCTTGAATGATCTGAAACTTTAGTGAAAGAAAGTGAAAAGCAACAAGACTTAATTTTTGAAATGGTGGAGGTTTTGGGTTCTGGACCCGATTCGAGTTCTAGACTTAAGGATAATTCTAGGTTCTGGACCTAAGAAAAATTTGGGTTCTGGACCCGAGCTAAGTTCTGGACATAGAAACAAATTCTAGGTTCTGGACATAAGGAAAATTTGGGTTTTGGACCCAAGCTAAGTTCTGGACTGAGAAATAATTCTAGGTTCTGGACCTAAGGAAAATTTGGGTTCTGGACCAGAGCTAAGTTCTGGACTTAGAAACAAACTCTAGGTTCTGGACCTAAGGAAAATTTGGGTTCTGGACCCGGTTCGAGTTCTGGACTCAAGGATAATTCTAGGTTCTGGACCTAAGGAAAATTTGGGTTTTGGACCCGAGCTAAGTTCTGTACTTAGAAATAATTCTAGGTTCTAGACCTAAGGAAAATTTGGGTTCTGGACCCGAGCTAAGTTCTGGACTTAGAAACAAATTCTAGGTTCTGGACCTAAAGAAAATTTGGGTTCTGGACTCGATTCGAGTTCTGGACTCAAGGATAATTCTAGGTTCTGGACATAAGGAAAATTTGGGTTCTGGACCCAAGCTAAGTTCTGGATTTAGAAATAATTCTAGGTTTTGGAACTAAGGAAAAATTTGGATTCTGAACCCAAGCTAAGTTCTGGACTTAGAAACAAATTCTAGGTTCTGGACCTAAAGAAAATTTGGGTTTTGGACCCAAGCTAAGTTCTGGACTGAGAAATAATTCTAGGTTCTGGACCTAAGGAAAATTTGGGTTCTGGACCAGAGCTAAGTTCTGGACTTAGAAACAAACTCTAGGTTCTGGACCTAAGGAAAATTTGGGTTCTGGACCCGGTTCGAGTTCTGGACTCAAGGATAATTCTAGGTTCTGGACCTAAGGAAAATTTGGGTTTTGGACCCGAGCTAAGTTCTGTACTTAGAAATAATTCTAGGTTCTAGACCTAAGGAAAATTTGGGTTTTGGACCCGAGCTAAGTTCTGGACTTAGAAACAAATTCTAGGTTCTGGACCTAAAGAAAATTTGGGTTCTGGACTCGATTCGAGTTCTGGACTCAAGGATAATTCTAGGTTCTGGACATAAGGAAAATTTGGGTTCTGGACCCAAGCTAAGTTCTGGATTTAGAAATAATTCTAGGTTTTGGAACTAAGGAAAAATTTGGATTCTGAACCCAAGCTAAGTTCTGAACTTAGAAATAATTCTAGGTTCTGGACCTAAGGAAAATTTAAGTTCTGGGCCCGGTTCGAGTTCTGGACTCAAGGATAATTCTAGGTTATGGACCTAAGGAAGATTTGGGTTCTGGATCCGGTTCGAGTTCTGTACTCAAGGATAATTTTAGGTTCTGGACCTAAGGAAAATTTGGGTTTTGGACCCGAGCTAATAATTTTTTATTTCAAAAAGTTTGGCTAATTTTTATGCATATGTCTTCTTATTGCCCCTGGGTGTAAAATTATTTATATACCCACAATTATTTGAATGATTAAAATGAATAATTGAATTTACTGTTTATTTATTGTGCACTAACTATTCATATACTATTTACTATTTATAAATAGTAAATTAACTATTCATAAATAGTATCAAATAGTATTTAATATTGGAAATAGTATTTTTACTATTCATCAATTGTAATACTATTTATAAATATAAAATATACTATTTATCAATAGTAACACTAGTCATAAATAGTGAAATTTACTATTTATTAATAGTGAAGTTACTATTCATGAATAGTAAAATATACTATTCATCAATAGTAAACTATTAATGAATAGTAAAATTTACTATTTTTACTATTTATAAATAGTAAAATTTACTATTCATGAATAGTTTTGAATTTTTTTTTTGCTTGTCGTTCCTCTATAAAAAGCCACCATTCCTTCATTTTATTTTACAATTTCAATTTCAATTTCGTAATTCTCTCAAATTTCTTTTCAATTTTAGCATATATTTTTCAAAAATAATGCATGCTTCGAGGTCAGGGATTTATTCTAATGCCGAGTTATTGGAGTTTATTCAGCATCATGAAGATGAAAATTTAGATATACTGGCCGGGATGCCGCTCCATCGCAGTTCCAATCCAAAGAGCGAGGTAATTATTTTTTTTTCTTTCTGTTTTGCGCTCTTTTCTTTCTTTTTTTGTTTTTTTTTCATATATATTTTTATACTTTGTTGTTATTATTTGTTATTGTGAAAAATTAATTAATTTAAGTTGATGGAATAATATGTACTTACTTGGTATTAACTTACCTGGGTCTATTTTAGCATGATCATTGCGTTGTTCAGGCTGGATGGTGTATTTACAAAGCCCGATAATGGTATGATGTAGTGCCTTCTTAGGTAAGGCGGATTATCTGATATTGCGGCTTTGAGCAGTTCATCTTACAATTGCCATCCGGGGAATATCAGATTGACCGGAGCGTAGTCCAGCCGCTTGTAGAGCGATGGCTGGATACAACCCACACTTTTCACTTCCCATTGGAGAGATGACAATTGGTCCGGTCGATTTTACTGCCATTACCGGCCTTCGATATGATGGTGTTCTGGTTCCTCTGACCAATGATATTTTAACATTTGAAGAAATTCAGGAATTAATTGGTATGGAACCATCATATAAAGGACCTTTTAAGATAAAAATCGAGCCAATTCGTAGTTATTGGATGAACTACGAAGGACGGGTTGGCAGAGTCATGGCCGAACAGTATGCTCGAGGATTTTTATTATATTTGCTCGGATCTACCATCTTATGCAGCACTGAATCCTCCATTCACTTGTCAGTGTTGAGTGCCCTTTCTTATATCAGAATGGTACCATCTTCTGGTTGGGGTGAAGCTAGTCTCGTGTGTCTTTATCATGGTCTTGATAAGCTTTGCCGAAATAAGAAGTCTTTTGTCAGCTTGATGGCGGTTGTCGAGGTATTCTTTCTTCCACTAGTGTCATTTCTACTCTTTTCTTGCTTGAATGTGGTCTTTATTGTTATTGTAGGTATGGGCATAAGAACATAACCTCGTGAGGGTACCCGGTATTTCCCGAGAGAGAGTCAGGTATCCGAGATTAAATTTCTAGTTGTCTGATCATGTGGACGTTCCCGGCTCTCATCACGTGCATACTCACCGCTATGTGTTGAGCTGCTTAACCTGGGACCAAGTAAGATAACATTAGTATGCTTTAAATTTATGTAAAAGCTTACTTACCTTATGTTATTTTGCAGGTGAATTTGGCCTAGTGGAGCCCAGAAGAGCGAGCAAACTGGTCTCCTTTGATGAGGGCTGCACTGTCTTTCCAACATTCTCGCCGAATTATTGCTGGCCCAGTGTCTAGTGGCTGGTTTCTCGGGGGACATAGTTTATGAATGGTTTCTCGATCCAGAGCAGTGGAGGTTTTCGATGCAAAACCTGGAATATACTTTAAATATTACTTTAAATATTATGTCGATGCCGGAGGATGCATGGTGGTCGGCCCGGTATGGTTATGATGCCGAGCCATTTCTCCATTTACCGGGTCCATTTTATGCCCGTTTTATTCAAATAAGACTCTTGAACTTTGATGTATCTCTTGTCGGTGTGCGTAAGATTTCAGATGAAAATGAGGGTAGAGATGAGGAGGAACATCACGGAGATGCAGGAGAGTCTGTTCCACATCTCGGGGCCAATACTTCTCAGGTAAAACTTTTACCACTTTTCCATTGCAACTGCTTCTTTCTCTTTTTTTTTTTACTCTTTAATGATTGCTGCAGGCTATTGGCTCGTTTGATCATGAGGCTGAACCTTCTTTTACTGCCCCTTCGTTTGCTCATTCTAGCCCGCCAGATATGCCATCTCATCCGCAAGGCATTGATATGAACTATCTGGTACGTTTCTTATTTCATAATAGTTTGTGCTACATGTATGCATGATTATGTATGCTCTTACCTTTTTCCTTCTTGGCTCACAGCGGAGGCTCGAAGAACAAAATAAGAAACTTCAAGAAGAGTTAGCTGTAAGTCGTCAGCAGGCTTCTCATTTTGAGAGTTTATATCATCAATCCGAACAACATTTCCGAGACTTCCGATTTCAGGGAATGAGGGATCCTGATGCTTCTTCATCGAGAGGCCCCTAGACTGATGGCCATGAGATCCTTTTGTCTGCTTCTAAAGAGGACCTTGACGGATCAGAACCTCGAGGTAATAGAGATTTTGGTGTTCCCACTTCGGGTGATCCCGGGATGAGTAATTTGCCGGGTTTTGGTGCTCTCGCTTCGGGCAGACTCGGGATGAGTGATTTGCCTCCTCCTCCAACAGGCGACGATTTTTTCAAGTCTTTATTTGGTGACCTATCACCACCCTCTTAGTGATATGTAAATATTGTAGCAATTGTAAAACATTGTACAATAATAAAAAATATACAATTTTCCTCTTTACTGTAAACCTTCTTCTTCTTTTTTTTTTTACGTTAATGCACCACTTTTTTTTTTGTTACATTACACCATTAATTTACATCACTTCTTTTGTTAAACCAAATCAAACATGGTAAAGGAAATTCATTGCCACTTCTTTTCCTTATGCCATATGGACTTATTCTTTCCCATCATCTTTTCCTTTTCACTTTTGGAAAAGGTTTGTTCTTCTATATAAATCACCTTTCATGCCATATATTAATACATAAACCAAAATTCTTTCTCTTTCAATGTGAAGACTCCCTTTAACAATTTTAACTTTTTCTTCATTCATTCATCATGACCGAGCATCATTTAAAGAGAATAAAAATTTTATTTAAGAATATGGATGCCATTCATTGGAAGCAAATTTCATGGTCAAAACTTGATGTTTTAAAATGTTTTCAAAATGTCAAATTGGACTACTCCTTCTTACATGCCGTGGCTTCCTTTTGGGGTACGAATTCTAGGGTATTTAGAATTAATGGCTTTGACATATGTCCCTTGATTGAAGAATTTAAGGCCATCCTTAGATATCCCAATAATCAATAAATGGCATTACCCACATTGATTTCCAACACTCAATAGAAGATGCAGATGTTATTTCAAATTCCAAAACCCAAAGTTCTTCGGTTGATGAGAGGTGAAAGAATTCTACTTGCTCCTTTGATTGACTTTTGTTTCTCTTATTTGGCCCCTACTAAGGCATGGGGAAGCATGCTTTGTCTTTGCTTGCTCGGTCAATTCTTGCTTGTTTCTTCTGACGACAATATTGATCTACGAGTATTAGATATTATGGACTAAATGGAAGGATGCTTGTCGCTGGTACCTGTGATCTTAGCCGAGACCTTAGTTGGATTAGACCGATTTAAATCAGGATTGTCAAAGAGACTGACTGTGAGTCTGTTGTTGCTTCTGGTAATTACCTAAACTGCCCTTTTGGATTTTCAATTTAGGTATTCTTTTTGCTCTAACTTTTGCCTAGTCCGCCCATGCGGGTTTTCGGAACTAGCGAGCTGTCCTAATTTTGGCCTAAGCTGCCCTTGCGGGTTTTCAACTTAGCAAACTCTTTTTTTTAAATTTAATTCTTTCTTCACAGATTTGGCTTCAGGAGCGTCTTTGTTTGCTTGATACTCCATCCATGGATTTTGCCAGGTACCTGCCATGTCATCATTCTGCTAGGAAGCTACTCCATCCTGTTTCTTCATATGCTGACTGGGTTGACTGGATCCACTCATGCATTGAAGTTAATATTCATTGGTTGGTACCTTGGTGGAAGATTTCTCGTATCACCATGCGGACATACTTGATGTACGTTCCCCTTACTGCTCTTCGTCAATGTACATGCTATGATCCTCGCCGACTTAGGCGTCAGTATGGAGCTGAGCCTTGTGATTCTGACTTTGCTCCCAACTTAGACATGCCTTGCTTGACTGAAGCATACTTGGATCGGCTGAGGCAAAGCTGGCCTGCACGTTTCACTTATCGATTGCCATAGATTTTACATTTGTCAATTTAGAAAGTGTATTGTTAGGATGAAAAAATAATTAAAGTAATAAAGGATGCTTTTTTTCCATTTATAATTTGTCATCACCTTTTGCTATTGTGCTTATTTGTTTCATCCATATCTGGTCAAATACTTATAACAGTGCACATAGAACAATTTTAACATTAACTCTGTTTTATTAAATTGGGGAGCAACCAAACATAAAGCCAGCATACACAAGATCACTCCTGTTGCCAATTAGCCCTTTTGGGTTTTCTAATTGACAATTTTCTCTCATTTAGCCCTATTTGTTGCCTAGCCCGCCCTTTCGGGTTTTCAGAACTAGCAGACTGCTCTAACTTTTGCCTAGGCTGCCCTTTTTGGGTTTTCAACCTAGCGAGCTCCTTTTTTTCCTCTTTTTTCTATCATACATAAAACTTCTTCAACCTGTCAATGTTTACTGGCTCACTAAATTTTTTCCCATCCATGTCTAATAACTTCACCACACCTTTTTTCATGACTTGTTTCACGACATATGGCCCTTCCTAGCTAGGCCTAAACTTCCCTCTTGGATCAGATACATTAGGCTTACATTGTTTCAACACTAAATCCCTGACTCTGAATTTCAGATTTTATCCCTTTTATTGTAGGCCCGAGCTATCTTCTTTTGATACAGTTGGTGATGATATAGTGCTTTTAACCTTCTCTCTTATAGTAAAGCTAACTGAGTGTATCTGCAAACTACCCATTTCGTTTCAGGCAGTTTCGCTTCCAAGACTACTCTTAACGACTTGATCTCAATTTCAATTTGTAATACTGCTTCCATCCCATAAAACAAAGAGAACGGTGTCATTCCAGTAGGTGTTCGCACACTTGTCCTATATCCCCATATAGCAAAAGGAAGCATCTCTGAGCAATCCCTGTAAGTCTTAGTCATCTTGGACAGAATTTGCTTAATTGTCTTGTTTGTTGCTTCTACTACACCATTAGCCTTTGGTCTATAAGGAGAGGATCGATGATGATGGATGTGGTACTTGGAGAATAAATCCTTTACTGCTCCTTGAAACTATACCCCATTGTCTGATATCACACTATGCGAGACCCCGCATCTGTAGATCAGGTTCTTTTCAATAAACCTAGCCATTTGGCTTGCACCCAGCTTGTTGAAAGATTCGGCTTCGACCCATTTTGAAAAATAATCTACTGCTACTACAATGAATCGGTGACCGTTTGAAGCTGTAGGATGTACCTCTCCTATAATGTTGATACCTCAGGTGGCAAATGGCCAAGGTGAAGACATTGAATGTAGTTCTTCTGGAGGCATGTGATTCAAGTTACCATACATCTAACATTGTTGGCACTTCTTGACAAACTCAATACAATCTCTCTCCATGGTCAACCAATAGTAACCTTGTCGAATAACCTTCTTAACTAGGGCCAAACCACTCATGTGCGGACCGCAACTTCCCGCATGTATTTTTGACATGATGCGCTCCACTTCAGGTTTTCTTAAACATCTTAAATGCACTCCACCAGGCCATCTTCAATATAACTCTCCATGCAAGGTGATGTATTGCAATAACCACCGCCTTATGGCTCTTCTCTCTTTCTTTGTTGCCTCCAGCGGGTATTCTCTTTCTTCCAAAAATCGTCTTATAGTATCATACCACACATCATGGTCCGTATCAATTTCCATGATTATTTCATATTCATAGCAAGGAGTTGATGAACTGGTCAAGATCAGAGTCTTAAGGAATAAGCTAACATGGTTTTCCCATACCGAAGCCAATGTGGCTAGGGCATCAGCCATCTGATTTTCTTCTCTTGATAGGTGTATAAACCTACACTCCTTAAAGTTCTTTTTCATCATGGTCAAGTAATGGTGGTATGGTTTTAATTTTTCTTCTTTCAACTCCCATTCTCCATTTACTTGGGATACAACTAGCAATGAATCGCCATAAATTTCCACCTTATCCACCTTCATAGTCATTAGGGTTTCCAAACCAAAAATACAAGCTTCGTATTCCACCATATTATTGGTTGACCTAAATTTTAATTTTTTGGCTAAAGGGATGAGTTCCCCTTCGGGCGATTCTACTATAACTCCCAAACCTGCTCCTTTCCTGTTTACTGCTCCATCAAAATACATTTTCCACCCTTGTACTTCAATTGCTTCTAAATGTTCATCCAAAAATTCCAAGATTACCTCTTCGCTTTCTGGTAATGGTTGTTGGGCCAGGAATTCTGCAACCGCTATACCTTTGATTGTTTTCCTGGTTACATACTCAATCTCAAATTCCTCTAATATTATCAACCATCGACCATATTTTCCAATCAAAGAGGGTGTCTCCCTTAAGTACTTCATTGGGTCCAACCTGGAAATTGCTTGCACACTATATGATTGAAAGTAATGCCGCAACTTCTTAGAAGACCAAACCATGGCTATACAGGTCTTTTCGATGATACTATACTTAATTTCATAAGGTAGGAGCTTTCTACTCAAATAGTAAACGGCATACTCAATCCCCGACTCATCTGCTTGGGCTAGCATGGCTCCTATCGACTCTTCTTCTACTGCTAAGTATAGTAATAGAGGTTTGTCGGGTTTAGGTGGTTTCAAAACAGGTGGATTCAATAAATACTCTTTTATTCGATCTAAGGCCTTTTGACATTCTTCATTCCATATGACCGGCTGATTCTTTCTAAGCAATTTGAAGATAGGCTCACAAATTGTTGTGAGCTTTGCTATAAATCTGCTAATGTACTGCAGTTTACCAATGAATCCCCGAATTTCATTCTCCGTCTTTGGGGCTGGCTTATCCTTGATTGCTTTGACTTTGTCAGGATCTATCTTAATGCCATTCGGACCAATCACATGTCCCAACAATTTACCTGAGGTAACACTGAATACACACTTCTTCGAGTTTAATCTTATCTTATATTTCAAAGCTCTATCGAAGAATAACTCTAAGTTTTTGTAGTGTTGCTCCCTTGTGTCCGATTTCACCATCATATCATCAACATATACTTCAACCTCTTTGTGCATCATGTCATGAAATAGTGTGGTGGCCATCCTTTGGTAGGTTGCTCCAGCATTCTTTAAGCCGAAAGGCATCACCCTATAACAAAATATACCCCATGTAGTAATGAAAGCAGTTTTGGCTTTATCCTCCTGGGCCATTAACACTTGATTGTATCCGAAAAATCCATCTATAAATGAGTGTAGCATGCTAGAGGCTGCACTATCAATGAGAACATCTATATGAGGTAAAGGAAAATCATCTTTAGGGGAAGCCTTGTTTAAATCTCTTTAGTCCATGCAAGCCCATATTCTTCCATCTTTCTTTGGCACGGGTACTATATTGGCTAACCAATCTGGATATTCTATTACTTCAAGGAACTTCACTTGTATTTGCTTAGTGACCTCTTCTTTAACCAATTCATCCCACTCAGGTCTTAATCGCCTAAGCTTTTGTTTGACAGGTTTAATGTGAGTGTAAGTAGAAATATGATGCTCGGCTATGTCTTGATCTATCCTCGGCATATCTTCATAAGACCAAGCAAACACTTCTTCATATTTTTTGAATATTTTTTTAAATCCCTCTCTCTCATGAGGAGTAAGGTCTGTTAGACAAATGATCTTAATTTTGATCCTTGACAACTCAAATGGATGATCTATTTAACTTGTGTTTGAGAAATCTTGTTGCAGGATTAGGTTGCTTCAATTAAAGGTGAACAGAACAATTCTCGCGGTCGCACATCACCTAAATACGACCGCTCCAAGCAATTACAGAATGAAACCTTGTCACAGTAGGTTTCGCGGTCAGAAGTTCGACCTCAGTCGCGACCGCTCCTACAGCATAGCGACCGTCCGAATATTTGCACGACCGCTACTCAAGGAACTTAAATCATTACAATCACAGTAAGGTTCGCGGTGACAAGAACGGTGAATAACTCGACCTCGCTTATCACTTTAGCGACCGCCCCATTCAGAGTCGCGACCGCCCAACAATTCAAGAAGAAATTGCTCAAAGAGACAGTAGTGTTCGCGTCCTCAGGTGCGTCCAGAAGCTCGACGCGAGTATGTGAGTTCGACCGTGAAAAGCTACCAAGGGCGACCGCGAAGATTCAAATTATGGCGGACATCTCTTTTGCTCTGTTAGAAAGTGACACATGACATGACCGTTGTAAACCCACTTCAATATTCAAAAAGGGCGACCGCACCTCTGCTTGGCGCGACCGTCCCGACAAATACAGCATGGGCAAGAAACGGTCCGACAAACACATCGTGGGCAAGATTCCAGCTGCAGAGCACTAAAATTCGACCGTTGAAGCTTTTTTAAAAGCAGCAACCGTCCCTTGTTAAAGGACGACCGCGAGAAGCATTAGAGCGAACATCCTTATATTAAGGGCGACCGCTAAGTGCTTCGGACAGTTTAAGTAAAGTAGGTCTAAACTGCCAAGACTTTATTCTCATTATCTATAACGGCTAGTAAGACCACTTTGGCTATAAATACAATGTCTCTCTGAGAAAACAAGAGGAGAGCAAGCAAGAAATCAGATTTTGATAGCCAAGCAACAAATTTTCTATTACTTAAACTTACATTTGAATTGTAATGTATGTTAGGTGTTAGCATTTGAAAACACCATTGTATAAGTTTGAGTGTAAGCTTGGGAAACACTTGGGTTGTGAGAGTAAGCCTTGTAAAACTCTTGTTAGGTTGTGAGAGTGAGCCTTGTAAAACTCTTGATTGGGTTGTAAGTGTGAGCCTTAGAAAAACACTTGTAAAGTTAGGTGTGAACTTGTGAAAACACTAAAGTTGGAAGTGAGCTTGTAAAAACTTCAAAGTCTAGTGGAACCTTAACAAGTTGTTAAGGAAGTGGATGTAGGATTGAAGTAAATCCGAACCACTATAAATCTTGTGTGTTCTTTCTTCCTTCATCACTCAACAATCTTTAAATTCCGCACTTCTTGTTTGTTGAGTTTTTTAAATTGTCATTACTTCTTGAGGAAACCAATTCACCCCCCCCCCCTCTTGGTTGCCATCTTGGGACAACAATTGGTATCAGAGCCCTGAGATTTCTTGAACTTAATTGTGAAATCTGATCCACAATGGCAACTTCTTCTTCATCAAGCTCTCATGGAAATCTTAACTCTGTTCTTAGACCCTACTTTGATGGAACTGATTATTCATACTGGAAACACAAAAAGTATTTGTTTCTAGACAGTGAAGGGATTGAACTATGGGATTTCGTGGAAAATGAATGGAAATCTCCCACTTATGAAGTCGACGGCATTGAAGTTCCACTTCCCAAAGCACAATGGTCAGCTAGCAATATCAGAGATCGATTAAAGAACAATAGAGCCGCTTCCATCTTGATGAACTCCATTTCAAGAGAAGAAGGTGGAAGAGTTCAACATTTAACTTGTGCACATTGCATTTGGAAAACACTTGAAAACTACCATGAAGGTACAACTCAGGTAAGATTTACCAAGAAACAAATGCATGTTCATGAGTATGAGCTATTCAAGATGAAACCAAATGAAAATGTCACCGACATGACAAATCGTTTGCTTGCTATTGTCAATGAACTAAAAAAGTATGGCAAGGTATATGATCAAGGTGATGTAAACAGTAAAATCTTGAGAGCCCTAAGAGCTAGAAAGAACTTTGAATCCAAAGTATCATCCATAGAAGAAGCTCATGATCTCAGCACATTAAGAACCGACGAGCTAGTTGGTAAATTACTCACTTTTGATCTGCACAGTGAAAAAGAAGAAGATCAAGGTGAGAAAGAAAAGAGAAAACCAATTGCACTCAAAGCAATCAAAGAAGCTGAGAGCTCAAGCAATGAAGGTACTGATGATGAAGATGAAATGGCAATGTTCTCAAAAAGAATGAATGAATGGAAAAGGAAGAAAAGATTACAAGCAAACAAAGGTACACTTCCTAAATTCTCCTTCAAAGATAAAGAAAAGAAAAATGAGGTAAAATGCTATGAATGTGGAAAAACCGGTCACATCAAGTCGGATTGCTACAAATTAAAGAACAAAAGGAAATGGGATAAAGAAAAGAAAAAGTCTCTCAAAGCCACATGGGATGACTCTTCCTCAAGTGAAGAAGAAGAAGAGGAAGGAATTGCAAATCTTTGTCTCATGGCTATTGAAGATGACTCCAATGAGGTAAGTACTCAATCCTTTGATCTTGTAGCACACGATGATATAAATGATATAGATGATAGTGACTTGATTGAGCACATGAATTCTAAAATAGAAAAATATTTCTCCAAAATGATGCTCTATAAAGAGAAAAACTCTAAGTTAGAAAAGGATTTTATATGCTTAAAGAACTCTACCTTAGAATTGAAAACCTCAAATGAACATTTGATGAATACAATAGGAGAATTAAATAAAAGCTCACATGACTTAGAAAAAGTGATTAAAGAGAATGAGGCATTGAAGCATGAACTAAAAGAACTAAAAGAATCAATTTCCAGATTTCATAAAGGAAAGGAAGCATTGAACACATTAATTAATAATCAAAGATCACCTTCCTTGAAATATGGATTAGGATTCAATGGCTCAACCAACATTGCACCTAGCAAACCAACATTTGTGAAAGCATCTACAATTGGAATTTCTAATGTTCATATCAAAGATGCTTGCACCAAGTCTAAAAGAACTTCTTATGGTTCACTAGGAAATAAAGCTAAAGTTAATTATGCATTGTTGTTCACTAAACTTGTACAAAAGAAATCACATACTTGTAGTTGTATGTATAATGCAAAAAGAAAAATGCAGAAGCATAGAATACCATGGCAATGCACACATTGCATGAAATTTGGACACAAAAATTTTTCCTGTTATATAAGAAAGGCTCATCTCAAGTTAGAAGACACTCTTTCTACTAACCATCAAGGACCCAACTATATGTGGGTACCTAAAAAAGGATGATCACAATTGGCTTGCAGGTATGCCTAAAATCTACTACCAATGAAAGCACATGGCTTGTGGATAGTGGATGCTCAAGGCATATGACTGGAAATGCAAAGCTCTTTACAAGTATTACCTATAAACATGGAGGTAACGTAACTTTTGGAAACAATGCTAAAGGTAAAATTCTTGGTGTTGGCTCCATTGGTTCTATTGGTAAGGATTTAATTGAAGATGTATGGCTTGTTGATGGTTTGAAACATAACTTGCTAAGTGTTAGTCAACTTTGTGATAAAGCATACTTTGTCAAGTTTGATTCCAAAGAATGCAAGATCACGAATTCAAATGATATTATCATATTTAAAGGCACTAGAACAAACAACACTTATAATGTCAGCATACATTCAAATCATACATGTTTAATGTCCACTAATAATGATGCATGGTTATGGCATAGAAGACTAGGACATGCTGGTATGGATCAATTGAAATATATTTGTAATGAGAATTTAGTTGATGGCTTACCTAAGATAAAATATGATAAAGACAGAATTTGTGAACCTTGTCAACATGGTAAGCAACATAAAAGCTCATTTAAATCAAAGTGTGTTATAAGCACCTCTAGACCTTTAGAGCTCATTCATTTAGACTTGTTTGGACCAAATAGAGTTACAAGCTTAGGAGGCAAATCATATGCATTTGTTCTTGTTGATGACTACTCTAGATTCACATGGGTTAATTTCTTAGCTTAAAAGAATGAAGCCTTTAATTACTTCAAAACCTTTGCAAAAAGAGTTCAAAATGAAAAAGGATATGTGATCACATCTATTAGAAGTGATCATGGCAAAGAATTTGAAAATGAAAACTTTGAAAACTTTTGCAATGAACTTGGCATTTCACACAATTTTTCTGCTCCTAGAACTCCACAGCAAAATGGTGTAGTTGAAAGGAAAAATAGAACTTTAATCGAAATGGCTAGGACAATGCTCAATGAATATGATTTACCATCTTATTTTTGGGCGGAAGCCGTTAATACAGCTTGTTACATTGCAAATCGTGTTTATAAAAGGCATTTAACTAATAAAACTTCTTATGAGCTATGGAATGGAAGAATACCCAGAATTGGATATTTTAGAGTATTTGGATGCAAATGCTTCATATTGAATACCAAGGATAATCTTGGTAAATTCTCATCAAAATCAGATGAAGGCATATTCTTAGGATATTCATCATATAGCAAAGCTTATAGAGTATTTAACATAAAAACTCTAGTTATAGAAGAATCAATGCATGTTGTATTTGATGAATCATCTAAACTTGATCAAAAGAAAGGTATTACTTTCAATGACCCTGCAGGTACTCTTGAACCTCTTGAATCTATTGATGCTCCAAAGATCAATCAACTTGAAGAAGAGACTCAAGATCTACCTAAGGATTGGCAATACAAGAAAGATCATCCAAAGGAACTCATCATTGGAGAAACATCAAAGGGAGTAATTACTAGATCTAAAATTAATCATGTTGATGTTAATGTTGCTTTTGTTTCTCAAATTGAACCAAAAACTATTGAGGAAGCTTTAAATGATGAAAATTGGATAACTGCAATGCATGATGAACTTAATCAATTTGAAAGAAATAATGTTTGGCAACTTACTCCTAGACCTATAGATCATTCTATAATAGGATGCAAATGGATTTATAGGAATAAGCTTGATGAAAATGGTCACATTATTAGAAATAAAGCAAGATTGGTAGCCAAAGGTTATAATCAAGAAGAAGGTATTGACTATGATGAAACCTTTGCTCCAGTAGCCAGATTAGAAGCTATTAGAATATTACTTGCTTTTGCATGTCATATGAATTTTAAGCTTTATCAAATGGATGTTAAAAGTGCATTTCTAAATGGACTCATAAATGAAGAAGTTTATGTTGAACAACCTCCTGGTTTTGAAAACTACAAATTTCCTGATCATGTTTTCAAACTTACCAAAGCTTTATATGGATTAAAGCAAGCACCTAGAGCTTGGTATGATAAACTTAGTGCATATTTGCTTGAAAATGGTTTTTCAAAAGGAAAAGTAGACAAACCTCTTTTTGTTAAAAAGGATAAGCACAGCATTTTGATTGTACAAATTTATGTGGATGACATAATATTTGGAGCTACTAATGAAGCCTTGTGCAAAGAATTTGCTTCTTGTATGACCAGGGAATTTGAAATGAGCATGATGGGTGAACTCAAGTTCTTCCTTGGACTACAAGTCAAGCAATGTAAAGATGGGATCTTCATCAACCAATCCAAATATACAAAAGAACTCATCAAGAAATTTGGAATGGATGGCTGCAAAACTAGCAAAACTCCTATGAGCACATCATTGAAATTAGGTAAAGATGACAATGGTAAAGCAGTAGATGAGAAGAAATATCGAGGTATCATCGGATCACTACTTTACTTAACCGCATCTAGGCCTGATATAATGTACAGTGTATGTCTATGTGCTAGATTTCAAACCTGTCCTAAAGAATCACACTTGAATGCCACAAAGAGAATCTTGAAATATTTGAGTGGTACAATACATTTAGGACTTTGGTATCCAAAGAACACATCATTTCATATTATAGGATTTTCAGATGCAAATTATGCTGGTAGTATCTTAGATAGAAAAAGCACAACAGGAGCATGTCACTTTCTTGGTAATTGTTTAGTTTCTTGGCATAGTAAGAAACAAGCATCAGTTGCTTTATCCACAACGGAAGTTGAATATGTTGCAGCTTGTTTTTGTTGCACACAAGTATTATGGATGAAACAACAACTGCTTGACTATGGTAAAGTTTTTAACAATATTTCCATTAAATGTGACAACACTAGTGCTATAAATTTGTCTAAGAATCCTATACAACATTCTAGGTCCAAGCATATAGATATTAGACATCATTTTTTAAGGGAAAATGTGCAAAATCAGAACATAATTCTAGAATTTATTGAAACACAAAATCAATTTGCGGATGTCTTTACAAAACCCTTGAATGAAGATAGACTTAATTTTATTAAACTTAATTTAGGAATGATTGATGGAAACACTCTGAATTAATTGCCTATCAATAAGGTTTCTATGTGCATGAATTTAATGTTTCTTAACACAATAGAAATATTTTCCATCTTTCCTTGAATCTTTCATTTTTAAGTATGTCGCGGTCACTCCAGTATTCTTTAGCGGTCGCTATCCTGTCTGTCAGTTTCATTCAAACTAATGACTCTGAGCGCGGTCGAGAAAATTTGTGCGCAACCGCACCAATTTGAAAAGTTTCGACCGTTACAGTTGTTTTCTTCACTCGCGAGCGTACTGATCATAATAATGGACGCTGTACCCCATGCCGCGATCGCACCTTATTAAATCTGCGACCGCACCCTGTACACTCTGCTCAAAAATTTATAACCGTTGGCTGTGTGACAGGTCGCAACTCTTAACTCTCAACAGTCATAAACGGCTATTTTCTTTACTTCATCTATTTAAGAGTGTTTTGCATCAGTTTATCTGATATTTTGCCTATCAAAGCACACAAACTTCCTTCTGAAACCCTAAAAACTTCTACTTCTCAATCACCCTCTGTCTTCCAATTTACTTCTACTCTCCTTTCTAATGGCTCCCAAAAGAAAAACCACTTCCAAAATTAAGGGTCAAGCTAAGAGAGTTCCAGGAATCAACATTAGAGAACCTGTTGTTGAACCTCCATCTCCTCCACAGTCAAAAAGGGGTGAAAAAATTCACAAACCTCATCATCAAACCTCTGAGGAAGACATTAGGTATGCTATGCTTAAGAAAAAGAAGGTTGAAGGCACCAAATCACCTTTTGGTGGGATGCTGTCTGCCTTGAACATCAAGGACGAAATTGAAGGATTGTTGGATGTCCTTGGATGGGAAAAATTTGTCTTTCCAGAAGAGGTAGGCTACTCAAGTCTTAGCAAAGAATTTCTGATGTCTCTTCAAATAGAAAAAAGTGCAAACTCTGCTCTAGGTTGGTACGGGGTAAGATTTAAGCTTTTTGATCATTATCATTCCTTAACCCTAGAAGGATTTGGCAACATTTGGAACTTCCCCTCTGAAGGTATAACCTCCTACAATGACCAAATCTTCTCAAACCCAACACTTTCTGATTTCTGGAGAGAAATTTCCATTGAAACCTCTTTTGAAAAGGAATCTAAAGCCAGACATATCAAATCTCTCACCCACTGGATGCTCCATAGGATTATCACCTATACCATTCACCAAAGAGCTGATGGGAATGAGAAAGTCACCAAAAGAGATCTTATATTTCTGTATGCTTTCACCCATAACATCAAAATGAACACCACCAAGTTCTTGATTGATACCTTTTATCATCATGCTATTACAAGAACTGGTACCTTCTTCCTATCCTCTCAAGTTACTCAAATAGCTAGGCACCTAAACCTTCTGAATAATTTGAACTTAGCTACTTTGAGGAACCCTTTCACTCTAGCCTCCAATGCTATCACAATGGATTACTTAGAGCATGCTGGTTGTGTAAGGAAGATAGAAGGGTCATATGTATACTGCTATGGCAAGAAAGGAGTTATGGATAAACAAAAGAAAAGGCCAAGGTATACAATTGAGGAAGAGGGAGATTCTGTAGAAGTTGCAGTAGAATTACCTCCAAAAGCAACTTCATCAAAAGCTGCTAAAGAAACTGCTTCATCCTCCACACAACTCATCCTCCAAGCTATCAAGACTCTCTCAAGGAAACTCTCTAAGTTCAAGAAGAGTGTCTCCAAGAGATTCCAGCACTTGAACAAAAGGATAGACCTTATATCCCACATGCACCATGATCTTTATGACATGCAAGGCAAATTGGACTTGCCTCAATGCAATCTTGAAGATTGGGATATAAGTGATCACACCCAAAGCGTTGCTGAAGAAGAAGAGTCCATTAGCACTAGCTCTGCCTCTGTTGCACCTCAAGATAAGGGGAAAGCTCCTTTAGTTGAAGAAGAGTTAGAGTTAGATGATGACTCAGAATAGCTTAGCTTTAGTCTGTTTTTGCTTGCATTTTCATATGTTTGCTAATTTGCTTTCTGTTTTGTATTTTCCTCCACTTCAATCTATATAATGTTTATATTTCCTTTCATTTGCTTTGTTAATATTTTTGCTTAACATTTATTTCATTTTGCCTATGCCAATGGGGGAGAGAAAATACCAAAATGGAATGTGGTATAAATGGAATGTCAATAAAATTATGGGGGAGAAATAAGAACAATCTGTTTGAACATTTGCAAATTAGGGAAAAATGTTTATGAGGGAGTTAATTTCTTGTTGAAATTTATTGAACATTTGCAAATAAGAAAAAATGTTTATGGGAGAAAAATGTTTGCACCAAGATAAACTACTAAATCACAAATGCTCTTAACCATGATTGTTGCATATGTTAAGGGGGAGCATTTTAGACTTATTATTTTTCTCATCATTCCATTTGAATTGTCAAAGTCAAAATGGGGGAGATTGTTAGACAAATGATCTTAATTTTGATCCTTGACAACTCAAATGGATGATCTATTTAACTTGTGTTTGAGAAATCTTGTTGCAGGATTAGGTTGCTTCAATTAAAGGTGAACAGAACAATTCTCGCGGTCGCACATCACCTAAATACGACCGCTCCAAGTAATTACAGAATGAAACCTTGTCACAGTAGGTTTCGCGGTCAGAAGTTCGACCTCAGTCGCGACCGCTCCTACAGCATAGCGACCGTCCGAATATTTGCACGACCGCTACTCAAGGAACTTAAATCATTACAATCACAGTAAGGTTCGCGGTGACAAGAACGGTGAATAACTCGACCTCGCTTATCACTTTAGCGACCGCCCCATTCAGAGTCGCGACCGCCCAACAATTCAAGAAGAAATTGCTCAAAGAGACAGTAGTGTTCGCGTCCTCAGGTGCGTCCAGAAGCTCGACGCGAGTATGTGAGTTCGACCGCGAAAAGCTACCAAGGGCGACCGCGAAGATTCAAATTATGGCGGACATCTCTTTTGCTCTGTCAGAAAATGACACGTGACATGACCGTTGTAAACCCACTTCAATATTCAAAAAGGGCGACCGCACCTCTGCTTGGCGCGACCGTCCCGACAAATACAGCATGGGCAAGAAACGGTCCGACAAACACATCGTGGGCAAGATTCGAGCTGCAGAGCACTAAAATTCGATCGTTGAAGCTTTTTTAAAAGCAGCGACCGTCCCTAGTTAAAGGACGACCGCGAGAAGCATTAGAGCGAACATCCTTATATTAAGGGTGACCGCTAAGTGCTTCGGACAGTTTAAGTAAAGTAGGTCTAAACTGCCAAGACTTTATTCTCATTATCTATAACGGCTAGTAAGACCACTTTGGCTATAAATACAATGTCTCTCTGAGAAAACAAGAGGAGAGCAAGCAAGAAATCAGATTTTGATAGCCAAGCAACAAATTTTCTATTACTTAAACTTACATTTGAATTGTAATGTATGTTAGGTGTTAGCATTTGAAAACACCATTGTATAAGTTTGAGTGTAAGCTTGGGAAACACTTGGGTTGTGAGAGTAAGCCTTGTAAAACTCTTGTTAGGTTGTGAGAGTGAGCCTTGTAAAACTCTTGATTGGGTTGTAAGTGTGAGCCTTAGAAAAACACTTGTAAAGTTAGGTGTGAACTTGTGAAAACACCAAAGTTGGAAGTGAGCTTGTAAAAACTTCAAAGTCTAGTGGAACCTTAACAAGTTGTTAAGGAAGTGGATGTAGGATTGAAGTAAATCCGAACCACTATAAATCTTGTGTGTTCTTTCTTCCTTCATCACTCAACAATCTTTATATTCCGCACTTCTTGTTTGTTGAGTTTTTTAAATTGTCATTACTTCTTGAGGAAACCAATTCACCCCCCCCCCTCTTGGTTGCCATCTTGGGACAACAAGGTCGGATGCTATGCTAATGTTTTTAGGATTTTCAGTTGTTCCCAAATTTAATGATTGTGTGTTAACAGAATTAATATTAAAGATGCTCATGTAACTGCTATTTGAATGTATGCAACCATCAGGAGAAACATCACACAAGTAAGCAAAATTAGACTTTATTGCATTCATTTTGGAAAAGAAAACATCATCATCCTCATACAAAGCAGACAAATTAAAATAAAAATCAAAACCATTATTCTTAGAATCATAAAGCAGGATGTCTTCAAACTTCTCTTCAACCAGGGCAGCAATCTCTTCCGGAGTCTTCTCGGCTTTCAGGGCAGCTTCATTCTTCTCTTTTGGATTGGATTCTTTGTTGGTTGACAGGGTGAGCTCTTTCTTCACTTGCTCCACTAGCTCGGCAGCATCTGCAAAAATTTCAAAACCTGGGATTAACTTACCCATGAACATGATTGGCTCAGGCCTTCCTTGGAGTGGTCCCATATCTGGAGCTTTGACAAAGATCTCTTTAAGTGGTGGGAAGCTCATCTTCTCACTCTTCTTTGGCTGGACATCGTTGTCTTCATCATATCCCAACCCTTTCTTGGAAGTTTGAGTTTTAAAATCTGGTAACTTTGTCAAACCGGCCTTACCTTTTCCAAGACCAGCTCTGGGAAGGTAGTTCATGTTCTTCATCATATTCAAGACTTTGGAATCCATTACTTCATCATCGGAAATTGCAGCTACTTGAAAGCCATTGAGAGGCCTCTCAATCATTAGAGCATTAACAATCTCATTATCTTTAGCTTCAATGACTACTGTCTCTGTCACATCCCAAAGTTTAGGTAGTTGAGTATTAGGCAAGAAGGACATAAATAAGCGGTCAAATAGAGGCTCGAGATAGTCAAAAACAAAATCAGTGTGCAAAGGAGGCTCGTGAAGTCGACGGGACCTAAAGGTAATTTTTTGAAAGGCCGAGGACCTAAGTGGAATTTTCTCAAAAGTTAGGGGCAACTATGTAAACTTAAAAATTAAGTGTCAAAAGTTCTTAATAGTGCCCATATCCGACCCCGAAAGAATATTCTCGAGATTAATCGGGTCATAACCGTGGGTTTCAATTTTTCCCGAAAACGCACGGTTTAAAAGTTATAATCGATTAATCGCTAGAGGGTATTTTGGTATTTTTACACCCTAGACTATAAAATTACAGCACAAGAAAGTTGAGGGGGTCAAAATATGAATAAAAGGGAGCCTAATGGCTTGCCAAATAAATAGATAAAAGAAGAAGGCAAGTGGACCAATTAAAAGTGGCCATTTTGCCATAAGGTGTACCAATGGGAAATCAACACTTACAACAACACATCTTAACCTCTCTTGGCTGCCATTTGGATCAAAATAAGCTAAGGAAAGAATATAAAAGCCCTCTCTTACATGGTGAACTCGTCCAAACCATAAGAGAAGGAAGAAGGAGGTGATTTTGCCAAAGTTTAAGGCTTTTGGTTAAAGATTTTGGTGACAAACAAGATTATAAGGTAAGAGAAACCTATCTCTAGTTTTAGTTTCATGGATTAATGGTTAATTTAAGAGATTGAAATTAGGGTTCATGTAGCTAGATTTGGAGAAAATTCAAGAAATAATTATTTGAAGGATTTAATGAAAGAAATGATGGTGTTTAATGGTGAAAATAAGCTAGCAACCATTAGAAAAATCATAAGATAAGACTATGTCTATGCCTAGGGTTCTTACCTTTGTATATGTGATGTTAAATTTCATAGGAAATCAAGGAGACAAGGACGGAAAGGAAGTGATATAGATGAAGGACTAAGAAAAAGCAAGGTTTGGTACTTTAACTAATTGTTTGTTCATTTTATTGAAATTTTTCTGTTTTAGAATTAGTGAAATGCTTTGAATTGTATGATTTTTAATTAAATATAGAAAAATTCTCTTGAAGTGATTTTTTGATATATTGTGTCTCAATGAGTCTAGAATGACTGAAAAATATGTTGAGTTGAATTTGGAATGGTTATGATTTTGGAAAGATTATTTTTTTAGACCTACTTTAGGAGGTGCCTTGACTGAGACAGCCATGTTTCTGGATTTTTAATAACATTTAGAAAAATAATCTTCTATTTAATTTTGGATATGTTGTTGTTTAGTGAGTCTAGTATTTGAGAAAAATAATTTGGAACCACATTGATTGAATTTAATTTACGGAATTCATAAAATTTAGAACTGCTATCAGGATGCAGGGCAACTGGAGTAGTCTGATTGGGTGAACTACTTGACCAAGATTTTGTCCAGTTTGATCTGAAATTTTAAAGGAATGATTTTAAGATGTAAAACTAAATTTTTAAAAATTTTAGAGTTTTTAGTCAAGTAGATTATTTTATACAATTTTTCAAAATAAGGATCAAGTTGAGTCCAAAACCAGAATTTACTATTCATATGGTCATTTTGCTAATATTCATTTGGTCATTTTTCAAAAGTAATCCAATTGATTCCTTATGCATATAAATGAGCATAATATGTTATTAAAATGACAAAATATGATATTTCACATTGATTAATATAAGAAACATAAGTCGATAATTGTATAATGCATATTCGATTAAGAAATGGCATGAAAATTTTTTGCTCCACTAGGTATCTGGGATAGTACTGAGTAGGGTAAGGGTATGATATATCATACTATATGCAGTGCTGCTTTAATATTGGACTTCGGTCCGAGTTATATAGGGTGACGACCCGAGATATATAGGACTTCGGTCCGAGTTATATAGGGCAATCGCCTGAGTTATATAGGACTCCGGTCCGAGGGCTTCGGCCACAGATTCCAGAGGGCTTGGTCCGCAATTTTTTTAGGGCCACAACCACAGAATATATATACAGTTGTTTCAGTTAGTTCCTTACCATACGTTAGTCTACCAAATTACCTTGTGGAGCGAACTGATAAAATGATAATAACTGAATATATGACATGTATGGATTGTTTTTACTGTGATATTATTTTTCAATACGGCTCATTGCTTTTAAAAGTGCATTATGCTTTTATTATTTATTTTTCGTAATTAGTTAAAGTACCCACTAAGCAACGCTTAGCGAGTTTAGTTTCTTCTAAACTCGTAGGTTATTAGCAAGGAGCCAGTAGCGAGCAGAGGAGTCCTGCGATCTGTCGGTTATCAACAAACTTAGGTGGTGCTCTTCATTTTGTATTTTGGTATTAGAAACTGGCATGTACTTATTTGAACAATACAAAGAGATAACTTGATGTAGCATGTAAATCTAGTAATGTATAATAACTGTATGGTTTTAAATTGAGTTGGGTTATGAATATAGAAGTGTGAATTCTTCTTGCAGGATTGTAGTTGAGGTTATAAGGGTGGATTATTGGGAGTGTGCTTGAGTTGAATTGTGAAATAAAATATTTTTTAAAAATAAGAAAAATCAGTTTTGTCGACAGTTGGGACCTAGAATTTTAAGGGAGACTCCGTCAAAATTTTTGGAAAATTTTTATAAGGAACATTAAGTAAGATGACATAACCAGAGCTCGTATTCTAATGTAGCATTCCTCCTCGGCTTATTCATAGGTCGGGAAGGGGTGTTACAGTCTCATCTCCGTTGGGGAACTTGATCTTTTGATGAAGGGTGGAAGGAACTCCACCAAGAGGATGAAACCATGGTCGTCCCAAGAGTAAGGCAAAGGTAATTGGTATGTCTAAAACAACAAACTCAATAATTGATTCAATTGGACCAACCTTGACAACCGCTTTGAGAGTCCCTTCGGCATGCCTCTTAGTGTTGTCCTAAGCACGAATCGTTACCTAGGTCGGGTTTAGATCTCTTGTTGACATAGCTAGCTTTGGTAATATCTTAAGTGGACAAACATTTATGGCAGACCCATCATCGACCATTACACATGGAGTCCTCTTCCCCTTGACTTCTATTTTGATAAAGAGAGGGTGGATGTGGTCTCTCCCTTCCTCCGGTAAGTCCGCATCCGAAAAAGAAACTGCTCCCATATTAACTTCACTCTTTTCTTGAACCTCTTCACATTTCATTACTTCCCTAATTTTTATGAAGTTGATCAACTCCTCCGGTGTTGTGGAGGTAGAAATTGGCATGCTAGCTAAGGCTTTGTGTAATATCCCAAAGTGCGCCCTAGAAGTTTTGATATTATTGTTGCAATTGGATTGAATGTATATGTTAAATTTGAAAGAGAACGAAATTTAAGAGAGAGTGTATATGTTGTATATATAGAAATATATATAACATATACACAAGTCAAATAAGAAAGTCAAAGAAGAAGATATTTATGTTTATTATTGTTGAATTAATTAATTAATGGAAAATAGAAATTTAGATGATTGGAAGAGAGTTTATATGTTATATATATGGAAATATATATAACATATATACAAGTCAAAATGGATGGTCAAAAGAAGAAGATATTTAATTTGTTATTTGTGAAATTACTAAAAAGGAAAGTAAGGGAAAGGGAGCTAAAATAAATAGATGAGGGTATTTAAGTAATTTTTTTTTTGGAATACTTGGTGGAGGTTTAAAGAGGTGAGAAATTTGACTTTGCCATTGATTTTTATTTTTCTTCTTCTTCCTTTGTGGTTTGGCCGGCCATCACTCAAGCAAGAAAGCAAGAGAGGGATTTGATTTTCCAAGACCAAAATTAAAGGAGTTTTCAAAAAAACAAGATAGAAATTCAAGAAGTTCATCATTTTTGGTAAGTTTTCTCTTGATTTCTCTTGTTCTATTTGGAGTTTTGTTTGAGTTTGATAGAGTGTTGTTGATGGTTGGAGTGTATTTGTGTATGGTGTGTGTAAAAGTGTTGAAATGGAATTAAAGATAAGAAGTTAGGTTGGTGTTGGTGATGGAAGAGTAAGAGTTGTGTTTAGTGAAATTTTTCGGTTTTGCAATTAGTAAATGCTGTGATTTGTATGATTTTTAATTAAATATAGAAAAATGTTCTTGAAGTGAATTTTTGATATGTTGTACCTCTATGAGTCTAGAATGACTGAAAAATATTTTGATTCGATTTTGGAATGGTTATGATTTTGGAAAGATTATTTTTATTAGACCTGTTCCAGCAGGTACCTTAATTGAGACAGCTATATTTCGGGATTTTTAATAAACTGTAGAAAAATTATTTAAAATTGAATTTTGGATATGTTGTTTCTTAGTGAGTCTAGTATTTGTGAAAAATAATTTGGAACCACGTTGATTGAATTTGATTTATAGAATTCACAAAGTTCAGAACTACTGCCAGGATGCAGGGCAATTGGGGCAGTCTGGTTGGGTGAACTATTTGACCAGGATTTTGTGTTCAGTTTGATCTGAAATTTTAAAGGAATTATTTCAAGATGTAAAATTAAGTTCAGTAAAAATTTTAGAGTTTTTACTCAAGTAGATTATTTTATACAATTTTTCAAAATAAGGATTAAGTTGAGTTCAAAACCAGAATTTACTATTCATATGGTCATTTTGCTAATACTCCTTTTTGGATTAGGTTGTGAAGAGGTTGAATTGCCCTAATCTAAGTGTTGAGGATTCTTGGAAGAGTAAGTGTATAGATTGGTGTGAGTTGGTTTTAAGGTTAGTACAAACTACACTATTGCATACATTCATGTGATGTTGAGACTTGACACACATTTGATTGTAAATGTGATAAGGAACCTCATGCATTGTTGATGGATATTAAAAATCACATTATGTTTGGTAATATGTGAATGTTGTGATGAGCATGTAAAATATGTGTTAATGCCATTGATTATATCCATTTGAATAATGAACTGATTAATGTGATTTGAAATATAATATGAGATGGTTGAAACATATTTGCTTATATGATGATAAAATGAAATATGGAAATGAAATGTGCAAGATATGATATTATGAAGAATTATTTTATTGTGATTTGAGATATTATGAGTTATGAGGCCATGATTGTTGGCTATGATAATGCAAATGAGATAATGGAGGCATGATTGCCTATTTGATTATGAGAATGAGATGAATTGAGAAAGATATGTACAAAGATATAAATAAATGAAAAGATTGTGTGTCTAATGTGTTATTCAACCTTCAGAGTTCTGGGTTTGGCGGCATGCCTATAAAGTACTGGATAGGTGAAAAGACCGGGTCGTAAGCTGATTCCAGTTGATAAATGAAAAATGTGAATTATAGTAACAGTCTTGCCAGGTTGAGGATCTCCTTGGTTTATCCCGGTTGAGGTCCAAGAGACTGGGTCTGTTACAGGTAACAGTCTTGCCGGGTTGAGGATCTCCTCGAGTTTAGTGGGTTGAGGTCCAAGAGACTGGGTCTGTTACCCTATCCATGGATAGAGATATATATATATGTGTTGCCTATGGGCTTGATGATTATGATATGGACCAAAGCAGTAACTCTGAACTTTGAATAACATATTAGTTTCTTTTGGGCCCTTGTTTGTCTTTGTTTTCTATGTGATTTATAAATGATGAAATAAATAAATATTGAGATCTATGCTTGTTTTGAGTTCACTATGTCCTATAATTGATAACACAAATGTTGGATACAATGAACGGTAATGTCATGAAATATGAAATTCTTGAGAATTACTTGTATGTTGGATAATATGACATTGGCATTTCATTATAGCATGATATCATTGTAGTTTGTACCACTAAGCCGTTGGCTTAGCGCGATTGTGGTTTATCGCGCAGGTGATAGGGAAGAACCAGAGAGTTCCTCTAGGCCGAGTCGAGTCTAGATTTTGAGGTGTTGATAGTGGGCTTAAAGATCAAAGACTGACTGCCAAAAATGTATAAATTTTATGGGTTGTAAAACTTGAGTTTGGATGTATATGAATTTGTAAAAATTGTTACTTTTCACTGCATAGTGAACAAATATTTTATCTACTGTATTTCATAATAAACCTTTACTTTATGTTGTACTAGAAGTGTAAATCCTTTTTGCAGGTTGTAGTTAAGGTTATAAGGGGGATTTATTGGGAAGTGTACTGAGAATGATTTTGTTTGCATTGGTTTGTGTAAAATGTTTTTAAAAATCAGAAAAAAACCAGTTTTGTCGACACTTGGGACTCAATTTTTAGGCGAAACTATGGCAAAATTTCTATAAAAATCTGAACTAAAATTTGATTAAGTAAAATTGGTAGCAACATTAGGATAGTGTGGCGCCTCTACTCAGCTTACACATGTAGGTCGGGAAGGGGTGTTACAATTTTTGGTATCAGAGCCTAGGTTTGAGATTCTCAACCTAGATCAATTGTAAGAAAAAGAATATTTTGATTTTTAAAGTGGGTTTTTGAGTAAAATACATGTTTTGGTATGGCTGTCTTTGATCTTTAATGAGGAATATTCTGCTGTGTTTGCAGATATAGTTAGAGATGACATCTCATTTGCGATAGTCTGTTGAGGGTAGTGCGGAAAGTGTAGCCCCTAAAGAGAGTATAGAGGGAGCTAGGATTGAGAGGGTTAGTGAGGCACCTGTTTTTGTGCCAGAGAGATCTGCTGCTGAGGAGGCTCCGCCGTGTTGGTTAAGGCATGTGGTAGAACTGTTGAGGGGAGCTCCAGTGCAGCCACCACCACCACCACCACAGCCTCAGATGCCGGTAAGACATTATGACAAGTTAAGAAAATATGGGGCTGAGATTTCTTGGGCACTACCGATCCTGCAGTGGCTGAGCAGTGGTTGGATAAGGTACAGAGGATATTCATTCAGTTGCAAGCCACTTCGGATGAGAAGTTTGACTATGCCAGATCCCTCCTTCAGAAAAGATGCTTATGACTGGTGGAAGACTGTTCCTCATGCTATGGATGATCCACCTACGCTATCTTATAGTGATTTTCTGAGGGAGTTCGAGCAGAAATATACTCCGAGGGAGTATAAAGATCTTAAGAAGATGGAATTTTTGAATTTAAGGCAAGACAACCGGACGGTAACAGAATATGATATTGAGTACATCCGGTTGAGTCGCTATACTGGGGGAATTATCTCTGATGAAATAGACTGATGCAGAAGGTTTGAGGAGGGGTTGAGGCCCTCTATCATGTGTATTATGGCTGGTTCTAGATACCAGGATTTCTCTCAGCTTGTTGCAGCAGCTAGAAGTGTTGAGAGAGCGCAGAGTATTACAGCAGCTGCTAGTGTGGAGGAGACTAGAGTGAGGAGACCCCGGTTTGAGGCAGGGTCTTCATCTGTGAAGAGGGGTAGAGGAAGTTTTGTTCCGAGGATCAGTAGGTGTCAGAGACAGCCGGGTAGGTCAGTGCAGTATCAGAGACAGAGACCAAGACCTACAACTTCTGTAGCCAGTGCCCCGACTCCCGTGATGCAGAGGTCTACTCCACCTGTATGTGTTCAGTGTGGTGGAAGACATGTGGGTGTTTGTTGGAGGTATAGTAGATTAGCTGTATGCTTCAGGTGTGGATCGCCTGACCATTTCATTAGGGAGTGTCCTGAGATGCAAGAGCATAGGCAGGCTGAGTCTGCAGCCTCTCGACCCAGTGTTAGCAGAGGTGGTCGAGGAGGCAGAGGTTTTAGTAGGGGTGGTCGATCCGGGTATAGTCAGAGAGGAGGATCATCATCCGAAGGCAATAGGCCAGAGGAGGCCGGATCTTCTCAGAGGGTGTATATGATGCAGAGGCAGCCAGATGCTTCAGCAGTTATAGCGGGTACATTTTCTTTATTTGGCATTTCAGTACTTGCTTTAATTGATCCAGGATCTACTCATTCATACATAAGTGCATCCATATTGCCTGTGTCTGAATTGCATTCAAAATCCTTAGGATTTGATGTTTTGGTGACAAATCCTTTAGGACATAGTGTGGTTGTTAGTAAGGTGCACCGTGATAGTGCAGTGGTGGTTCAGGATGAGGAGTTTCTTGGTGATCTGATTGAAATGCCTTTTAAAGAATATGATTTGATCTTAGGCATGGATTGGCTGTCTAAACATGGAGCTTTGGTAGATTGTCAAAAGAAATGTGTCACCTTGAGAACCAGTGATGGTAGGGATGTGATAGTATCTAGTGAGCAGAGACAACTTACATCCTTGTTTGTATCAGCTGTAATAGCTAGGAAGTTGATTAGAAAAGGGTGTGAAGCTTATCTCGCTCATGTTGTGGATACCAAAGTAATGGGTTCTCAACTTAATAGTATACCCACAGTTGCAGAGTTTTCAGATGTTTTTTCTAAGGAGTTGCCAGGGTTACCCCCTGAGAGAGAGGTTGATTTTGGTATCGAATTGTTGCCTGGTACCACTCCCATCTCTATCACTCCTTACTGAATGGCACCAGCTGAATTGAGAGAGTTGAAGGTGTAGTTACAGGAGTTGTTGAATAAAGGGTTTATTCGCCCAAGTGTTTCACCGTGGGGAGCTCCTGTATTATTTGTGAAGAAGAAGGATGGTACTATGAGGTTATGCATCGATTATAGGCAATTGAACAAAGTGACTATTAAGAATAAATATCCTTTGCCTAGAATTGATGATCTCTTTGATCAATTGAAGGGAGCATCAGTGTTTTCCAAGATTGATTTGAGATCAGGGTACCATCAGTTGAGGGTTAAAGTTGAAGATGTTTCTAAGAAAGCTTTCCGCACCAGGTATGGGCATTATGAGTTTTTAGTAATGCCTTTTGGGTTGATGAATGCACCTGCAGCTTTCATGGATTTGATGAATAGGGTGTTTAGGCCTTATCTGGATCAGTTTGTGGTGGTTTTCATCGATGATATTTTGGTGTATTCACATAATGAGGAGGAGCATGTCAAGCATCTGCGAATTGTGTTACAGATCTTGAGAGAGAAGCAGTTGTATGCTAAGTTGTCAAAGTGTGAGTTTTGGCTTGACCAAGTAACTTTTCTCAGTCATATAGTTTCAGCAGATGGTATAATAGTTGATCCGAGTAAAGTTGAGGCCATTTTGAATTGGAGTCCACCAAAGTCAGTGACTGAAGTTAGAAGTTTTTCTGGGTTTGGCAGGCTATTATCGAAGGTTTGTGAAAGGTTTTTCTTTGATAGCTACTCTACTCACCAGATTGCTTCGAAAGGGAGTTAGATTTGTGTGGACAGATCAATGTCAAGCTAGTTTTGATCAGTTGAAAGAAATGTTGACTCAAGCACCTGTTCTTACTTTACCCATGGAAGATAAACCATATGTGATTTACAGTGATGCTTCACATAATGGCTTAGGATGTGTTTTGATGCAAGAGGGTAAAGTCAGTTGAAGCCGCATGAGCTTAATTATCTGATTCATGATTTGGAGTTGGCAGCTATAGTGTTTGCTTTGAAGATTTGGCGACACTAATTATATGGGGAGAAATGTTTTATCTATACGGATCACAAAAGTTTGAAATATTTGGGTGTTCAGAAGGAGCTGAATCTTTGGCAAAGGCGATGGTTAGAACTGATTAAAGACTACGACTGTTTGATTGATTACCATCCTGGTAAGGCGAATGTTGTTGTTGATGCCTTAAGTCGGAAGTCTTTGCCAAGTTTGGCTGTTTATTCGCTCTTGTTGCTTGTTGAGTTGAGAGCGTTACATGCTAGTTTTGAAGCATGTGATGATGGTGCATTGTTGGCTCAGTTGCAATTGAGACCAGTATTGTTGAATCAGATTAAGGAGGCTCAATTGACAGATGAGAAAATTCAGAAGATTATTTCAGATTGCCAAAACGGAGAGAGCCGAGATTTCTTTGTGAGAAGTGATGGTAGCCTTTGGTTTAAGGATAGATTGTGTGTTCCTGATAATGATAGTTTGAAAAAGGTTATTTTGGAGGAAGCACACCAATCGGTTTTTGCTATGTTTCTGGGAAGTACAAAGATATACCATGAATTGGTGGTCTGATATGAAGAGAGATATAGCAGAATTTGTGTCCAAATGTCTCACTTGTCAGAGGGTGAAAGCTAAGCATCAAGTTCCAACAGGGTTGCTTCAACCTTTAGCGCTGCCTGAATGGAAATGGGAGAGAATCACAATGGATTTTGTGTCTGGTTTACCATTGACATAGAGGAAGCATGATGCTATTTGGGTGATTGTTGATAGGTTGACAAAGACAGCTCATTTTCTTCCGGGTCGGATGGACTATTCACTTGAGAAGTTGGCTAAGCTGTATATTAGTGAGATAGTGAAGTTGCATGGAGTTCCAATTTCTTTAGTGTCTGATCAAGATTGTAACACCCCCACACCCAATACATACACACTACATACACCACAATGTAGTATACATGTATCGAATATAGGAATGCTACAGATTTTTATTAACATTCAAAACATTTTAAATGATACTATAAGCTTTCTCATTATACATTAGAGAAAAATAAGTAATTAACTTGCAAAATAAAACAAATAGATATATATATATACATTTACTAAATACGTAGCGGAATATAGAAAATATTTACATATATGAAAGCTTTTAAATCCATATTTACAAATATACATATATTCGCATTATAAACAATATTTACAAAAATAAAAGAAGTTATACATGATTGGCAAATCTTCTCTGATCTTTAAGTTCCCAAAATCAACTCTTCAACGTCTATTCTCACTTGGTTTCGAAAAGCTCTCGGGTTCAACTCTATCAACTCTATCACCTGCGTGATTAAACACTATCGCGCTAAGCCAAGGGCTTAGTAAGATAATTCATGCTAATGTTATGCTTTAGTGCAATGCAATGTAAATTGTCAATCCATATTATACAAGTAACATCATATATGCAAAGCTAACAACATACCTTTACATTTCATAATCCAACATATGTAGACATATCACATTTCAACATCTTTTCATATACCTCATTAGTTACTCATTAAACCATTCATGAACAACACTAAACAAAGACAAGCATTGGGCCCAAGACACACTAATATGCCATTCAATTTTCAGAGTTAATGCTTTGGTTTTGTTATCACATTTATCAATATCATATACCCAACTAGGCTTCAAGGATTAGGTTCAACCAAGCTTCAAGGGGAGCAAAGCATGCTAAGCTTCAACCCAACTTGGCTTCAAGAACCAACCCAACCTAGCTTCAAGGGTTGTAACATCTCAATTAGGCTTCAAGGATTCAATCCAACCTAACTTCAAGAGATTGTTACTCATATTAGGCATGCCACCAACAACAAACTCTGAAAATGGAATAACACATTAGCCACACAATTCATTTATTATTTAGTCATCATTTCCATTCTCAATTCTCATCAACATTTAGGCAAACATGCCTTATTTCTTTCAATTGCATCATCATAGCCAATCACAATGGCTTTGCATCACATTTCACATCTCAATTCATGTTATGCATATAGCATCATTGATATAGCATTTCAAAATACATTATCCATATCACACATTATCATTTACAAAATTCACATTGCATAGTACAAACCCTAGTTCATGTAGTATCATATGCATTATCAAATGAAAGTTCAAACTCAATCATATATGAAGAACAAAAACCAAACACAGTAACCAACACACCCAAGGGACACGGCCAAGCTTGTGGCCGTGTCTCCCAAAACAAATTGGCAGTGGCAGACACTGGCATGGGACACGGCCGTGTCTCCTAAAAATCAACCCAACACGGCCAAAATTTCCATGACTTGGCCGTGTCTCTCAATGCCTTTGGCCGTGTCACCCAAGAACAAAACCCTAACCAAAACCAATTCTCTTCTAATAGCACTCAACACAATATACACCATATAACATGTTTCAAATGAATATAATCAATGTTCTAAAACACATATTCATCACAAAAACCACTTCACAATACATTAATATTACATTTAAACAAATACCATCTCAAAACCCTAAAATCCAACACCATTCCTAATCTTTCAAAATCAACATCCACCACTTTCCACAACAACACCAATGTAACCTCTTAACTTAAAATCACTTTAACACTAGAAAACACATCATAAAAATATCTCATCATCAAATCCTACCAACCCTAACTCACTTCAAACACCCCTTCAAAAGAAAAGAAGAAATCAATGAAAAGATCTTACCTCAAATGAAGAAATTTCATAAATCTTTAACCAAGTCCTTTGATTGCTTCTTCAATTGCTTCAAGCATCAAGAACACCTCTCTTGCTCTTTCTCTTCTTGGATGGCCGGCACACACATGAGAAGAATGAAATTCAACACAAATCAAATAGCTTTTCTTCTTTAAATTTCCACCATGCAATCCAATTCAAGCAATTACCAAAACAGCCCTCAATCATGTAACTAACCTCTTGTCTCTTATAAACCCAATTATGTAATTTCACAATTCTCAAATAAATATCTTCTAGCATTGACTCTCTATTTGACTTATGTATATGTTAATTATATCATCATATAAACAACATATACACTTTTCTCTAAACCCTCTTTCTTTCCCATACACATATGCAAAAACATTCTTTTCCAATTTCTTTTCTTATCACACAACATATACATTCAATCACATTTTAAACCAACAACAACAACAACAACAACAACAACAACAATAACAACATAATCAAAACTTCTAGGGCATACATGAGGATATTACAATTCTCCCCCTCTAAAAAGAAATTTCGTCCTCGAAATTACCTGATATCAAGTCTGAAATAATTGAGGATATTGCTCTCGCATGATTTGTTCACTTTCCCAAGTTGCCTCTTCCTTTCCATGATTCTTCCATAGAACTTTCACCAATGGCACACTCTTGTTTCTCAACTCTTTCACTTCACGTGCCAAAATAGCAACTGGTTCCTCTTCAAACGTCAAATCTTGATTCACCTCGATAGATTCACTCGGCAACACATGAGATGGATCCGATCTGTATCTCCTCAACATAGAAACATGGAATACATTATGGATACGATCCAACTCAGGTGGCAAAGCAAGCCGATAAGCAACTGGCCCAACTCTCTCTAAAACTTCATACGGTCCAATGAATCGAGGACTCAATTTCCCTTTCTGACCGAACCTCAAAATCTTCTTCCAAGGAGACACTTTCAAAAATACCTTATCTCCAACATCAAACTCTATGTCTCTCCTCTTTAGATCTGCATAAGACTTCTGTCGGTCTAAAGCTGCTTTTAGCCTGCCTCGAATCAATTTCACTTTCTCTTCAGTTTCTTGAATCAAATCAGGCCCAATTAACTTACCTTCACCAAGTTCACTCCAACAAAGAGGTGTCCGACACCGTCTACCATACAGTGCTTCGAATGGTGCCATACCAATGCTAGATTGGTAACTGTTGTTGTAAGCAAACTCCACAAGAGGTAGAAATCTGTCCCAACTTCCAGAGAAATCAATGACACAGCTTCTCAACATATCCTCGATAATCTGTATCACCCTCTCTGTCTGTCCATCCGTCTGTGGATGAAAAGCAGTGCTGAAGTGCAGTCGAGAACCCAAAGCTCCATGTAAACTCTTCCAAAACCTAGAAGTAAACCGGGGATCTCGATCAGACACTAAAGAAATTGGAACACCATGTAACTTTACAATCTCATGGATATACAGCTCAGCTAACCTCTCCAAAGAGTAATCCATCCGAACCGGAAGGAAATGAGCTGTCTTAGTCAATCTATCCACAATCACCCATATAGTATCATGCTTCCTTTGTGTCAATGGTAACCCAGACACAAAATCCATTGTCACTCTTTCCCACTTCCATTCAGGCACTGACAACGGTTGAAGCAACCCGGTTGGAACTTGATGCTCTGCTTTTATCTTCTGACATGTGAGACATTTGGATACAAAATCTGCAATGTCTCTCTTCATACCAGACCACCAGTAAAATTGCCTCAAATCATGATACATCTTTGTATTGCCCGGATGCATAGCAAACACTGACTGATGTGCTTCTTCCAAAATGATCCTTTTTAAATTTACATCATCAGGTACACACAATCTATTCTTAAACCAGAGACTCCCATCATTGCTCACAATAAAATCTCTACTTTTCCCGTTCTGGCAATCTGAAACAATCTTCTGAATCTTTTCATCAGCCAACTGAGCCTCTTTAATCTGATCTAACAAAACTAGTTTTAATTGCAACTGTGCCAACAATGCACCATCATCACAAGATACAAAACTGGCATGCAATGCTCTCAACTCAACAAGCAACGAGAGCGAATAAACAGTCAAACCTGCCAAAGACTTCCGACTCAAGGCATCAGCAACAACATTTGCTTTACCTGGATGATAATCAATCAAACAGTCATAGTCTTTAATCAATTCCAACCATCTCCTCTGCCGAAGATTGAGCTCTTTTTAGACACCCAAATATTTCAAACTCTTGTGATCAGTGTAGATGAAACATTTCTCCCCAAACAGATAGTGTCGCCAAATCTTCAATGCAAACACAATGGCTGCTAGCTCCAAATCATGGTTCGGATAATTAAGCTCATGCGGTTTCAACTATCTAGATGCATAAGCTATAGCTTTACCTTCTTGCATTAGCACACAACCCAAACCACTATGTGAAGCATCACTGTAGATCACATATGGTTTGCCTTCTACAGGTAAAGTAAGAACAGGTGCTTGAGTCAACATTTCTCTCAACTGATCAAAGCTAGCCTGACACTGATCTGTCCACATAAATCTCACTCCTTTACGAAGCAATCTGGTGAGTGGAGTAGCTATCAAAGAAAATCCTTTCACAAACCGTCGGTAATAGCCTGCCAAACCCAGAAAACTTCTAACTTCAGTCACAGACTTGGGTGGACTCCAATTCAGAATAGCTTCAACCTTACTTGGATCAACTCTAATACCTTCTGCTGAAACTATATGACCGAGAAAAGCTACTTGGTCCAACCAAAACTCACACAATCCGCAGATGTTTGTCATGTTCCTCTTCATTCCGCGAATACAGCAGAATATCATCAATGAAGACCACTACAAACTGATCCAAATAGGGCCTAAACACCCTATTCATCAAATCCATAAAAGCTGCAGGTGCATTCGTCAGACCAAAAGGCATAACTAGAAACTCATAATGCCCATACCTGGTCCGAAAAGCTGTTTTAGGAACATCTTCTGCTTTGACTCTTAATTGATGGTACCCTGATCTCAGATCAATTTTAGAAAACACAGCTGCACCCTTCAATTGATCAAAGAGATCATCGATTCTAGGCAAAGGATATTTATTTTTAATAGTCACCTTGTTCAATTGCCTATAATCGATACATAACCTCATAGTACCATCTTTCTTCTTAACAAATAACACAGGAGCTCCCCAAGGAGAAACACTGGGGCGAATAAATCCTTTGTCCAACAACTCCTGTAATTGCACTTTCAACTCCCTCAATTCAGCAGGTGCCATTCTATAAGGAGTAATAGAAATAGGAGTGGTACCAGGCAACAACTCAATACCAAACTCCACCTCTCTCTCAGGAGGCAACCCTGGCAACTCCTCTGGAAACACATCTAGGAACTCTGCAACTGTGGCAATACTATTAATAGGGAAACCCTTCACTCTAGCATCTACCACATGAGCAAGATAAGCTTCACACCCCTTTCTAATTAATCTCCTAGCTGCAACAGCTGAAACAAATAAGGAGGCTAGCTGTTCTTGCTCATTAGATACTATCACCTCTCTACCATCAACAGTTCTCAAAGTAACAATTTTCCTTTTACAGTCTACCACAGCTCCATGTTTAGATAGCCAATCCATACCTAGAATCACATCATATTCCTTAAATGGCATCTCAATCAAATCTCCAATGAACTCCTCACCTTGCACCCTCACTGCACTATCTCGGTGCACCTTGCTCACAATCACACTATGCCCTAAAGGATTTGTCACCAACACATCAAATCCTAGGGACTCGGCACGCATATCAGACACAGGCAAAACAGATGCACTAATTATGAATGGGTGGAACCCGGATCAATCAAAGCAAGTACGGAGGTATCAAATAAAGAAAAAGTACCAGCTACGACTGCCGAAGCATCCGGCTGCCTCTGCATAACATATACCCTCTGGGAAGATCCAACCTCCTCTGGTCTACTCTCCCTGGATGTAGAACCTCCTCTAGCACTGAACCCAGATCTGCCTCCCCGGCTGCTACCTCTGCCTGCTCGACCTCCCCTCACACTAGGTCGAGAAGCTGCAGTATCAACTGACATCCGCTCCTGCCTCTCAGGGCAATCTCTAACAAAGTGATCAGGCGATCCACATCTGAAGCATACCCCTGCTACACCAGTCTTCCAGCAAGGACCACCATGTGGCCTACCACAATGAATGCAGATGGGTGGAGTGGATCTCTGAGTCATTGGGGTCGGAGCACTGGCCACTGAAGCTGCAGGTCTAAATCTCTGCCTCTGAAACTGCACTGACCTACCAGCTGACCTCTGACTCCTACTGATCCTTGGAACAAAGCTTCCTTTACCTCTCTTCGCAGAATAAGACCCTGCCTCAGACTGGGGCCTCCTAACCTTAACCTCTTCCTCTGAAGCAGCTGCAATAACTTGAGCTCGCTCTACACTTCGAGCTGCTGCCACTAGCTGGGAAAAATCATGATATCTAGATCCAGCCACTAAGCACATGATAGAGGGCCTCAATCCCTCCTCAAATCTCCTGCATCTATCTATCTCATCAGCTATAATGCCCCCAGCATACTGGCTCAAACGAATAAACTCAACCTCATATTCAGTTACAGTCTTGCTGTCTTGCTTCAAGCTCAAGAACTCAATCTTCTTCATGTCTTTGTACTCCCTAGGAGTATACTTCAATTCAAATTCTCTCAGAAAATCCGCATATGACAAGGTTGGTGGATCATCCATAGAATGGGGCACTGTCCTCCACCAGTCGTATGCATCCTTCTGTAGCAAAGATCTTGCATAATCAAATTTTTCCTCTGGGGTGGCTTGCAACTGAACAAATTGTTGTCCCAAGATGGCAACCAAGAGGGGGGGGGGTGAATTGGTTTCCTCAAGAAATAATGACAATTTAAAAAACTCAACAAACAAGAAATGTGGAATAGAGAGTTGGTTGAGTAATGGAGGAAAGAAAGAACACACAAGATTTATAGTGGTTCGGATTTACTTCAATCCTACATCCACTTCCTTAACAACTTGTTAAGGTTCCACTAGTCTTTGAAGTTTTTACAAGCTCACTTCCAACTTTACAAGTGTTTTTCTTAGGCTCACACTTACAACCCAAACAAGAGTTTTACAAGGCTTACTCTCACAACCTAACAAGAGTTTTACAAGGCTTACTCTCACAACCCAAGTGTTTCCCAGGCTTACACTCAAACTTATACAATGGTGTTTTCAATGCTAACACCTAACATTCATAACAATTCAAATACAAGTTTAAGTAAAAGAAAATTTGTTGCTTGGCTATGAAAATCTTTTCTCAATGTTGTCTCTCTTTTGTTTTCTCATAGAAACTTTGTATTTATAGCCAATGTGGTCTTACTAGCCGTTATTGATGTTGAGAATAAAGTCTTGGCAGATTAGACCTTCTTTACTTAAACTATCCGAAGCACTTCGCGGTCGCCCTTCATACAAGGATGGTCGCGCTCATGCTTCATGCGGTCGTCCTTTTAACCAGGGACGGTCGCTACTTTTAAAAAGCTTCAACGGTTGAATTTTAGTGCTCTGCAGCTGGAATCTTGCCCATGATGTGTTTGTCGGACCGTTTCTTGCCCATGCTGTGTTTTTCGGGACGGTCGCGCCAAGCAGAGGTGCGGTCGCCCTTTTTGAATATTGAAGTGGGTTTACAACGGTCATATCACGTGTCATTTTCTGACAGGGCAAAAGAGATGTCTGCCATAATTTGAATCTCGCGGTCGCCCTTGGTAGCCTTTCGCGGTCGAACTCATATTCTCGCGTCGAACTTCTGGACGCACCTGAGGACGCGAACACTACTGTCTCTTTGAGCAATTTTTTCTTGAATTGTTGGGCGGTCGCGACTCTAAATGGGGCGGTCGCTAAAGTGGTAAGCGAGGTCGAATCATTCACCGTTCTTGTCACCGCGAACCTTACTGTGATTGTAATGATTTAAGTTCCTTGAGTAGCGGTCGTGCAAGTATTTTGACGGTCGCCATTCGGTAGGAGCGGTCGCGACTACGGTCAAACTTCTGACCGCGAAACCTACTGTGACAAGGTTTCATTCTGTAATTGCATGGAGCGGTCGTATTTAGGTGAGGTGCGACCGCTATAATTGTTCTGTTCACCTTTAATTGAAGCAACCTAATCCTGCAACAAGATTTCTCAAGCACAAGTTAAATAGATCATCCATTTGAGTTGTCAAGGATCAAAATTAAGATAAATTTGTCTAACAATCTCCCCCATTTTGACTTTGACAATTCAAATGGAATGATGAGAAAAATAATAATTCTAAAATGCTCCCCCTTAACATATGCAACAATCATGGTTAAGAGCATTTCTCCCCCATAAACATTTCTCCCCTATTGCAAATGTTCAACAAATTTCAACATGTATACTTGTTTCTCCCATTATTGTATACTGTGTGTTTCATTCCATTTTGGTATTTTCTCCCCCATTGGCAGAGGCAAAATGAAACAAATGTTAAGCAAAACCATTAATAAAGCAATGAAAGGGAATATAAACATTATATATATTAAAGTGGAGGAAAGTACAAAGAGAGATTAAAACAAGCATATGAAAATGCAAACAATAAGAAAAATCTAATGCTATTCTGAGTCATCATCTAACTCTAACTCTTCTTCAATTAAAGGAGCTTTCCCTTTATCTTGAGGTGCAACAGAGGCAGAGCTAGTACTAATGGACTCTTCTTCTTCAGCAATGCTTTGGGTGTAATCACTTATATCCCAATCTTCAAGGTTGCATTGAGGCAAGTCCAATTTGCCTTGCATGTCATAAAGATCATGGTGCATGTGGGATATAAGGTCTATTCTCTTGTTCAAGTGCTGGAATCTCTTGGAGACACTTTTCTTGAACTTAGAGAGTTTCCTGGAGAGAGTCTTGATAGCTTGGAGGATGAGTTATGTGGAGGATGAAGCAGTTTCTTGAGCAGCTTTTGATGAAGTTGCTTTTGGGGGTAATTCCACAGCAACTTCTACAGAATCTCCCTCTCCCTCAATTGTATACCTTGGCCTTTTCTTTTGTTTGTCTATAACACCTTTCTTGCCAAAGGAGTATACATAAGATCCTTCAATCTTCCTTACACATCCAGCATGCTCTAAGTAATCTATTGTGATAGCACTAGCGGCTAGAGTGAAAGGGTTTCTCAAAGTGGCTAAGTTCAAATCATTCAGAAGGTTTAGGTGCCTAGCTATTTGAGTAACTTGAGAGGATAGGAAGAAGGTACCAATTCTTGTAACAGCATGATGATAAAAGGTATCAATCAAGAACTTGGTGGTGTTTATTTTGATGTTGTGGGTGAAAGCATACAGAAAGATGAGGTCTCTTTTGGTGACTTTCTCATTCCCATCAGCTCTTTGGTGGATGGTGTAGGTGATGATCCTATGGAGCATCCAGTGGGTGAGAGATTTGATTTGTCTGGCTTTAGATTCCTTTTCAAAAGAAGTTTCAATGGAAATTTCTCGCCAGAAATCAGAAAGGGTTTGGTTTGAGAAGATTTGGTCATTGTAAGAGGTTATACCTTCAGAAGGGAAGTTCCAAATGCTGCCAAAATCTTCTAGGGTTAAGGATTGATAATGATCAAAAAGCTTAAACCTTACCCCGTACCAACCTAGAGCAGAGTTTGCACTCTTTTCTATTTGAAGAGACATCAAAAATTCTTTGCTATGACTGGAGTAGCCTACCTCTTCTGGAAAGACAAATTTTTCCCATCCAAGGACATCCAACAATCTCTCAATTTCGTCCTTGATGCCCAATGCAGAAAGCATCCCACCAAAAGGAGATTTGGTGCCTTCAACTTTCTTTTTCTTAAGCATTGCATACCTAATGTCTTCCTCAGAGGTTTGGTGGTGAGGTTTGTGAATTTTCTCACCTCTTCTAGACTGTGGAGGGGATGGAGGATCAACTACAGGTTCTCTAATGGTAATTCCTGGAACTCTCTTGGCTTGACCCTTTATTTTGGAGGAGGTTTTTCTTTTGGGAGCCATTGAAAACAGAAGGAGTAGGAGTAATCTGAAAAACAGAGAGTGATTGAGAAACAGATGAGATTGAGAGGTTTTTAGGGTTTCAGAGGGAGGTTTGTGTGCTTTGATAGGCAAAATATCAGATAAACTATTGTAACACACTCTTAAATAGATGGAATTAAGAAAATAGCCGTTTATGACTGTTGAAAATGAAGAGTTGCGACCTATCACACAGCCAACGGTTATAAATTTTCGAGCAGAGTGTACTGGGTACGGTCGCAGATTTAACAAGGTACAATCGCGACATGGGGTACAGCGACTATTATTATGATCAGTACCCTCGCGAGTGAAGAAAACAACTGTAACGGTCGAAACTATTCAAATTGGTGCGGCCGCGCACAAATTTTCTCGACCGCGCACAGAGATTTTTATTGAATGAAACTAGCAGACGAAGTAGCGATCGCGAAGGGATACTGGAGTGACCGCGACAAACTTAAAAATGAAAGATTCAAGGAAAGATGAAAAATATTCCAAGTATGTTAAGAAAAATTAATTTCATGCACATAGAAACTTTATTGTAAGGCAAAAATTTTAATTAGCTCAAGGTGATTCCATCAATCATTCCTAAATTGAGTTTGATGAAGTTAAGTCTATCTTCATTCAAGGGTTTTGTAAAGACATCAGCAAGTTGATTTTCTGTATCTATAAATTCTAAGATTATATTCTGATTTTGTACATTTTCCCTCAAGAAATGATGTCTAATATCTATAAGCTTGGATCTAGAATGTTGGATAGGATTTTTAGACAAATTGATAGCACTAGTGTTGTCACATTTAATGGAGATATTGTTAAACACTTTACCATAGTCAAGCAATTGTTGTTTCATCCATAATACTTGTGTGCAACAAAAACATGCTGCAACATATTCAGCTTCCGTTGTGGATAAAGCAACCGATGCTTGTTTCTTACTATGCCAAGAAACTAGACAATTACCAAGAAAGTGACATGCTCCTGTTGTGCTCTTCCTATCTAATATACTACCAGCATAATCTGCATCTGAAAATCCTATAATATGAAATGATGTGTTTTTAGGATACCAAAGTCCTAAATGTATTGTACCACTCAAATATTTCAAGATTCTCTTAGTGGCATTCAAGTGTGATTCTTTAGGACTAGTTTGAAATCTAGCACAAAGATATACACTATACATTATATCAGGCCTAGAAGCAGTTAAGTAAAGTAGTGATCCGATGATACCTCGATATTTCTTCTCATCTACTGCTTTACCATTATCATCTTTACCTAATTTCAATGATGTGCTCATAGGAGTTTTGCTAGTTTTGCAGCCATCCATTCCAAATTTCTTGATGAGTTCTTTTGTATATTTGGATTGGTTGATGAAGATCCCATCTTTACATTGCTTGACTTGCAGTCCAAGGAAAAACTTGAGTTCACCCATCATGCTCATTTCAAATTCCCTAGTCATACAAGAAGCAAATTCTTTGCACAAGGCTTCATTAGTAGCTCCAAATATTATGTCATCCACATAAATTTGTACAATTAAAATGTTATGCTTATCCTTTTTAACAAAAAGAGTTGTGTCTACTTTTCCTTTTGAAAAACCATTTTCAAGCAAATATGCACTAAGTTTATCATACCAAGCTCTGGGTGCTTGTTTCAATCCATATAAAGCTTTGGTAAGTTTGAAAACATGATCAGGAAATTTGTAGTTTTCAAAACCAGGAGGTTGTTCAACATAAACTTCTTCATTTATGAGTCCGTTTAGGAATGCACTTTTGACATCCATTTGATAAAGCTTAAAGTTCATATGACATGCAAAAGCAAGTAATATTCTAATAGCTTCTAATCTGGCTACTGGGGCAAAGGTTTCATCATAGTCAATACATTCTTCTTGATTATAACCTTTGGCAACCAATCTTGCTTTATTTCTAATGATGTGACCATTTTCATCAAGCTTATTCCTATAAACCCATTTGCATCCTATTATAGAATGATCTATAGGTCTAGGAGTAAGTTTCCAAACATTATTTCTTTCAAATTGATTAAGTTCATCTTGCATTGCAGTTATCCAATTTTCATCATTTAAAGCTTCCTCAATAGTTTTTGGTTCAATTTGAGAAACAAAACCAAAATTAACATCAACATGATTAATTTTAGATCTAGTAGTTACTCCCTTAGATGTTTCTCCAATGATGAGTTCCTTTGGATGATCTTTCTTGTATTGCCAATCCTTAGGTAGATCTTGAGACTTTTCTTCAAGTTGATTGATCTTTGGAACATCAATAGATTCAAGAGGTTCAAGAGTACCTGCAGGGTCATTGAAAGTAATACCTTTCTTTTGATCAAGTTTAGATGACTCATCAAATACAACATGCATTGATTCTTCTATAACTAGAGTTTTCATGTTAAATACCCTATATGCCTTGCTATATGATGAATATCCTAAGAATATGCCTTCATCTGATTTGGATGAGAATTTTCCAAGATTATCCTTGGTATTCAATATGAAGCATTTGCATCCAAATACTCTAAAATATCCAATTCTGGGTATTCTTCCATTCCATAGCTCATAAGAGGTTTTATTAGTTAAATGCCTTTTGTAAACACGATTTGCAATGTAACAAGCTGTATTAACGGCTTCCGCCCAAAAATAAGATGGTAAATCATATTCATTGAGCATTGTTCTAGCCATTTCAATTAAAGTTCTATTTTTCCTTTCAAGTACACCATTTTGCTGTGGAGTTCTAGGAGCAGAAAAATTGTGTGAAATGCCAAGTTCATTGCAAAAGTTTTCAAAGTTTTCATTTTCAAATTCTTTGCCATGATCACTTATAATAGATGTGATCACATATCCTTTTTCATTTTTAACTCTTTTTGCAAAAGTCTTGAAGTAATTAAAGGCTTCATTCTTTTGAGCTAAGAAATTAACCCATGTGAATCTAGAGTAGTCATCAACAAGAACAAATGCATATGATTTGCCTCCTAAGCTTGTAACTCTATTTGGTCCAAACAAATCCAAATGAATGAGCTCTAAAGGTCTAGATGTGCTTATAACACTCTTTGATTTAAATGAGCTTTTATGTTGCTTACCATGTTGACAAGGTTCACAAATCCTATCTTTATCATATTTTATCTTAGGTAAGCCATCAACTAAGTTCTCATTACAAATATATTTCAATTGATCCAAAACAGCATGTCCTAGTCTTCTATGCCATAACCATGCATCATTATTAGTGGACATTAAACATGTATGATTTAAATGTATGCTGACATTGTAAGTGTTGTTTGTTCTAGTGCCCTTAAATATGATAACATCATTTGAATTTGTGATTTTGCATTCCTTGGAATCAAACTTGACAAAGTATGCTTTATCACAAAGTTGACTAACACTTAGCAAGTTATGTTTCAAATCATCAACAAGCCATACATCTTCAATTAAATCCTTACCAATAGAACCAATGGAGCCAACACCAAGAATTTTACCTTTAGCATTGTTTCCAAAAGTTACGTTACCTCCATGTTTATAGGTAATACTTGTAATGAACTTTGCATTTCCAGTCATATGCCTTGAGCATCCACTATCCACAAGCCATGTGCTTTCATTGGTAGTAGATTTTAGGCATACCTGCAAGACAATTGTGATCATCTTCTTTTAGGTACCCACATATAGTTGGGTCCTTGATGGTTAGTAGAAAGAGTGCCTTCTAAATTGAGATGAGCTTTTCTTATATAACAATAGAAATTTTTGTGACCAAATTTCATGCAATATGTGCATTGCCATGGTATCCTATGCTTCTGCATTTTTCTTTTTGCATTATACATACAACTACGAGTATGCGATTTCTTTTGTACAAGTTTAGTGAACAACAATGCATAATTATTTTTGGCTTTATCTCCTAGTGAACCATGAGAAATTCTTTTAGACTTGGTGCAAGCATCTTTGATATGAACATCAGAAATTTCAGTTGTAGATGCTTTCACAAATGTTGGTTTGCTAGGTGCAATGTTGGTTGAGCCATTGAATCCTAATCCATATTTCAAGGAAGGTGATCTTTGATTATTAATTAATATGTTCAATGCTTCCTTTCCTTTATGAAATCTGGAAATTGATTCTTTTAGTTCTTTTAGTTCATGCTTCAATGTCTCATTCTCCTTAATCACTTTTTCTAAGTCATGTGAGCTTTTATTCAACTCTCCTATTGTATTCATTAAGTGTTCATTTGAGGTTTTCAATTCTAAGGTAGAGTTCTTTAAGCATATAAAATCCTTTTCTAACTTAGAGTTTTTCTCTTTATAAAGCATCATTTTAGAGAAATATTTTTCTATTTTAAAATTCATGTGCTCAATCAAGTCACTATCATCTATATCATTTATATCATCATGTGCTACAAGATCAAAGGATTGAGTACTTACCTCATTGGAGTCATCTTCAATAGCCATGAGACAAAGATTTGCAATTCCTTCCTCTTCTTCTTCTTCACTTGAGGAAGAGTCATCCCATGTGGCTTTGAGAGACTTTTTCTTTTCTTTATCCCATTTCCTTTTGTTCTTTAATTTGTAGCAATCCGACTTGATGTGACCAGTTTTTCCACATTCATAGCACTTTACCTCATTTTTCTTTTCTTTATCTTTGAAGGAGAATTTAGGAGGTGTACCTTTGTTTGCTTGTAATCTTTTCTTCCTTTTCCATTCATTCATTCTTTTTGAGAACATTGCCATTTCATCTTCATCATCAGTACCTTCATTGCTTGAGCTCTCAGCTTCTTTGATTGCTTTGAGTGCAATTGGTTTTCTCTTTTCTTTCTCACCTTGATCTTCTTCTTTTTCACTGTGCAGCTCAAAAGTGAGTAATTTACCAACTAGCTCGTCGGTTCTTAATGTGCTGAGATCATGAGCTTCTTCTATGGATGATACTTTGGATTCAAAGTTCTTTCTAGCTCTTAGGGCTCTCAAGATTTTACTGTTTACATCACCTTGATCATATACCTTGCCATACTTCTTTAGTTCATTGACAATAGCAAGCAAGCAATTTGTCATGTCGGTGACATTTTCATTTGGTTTCATCTTGAATAGCTCATACTCATGAACATGCATTTGTTTCTTGGTAAATCTTACCTGAGTTGTACCTTCATGGTAGTTTCAAGTGTTTTCCAAATGCAATGTGCACAAATTAAATGTTGAACTCTTCCACCTTCTTCTCTTGAAATGGAGTTCATCAAGATGGAAGCAGCTCTATTGTTCTTGAATCGATCTCTGATATTGCTAGTTGACCATTGAGCTTTGGGAAGTGGAACTTGAATACCGTCAACTTCATGAGTAGGAGATTTCCACTCATTTTCCACGAAATCCCATAGTTCAATCCCTTCACTATCTAGAAACAAATACATTTTGTGTTTCCAGTATGAGTAATCCGTTCCATCAAAGTAGGGTCTAAGAATAGAGTTAAGATTTCCATGAGAGCTTGATGAAGAAGAAGTTGCCATTGTGGATCAGATTTCACAATTAAGTTTAAGAAATCTCAGGGCTCTGATACCAATTGTTGTCCCAAGATGGCAACCAAGAGGGGGGGGGGGGGGTGAATTGGTTTCCTCAAGAAATAATGACAATTTAAAAAACTCAACAAACAAGAAATGTGGAATAGAGAGTTGGTTGAGTAATGGAGGAAAGAAAGAACACACAAGATTTATAGTGGTTCGGATTTACTTCAATCCTACATCCACTTCCTTAACAACTTGTTAAGGTTCCACTAGTCTTTGAAGTTTTTACAAGCTCACTTCCAACTTTACAAGTGTTTTTCTTAGGCTCACACTTACAACCCAAACAAGAGTTTTACAAGGCTTACTCTCACAACCTAACAAGAGTTTTACAAGGCTTACTCTCACAACCCAAGTGTTTCCCAAGCTTACACTCAAACTTATACAATGGTGTTTTCAATGCTAACACCTAACATTCATAACAATTCAAATACAAGTTTAAGTAAAAGAAAATTTGTTGCTTGGCTATGAAAATCTTTTCTCAATGTTGTCTCTCTTTTGTTTTCTCATAGAAACTTTGTATTTATAGCCAATGTGGTCTTACTAGCCGTTATTGATGTTGAGAATAAAGTCTTGGCAGATTAGACCTTCTTTACTTAAACTATCCGAAGCACTTCGCGGTCGCCCTTCATACAAGGATGGTCGCGCTCATGCTTCACGCAGTCGTCCTTTTAACCAGGGACGGTCGCTACTTTTAAAAAGCTTCAACGGTCGAATTTTAGTGCTCTGCAGCTGGAATCTTGCCCATGATGTGTTTGTCGGACCTTTTCTTGCCCATGTTGTGTTTGTCGGGACGGTCGCGCCAAGCAAAGGTGCGGTCGCCCTTTTTGAATATTGAAGTGGGTTTACAACGGTCATATCACGTGTCTTGCCGGGTTGAGGATCTCCTTGGTTTATCTGGGTTGAGGTCCAAGAGACTGGGTCTGTTACAGGTAACAGTCTTGCCGGGTTGAGGATCTCCTCGAGTTTAGTGGGTTGAGGTCCAAGAGACTGGGTGTGTTACCCTATCCATGGATAGAGATATATATATGTGTTGCCTATGGGCTTGATGATTATGATATGGACCAAAGCAGTAACTCTGAACTTTGAATAACATATTAGTTTCTTTTGGGCCCTTGATTGTCTTTGTTTTCTATGTGATTTATAAATGATGAAATAAATAAATATTGAGATCTATGCTTGTTTTGATTTCACTATGTCCTATAATTGATAACACAAATGTTGGATACAATGAACGGTAATGTCATGAAATATGAAATTCTTGAGAATTACTTGTATGTTGGATAATATGACATTGGCATTTCATTATAGCATGATATCATTGTAGTTTGTACCACTAAGCCGTTGGCTTAGCGCGATTGTGGTTTATCATGCAGGTGACAGGGAAGAACCAGAGAGTTCCTCTAGGCTGAGTCGAGTCTAGATTTTGAGGTGTTGATAGTGGGCTTAAAGATCAAAGACTGACTGCCAAAAATGTATAAATTTTATGGGTTGTAAAACTTGAGTTTGGATGTATATGAATTTGTAAATATTGTTACTTTTTGTTGCATAGTGAATAAATATTTTATCTACTGTATTTCATAATAAACCTTTACTTTATGTTGTACTAGAAGTGTAAATCCTTTTTGCAGGTTGTAGTTAAGGTTATAAGGGGGATTTATTGGGAAGTGTACTGAGAATGATTTTGTTTGCATTGGTTTGTGTAAAATGTTTTTTTTTTAAAAAAAACCAATTTTGTCGACACTTAGGACTCAATTTTTAGGCGAAACTATGGCAAAATTTATGTAAAAATTGAAACTAAAATTTGATTAAGTAAAATTGGTAGCAACATTAGGATAGTGTGGCGCCTCTACTCAGCTTACACATGTAGGTCTGGAAGGGGTGTTACACTTTGGCCATAGTTTCTCGGTGCTTTTTAGAAGTAGCTAATATGTCCCAAATGCTAACACTTGCTTGGGTTCTTTTCAATTGTTTGAGCACAACATCATCTTCTTCTACTTCAAATTCCTTCCCTTTATTAGTTTCTACCTCCTTAGGTGGTGGCCTTGCATAAGGCTTACCAGATCTAGTATTAATTACTTCGTCTTCTTCGGGCTCGGACCAAGTCCACTCCTCCTTCTTAGATACAATATCATCATCATTATTACTTGAATCCCAAAACTCATTGACAACACAAATTGTTACTTCTCTACCCATCATAGCTTCTTTAATTTCACCAAATACCTCTTCCCCTTTGGTTGCTTCTCCACCCACATCTTGAAAAGAAGACATAACAAAGTCCTCATACAAACCTCCTCCAATCATGAAGGTTGCCGGTGGTGGTACCCTATTGAATTTTAGCAATGGGTTGTCTTTGGTGTTTGGCTTGTTGGGCTCAGGTAGCTTCCCATTATCAATTAGATTTTGGATCTCATGTTAGAACCTCACACATCTATTCGTGTCATGCCCTTGCATTTGGTGAAACTGACAAAATGCTTTGGTGTCAAAATTAGGTGGGAGAGGGTTAGGAAAAGGGCGAGGATTTAAGGGTTGTAGCAATCCCTTCCTTTAAAGCTTATTGAGAACCCAAGACATCGGTTTTCCCAATTCTGAAAATTGTCTCCTCGTTCCTTGGTTAGTAACGTTAACACTGACGGCCTTTTGCATGCTTTAGCTACCAGGTTGATAGTTCCCTTTCTCGTTCCTTTTTTTGTTGATAAACGGCTCTTCTCCCTTTCCCATTCTTCAATTTGCAAACTAGCTTGAAGAAGGTCTTTGAAATCGTGGATGAGTGTATGAGACATCCTCTCACGAAGACTAGGCAACACCCTTCTCACAAACATCCTTATTTGATCGGATTCATCAGACCTCTTCTTGAATAAAGCAGCCTTGTTTCTCCATCTCTTGACATAATCTACAAAATTCTCATTCGGCCTTTGCCTAATGGACTCCACTTCCATTAAGGTAACTTCTAACTCAACATTATATCCATATTGTTGCATGAAGGCTTTGTAAAGTAGATCCCAACTCTTTTGTGTTCCATCATCTAAGGTATTGAACCAATTTTGGACAACAGGGTCTAATGAGAGCATAAAGTACCTTAGGGTTTGAGCCTTAGTAGCTCAGGCAGATTGCATGGCAGTGATATACTGCTTCACATGGAGATGAGGATTTCCGGTGCCATTGTACTTAGGAAAGGAAGGCATCTTGAACTTATAAGGGACCTCTTCATATTGTTCGAATAGTTTGTTGATCTCAGACATCTCTTTGGTTTTCAACTTCTTCTCAAATTTCTTTTCTAAATCAGCAATCATCCTTTCGACATCGGATGTCTCGGTCTTTTCAGTAGTTGCTTTCTCAACAACCTTTCTTCTTCTCTTGAACATCTTGGTAGTATTGAGCCCAATCATCATCATCATCAATGATCACTTTTTCATCATCAAAAACTACTTCACCAACTTTGGTCTTTCCTTTGTCCTTTGGCTTCTTAGTGCTAGCAGATGCCTCGGCATGATTCTCTAAGATTGCAGTCAATTAGTTCTTCATGGTCTTAGCTAGGGCCTCTTTTTTTTCTTCCATCTTGGCGTTGAGGGCCTCATCCACCATCCTTTGAATTTGTTCGGGCTCCATTGTTTTTGGTGAGCAAGTGATTGAATTGTTGCTAGATACTTCATCTCCGGCGTAGGTCAAATTGTTGTAAGCTTTTGAGATATCGTAATCCAAGGCTGTGAGCCAGAGAGGATCAATGATATGAGATGCAAATGTATGCATGTATGCACGAACAATCAACAAAGAAAGATAATTAGGACATTCCTTCCAACCTTATAACATCCACACACGAATGGCGAGTCTCTTTTCCTAGGTATATTGTTAACAAAATACCAACATGGGGTACTTTGCTTTCAAATAATTCCCTCGGACGTTTCAACCAATAGTTATATTTTTGAAAGTGGAAATCTGTTCATAATAATTCCCATTATTTAGGTTTTAATCCATTTATCCAACTAAAGTAGCATTTATGCTATATTGGATTAAAACTAAATTAAGAGGTTTATTATAGATTGATTTCTCACTTGAAAAAGGTAACTAATGGTTCATGCCAAAAACAAGCCCATGGTTAATTTATTCTTAGTGTAAACTAGGCCCACAATTGATTTTTAGTATTTCATAATTAAACTAAATATTTTGTAAGCTCTTTGTAAGAAAAGATTGGGTGAAAATAGTTTTGTTTCTAAGCCCATTGTAAAAGATTTTAGAAAAATGGATTTTGGGCTTAGTATTTGGGCCATGGGCTAAAGAATTTTTGATTTGTTTTTAGAAAAGTCTTATGTCCAAAGACCATCTTGAAAAATTTTGAAAATAGCTTTGGTCTTTTGAACTTTGAGCTTACAATGTACTTAGGTCATATTAGAAAAATAACAAACCAAATAAGCCATGATTTAAGCTAACATAAATTAACCATAGTCAAACAACATGCATTTGGGATAAAATCTAAGGAAAGTAACTAGGCCAATTACATGAGCTTTAGTCTTTGGGTTAAAAGGCTTAGGTTCCCATAGCAAGTATATACCAAATGGTATGAGGCTATGAGTGGTTATGCCATGCTTGCTCTCCATACCTTGAGTGAAAGTATGGTATCCCTCGCATAACATAACACGGGTAACACGGGCATCCTAACTCACGCACACGACGCAATCTAAGATGATGCAATGGATAATATCATTATAAGAAAGAATAGAATAATATAAAGACCAATGGAATCAATTTCTCTTATCCCCAGTGGAGTCGCCATTGTGAGCGGGGATTTTTGCCCCCATTCCCTTTGGAATAGTTCTTGCGACTTCGGCACTATTTAGGCTCGGGGCCTTAGAGAACACGGACCTAAGTCCGGAGAAAATGGAGTCGCCACCCGGACGAGCCAGGAAAAAGAAAGGGGTGGATGAGTCGATTCCTAAGGAATCCCCAACCCCTTAATGGGTTCAAAAATTTGGGTACGTGTGGGGAAGGTGAGAAATGGCCCAGCACCCCCACAACGCCCGGTTCATTTGAACCGGCCTCCTTTACAGGTCTTAATACTATAAAATTCTTAAATATAACAACATTATCCATATTACACACAATAATTAAAAGAAAGCATCAATATATTAAAATCAAAGCAAGGTCCAAGCAAAACAAATAAATGGACACCCATCCGAAGATGGAAACATGTCCTTACATCACATGCCTAAATAGGACACCCACCGAAAGGTAGAAACACGTCCTTTACATAGTTTCTAAAATAGAAATGCAAATTAAATTACATGATATTTAACTAATGAGGTACCCACCAAGTGGAAACATACCTTTTACAACATTTGGAAATCTAAATAAATTGATAAAAGTAAATACTCATTCATCATAAATAAATTATTCATCAAAGGTATTAAATATCAATAGAAAGTAAAAATCCATCCATGATAAATAAAATAAACCAAGCATTGAACTTAAATAAATTAAAGCATATAAAATAAATCAAAACATACTCAAATATGGAATTAAATTAGGTAAATAAAAATCCAAATTATAGCTATTGTTTTCCATTTAGTATCCTTTATTTCATATGTTTAGGGTTTTGGATTTTTGAATTTAAGCTACTGTGACTTTTTAAAGAATTAAAATATATAAAGGATTTTATGTTTTAAAAGGTTGATAAGACATTTCGATTAAACAAATTAAGGTTTGAATGATGAAATCATGAAACTAGGGTTTTGGACACTTTAAAATACTTTTGATTTGTGGTTTTAAATGATGATTTCAAGCTTACTGTGTAAAATTGAAATATTTGTGGTTTTATGGTTTTTAAAGTTTTAAAGGATTAAAGTTTAGAAAAAGTTAGGGTTTAAGGTTTTAAAGGGGTTAAAGTTTACTATTTTAGGTTTAGAAGTTGAATTTGGGTTTAGTATTTTTAAAATTAGGGTCTCGGTGATGCATGAAGCTTTTGGAATTTGAAAATCAATTTGATACTTTTATGAGGCTTTATGAAAGTAAACCAAACGAATTAAAGTTTTTATAAATAAAAAAGATGTTTTTTAAGGCTTTTTAAAAGAAACAGAATTTTAATTTAAGGTTTTGAAAAGAAACATGTTAAATTAGGGTTTTAAGCTTTTGATGAAACAAAAGTAGCAATTGTAATTTTTTTTGGAAAACAAAGCAACGAAATAGTGTTTTTAACTTTAGAAAAACTAAATTAAAGGTTCTGGGATTTTTTTTTTCCTTTGATGAATTAAGCTACTGTAAACAAAAAGAATTTAGAATTCAAACCTTCTTTCATGGGGTTGCACCAAAATTGCTTCTTGGATCAACCAAATCAAAGGCAGTTGATACCTTTGACGAATAGCTGAATTGATTTTCGGCTCCCCAAAAATCAGCTTGGTTCCACTACTTTCCTCCCTTTTGTGTTGTTACTTATAGAGGTTTTTTTATTGTTTTTTCTAGTTACTCACGGCATACCATATTTAATAAGAAAAGGAAACCGAAACCTAATTGTATTAGTTTTCAAAAAATTTGCATCAGAAAATTTCGCTGGCAAAAAAAACTGCTGCGGAAAAATTATGTTGGCAAAAAAAAAATCTGCCGCAGTTGACTGCGGCAATGAGTGGGGAATAGGCTTGCGGGCCATTTCGCCGGCAGGAAACTCTTGCGGGCAAAATGGCCCACGGCCAAGCCCGCTGGAATTTTCGGCGATGATTTTTTCATCGTCGATTTTTATTTTTATTTTTATTTTTTGATTTTTATTTGTTTATTTTTATTTTTTATTAATAAAAATTAGATAATAAAGTAAAAATTATTTAATTAAGATAACAAAATTTATTTTGGACCAATTAAAATATATTAGACAACACAAAAATTACTTTGGACTAAACCAGACTGGGTTAAAAATTAAGGGTCTGTAGAAAATAGGGTTTTTGTAGTAAATATGTGTAATTAGAGGTTTTTACTATAGAAAATAGGGTTCTTATAATGGATGAATTTAGTGTTGCTTTAATATGTATTTAATGATTCTATGGTTAGAAATTGGTTATGGGCAAGTTTGGATAAAGTTGAGATTTAGGGTTTGGTTAGGTGAAATTAGGGTGTTAGGAGGAGGATCATATAATTATTGAAATGGGCTTATTTGTAGTTATTTTGGTATGTAATTAATGATTTTAAGGTTAAATATTAAAAATAAGGTTGGTAGACTGAAGTTTAAACAAAGTAGTGAATGGTGAATTTAGCATTTTAATGGCATATTGAGAAAAATTACTTGGATAATGATAGTTATACATATATTCAGCATGTAAGTGACTTTAAATGGATAATGTTGCTATTTGATGGACTATGTATGTGAAGGTTAAATTGATATAATAGGTGGGATTTAGATTTTGGCTTGGGAAAGAGAAAAGAGGTTAGTACAGATCTCTACAACTTGGATTTACATTAAATGTGAGTGAGCAATATGTATGTATAATGCTATTTCAAAATGTGGATATGCACATAATCTATGCATTGTGGTATAGTTATGTGATGGTGTTTCATTAGCAATAGTTCAATGTAGATTGATATATATATGTATATACACACACAAATATGATATGTGTGGTGTGATGTCCAATGTGGACATATTTTTTACTTGTGAGGAAATGTGGAAAATGAGTCACATTGTGATTGTGACTCATGGATGTGTAATTAGATGATTAAAATGTGGAAGTGTTAAATGAGAATGAGGTCATGCCATAGTGATCATGATAAGGTTGATCACTTGGAAAGTGTAGAAAGTTGTTAGGAATTAATGAGTTTGTGATTTTGTAAAGTGATATTGTGTGATCATGCCTTAAACAAATACTTGTCAAGTGAGGTATGATTGATACTATATTTGTTGATAGACCTGAGCAGGGCTAAGTCATTATATTGAGACTGGTTATGGACTCGAGCAGAGATGGGTCTTGATAATGATATTGATATTATGATAACTGAACTTAATAATTGTTTGAGGATGGTTGGGCCTAACGTGTGAATGTATGTGAGTTGTCGTGGTCGTGTGATGTTAGTTATGGTTTGACAAACAATAAGCATTCGGGTAGGTTTGTGCAAGTAACGTATGTTGTATTATGAAATTGAATATCTTTAAATTATAAATTTATGAATATTAAATATGTACCACTAAGCTGTATGGCTCATCGCAATTGTGTGAATCGTGTAGATAAGAGAGTTGCTAAGCAGAGAAGTCCAGATTTTGGGTGATATCGGGTGATCTTGGGTGCTACAGACCACTTGTGCCATTTACATTCATGTAAAGTTTGGTGTTAAGTATTTTGGGTTATTTATATTAAACTATAATGCTTGGGTTGTTCTAAAGATTTTATATGGTTATAAATATACTCATATAAGTATTTAATTATGTTAAATAATATTTTATGATATGAACTTGAACATGTATTTATTATTTTATTAATTAGTGTTTTGAAGAATAGGTGAAAACTATATTTTTGGAGTGTTAAATTTTTTATGTGCAGGTTGTGTAATTTGAATTGTGGGATTTAATTAAATTACAGACAAAACACTAGCAAAATTTTCTTAAGGATTTTCTTAATAAATTTGTATTTTGACAATTTACTACATAAATGTTCATTATTTATTAGTAATTTTTCTATATTAGTTAAAATGATAATATTTATTATAGAGTTTATTGTGGCACTTTTATATTCTATATGTGTATTTGATATATATGAAATATATGTACTGTATGCATATTGGGTACAAGGGTTTTAAAAGCATCTTCCTCCATGCTCAATAGCTAGCTAACTCATGGTGGTTGACAGATAGGCCTCATAACGACTCATCATCATATAAGTATAATCGATCTATTCTTTAGGCCACTCAAAGTACAATGAAGGATGAGTCAAGAGCTAGAAATAAGAAGGTTGTGCGTGCGGGCCTAATGCTATAGCAATACCGCAAGTGCATGGGTCGCCCAAGTAATAAAGTAGTGAGTGAGTTATCGTTCCTCTGAGGACAAGGTCAAGTACTAATGCAAATCTTAACTGTTGTTTAGCAAATCAATAGTTGTGTGAAGTTTTGTAATTGAAGACAATTAATTTAATAACTGAAAGTAAAAGGAAATTAAATGTTGTGCAAAAAGGATTGATGATAATGATACTATCCAGATATTGAATCCCCCTAGCCACAATTATATTTATGAAAATCAGTTCAATTAAATCACATAATAGAGTTGAATTGGCATTCCTCGAACTTAGACTAAAACCTCTCTCGATTGAATTAATCCCTATTCACTAAGTAGAGTGCCGGAATCTCTTCTCAAACACAATTAAATAGATCTTGCATTAAGAATAAGGAACTATAAACCAAAGGATCTTGAAATTCTATCTCTAGCACTCCAATCAATCCTCAACCCTTATGAGTATTCAATTCGTATCAAGCTTTCTCAAGTCAATAATATGAAAATTGCAACCAATCAATAAGCATGTTGTTATCAATTGGAAATAAATCATTAAGCATCATAAGAATGAAACAACTCAATCAAATGATTCAATTAAATAAGATTATTCAATCCATACAAATAAGCTAGGGTTCATCAATATCTAGATAGAGAATGAATTAGTTCATGTTCAAAACCAAAAAAACAGAACAAGAGAAATGAATAAAAGAAACCAAACAATCCATGGTGAATAATTTATATTTCTTCACTTGAATCCTTGATTCTTGGTTTAGATCTTGTATAGGATGTATCTTCTTCTTCAAACTCAGCGCAAGACTCTCCTCTTTGCTCCAGCAGTTGGCTCCCTCTCCCTTTTCCCCATTTCCGTCTCCTTTTGCTCTATTCTCTTCTCCTTTTAACTCTCTTCAAAGCTCACAACCCATACCTTCCAACTCACACCACTCTCCCTTGTCTCCCACATTCTCTTTGTTTAATCTTTCTTTTCCTCAAATTATGCAAGCTTTTCTTTTGTTTAATATTACTTTTGGCAAAAGCTAATCTTTGTTCCCCACTTATCTGCAAAAGAATTTAAATATTCAAGGTTGCCCTAGGTAACATGGCCAAGCTTGCTGGCCGTGTCTCCTTCTGCCATTTCTTTCCTTCTTTTCTTCTAGGTGACACGGTCAAGCTCCTGGCCGTGTCATGTGGGTGTGTCACCTTCTACTTCTAGCTTTATCAATTCTTTTCTTTGCTTCCAATGGGTGACACGGCCAAGCTCCTGGCAGTGTCATGTGACACGACCAGTGGCTTGGTCGTGTCATGTGACGGTGTAAGCTTCTGCCTTCATTTCTTTGGTTTCTTGGTTTTGCTCTTCAGGTGAGACACGGCCAGTGGCTTGGCATTGTCTCCTGGCCAGGTCAGCTACTGTGTTGCACTTCTTTTGAATGACACGGCCAAGTTTGCTTTAGCTTGGCCATGTCTTGCTTGATTCATGCTCTTTCTTCATTGTTTTGATCATCCAAGGGAGTTTTTGCACTTTAACCTAAAACAAACACTTAAAACAAACTTTAAACAAAAATTAAATGAAACATTAACTAAAAATACATAAAAATCATGCTAAAAACAAGTACAAAAATGCTCTTATCAAATACCCCACACTTAATTCCTTGCTTGTCCCTAAGTATGGCGAAAACCAAAACAAACTAAACACGAAAAATTTGTCAAGTTCAAGAGTTATATAAAATTGCATCAAGACTTCCCTATCCCTAAATTCGCAGTCAATATCAAATCGAACAAAATCAATACCAATGCAATTAAGTGGCTTCCCATGCATAACCTATGTTGTCACTCCCTCTCCAACTCTTAAAAGTGTTTGATCATGGTGGTGTTTAAACTCCTAACAATCAATGAAAGATTATCGCTATAGGCTTGCTTATCTATCAAATCTCCACCACTTAATTACAATCAAGCATCAATCAAAAGGTCTTTCTTTGGGTTGTAATGGGGCTAAGGTAAAGGCATGGCATTTAGGAAATGTGAGCTTAATCATTAAGTTCAAGAGCACTTCAAGAATGAAGTAACTGATCATTTATATAACCCAACGATCCCAAAACACCTTCCTCTCACCTACCCCTTGACATTAAAGAGCTTTTCAAGAGAACTCACTTATTACATCTTGTAATGATTATTTCCAAACATATTCCAAGCCTTTCAACAAGAACAACAATTATTCTTATTATATTTTTTTCTTTTTATTTGATTTATATATATATATATATTTCTTCTTTTTTTTTTTGCAATCTTAAACCTACTAAATTTAACCCCACATTTAATTCAACACAATACTCGGTCATAAATGCTCTTAAAATGCTCTTGACCTAATGAAAGGTTAAGAGACAAAATAGCATGATTCAAAGTTAGTAGTGTTGTGAAAAAGAAAGAAAAGGATAAACGGAATAGGCTCAAAATTGGCTAACTAAGGTTAAATATAAGGTTGGTCTTTTTAAGCCAAAGTGGGTTTACCTAATTGCCTTAATCATCTTGATGCCTAATTGAAATTTTTATGTAGTCTTAAAATGTATGTCAAAGCAAGTTCTAGCAATTCATCAATCAAAGATATTCATACACAAAAAGAATGATGAGTTGATGGCTCAATTTCTCACTAGGTTAAACATAATGCAAGGAAAAACCAACAAAATTGACAATAAGCACCAATTCTACACAATTCTCCAATTCATGCTTCAAAAATTCAAAGGTCATCTTATCAACAATTTTATAACAATTGAACTTTCCAAAATTTATTTATTCAAAGAAAAACAAGAAAAACATTAACTAAATTTAAACTAAAACAAGTAAAAGTAAAAACACAAAATGCACCCCACACTTAAAGATTCACATTGTCCTCAATGTGAGCATGCATAAACTAAGAGATAGTTCAGATGACACCTGATTTCCATAGTTTCCATATGTGATATGTAGGGCTCCTTCCACCCATAATGCAATTGTGGGCCATGAGTGAGAGGATGAACAGCATGCAACTTTGAAATGTGTCCACTGTCATCCCTCCTTTCTTTGGTACCACCTGAACTGGGCTCACCCAAGAGTTATCCGAGATTGGATATATAATTCCTGCATCAAGTAGCTTTATCACTTCAGCCTTCACTACATCTTTCATCTTTGGGTTCATTTTTAATTGTGGTCGCTTAAGTTCCAAGCCGAGTGGATCAATCACCGATGGTTTTGGCTTTTCCTCCTTTGTCATCTCAATATTTTCAGATGCCTGACATCTGAATGATTTGCTTGCTTCAAGGAAAGCAAGCTGCTCCATTGCTTCTTGATCCTTAAGATTATCTTGCATTGAAAACAACTCAAGGGGATCCTTGGAAACACTGTTAGTAACAAAATTATGGTTTCATGCTCAATAATATGGTTGTATAAATCCACCTTATCAAGTGTAAGTGGGTGCTTCATAGCATAATGTGTATTAAAAATAATTTTCTCGCTTCCCACTCTCAAAGTCAATGTGCCATCATGGACATCAATAAGGGCATGGGATGTATTCAAAAATGGTCTACCAAGAATAAGTGAAACATCCGCATCCTCATCGACATCGATGACAACAATATCATTGGGGAAAATGAAATCCTCGACTTTTACCAACACATCCTCTATAATGCCACGAGGGTGGACTACTGACTTATCAGCAAGTTGGATAGTCATGAGTGTTGGTTTAGATTCTCCAATGCCTAACTCTTTAAACATTTTGTACGGCATAACACTTATGCTAGCTCCCAAATCAGCTAATGCACTTTTAACCTCAAGGTTACCAATCAAACATAGGATGGTAAAACTACCTGGATCTTTTAACTTCTTAGGTAACCTCCTTTGTAAAATTTTTGAACTCTTTTCAGACAAATGCACTAAAGATACTTCTTCAAGTTTCCTTTTGTTAGAAAGGATATCTTTCAAAAATTTAGCATACTTAGGCATTTGTGACAAAGCTTCAGCAAATGGAATATTAATGTGCAATTGCTTAAAAAGTTCAAGAAACTTATCAAACTGAGCATCAATCTTGTCCTTGTTTAACCTTGCCGGATAGGGTACTCTAGGTCGGTATTCCTTCAGTATGGGGCTGCTTTCTTATGGCTGCTTCTCTTTCTCACTTTCTATTGCAGCTTTCTCTCCCGAAGTGACAGGAGGATCGTCTTCTTTTTCTTGTACTTCAGCCCTTTTCTCTGCCACTTCTCCTCTTTTCTCATCCACATTACCCTTGATCTCTTTTCCACTCCTTAGTGTAATTGCCTTAAGCTGCTCTTTAGGATTTGCCTTAGTGTTGCTAGGTAAACTCCCTTGTGGTCTCTCATTGAGCAGCTTGGCAATTTGCCCCACCTGATTCTCCAGATTATGGATAGAGGCTTACTAATTTCTAAGAGTGATTTCAGTTGATTGAAGCCTGGTTTCAGAAGTTGCTATAAATTTGTCTATCATGTCCTCCAAATTGCTCTTTCTTGGAGGGACAACTTGTTGCTATTGAGGTTGCTGGAATCCAGGGGGAGGTTTTGGATTGTCCTGATTATTCCATGAGAAATTAGGATGATTTCTCCACCCCGGATTGTACGTGCTGCTGTAGGGGTTATTCTGCTATTGCCTTGTATTTCCAACATAGTCTACTTGCTCATGCCTAGCAAACATGTTGCCACTTTGGCAATCTTAACTTTGATGTCCACCCCCACACCATTCACAAGACATCACCTACATTACTTTCCCAGAAGAAGAGGCCAAAGAATCAAATTTTTTATTCAATGCTTCCAATTGGGCTATCAAAGCCATCACATGATCTAATTGGTATGAACCCATGACCTTCAGCTTTCCTTGCTCCCTTGGGACTTGCCATTGATAATTGGTGATAGCCATGTCTTCAATTAAATCCCTTGCTTGTTCAGGTGTCTTGTTGTTTATGGTACCACCAGTTGCTGCATTAATGGATTGCTTACTTAAATAATTCAACACATTGTAAAATGTTTGAATTTGAAGCCATAGTGGAAGTCCATGATGAGGACACTTTCTCAACAAATCTTTAAATCTTTCCTAGGCATCATAAAGGGTCTCACCATCTTGCTGCAGAAAGGATGAGATATCATTCCTCAACTTAACAGTTTTGGACGGTGGGAAGTATTTTTCTAGGAATTTCTCTGCCAACTGACCCCATGTGGTGAAGGTTCCTGGAGGAAAAGTTTTCAGCCACTTCTTTGGTCTATCTCTAAGGGAAAATGGGAACAACCTAAGCCTAATTGCATCATCTGAGACATTATTTATCTTGAATGTGTCACATATCTCTAGAAAATTCTCAATATGTACATTAGGATCTTCATTAGGAAATCCATCAAACTGTCAAGTCTACTGCACCATTTGAATTACATTTGCCTTTATTTCGATGTTGTTCACAGCAACTGTCGGCCTCCAGATACTAGATTCAGCCCCATTTATATTAGGCTTAGCAAACTCCTGCATTGTTCTTGGCCCAACTCCTTCCATCACTTTAAACACTTCTTCTTCTTCTATTTCCAGATTTATTTCTATTTTTGCATCTTCCAAAACTACCTCCCCTTCTTCCTTTTGCTTTCTCCTTAATGTTCTTTCTAACTCTGGGTCTAATGCAAGCAGTTGGGATGAGCTACCTCTGGTCATAAATGGGAAGAAATACCTAAAATGATAGTCATCAAGCAAGAATCAATGTCAAAAACAAATGAAAATAAAACTAAATCAACAGTCTTGATTATATTACTAGTATTGAAACCATTGTCCTCGGCAGCAGTGCCAACAATTTGGTGCGTGCAAGCCTAATGCTATAGCAATACCGCAAGTGCACGGGTTGCCAAAGTAATAAAGTAGCGAGTGAGTTATCGTTCCATTGAGGACAAGGTCAAGTACTAGTGTAAATCTTAACTGTTGTTTAGCAAATCAATAGTTGTGTGAAGTTTTGTAATTGAAGACAATTAATTTAATAACTGAAAGTAAAGGGAAATTAAATATTGTGCAAAAAGGATTGATGATAATGATACTATCCAGATATTAAATCCCCCTAGCCACAATTATATTTATGAAAATCAATTCAATTAAATCACATAATAGAGTTGAATTAGCATTCCTCTAACTTAGACTAAAACCTCTCTCGAGTGAATTAATCCCTAATCACTAAGTAGAGTGCCAGAATCTCTTCTCAAACACAATTAAATTGATCTTGCATTAAGAACAAAGAAGTATAAACCAAAGGATCTTGTAAGTCTATCTCTAGCACTCCAATCAATCCTCAACCCTTATGAGTATTCAATTCATATCAAGCTTTCTCAAGTCAATAATATGAAAATTGCAACCAATCAATAAGCATGCTATTATCAATTGGAAATAAATCATTAAGAATCATAAGAATAAAACAACTCAATCAAATGATTCAATTAAATAAGATTATTCAATCCATACAAATAAGCTAGGGTTCATCAATATCTAGATAGAGAATGAATTAGTTCATGTTCAAAACCAGAAAAACAGAACAAGAGAAATGAGTAAAAGAAACCAAACAATCCATGGTGAATAATTTGTATTTCTTCACTTGAATCCTTGATTCTTAGTTTAGATATTGTATAGGATGTATCTTCTTCTTCAAACTCAGCTCAAGACTCTCCTCTTTGCTCCAGCAGTTGGCTCCCTCTCTCTTTTCCCCGTTTTTGTCTCCTTTTGCTTCATTCTCTTCTCCTTTTAACTCTCTTCAAAGCTCACAACCCATACCTTCCAACTCACAGCACTCTCCCTTGTCTCCCACATTCTCTTTGTTTAATCTTTGTTTTCCTCAAATTAGGCAAGCTTTTCTTTTGTTTAATATTACTTTTGGAAAAAGCTAGTCTTTGTTCCCCACTTTCTACAAACGAATTTAAATATTCAAGGTTGCCCTAGGTGACATGGCCAAGCTTGCTGGCTGTGTCTCTCACTTTGCTTGGGACACGGCCAAGCTTACTGGCCGTGTCTCCTTCTGCCATTTCTTTCCTTCTTTTCTTCTAAGTGACATGGCCAAGCTCCTGGCCGTGTCATGTGGGTGTGTCACCTTCTGCTTCTAGCTTTGTCAATTCTTTTCTTTGCTTCCAATGGGTGACACAGCCAAGCTCCTAGCCGTGTCATGTGACACCGCCAGTGGCTTGGCCATGTCATGTTATGGTGTCAGCTTCTGCCTTCATTTCTTTGGTTTCTTGGTTTTGCTCTTCAGGTGAGACACGGCCAGTGGCTTGGTCGTGTCTCCTGGTCATGTCAGCTACTGTCTTGCACTTCTTTTGAGTGACACGGCCAAGCTTGCTTTGGCTTGGCCATGTCTTGCTTGATTCATGCTTTTTCTTCATTGTTTTGATCATCCAAGGGAGTTTTTGCACTTTAACCTAAAACAAACATTTAAAACAAACTTTAAACAAAAATCAAATGAAACGTTAACTAAAAACAAATAAAAATCATACTAAAAACAAGTACAAAAATGCTCTTATCAGAAGGCCACAAAAAAGTAAAAAAGTTAGAAATTTACCTCAATGTGGTTCTCCGACAGTGAAGTGATGGGGATTGGAGTCACAAAACCCTAGCTTCAACCCCATCATCATCAATAGCATATGAGATGGCATTTTCTAACTAGTAACAAGGGGGAACACCCTCGGGAGGTACAGATTGGGTCCCAATGAACATTGATTGTGGGCCAATATGAGGACTACCTGGTAGAGGAGTGGTGAATTCAAAATCAAAACTTACCGATACCCCAGCCCTTCCTTGATGAGTTATGCCTCGCCTAGTCCCAATAGTGCAAGTCTCAGGACGTGAAGCTTCAAAGGAAGGGAAAGTATGCTGAGATTGATTGCTCAAGTTGATCTCAATAAAAGGCATCAAAGAAGATTTGCATAAGTCTTCATAGTCTAGCTCATGAACGGTAAAATTAGAGGCAAGGTGGCCAGTGTAATTGTGAGGATGAACAGGGGCATTTCTCTCTAGTTTCATGTATGTAGGTGGAGCACATGGAGCCAGTCTACTCAAAGATGTCTAGTTCATGAACCACTCACCAAAATAGTATTGCTGGGTTTTTGGTGAGTGGAAGACTACTTGATAGTAAGAGTTAAACATTGCCCGGTGTAGATAATTAGGATTGGAGGGGATGAACCTTTCATTGAAAGTACACCATTTGACAAGTAGAAAGGAAAATGAAAAAAAAAGTATCTACTTACATTGCTTGTAATTAAGTTATTGAAGATGGCCCTCAGACCTTGAAAGTCCAGATCGTATGGTCGATAGCTATTGCATGGCGGCCTACGATGACCTAGGACTTCCTAGGCTAGGCACCAAATTTGGTATATTTATAAGCCTATAGCTATAAAAGATAATGAAGATTAGTATGAAAATCATATGAAAATTAAAAAAGGGATGAAGATACAAATCTCTTAGGAAACATAGGTCCCTCCAATAGAGTAGATTTGCCCCCAGGATAGTCAACCCATTTCTTCATACATGGACGCTAGTAGGGCATCACCCCGGTTGAATTTGTAAAGATAGGTTGGCCTTGTTGCGCTCTAATTAACTCTACCACAAAGCGTCACTTGCAAGTATACGAGGCAGCTGTAGCAAAGGTGATCGCCACAAGGTCGTCTCACAAGGAAGCTAAAATAACTAATTGATTATCAGATTTTAGATAACAAGTAATGAATAAATTTAAATCACTAACAACTAATGAAGAAGATCGATTGAAGTTTAAAACAAATAAAAGTAAATTGGACTGATGTATTGGTTCACTTAATAGAATGGTCTAGGGTTTGCATTTCTCTGCTACTTATATGTATGAATGGTTATTCCTCTTAACTAATTTAATTTCAAAGATTAAATCTCAAGCAACTTAATTAATTGAATTAAGGAAATAAGCTCTCGCATTCAAACCTTTCTCAAATAATCTTGTTACAATTGAAATAATCTTTTCCTAGGTTATATCTCTAATTCACCTAAGTCCCTAATTGAATTGTTCCAGCATTAGACTTCATCTCTCAATCCTTCATCTAATACCTTAAACTCATAATTGGTGGCCAATCAATTATATATTAATAATAATCCATTCAATCAAGGTTAAAGAAATAAGTAAGTTAAGAGTAATAACCCATTCATACAATCATAGCAGATCCATACAAACCCTAGACTAGATCAAATTAGTTCATAATGCTATCAAACATACTCATCTCATTAAAATTCAAAGAAATCAATTTAGACATGATAATATTCTTAAATACAATTCCAATGAAATTAAAGAGATAAAGTTCGAGAACAAAACCAAATTACAAACTTCTTAGCTCTTGAAGAATCTCTTGTTCAGAACTTGCTGGAAGAATGTATCAATGGCTAGAACAAATCTAATCTAAGCTAGTTTAATCAAAGTGTAATCAAAAGATCAAAGAAAACAAGATATCAAAACCCTAATGTTCTTTGACGGCTAAAACAAAACTCAAACTCGCAACAACCAACTCTCAAAACCCTAACTTTAATATTTATACGAAACCTCCGCTCTAAAAATCACGTCTTCATTAATCCATGAGGGACACGGCCAGGCTCAAAGGAACTTGGCCGTGTCTGAGGTCTTTGGAGGGACACGGCCACAAGCTTGGCCGTGTCCCCTGAAGGTGTCTTCTACTGCTTGATTTTCATCTTTCTTTTGCTTTGGACTTAAGTGAGACACGGCCAAGCTAACAGAACTTGGCCGTGTTTGAGCTTTTTTGGAGGGACACGGCCACAAGCTTGGCTGTGTCCCTTGCATGTGTCACCTTCTGTGTCTTGGTCTTCCTCTTTAGCTTAGTATGGGACACGGCCACAAGCTTGGCCGTGTCCTCTGCATGTGTCAGCTACAGTCCATTTTTTTCCTTCTTCTTGGTTCCTTGGCTTTTTAACCTAAAACAAAACTTGAAACAAACTTTAACAAGAAGTAAATAAATATTAACCAACAAAACATGACACCACACTTAAAACTAGGACAAAAATAACAAAAACACTGAAATAAATTAAAACTACCAAAATTAATGAAAACACCAAATAAACCGATTGAAACTACAAAAATACCTAAAGAAAACAATAATTATCATAACAAATAAGATACAAATCTATAACAAAAACTAATAAAACAACTACCCCACACTTAAAACTTTGCTTGTCCTCAAGCAAATTCACATGGCATAAATTAAAAACTCAAACAACCTTAACTATAATTCCAGTATATAAGATGAAATCCTTTAAGACTCAGCCATAAATAATTGCAATTTCCTTCAATCAAGATTTTCTTAACTCATTCATTAATCCAGACATACAAATCTCATCTCTTATCTAATTGTTTCACTCGATTTCATAGGTTAATTCACTCAAACCACTCATGACTGCATACTACCATAAACTTGCTTAATTATCCAATCTCCCTCACTGATTTTTTTCAAGAAATAATCCGAAAGTCTTTTATTTGGATGTAATGGGGCTAAGGTGCAGGTGTGAGAAAAGACATTTAAGCTGGAGCATCAAGAAATGGAGTATCTAAATTAGACAATACTCTTGCTAAGAAACTCACAACTCCCTCAAATGGCATATTCACCAACCATTGATACTTCACACACTTGCATACTTAAAGAAACATACACATAAGTCGACATTCCTCTTTTGATGACTAATGCTAGAGAATATATGAATTTTGTATATATATATATCTTTTCTTTTCTTTTCTTTTTATTTTATTTTTATCATTTCATTCATTTTTTTAATATATATATATATATACAAAATATACAATTACATGGAACATCTAGCATTAAAATGTAGAGGAAAAGAATAATCGACTCTTAATCAAATACAATGTGCAAAGTATGCATTTCAACCCCAAATAGCAATACCATTTTTTTTAAATTAAAATTTTTCTTTTTTTTAATTGCTTACCCCACACTTTTAAATCAAACCACCCTATTGCCATATCATAAGAAACTCCATTCCTTAATGCAGGTATGATGATAATAAGAGAAAGTTGAGTGTTGAATTGTGTTGAACAATCAAGAAAAGGTCAAAGGCTCAACTTGGCTTACTAAGGAATTCATAATTAAGGGAAGTCTTTTTAAGCTAAAGGACTAACCTAATTTGCCTTCATCATTTTAAAACTTGAGATTAAATCATAATGTGAGTTCAATTAGTATGCAAAAGAAAACTCTAGAGATGCAAAATCATGAAGGTGCACACTTAAGAAAAGAAAATCAATTGACACTAATATTCAATCTATGAGCCTCAAAACTCACAAAGGTGGTTCTCAAATATTTATATGTCATGAATTGCAGAATATGAAAATTGATCCTGAATGAATTCAAATGCTAATCTCTATGCTGATACTAAGTCTCAACTATAATGCTAGAATCACAGAAAAAATCAATAAGTTTTCAACAATCATGCCATGCACAATACACAATAAAACAATGAAGACAAACAAAACAAAAATTAAAGAAAAGCTAAAAGATTACCCCACACTTTAGAATTTACATTGTCCTCAATGGAAAACAAGAATAAAAAGAAGAAGAGTTAAGTACAACCTGTCTTCCATCGTATCCTGGTGAGGTAAAACCCTAACTTTTCATCACAAACACAAATGTTCAAAAACAAAATACAATATATAAGAATAAAATATCCAAAATATAAAATGTTAACATTAAAAACAAAAATGAAAAATAACAAAAATACGCTAAACACAATAAAGCAAGGAACTCAAAATCTACGGTGAAGGAGGATGTGAAGATGATGCAGCCGAGGGATGAAGACTCAAAATCTTTGCAAGGTTGCTATTAATCTATTCCAACTGCTGCAAGACCGCAGCATGGTTACGGTCTACCTTGCCCTCCAATGCCTTAATCCTATTAACTATTTCTTGATTATCCGAGACCGGAGCATCTTCATCTAAATCAAGAGAATTCGAATCGGACTCCTCTTGAACTCGAGTTCTCTTCTGTCTGTCCCCCGGCACTTCTGGCTCAGCTGAAGCCATCATATAAGCCCCTCTCCTACGCACCACCATATGCATCTTCTCTAGTGTAGCCAAATCCAAAGAATCATTACCCGTAATTCTAGTCATGCGACAGGTACTCGGGTCAAAATCATCAAAAAGGGCTATGGCCAATGAGGTAACCAATCCTCCAATACAGATAGCCCCCTTCTTCTTGTTTGCCACACTATCAAAAACATTGGCTAACCAATAGCCGTAACTAATAGGCACTGCATTATCCATGCAATCTAAGAAAAATAGTTAACTCAGCTCCACTACACCTGGGCTTTCCTTCCTAGCAAAGAATTCGCATGACATAAAACGATGAAAGTACCTCAAGGCGGGATTGCTCAATTTAGTTGCTTTGGCTGATTTGGCCACATAAGTCCCCGAGCCTAATGCTCCCCAAGCAAATTGTTGTTTAAACTCCTTAGGTACCGACTTTTCACCATGTTGATGGAAACCAAATATACCATTTAATTGTTCAATACTAATCACAATTGATTTTCCAAACAACTTAAAACTCAACCTAGAGCAAATTTTCTACACATCTCTTTCAACATTAAGAGAAATTAAGAACTCCAGAGTAAGCTCTTGAAATTGCAAAGGTCACAAGGAGACTAGGTTCTCCCACCCCAGGATTTGAACATAATGATAAAAATTATTCCTAATATTAAGAGCTTCAAGGGACTCATCATTGACATACCTCGTCGGGAAGAAACCCCGAGCCAAAAGATTTGCTCTCCTCAAAGATGAGATCGATGAGGATGAAGATGCACCTTCAGTTGTAGGTCTCTTCTTCTTGCGGTGGGAAACAATCTTCGTTCTTGGCATCTTGAAAGATCTGAAAAAATTTGAAGTTAAAACTGATTAAATTGATCTTTTGTGAGAGAAGAATAAGATTTAATGGATTAATTTTGGTTTTGGTGAAGAAAATTGAGATTTAATGAAGGTTTTGAAGCTTTGAAACACAAACAATGGAGTTTTGGTGAGAGAGAAGTCGAGAGAGTGAGAAAGAAAACAAAATAGATCTAGGGATTGGAATGAGCAAATAGTGCAAAAATCGTGTTTTTAAAGTGTAAAAGTGAAGAGACACGGCCAAGTCTGGGTTGACACGGCCGTGTCTAGTGTGTTTTGAGGGACATGGCCAGTGACTTGGCCATGTCCCAAGGGCGTGTTTGATACTGTGAGGAAGAGTTACAAAAAATAAAATCAAAGGAACTTTGGTGAAGCTTGGTCGTGTCCCATGTGACACGGCCAAGGGACACGGCCAAGCACTTTGGCCGTGTCACCTGAAAACTTTGCAAAAACAAAATAAAAGCAATTTTTTTTTGTTGAGGCTTGGCCATGTCCCATGTGACACGGCCAAGCTCCTTGGCCGTGTCTCCTTTTGCCAATTTTAACACACATTTTTTTTCTTTTTTATTTAATTTTTTATTTTATATCACCAAATCTTAAAGAAATTGCAAACTCTTCTTCGATCAACCCTGAAACACATTAGAAAAATAAGAACCGATCAAAGCACCCATTCAATTTATTTAAACCAAACATAAAATCAAAATTGCAAAATTTAAAACTATAACTATGAAAAAGAAATGCAAACCGATGGGTTGCCTCCCATTTAGCGCTTCTTTAATGTCATATAGCTGGACATCACTGCAAGTCTAGGGATCGTGGATCAAAGTGCTGTCAATGATCCTCACTTCTTGGAATCCTTCTTTATATGGTTTAACTCTCTGTCCATTTACTTTAAAAGTCTTATTGGTTCGAGAGTTAAGCAATTCAATGGCACCAGAAGGACATACCTGAGTTATCTCAAAAGGACCACTCCATCGAGACTTGAGTTTACCTAGAGACAGACGGAGTCGAGAAGTAAAAAGTAAAACTTTCATACCTGGACTCAAAGTCTTTCGCACTATAATTCTGTCATGAAGTGCTTTAGTGTGATCGTTGTAAATCCTCGAGCTCTCATATGCCTTTGGGTTAGGGCACCTTTGGGTCTCCCCCACTGGTTTAGCTCCCTCTTCTAAGGTCAGTGTCAACTCAAATTTATCTGAGGAACCTGTCTGTAAGAAAACATCTGAAACAACTGCTTCAACACAATTAATTAAAGAACATTCCTCAAATAAAGCAGTTGTAGGAATGGGAGAAGTGTTAAAAATAGAAAATTAAACCTTCTGTCCCAAGACAATCATTGATAATTTACCATTTTTAACATCTATTAAAGTGTTGGTAGTAGCCATAAAAGGCCTACCCAGCAAAATAGTGTGTGCTGATGGTGTAGGGTTACTTCCTTCCATGTCAAGAACTATAAAATCCACAGGTACTATCAACCCTCCAACCTTAACTAACACATCTTCCATAACCCCTTTCGGTAATCTAAGAGATCTATCAGCTAATTACAACACCATTTTGGTTGGTTTAAGTTCCCCTAGTTCTAATTCTTGATACACAAAATAAGGCATCAAATTTACACTGGCTCCTAGATCACACATGCCATCAGTCCCCTTTCCATTCCCCACAATAATTTGAATTATAAAGCTATCAGGATCCTTTAGCTTAGGAGGTAGTTTATGCTGCAGAATAGCACTAGCTACCTCTGAAACTATCACCTTTTCATTCGGCTCATACCTCTTTTTCTTGGTGATCAGCTCTTTGAAGAATTTGGCATAAGCCGGCATGTTCTTTATTGCTTCAAGTAAAGGTAAGTTAATACTTACCTTGGACAGCATGTTGAAGATGTTAGAAAATTGCTTATCTTTTTTATCATCCTTCAACTTGCTAGGGAATGGTATAGGTGGCCGCTATGGATTGCTTGCCTTATGTAAATCTGTTGAAGAGGATTTCTCCGTTGAACTTTCTCCAGCACCTTTGTTCTCTGGTTCTCCTTCCTTCTTGTTCTCTTGGTCACCTGCATTCACAGAATTATTTTCAACATTATTGTTAATTATCTTACCACTTCTAAGAACAGTTACTGATTGTGCCTGCTCAGGTTGACTTGGGAATTTTCCCTTTTGTTGAATCTACATCTGTTGTGCAAGTTGTCCCACTTGAGTCTCCACTTTCTTAAAAGATGCTTCTAATGAATCCAGCCTCTTGTTGGTCATCTCTTGATTTTTAGCACTGACTTGGATGAAAGCTTGTAAACTTTCCTCCAAACTCTCTATCTTAGACTGCCCTTGATTTGAGGATTGGCCCTGCTGTTGGTTCTGTCTCTGGAGTAAATGGAAAGGCTGTTGAGAATTATTTGTTGCCCAAGAAAAATTTGGATGATTCCGCCAACCAGGATTGTAAGTATTCAAATAAGGATCATTCTAGGCCCTTGGTTGAAATCCCCCCATAGCATTGACTTGCTCAGCTTCATTCCCATAAGTCTCATATGTGGACGGACAAATATTTGCTCCATGCCCGAAAGTTCCACAAATTCCACAAATTTCTTGAGTGGATGAAGAAGTGTTGTTTTTCATATTCAGCATCTGCACTTGCCTTGTCAATTCAGCTATCTGATTGACCATCTCACTATTGGCTTCCAGTTGATTCACCCCTTTACTTCTTCCCCTTACACTTTTCTGTTGAGAAGTAGCTCCCAACATCTCAAAGATCTCATAAGTTTCATCAGCTGTCTTTTCTCCCATAGCTCCCCAGCTGCGTTATCAACAGTGTTCTGAAATTGCTGGGTTAAACCATCATAGAAGAACTGATTCAGAAGTTGAAGTGGGTAGTGATGATGTGGACACTGGATCAATAGCATCTTAAATCTGTCCCAAGCCTCATGAAATGGCTCTCCTTCAAATTGAGAGAATGTAGCTATCTTCCCTCTCAATTCAGCTGTCTTTTGATAAGAGTAAAACTTGCCCATAAACTTGTTATAAACTTGCTCCCAAGTTGTCAAAGAATTTTCGGACAACATCATAAGCCAGCTCTTTGCCCTATCCTTCAATGTATACGGGAAACATCTCATCCTCAACTGATCCTCTGTTAGTCCTCCCATTGGAAAAGTGTTGAGGGTAGAATAGAAATTCCGGATAAAGTTCAAAGGGTCTTCATTTGGAACTCCATAGAATTTGAGGGCAGCATGTTGTAATGGATGTTCTTCAATTCATAGTTTCTTGCTGCATCCGTCAATCTTATGCAAGAGGTGGAAGTTCCAATGACAGGTCTAGCAAAATCTCTCATAGTCCTTTGTCTTTCTTCTCCCATGTTGGTAGATTGTGCAGATTCTGACTCAAAATCAGAAGTGTCCTCCTCTGTAGTATCAAATCCGGTATACAGTTCAAACTCTTCCCTGCTCCTTTTCACTCTCTGAATTTCTGGAATGACTGAGTATAGCTCTCCACCAAGTGATCTCCTGCCTTGCATAAACAAAATTTCTAGAACAAAAGAATTATTAAAAGCAAAAGACAAATAAAATAAAATGAAAATAGTGAAAAATTGTAACACCCCTTCCCGACCTATAATAAGCCGAGGAGGAATGCTACATCAAGATACGAGCTCTAGTTATGTCAGCTTACTTAATGTTCCTTATAAAAATTTTTCAAAAAAAATTTGACGGAGTCTCCCTTAAAATTCTAGGTCCCAAGTGTCGACAAAACTGATTTTTCTTATATTTGAAAAACATTTTGTTTCACAATTCAAATCAAGTACACTCCCAATAATCCACCCTTATAACCTCAACTACAATCCTGCAAGAAGAATTCACACTTCTATATTCACAATCCAACTCAATTTAAAACCATACAGTTATTATACATTACTAGATTTATAATAGAGTTCAAACCATAATACATTAATTTAAATAACATTTACAAAGTCATTATCTTTATTAAAACTTCATTTATACATATAAATACTCTCTCGTCAGAAATACATCATAATTAAAATTTATACATGTATGCATAACCCTCTAGTTGGTCTCGACAAACTTTACTCTTCTTGTGGCATAACAAAAGACTTCATATCTTCCATCTAAATACCTGCGCGAATAAACACCCGCGCTAAGCCCGAGAGCTTAGTAGTACAAATGAATAATATAAACATACAATACAGAAATTCTAACGTATATCCATATACTAACTTTAAGTACTGTTAGTTTCTTATCGTAGTTTCCCTTTTCAATTACACTTTACACATATCTCAACTAATCTCATATATTACATACATGCATACATATCAATAACACCAACCACAATTCCATCACTACTACTCACAAGGAACATATCAATATACATATTACATAACATATTTCATAACATTTCATTTCCAATTAAGGCAACTATAAATTTCATTATTCATTCATTTCACGTTTCATAAACTACATCGAAAATCAAGACAGACCTGGGCCCAGAACACACTAATATGTTATTCAAAATTCAGAGTTACTGCTTTGATCCATAATCACAATAATCAAGCCCGTAGGCAACATATATCATATCTCTATCCATAGATAGTGTAACAGACCCAGTCTCTTGGACCATCAACCCGACTAATCGAGAAGATCCTCAACCCGGCAAGACTGTTACTTTTCATATATTTCACATTTATAATTCATATAGTGTAACAGACCCAGTCTCTTGGACCATCAACTCAACAACTTGAGGAGATCCTCAACCCGGCTAGACTGTTAACACTTCATATGTTATAGGCATGCCGTCAAATCCAGAACTCTGAAAGTTGAATTAACATATTAGACACAACTCTTTTCATTTATATCTTTGTACATTTCTTTCTCAATTCATTTCATATTCAAAACAGGCAACCATGCCTCAATTATAATTCATTTACATTCTCATAGCCAACACAATGGCTTCACATCTCATTTGATTCATCATAGCCAATCACAATGGCTTCACCTCTTATCATATTTCAATTCACATTATAGCACTTCATCATTCAAGTATACATAAACAATTATATTGAGCATATATCTTAAATTCATCATCATATAATCAACATGTCTATTTATTTCATTTCAATCATTATTACCAACCACAATTACAATACATTTCATCATTTCTCAAAACACATTAGCACAATTCATCATTACAATATTTATCATAACAAATTGCATTGTACATACCTATTTGAATGATCTTCATATCTTTCACATCATCCAATCATAACCTTAATCAAATTATATTGACAATATAGTAATTCACTTAACACATTTACAAACAAATGTGTTAAGTCTTAATTCATGTAAATAAGTGCAATCATATAAACTTTGTACTTACCTTAAAACCAACTTACACCACTCTATACACCTACTCTTCCAAGAATCCTCAACACTAAGATTAGGGCAATTCAACCTCTTCACAACCTAATCCAAAAGGAATATTAGCAAAATGACCATATGAATAGTAAATTCTGGTTTTAGACTAAATTTTATCCTTATTTTGAAAATTTGTATAAAATAATATACTTGACTAAAAACTCTAAAATTTTTACAGAACTTAATTTTACATCTTAAAATCATTCCTTTAAAATTTCAGATCAAACTGAACACAAAATCTTGGTCAAATAGTTCACCCAAACAGACTGCCCCAATTGCCCTGCATCCTGGCAGCAGTTCTAAACTTTGTGAATTCCATAAATTAAATTCAATCAACTTGGTTCCAAATTATTTTTCTCAAATACTAGACTCATTAAGCAACAACATATCCAAAATTCAATTGAATATAATTTTTCTACATTTTATTAAAAATCCCGAAATATAGCTGTCTCAGTTAAGGTACCTGCTGGAACAGATCTAATAAAAATAATCTTTCCAAAATCATAACCATTCCAAAATCGAATCAACATATTTTTCATTCATTCTAGACTCAAAGAGTCACAACATATCAAAAATTCACTTCAAGAACATTTTTCTATAATTAATTAAAAATCGTACAAGTCACAGCCTTTACTAATTGTAAAACAGAAAAGAAATTCCACTAAACACAACTCTTGCTCTTCAATCACCAACACCAACCTAATTAAATCAAACATACTCCAACATACTACAATAATACAACCCTAATTTCAATTATCAACAATCAAACCTTCATACAACTTCAAATAAACCAAAGAAATCAAGAAAGAGAACTTACTTGGATTTTTAGCCAAATCTTTACTATCCACTTGAAATCCTTAAGTATTTGGTGTAAATAAAAGCAAAATCACCTCCTTCTCTCTCTAGCTTCTCTCTCTCTCTCTCTCTCTCTCTCTCTCTCTCTCGGCCAAAAAGAAGAAGAAGAAGAAGAACACGTTTTTTTTTTTTTCCTTTTCTTCTCTTCTTATTCTTATCTCAAGTATATATATAATAATAATAATAATAATAATAACAATAATAATAAAAACAATAAATCTCCACCACACACTCTCTTCCAACTTTTAACTTTCTTTTCTCTTTTTCTTTTTGTCCTTATCACCATAATTATTAATTAATTAATTATAAAAATATATACATAACTCACTTTCCCTACACCACTTTATATCCCATGTATATGTGATGTATATGTATATATCTTTTATATGGTATTTATATTCCCATATTTCCTTATATATATATCATCTTATAATATTTCCCCTTTTTACTTCCATTAAACATATACATTAACTCCAAATATAACAATAATTCCAAAACTTTTAGGGTATAGTTTGGGATATTACAATTCTCTCCCCCTTAAATAATTTCGTCCTCGAAATTATCCAGCACAATAACAATTCATTTATAATAAAACACCATCTTAATTCATATGAAGGTAATCGTATTCTTATATTATGATTTCATCAAATTACATAACTTTTACTCTTCCACCTTTAGTCAATCATCTTTTCCCAATTCACAACTCATCATTATATAGCTATATTTATCTTATTACTTTTTCAACAAAACACCCAAAATAACTCATTACATTTCAAAGAAATTTTCTTTTATACAATAATCAAATCATCTTATAATCTATAAATATACCATTCATCTATTACATTCAAGATATTTATCACTTCATCTTTTTATAGGCAATCTCTTAACTTTAATCTTGGAAATTATTGAATTAAATCTTACTATAGATTATCCTGTTATTACAATCACTTTTGAAAATAACCACTTATCAAACCTTGATTGATAACAATATTTTCATTTCTTATACTTAAATCCCTCTTTACCATGTTTTTCACTTAATATTAATATCGATACAATCTTTATAAACTTACTTTACAGATAATCAACCTTTTTCCTTTCATTATCTTTAATAACTGATATATCATAATTCATTCATGTATCAGCATATCCCTTCATATATACATTATCATATATATCTTATACTCTTAGCATAACTATACATATTAAATCTCGATAATAATTCACAATCTTAATGAATTCTAGATCAATTGATCTAGCTGTCATAAAATAACAACATTTCAATCTTATTCCATTCAAACCAACCATTAACTTATTTAAGTTTATCATCACATATCAATATACATAACACAATTCTATTAAGTCAAACTCATTCTCAACTTCTAATCCCTTAGGATCCATCTGTTCGACTCCTTACTAACAAATTACTTCAAATTATCTTTCAATATTCATATATATCTTCTGCTTTCAATAATAGCAGTGCAATCTCCCATAATTCTCATAATTTTTTCTCATACTATAATTATTACCCATAGTTCATTCACTTAACATTGTTTCCATCAATTAATTCATCTTATAACAAAAATATATTTAGTATCATTTTCAATCACATTTCATAAATTTCTCCCATTTATCATATTCTCACATTATCATACCATTACTATGATTGCATAATCACTTTTTATTCATTCTTCACAATTCAAGACATTTACACGGTTCTCTTCTCTATTCATATTTTTCATAATTATAAACAAATTTCTAACATAGAATTGATAAGATACCACTTTACCAATCACAACTCCTAACCATATTTCTTGAAACAAAATTATCAATCTCACCCACATAATACTACAATCATATCACCTTAGGCCCAAATCTGCTGATAACAAAATTAACCAGCCAATTACACTAAACAAATTATATAGCCAGAGTATATTAATAGTCACATATGTAGTTTATAAATCAATATTGTTCCTCTATTATTCTTCTTCAAACATTTCCAACTATCTCAAAAGTTGACATAATTCAACTTTGTCTCCAAAACAATTTGTTCTTGATCATATGATTATCATTAGCCTAACTCACATCAACAATATTACTTATAACACTTATGTGTACAACATTCAATCATATACAAACTTTATACAACTTCCATTTCTAACCTATCTCTTATAAAACTTTTCATACATTATACTTTCCATCTTTATTAAACACATATACATATAATATATTTCCACAAGCATAATCCTTCAACCAGAAAGCATTATATGATAGTCTAGCTCAGTTATTATCATAACAATTTCATCGTCCATTGTTACTCGAGTCCTTTTTCACTTTCCATTACAATCCATAGTCTAACTCTTCATAAATCAAAACTTAATTTCTCATAGATCCACTAATACATGCCATATCATTCTTCATACCACTATACAAATAATTATACCACATTCACATACATAGGTCACGTTCACAATGTGACTTGCTTTCATATTTCTTACACTTTACAATTATATTTAATTCCTCTTTTTCATACCATCAATACACATTTAACATTTATTATTTTTCATTGAACAACACCATTTTCATCTTTTTTTTTTACATGACTTAAATTATTTATATATATCTCACATATTTATACATATGTCCCTTACATCCAATCATATACACATCGCCCATTAATCCCTATAAAATTTCCAAATTTCGTTATCACAAATCCCAATTTCTTGAACTAACATTGCTCAATCCAATTCTCACTATTAATATTATCACATGACCTAACTTTGCACAAGTTTATCAATGCAAGAGTACTCATTCTCAACACTAATAGATATGTAGTTGTATAGGTTACAAACACGCAATACTACGCGTACATTACACTTTCAAGTGATCAACTCAATCCTTGATCACTAGCATCTTACATCCCATTATCACCTTCCAAGTAGTCAACCTTATCATGATTACTTCATCACTTGCCAACTTTTAGTTCATCAAATTACATATCTGTAAGTCATTCTTAATATGCAAAAATTTTCATTCCACTTAACTCATATACGTACTATACATTAAATTTTCGATATTTAAATAATCTTTATCCAAATTCCGTTAACATTATAAATTATCCTCTTACTACTTTGCTTAAACTTCAATTTACTCATCTCGTTTTATTAATATAAACTTAAGTAAACATCTTATATATACATACTACAAAGCAACATCAAAATATATCCTTTTTACAATCATTAAAGCTCATTTCAAAAATCCAAATGTTACACATTATCACCATTAACATGAGCTTTAACAATACTCAAGCATATTATATTCCTACCATTCAAACCACAATGTTTACATTAAATTAACAATACTAATAACACCATTTTATCTCCTTGCTTAACCCCTATCATTTTTTTTAATCTTAACTTTACATATTCAAACCTTAAGTTATCACACTTTGTCTATATCAATCAACTCATTCAATATTCCACCATATTCTCTTCATTATAATTACATATCCATCCATATTATCCATCAACAATATTTCCTCTCCCTTGCAATCCAAACATAAGCTTTATTAGAAAGAGATTCAAATAGTAGAGGAAAGATTACATACTTTGATTTTGATTTTGTTTTTAATTCATTTTTTTTAACTTTATTTTCCTGATCATTTCTTTATATTATAATCATATTTCACATTTTCTTTCCTCAAGGAAACTACCATTCTTTAATTTATCACTTAAACTTACATAAATTTTTTTCCATCTCATTGCTTTCTTTAAATTTCCATTCATATAGAACTTCATCCACACATTATTATCCATTTCATACAATTCAATACATTTCAATTCATATAATACCACATTCGAGACCAACCTAGATGTTAATGCATATGCATGTATCAAAAATTTCATTCTTTTCATTTTCATTCATCATCATTTTTCTTTTTAAAACATTTCCTTTTTAAATTTACTTAGGCCGAGAATCTCGAACCTAAGCTCTGATACCAAAACAATTGTAACACCCCTTCCCGACCTATAATAAGCCGAGGAGGAATGCTACATCAAGATACGAGCTCTAGTTATGTCAGCTTACTTAATGTTCCTTATAAAAATTTTTCAAAAAAAATTTGACGGAGTCTCCCTTAAAATTCTAGGTCCCAAGTGTCGACAAAACTGATTTTTCTTATATTTGAAAAACATTTTGTTTCACAATTCAAATCAAGTACACTCCCAATAATCCACCCTTATAACCTCAACTACAATCCTGCAAGAAGAATTCACACTTCTATATTCACAATCCAACTCAATTTAAAACCATACAGTTATTATACATTACTAGATTTATAATAGAGTTCAAACCATAATACATTAATTTAAATAACATTTACAAAGTCATTATCTTTATTAAAACTTCATTTATACATATAAATACTCTCTCGTCAGAAATACATCATAATTAAAATTTATACATGTATGCATAACCCTCTAGTTGGTCTCGACAAACTTTACTCTTCTTGTGGCATAACAAAAGACTTCATATCTTCCATCTAAATACCTGCGCGAATAAACACCCGCGCTAAGCCCGAGAGCTTAGTAGTACAAATGAATAATATAAACATACAATACAGAAATTCTAACGTATATCCATATACTAACTTTAAGTACTGTTAGTTTCTTATCGTAGTTTCCCTTTTCAATTACACTTTACACATATCTCAACTAATCTCATATATTACATACATGCATACATATCAATAACACCAACCACAATTCCATCACTACTACTCACAAGGAACATATCAATATACATATTACATAACATATTTCATAACATTTCATTTCCAATTAAGGCAACTATAAATTTCATTATTCATTCATTTCACGTTTCATAAACTACATCGAAAATCAAGACAGACCTGGGCCCAGAACACACTAATATGTTATTCAAAATTCAGAGTTACTGCTTTGATCCATAATCACAATAATCAAGCCCGTAGGCAACATATATCATATCTCTATCCATAGATAGTGTAACAGACCCAGTCTCTTGGACCATCAACCCGACTAATCGAGAAGATCCTCAACCCGGCAAGACTGTTACTTTTCATATATTTCACATTTATAATTCATATAGTGTAACAGACCCAGTCTCTTGGACCATCAACTCAACAACTTGAGGAGATCCTCAACCCGGCTAGACTGTTAACACTTCATATGTTATAGGCATGCCGTCAAATCCAGAACTCTGAAAGTTGAATTAACATATTAGACACAACTCTTTTCATTTATATCTTTGTACATTTCTTTCTCAATTCATTTCATATTCAAAACAGGCAACCATGCCTCAATTATAATTCATTTACATTCTCATAGCCAACACAATGGCTTCACATCTCATTTGATTCATCATAGCCAATCACAATGGCTTCACCTCTTATCATATTTCAATTCACATTATAGCACTTCATCATTCAAGTATACATAAACAATTATATTGAGCATATATCTTAAATTCATCATCATATAATCAACATGTCTATTTATTTCATTTCAATCATTATTACCAACCACAATTACAATACATTTCATCATTTCTCAAAACACATTAGCACAATTCATCATTACAATATTTATCATAACAAATTGCATTGTACATACCTATTTGAATGATCTTCATATCTTTCACATCATCCAATCATAACCTTAATCAAATTATATTGACAATATAGTAATTCACTTAACACATTTACAAACAAATGTGTTAAGTCTTAATTCATGTAAATAAGTGCAATCATATAAACTTTGTACTTACCTTAAAACCAACTTACACCACTCTATACACCTACTCTTCCAAGAATCCTCAACACTAAGATTAGGGCAATTCAACCTCTTCACAACCTAATCCAAAAGGAATATTAGCAAAATGACCATATGAATAGTAAATTCTGGTTTTAGACTAAATTTTATCCTTATTTTGAAAATTTGTATAAAATAATATACTTGACTAAAAACTCTAAAATTTTTACAGAACTTAATTTTACATCTTAAAATCATTCCTTTAAAATTTCAGATCAAACTGAACACAAAATCTTGGTCAAATAGTTCACCCAAACAGACTGCCCCAATTGCCCTGCATCCTGGCAGCAGTTCTAAACTTTGTGAATTCCATAAATTAAATTCAATCAACTTGGTTCCAAATTATTTTTCTCAAATACTAGACTCATTAAGCAACAACATATCCAAAATTCAATTGAATATAATTTTTCTACATTTTATTAAAAATCCCGAAATATAGCTGTCTCAGTTAAGGTACCTGCTGGAACAGATCTAATAAAAATAATCTTTCCAAAATCATAACCATTCCAAAATCGAATCAACATATTTTTCATTCATTCTAGACTCAAAGAGTCACAACATATCAAAAATTCACTTCAAGAACATTTTTCTATAATTAATTAAAAATCGTACAAGTCACAGCCTTTACTAATTGTAAAACAGAAAAGAAATTCCACTAAACACAACTCTTGCTCTTCAATCACCAACACCAACCTAATTAAATCAAACATACTCCAACATACTACAATAATACAACCCTAATTTCAATTATCAACAATCAAACCTTCATACAACTTCAAATAAACCAAAGAAATCAAGAAAGAGAACTTACTTGGATTTTTAGCCAAATCTTTACTATCCACTTGAAATCCTTAAGTATTTGGTGTAAATAAAAGCAAAATCACCTCCTTCTCTCTCTAGCTTCTCTCTCTCTCTCTCTCTCTCTCTCTCTCTCTCGGCCAAAAAGAAGAAGAAGAAGAAGAACACGTTTTTTTTTTTCCTTTTCTTCTCTTCTTATTCTTATCTCAAGTATATATATAATAATAATAATAATAATAACAATAATAATAAAAACAATAAATCTCCACCACACACTCTCTTCCAACTTTTGACTTTCTTTTCTCTTTTTCTTTTTGTCCTTATCACCATAATTATTAATTAATTAATTATAAAAATATATACATAACTCACTTTCCCTACACCACTTTATATCCCATGTATATGTGATGTATATGTATATATCTTTTATATGGTATTTATATTCCCATATTTCCTTATATATATATCATCTTATAATATTTCCCCTTTTTACTTCCATTAAACATATACATTAACTCCAAATATAACAATAATTCCAAAACTTTTAGGGTATAGTTTGGGATATTACAAAAATAATCTAGAATATCTATGACTAATAAACAATTACGCCAATTAGCTTCCCCGGCAATGGCGCCAAAAACTTGTTGCGCTCTAATTAACTCTACCACAAAGCATCACTCGCAAGTATACGAGGTAGTTGTACCAAAGGTGATCGCCCCAAGGTCGTCTCACAAGGAAGCTAAAATAACTAATTGATTATCAGATTTTAGATAACAAGTAATGAATAAATTTAAAGAGATAAAGTTCGAGAACAAAACCAAATTACAAACTTCTTAGCTCTTGAAGAATCTCTTGTTCAGAACTTGCTCGAAGAACGTGTCAATGGTTAGAACAAATCTAATCTAAGCTAGTTTAATCAAAGTGTAATCAAAAGATCAAAGAAAACAAGATATCAAAACCCTAATGTTCTTTGACGGCTAAAACAAAACTCAAACTCGCAACAACCAACTCTCAAAACCCTAACTTTAATATTTATACAAAACCTCCGCTCCAAAAATCGTGTCTTCATTAATCCATGAGGGACACGACCAGGCTCAAAGGAACTTGGCTGTGTCTGAGGTCTTTGGAGGGACACGGCCACAAGCTTGGCCGTGTCCCCTGAAGGTGTCTTCTACTGCTTGATTTTCATCTTTCTTTTGCTTTGGACTTAAGTGAGACACGGCCAAGCTAACATAACTTGGCCTTGTTTGAGCTTTTTTGGAGGGACACGGCCACAAGCTTGGCCGTGTCCCTTGCATGTGTCACCTTCTGTGTCTTGGTCTTCCTCCTTAGCTTAGTATGGGACACGGCCACAAGCTTGGCCGTGTCCTCTGCATGTGTCAGCTACTGTCCATTTTTTTCCTTCTTCTTGGTTCCTTGGCTTTTTAACCTTAAACAAAACTTGAAACAAACTTTAACAAGAAGTAAATAAATATTAACCAACAAAACATGACACCACACTTAAAACTAGGACAAAAATAACAATAACACTGAAATAAATTAAAACTACCAAAATTAATGAAAACACCAAATAAACCGATTGAAACTACCAAAATACCTAAAGAAAACAATAATTATCATAACAAATAAGATACAAATCTATAACAAAAACTAATAAAACAGGCCTCTATTCTGATCTTAGGCTATCAAATTGAATAAGACTAATATTTGAATCAAGATATTTTTTGTAGAAATTAAATTTATTAAAGATTGCTTTTGAGCCTAACTAGACCACCAACCATGTTGATCGGACTAAGAGAAGAAGCTCATCAGGGCAAGCTTAGGAATGATGATACTGAGCATTGACTTTTACTAGGCTCGTCAGTTTGGTATTTGTGCATTTCAGAACGAACCTAGTAAAAGTCAATGCACAAATACCGAACTGACGAGCAACAAAGTGATAAGGACAAACATTCTAAAATTGAGCTTATCAGACTAGAGTATGTTGTGATCGAGCACCGAAGATGAGTTGATCAGACAAATCACACACTGAGCAGACAGCACATGAGCTGAGCAATGAACTGAGTAAATTGAGCTTTAACTAATTGAACCAAGGATAAGCATATTAGACCAAACTCAAATCAAAGCATCCAGAAGAGCTCACGCTCATTGTCACTCCCACTTTTTGAATGAACTACATGTTTCGACATTGTCAGTGATTACTCTAAAATCATCAGCATACCATGTCTGGTATGACCGGACCTGATGCAGTCTGAGTGCACGTAGGTAGAGATAAAAATCCAACAAGTTCCAGTAGAGCTCATGGTCACCAACACTCTCAAAATCTCACCATACTAGAAGAAGACCGACCATACCGAGCTGGTTCCAAGCATACCACTAGTATGGGGTTAAAAATGATAGGTTTTATTTATCCACTCAATTAGTGGATTCCACGTGTACTAGCCATTGAAGAACTTTTATCAAAAAAAATGGAGAGCACGACCGAATAGAGCACAATCCAACCGTGATGAGCCTGAGCCGACTGAACCAATCACAATATGACCATAAACCAACTTGAAAAAGTGTGAAAAGTTGGAGACAAGAATCAAACATGATTGCTCCCACACCAAACGGCTAGTTGAAGACTTGAAGGCTATAAATACCATAAGAAGCCACTTTTATGAGATTGTGATTGTAATAGCCAAGTTTAATATCTTTCATTTCTTTGCATCAAAAATTATTCTTGTATTCTTTTAATGTTGGGTGTGAGAATTGAAACACCATTGTAAGTTTGAGTGATAGCTTTAAAACACTTAGGTTTTAGAGTGAGCCTAAGAAAACTCTTGTTGGGTTGTGAGGAAAATTCTCAAACCTTGTAAAAGTTCAGTGTGAGCTTGTGAAAATACCAAGTTAGAGTTGAGCTTGTGAAAACTCGAGATTAGTGGAACATTAAAAAGTTATTAAGGAAGTGGACGTAGGATTAAGGTAATCCAAACTACTATAAACTCCTTATGTTTCTTCCTCTATTCTATACTATTTTCTTATTTTGATTTGTTTGTTCAATCTAAAATTTTTCAATTTATCATCACGTCTTCAAATTAACCAATTCACCCCCCTCCCTTTGAATACCATCTTGGGACAACAATTGGTATTAGAGCCTCAAAATTTCAAGAAGCTTAATTGTGAAATTTGATCCATCATAGCAGCTACTTCTAACACTTTAACATATTCATCTCATGGAAATCTCAATCCCCACCTTAAACCTTACTTTCATGGAATAAATTACTCTTATTGGAAACATAAGATGTACTTCTCCCTTGATAGCGAGGGAGTTGAGCTTTGGAAATACATGGAAAAAGAGTGGAAACCTCCTACTCATAAAGTTGAAGGTGTTCAAGTTCCTCTTCCTACAGAAAAATGGATCGATGCTCAAGAAAAGGATTTCTACAAAATAATAAGGCAGCCTCCATCTTGATGAACTCCTTTTTTAGTGGAGAAAGTGGAAGAGTTCAAAATCTCATATGTACACATTGCTTCAAGATAAAGAATAAGAAGAAATGGGATAAAGTGAAGAAAAAAATCTCTCAAGGCCACATGGGATGATGACTCCTTAAGTGATGAAGAAGAGGAGGTGGAATAAGGAGTTGCAAATTTATGTCTCATAGCTTTTGGGGATGATGATCACACAAATAAGGTAAGTACTCAATCTTTAAATCTTAATGCACATAGTGATGATGTTGATGATGCTTTAGATGATAATGATTTAGTTGAGCATATGAACTTAAGAGTTTAAAAATACTTTTCTAAAATGAAGTTTTATAAGGAAAAATGTTCTAAGCTAGAAAAAGATTTTATCCCTTTGAAAAATTTTACTTTATAATTAAAAACATCAAATGAACAATTATCAAAATCTATTAATGAAATGTCTAAAATTTCATCTAGCTTAGACAAAATTTCTAAAGAAAATGACATTTTGAAAGAATAAATAAATGAGTTAAAAACTATATTTCTAAGTTTCATAAAGGTAAGAAAGCCTTAGATACATTGATTAGTATTCAAAAGTCACCCTTCTCTAAATATGGCTTAATGGCTCTACTTCTACTTCATCTAATGCACCAACATTTGTTAAAGCATCTACAACTCAAACCTCTAGCGTTGAAGTTGTAAAGAATACTCATGCACACACTAAGCCAAAAATTAGTAAAAAGACTACTCAAGGCTTACAAGACTCTAGAACTAAGTTACAAGAGAAAATCATGCATACATATACACAAGGCATGAAAACAACCATAAGTATGCACATATACAGTCCTATCCTACAAACACTTATGATTGTCAATTTAATTCTTCAAGGATCAATAGAAAAAGGATGCAAAAACATAAAACCTTGTATCAATATCAATATTACATGTAATTTGGCCATAAAAGTACATTTTACTATATTTGAAAGGCTCACCTCAAATTAGAGGATCCTTCTACTACTAACTCCCAAGGACCCAAGTAAATTTGGGTACCTAAAAGAAAGTAAATTTCATTGTTTTGTTGGTTTGCCTAAAGTCTACTATAAATGAAAGTCTTTGGCTTGTAGATAGTGGATGTTCAAGGCACATGACTACTAATGCTAAACTTTTCACAACTCTCACTTACAAGGAAAGAGGTAATTTGACCTTTGGAAATAATGCTAACAAAAAAATTATAAGTATTCGTACTATTGGTATGCTTGGTAAAAACATGATTGATTATGTATCATTAGTTGATGGTTTGAAACATAACTTGCTTAGTGTTAGTCAATTATCTGACAAGGGATATAATGTTAATTTTAATTCTAAAGAATGCAAAATTACTTCTCCTAGTGGTGATCTTGCATTCAATGGAAGTAGAATTGACAATACATGTAAAATTGACCTACACTCTCATAATGCTTTTGAATATTTAGTCACTATTAGTAACGATGCTTGGCTTTGGCATAGAAGATTAGGACATGCAAATATGGACCAACTACAATGTTAATGCAAAGAAGATCTTGTGGATGGTCTTCCTAAAATAAAATTTCACAAAGATAAGGGGTGTGAACCATGTCAACTTAGGAAACAACACAAGAGCTCTTTCAAATCCAATAATATAGTAAGTACTTCTAGACCTTTAGAAATGATTCATTTAGATTTGTTTGGTCCTAAGTTGCTAGTCTAGGAAGCAAGTTCTACGCATTTGTGCTCATTGATAAATACTCAAGGTTTACATGGGTTAATTTCTTAGCTCAAAAGAATGAAGCTTTTAATCATTTCGTAACTTTTGCAAAAAATAGTTCAAAATGAAAATGGCTATGTGATCACATCTATTAGAAGTGATCATAGGAAAGAATTTGAAAATAATAACTTCAAAAATTTTTGCAATGAACTTGGAATATCACATAAATTTTTAGCTCCTAGAACACCACAATAAAATGGTGTGATTGAAAAGAAAAATAGAACTTTAGTAGAAATGGCAAGAACCATGCTCAATGAGTACAATTTAGCTTTTTACTTTTGGGCAAAAGCAGCAAATGCCGCTTGTTATATTGCAAATCATGTGTTTAAAAGACCTTTGATAAATAAAACTTCTCATGAGCTATGGAATGGAAGAAAACCCAGAATTTCATACCTTAGAGTATTTGGATGCAAATGCTTCATATTAAATACCAAAGATAACCATGGAAATTCTCATCCAAATTGGATGAAGGTATATTCTTAGGGTATTCACCATCTAGTAAGGCATATAGAGTATTTAATAAAAGAACTCTAATAAAGGTAGTGTTCTTGATGATTTTGTATAAACATTTGAAGATCTCAAAATAAACAATGAGCTAAAGGAAGACAATAATGAACTAGAACACATTATGGAACATGAAGAACCTATGATGGGAGAAACTCAAGAACTACCCAAAGACTGGCATTATCAAAAGGATCACCCGAGGGAACTCATCATTGGTGACACTTCACAGGAGTAACTACTAGATCAAAATTTGAATATCTAGATTCTAATGTTGCTTTTGTTTCTCAAATTGAGCCAAGGATAATTAAGGAGGCTCTTAATGATGAATGTTGGGTGATTGCCATGCAAGATGAACTCAACCAATTTGAGAGAAACAACGTATGGGAACTTGTTCCTAAACCCAAGAACTATCAAATTGCAAATGGGTTTATAGGAATAAGCTTAATGAAGATAGTCTCATTACTAGAAACAAAGCTAGATTTGAAGCCAAAGACTATAACTAAGAGGAAGGCATTGATTATAATGAGAGCTCTCATTGCTATATTAGAAGCAATTAGAATCTTAATTGCATTTTCATGTAACATGAATTTCAAACTTTTCAAATAGATGTTAAAAGTGCTTTTCTAAAAAGCAAGTTTATGTTGAACAACCTCCCAATTTTAAAGATTATCAATTTCCAAATCATGTTTTTAAATTAACTAAGGCATTGTATGGTTTGAAACAAGCTCCAAAAGCTTGGTATGATAGACTTAGTGCTTACTTGCTATCAAATGGCTTTTCAAAAGGTAAAGTTGACACAACTCTTTTTGTTAAAAATAAAATCCATAACATTTTGATTGTACACATTTATATTGATGACATTATATTTGGTGCTACTAATGAATCTTTGTGCAAAGAGTTTATTTCTTGTATGACTAGGGAATTTGAAAAGAGAATGATGGGTGAACTTAAATTCTTCCTTAGTTTAAAAGTAAAGTAATGTAAGGATGGAATTTTCATTAACCAATCCGAATATGCAAAGGAAATGGATGGTTGCAAAGCAAGCAAAACTACAATGAGTGCATCCTTGAAATTGGATAAAGATGAAAATGGCAAGAAAGTTGATGAGAAGAAATATCGAAGTATTATCGGATCACTTCTTTACTTAACCTCTTCTAGGCATGATATTATGTATAGTGTGTGTTTATGTGTTATGTTTCAATCATGCCATAAAGAATCTCATTTTAATTCCACTAAAAGGATTTTAAAATATTTGAGTTGAACATTGCATTTAGGACTTTAGTATCCTAGAAATACATCATTTGACATTCTAGGATTTTCAGAAGCAGATTTTTCTGGTAGCCTATTGGACAAAAAAAAGTATAGTCGATGCATGCCATTTTTTGGTGAGTGCCTAGTTTCTTGGTTTAGTAAGAAACAAGTGTCAGTTGCTCTTTCTATTGTGAAAGCTGAATATGTTGCTGCATGTTTTTGTTGTACACATGTTTTATGGATGAAGCAACAATTACTATATTATGACAAAAATTTTAGTCACATTCCCATTAAATGTGATAACACAAGTGCCATTAACCTATCAAAAACTTCAATCCAACATTCTAGATCAAAACATATAGACATCTGGTATCATTTCTTGAGAGATAATGTTTAAAAGGAAAATGTTGTTCTAAATTTTATAAACACTAAAAATCAATTTGCTAATATTTTTACAAAATCCTTAAATGAAGAAAGATTGAATTTTAGAAAACAACACATAGGCATGACATATTGGTAGCACTCTTAATTAATTTTTGTGTGCATATTAATAATGAAATTATAATTGCTTACAAATATATATATATTACATGATCTAATTCCTCATTTACATCTACTTTGATCATGCATTAAAAACCACAAATTGAAATCCAAAATTCTTTCTTTCTCTTTTGAAAAATTGCCCTAGCTCACCTGGATTGTGTCTCAGTACAACAAGACTACCATTGGTCCGACTTGAATATCTCATGCATGACCTAGTCCACTCAATTTCTTTTTTGCAGTTAGATCAGTTCACTTGGACACCTTTGTGCACGCTTGAATTACTGAACATCAGGCTCGGTTTGATCATACCACATATAGTCTAGCAGGGTAGACTCAAATTTTCAAAACTTCTAGCTATTGGGAATCTTTTCAAAACATGAATAACCTTTCTCCAATAGCTATAAATGGCTAGTTCTTCATAGAATAATCACTTACACTATCAATGCAAGAGGTGAAAGCAATGATAAAGTGGCTCACAAAGATCTTTTATTTCTTTATTGCTTAGGGAAAAAGGTGAAAATCCAAACTGGTAAGTTTCTAATTGACCAACTTCTCATCCCCTGAAACAAAACAACCGAGACACGTATGATCACATCCTTCATCACTCAAATAGCTAAGTATGTGAATGCTTTTAATCCAACCAATTTAGCCACTCTTTCAAATCACCTTGATCCAGCCAAAAATCCCATCAACATCAAATACTTGAAACATTCCAAATGCATATTTAAAGAAGGTGGAACATACCATTATGCCTTTGGTCCTCAAGGAATTAGAAATCAACAAAAAAAAGGCCAAGAATTATTGATGAGAATCAAGAGTCTTTTCAAGTGGAATTTCCAAGACCTTAACCCCCTAGAGCCCATGGCTCCATCCGTGATATCAAATTCAAGATCAAATTTCCTCATAATGTTACCAAGAGAGTATCTCGCCTTCATATAGACTTTAGGGATATGCAAGAGTTCATGGACATCCCTAAATGTCCACCTGTAGACCCTTAATGTTTTACCCAATCCGGTCCAATATGTTTTATTTAGTCCAAAATAATTTTTGTTGTCAAATTGGTCCAAAATAATTTTTGTTAAATAATTTTTTCTTTAGTATCTAATTTTTATTAATAAAAAAATAAAAATAAACAAATAAAAATCAAAAAATAAAAAGAAAAATAAAAATCATAGTCGAAAAAATCGGCAGCGAAAAAACAGTCGCACGGACCCGTGGGCTATTTTGCCCGCAGGAATTTCCTGCGAGCGAAATCACTGTGCTATTTCGCTCACAGGATTTTCCTGCGAGTGAAATAGAATTTCTATTTTGCTCGCAGGAAAATCTTGAGGGCGACTCCCCAGCCCGCCCACTGCCTCAGTTTTCTGCGGCAGTTTTTTTTTGCCAGCGCATTTTTTCCTGTGGCAGTTTTTTTCGGCAGCGCAAATTTTTCGACGCAAATTTTTCGAAACATAATTCAATTAGGTTTTGGTTTCTTTTTTTTATTAATATTACTTACCTTAAATAATTAGGAATAAACAACCTCAAAACACTATAAATAAGGACCAAAGCAGATTAATTTTAGGGGAGGAAAAATTTCACAGTGAGCTTTGAGAATTTGAATCCGAAGGTGAAGTGGAAAAGCAAAAATTCAATTCAATTGATTTTTAAAGCAGCAACATCACGATTTAAGCAATTCAAAGGCAAAAAAGGTTTGTCTTTGGAGCTAGTTCATCCAAGAAGAATTGTTTTTGGAGGAATCATCAAAAGAAGGTATGTGTTAATTGATTTTTTTAATTGTTTTTACACAGTAGCTAAAAACTAGGATTTTTGTGTTTTTCAAAAGTTAAAATCTTAGAACTTTAATTTAGTTTTTCTAAAGCCAAAAAACCTTATTTCATTAGTTTATCTCCCAAAAGACTTAAAATTGCTATTTTTACTTCTTAAAAATCTTAAAACTTTAATTAAACATATTTTTCAACAAAACTAAGATTTAAATTCTGTTTCTTTTAAAATTTTAAAGTAGGTTCTATTTCATTCAAAAAGCCTTAAAAAACATCTTTTCTATTTATAAAGACTTTAATTTGTTTGTTTAAATTCATAAAACTTCATGAAATTATCGAATTGATTTCCAAATTCCTAAAAATTATTCACCACCCGTGACCCTAATTCAAAATCCTAAAATCCAAAATTCAAATTTTAAACCTAAAATAATGAACCCTAATGCTTTTAAAACTTTAAACCCTAATTTTTATGAACCCTAATCCTTTTAAAATATTAAAAACCATAAAACCATAAATAGATTATACTTACACAGTAGCTTAGAAACCCAATAGCCAAAAATCACAAATTAAAAGTATTTCAAAGTGTCTAAAACCCTAGATTCATGATTTCACCATTCAAATATTAATTCAGTTAATCAAAGAGTCTTACCAACCTTTTAAAACATAAAACCCTAATCTATTTTAATTCCATGAAAAGTCACAGTAGCTATAATTTGACTTTTATTTGCTTTATTTAATTCTATACTTGATTATGCTTTGATTTATCTCTTATACTTTAATATATTTAATTTCAATACTTGATTTATTTAATTTATCATGGATGGATGTTTATTTGATATTTTGATTAATAGCTTTGATGAATGATTATTTATTCTTATCAATTAATTTAGATTTTCAAAAGTTGTAAGAGGTATGTTTCCACTTGGTGGGTACCTCATTAGTTAAACATAATGTAATTTAATTTGCTTTTCTATTTTAGAACCTATGTAAAGGGCATGTTTCTACCTTTTGGTGGGTGTCCTATTTAGGCATGTGATGTAAGGACATGTTTCCATCCTTGGATGGGTGTACATTTATTTGCTTTGTTTGGACATTACTTTGATTTTAATATAATGATGCTTTCTTTTTATTGAGTGTAGTGTGGATAATATTGTTATATTTAAGAATTTTATAATATTAAGACCTGTAAAGGAGGTCGTTTCCAATGAACCGGGCGTTGTGGGAGTGCTGGGCCATTTCTCACCTTCCCCACACATGCCCAACTTTCCGAACCCATTAGGGGGTTGGGGATTCCTTAGGAATCGAGTCATCCACCCCTTTCTTTTTCCCGGCCTATCCGGGTGGCGACTCCATTTTTCTCCAGACTTAGGTTAGTGTTCTCTAAGGCCCTGAGCCTAAACAGTGCCGAAGTCATAAGAACCATTCCATCAGAAATGGGGGCAAAAATACCGGCTCATAGTGGCGACTCCACTAGGGATAAGAGAAGTTGATTCCGTTGGTCTTTATATTATTCTATTCTTTCTTATAATGATATTATCCATTGCATCATATTAGATTGCGTTGTGTGTGTGAGTTAGGACGCCCGTGTTACCCGTGTTGTGTTATGTAAGGGATACCATACTTTCACTCAAGGTATGGAGATTGAGCATGGCATAACCACTCATAGCCTCGTACCATTTGCTATATAATTGCTATGGGAACCTAAGCCTTTTTACCCAAAGACTAAAGCTCATGTAATTGGCCTAGTTACTTTCCTTAGGTTTTACCCCAAATGCATGTTGTTTGACTATGGTTAGTTTATCTTGGCTTAAATCATGGCTTATTTGGTTTGTTCTTTTTCTAATATGACCTAAGTATATTGTAAGCTCAAAATAAATTTCTCTTTGAAATCCAAAAGACTAAAACTATTTTCAAAATTTTTCAAGATGGTCTTTGGACATAAGACTTTTCTAAAAACAAATAAAAAATTCTTTAGCCCATGGCCCAAAATACTAAGCCCAAAATCTATTTTTCTAAAATCTTTTACCATGGGCTTAGAAACAAAACTATTTTCACCCAACCATTTTTTTTTTACAAAGAGCTTGCAAAAATATTTAGGTCAATTATGAAATACCAAAAATCAATTGTGGGCCTAGTTTACACTAAGAATAAATTAACCATGGGCTTGTTTTTGGCATGAACCATTATTTACCCTTTTTCAAGTGAGAAATCTATTTATAATAAACCTCTTAATTTCGTTTTAATCCAACATAGCATAAAAGCTACTTTAGTTGGTTGAATGGATTAAAACCTAATTAATGGGAATTATCATGGATTGATTTTCATTTTTGAAAATAACTATTGGTTGAAACGTTCGATGGAATTATTCGAAAGTAAGATACCCCATGTTGGTATTTTGTTAACCATATACCTAAGGAAAGGGACTCGCCATTCGTGTGTGGATGTTATAAGGTTGGAATGAACGTCCTATTTATCCTTATTTGTTAATTGTTTTTGCATACATGCATACATTTGCATCTCATATCATTGATCCTCTCTGGCTCACAGCCCTAGATTACAATAGTTCAAAAGCTTACAACAATCCGACCTACGCCGAAGATGAAGTATCTAGCAACGACTCAATCACTTGCTCACCAAAAATAATGGAGCCCGAACAAATTTAAAGGTTGGTGGACGACGCCGTCAATGCCAAGATGGAAGAAATCAAAGAGGCCCTAGCTAAGACCATGAAGAACCAATTGACTGCAATCTTAGAGAATCATGCCGAAGCATCTGCTAGCACTAAGAAACCAAAGGACAAAGGGAAGACTAATGTTAGTGAAGTGGTTTTTGATGATGAAAAGGTGATCATTGATGATGATGATGATTGGGCTCAATACTACCAAGAGGTTCAAGAAAAGAAGAAAGAACCGAAGGCTGTTGAGAGGGCAACTATTGAAAAGATGATTGCTAATTTAGAAAAGAAATTTGAGAAGAAGCTGAAAACCGAAGAGATGTCTGAGATCGATAAACTATTTGAACAAAATGAAGAGGTCCCTTATAAATTCAAGATGCCTTCCTTTGCTAAGTACAATGGCACCGGAAATCCTCATCTTCATGTGAAGCAGTACATCACTACCATGCAATCTGCTCTAGCTACTATGGTTCAAACCCTAAGGTACTTTATGCTCTCATTGGACCCTGTTGTCCAAAATTGGTTCAATACCTTGGATGATGGAACACAAAAGAGTTGGGATCTACTTTACAAAGCATTCATCCAATAATATGGATATAATGTTGAGCTAGAAGTTACCTTAATGGAAGTGGAGTCCATAAGGCAAAGGCCAAATGAGAATTTTGTGGACTATGTGAAGCGATGGAGAAACAAGGCCGCTTTACTCAAGAAGAGACCCAATGAATCTGATCAAATAAGGATGATTGTGAGAGGGGTGTTGCCTAGTCTTCATGAGAGGATGTCTCATACACTCATCTGTGATTTCAAAGACCTTTTCCAAGCTGGTTTGCAAATTGAAGAATGTGAAAGGGAGAAGAGCCGCTTTGCAACAAAAAGGAACGAGAAAGGGAGCTATCAACCTGGTAGCCAAAGCATGCAAAAGGCCGTCAATGTTAATACTAATAACCAAGGAACAAGGAGACAATTTTCGAAATTGGGAAAACCAATGTCTTGGGTTCTCAACAAGCTTCAAAGAAAGGGATTGCTACAACCCTTAAATCCTCATCCTTTGCCTAATCCTCTCCCACCTAATTTTGACACCAAAGCATTTTGTCAATTTCACCAAATGCAAGGACATGACATGGATATATGTGTGAGGTTGAGACATGAGATCCAAAACCTAATTGATAATGGGAAGCTACCCGAGCACAACAAGCAAAACACCAAAGACAACCCATTACCCAAATTCAATAGGGTACCACCACCGGCAACCTTCATGATTGGAGGAGGTGTGCATGAGGACTTTGTCATGTCTTCCTTTCAAGATGTGGGTGGAGAAGCAACCAAAGAAGAAGAGGCACTTAAACAAGCTATGATGGGTGAAGAAGTAGCAATTTGTGTTGTCAACGGTTTTTGGGATTCAAGTGATAGTGATGATGATATTATACCCAAGAAGGAGGAGTGGACTTGGTTCGAGACTGAAGAAGATGAGGTGATGAATACTAGATCCGGTAATCCTTACGCAAGGCCACCACCTAAGGAGATAGAAACTAATAAGGGGAAGGAAGTTGAAATAGAAGAAGATGATGTTGTGCTCAAGCAATTGAAAAGAACCCAAGCAAGTGTTAGCATTTGGGACTTATTAGCTACTTCTAAAAGGCACCGAGAAACTATGGCCAAAGCCTTAGCTAGCATGCCAATTTCTACCTCCACAACACCGGAGGAGTTGATCAACTTCATAAAAATTGGGGAAGTAATGAAATGTGAAGAGATCTAAGAAAAGAGTGAAGTTAGTATGGGAGCAGTTTCTTTTTCAGATGCGGACCTACCGGAGGAAGGAAGAGACCACATCCACCCTCTCTTTATCAAAATAGAAGTCGAGGGGAAGAGGACTCCATGTGCAATGGTTGATGATGGGTCCGCCATAAATGTTTGTCCACTTAAGATATTGCCAAAGCTAGCCATGTCGACAAGAGATCTAAACCCAACTGAGGTGACAATTCATGCTTATGACAACACTAAGAGGCATGCCGAAGGGACTTTCAAAGCGGCCGTCAAGGTTGGGCCAATTGAATCTATTATTGAATTTGTTATTTTAGACATACCAGTTACCTTAGCTTTACTCTTGGGGTGACCATGGTTTCATCCTCTTGGTGAAGTTCCTTCCACCCTTCATCAAAAGATCAAATTCCCCAATGGAAATGAGACAGTGGTCATTGAAGCTGAAGATAATGAGATTGTTAATGCTCTAATGGTTGAGAGGCCTCTCAATGGTTTTCAATTGGCTGTAATTTCTGATGATGAAGTAGTGGACTCCAAAGTTTTGAATATGATGAAGAGTATGAACTACCTTCCCGGAGCTGGTCTTGGAAAGGGTAAGGCCGGTTTGACAAAATTGCCAGATTTTAGAACTCAAGCTTCCAAGAAGGGGTTGGAATAGGATGAAGCCAATGGTGTCCAGCCAAAGAAGAGTGATAAGATGAGATTCCCACCACTTGAAGAGATCTTTGTCAAAGCTCCAGATATGGGACCACTCCAAGGAAAGCCCGAGCCGATCATTTTCATGGGTAAGTTAATTCTAGGTTTTGAAATTTTTGTAGATGTTGCTGAGCTAGTGGAGCAAGTGAAGAAAGAGCTCACCCTGTCAACCAACAAAGAATCCAACCCAAAAGAGAAGAATGAGGGTGCCCTGAAAGCCGAGAAGACTCCGGAAGAGATTACTGCCTTGGTTGAAGAGAAGTTCGAAGACATCCTGCTTTATGATTCTAAGAACAATGATTGTGATTTTGATTTTAATTTGTCTGCTTTGTATGAGGATGATGATGTTTTCTTTTCCAAAATGAATGCAATAAAGTCTGATTTTGCTTACTTGTGTGATGTTTCTCCTGATGGTTGCATACATTCAAATAGCCGTTACATGAGCATCTTTAATATTAATTCTGTTAACACGCAATCATTAAATTTGGGAACAACTGAAAATCCTAAAAAAATTAGCATAGCATCTGACCTTACTCCTTAAGAGAGAGAGAGAGATTTGAAAAAATATTCAAAAAATATGAAGAAGTGTTTGCTTGGTCTTATGAAGATATGCCAGGGATAGATCAAGACATAGCCGAGCATCACATCCCTACTTACACTCACATTAATCCTGTCAAACAAAAGCTTAGGCGATTAAAACCTGAGTGGGTTGAATTGGTTAAAGAAGAGGTCACTAAGCAAATACAAGTGAAGTTCCTTGAAGTGATAGAATATCCAGATTGGTTAGCCAACATAGTACCCATGCCAAAGAAAGATGGAAGGATAAGGGTTTGCGTGGACTATAGAGATTTGAACAAGGCTTCCCCTAAAGATGATTTTTCTTTACCTCATATAGATGTTCTCATTGATAGTGCAGCCTCTAGCGTGCTACACTCGTTTGTAGATGGATTTTCTGGATACAACCAAGTGTTAATGGCCCATGAAGATAAAGCCAAAACTGCTTTCATTACTACATGGGGTATATTTTGTTATAGGGTGATGCCTTTCTGTTTAAAGAATGCTGAAGCAACCTACCAAAGGATGGCCACCACACTATTTCATGACATGATGCACAAAGAAGTTGAAGTATATGTTGATGGTATGATGGTGAAGTCGGATACAAGGGAGCAACACTTCCAGAATTTTGAATCATTCTTCGATAGAGCTTTGAAGTATAAGCTAAGATTAAACCCGAAGAAGTGTGTATTCGATGTTACTTCAGGCAAATTATTGGGACATATAATTGGTCCGAATGGCATTGAGATTGATCTTGACAAAGTCAAAGCAATCAGGGATATGCCAGCCCCAAAGATGGAGAGAGAAGTTCGGGGATTCATTGGTAAACTATAGTACATTAGCAGATTTATATTGAAGCTTACAACAATTTGTGAGCCTATCTTCAAATTGCTTAGAAAGAATCAGCCGGTCATATGGAACGAAGAATGTCAAAAGGCCTTTGATCGACTAAAAGAGTATTTTTGAATCAACCTATTTTGAAACCACCTAAACCCGGCAAACCTCTATTACTATACCTAGCAGTAGAAGAAGAGTCGATAGGAGCCATGCTAGGCCAAGCAGATGAGTCGGGGATCGAGCATGCCGTTTACTGTTTGAGTAGAAAGCTCCTACCTTATGAAAATAAGTATAATATCATCGAAAAGACATGTATAGCCTTGGATTGGTCTTCTAAGAAGTTGCAGCATTACTGTCAATCATATAGTGTGCAAGCAATTTCCAGGTTGGATCCAATAAAATACTTAAGGGAGACACCCTCTTTGATTGGAAAATATGGTCGATGGTTGATAATATTAGAGGAATTTGAGATCGAGTATGTAACCAGGAAAACAATCAAAGGTAGAACGGTGGCACAATTCCTGGCTCAACAACCATTACCAGAAAGTGAAGACGTAATTTTGGAGTTTCCAGATGAACATTTAGAAGCAATTGAAGTACAAGGGTGGAAAATGTATTTTGATTGAGCAGCAAATAGGAAAGGAGCCGGTTTGGGAGTTATACTAGAATCGCCTGAAGGGGAACTTATCCCTTTAGCCAAAAAGTTGAAATTTAGGGCAACCAATAATATGGTGGAGTACGAAGCTTGTATTTTTGGTTTGGAAACCCTAATGATTATGAAGGTGGATAAGGTGGAAGTTTATGGTGATTCATTGCTAGTTGTATCCCAAGTAAATGGAGAATGGGAGTTGAAAGAAGAAAAATTGAAACCATACCACCATTATTTGACCATGATGAAGAAGAATTTTAAGGAGTGTAGGTTTATACACCTGTCAAGAGAAGAAAATTAGATGGCTGATGCCTTGGCCACATTGGCTTCGGTATGGGAAAATCCTGCCAGCCTATTCCTTAAGCCTCTAATCTTGACCAATTCATCAACTCCTTACTAAGAATATGAGACAATCATGGAAGTTGATACAGACCATGATACGTGGTATGATACTATAAGGCAATTTTTTGAGGAAAGAGAATACCCGTCGGGGGCAACAAAGAAAGAGAGAAGAGCCATATGGAGGTGGTCATTGTAATATATCACCTTCCATGGAGAGTTATATCGAAGATGGCCTGATGGAGTGCATTTGAGATGTTTAAGAAAGCCTGAAGTGGAGGGCATCATATTAGAAATACATGCAGGGAGTTGCGGTCCACACATGATTAGTTTGGCCCTAGTTAAGAAGATTATTCAACAAGGTTACTATTGGTTAACCATGGAGAGAGACTGTATTGAGTTTGTCAAGAAGTGCCAGCAATGTCAGATGTATGGTAACTTAAATCACATGCTTCCTGAAGAACTGCATTCAATGTCTTCACCCTGGCCATTTTCCACCTGAGGTATCGACATTATAGGAGAAATGCATCCGACAGCCTCAAACGGTCACCGTTTCATTATAGTAGCAGTTGATTATTTTTCAAAATGGGTCAAAGCTGAATCCTTCAACAAGCTGGGTGCAAGTCAAATGGCTAGGTTTATCGAAAAGAACCTCGTCTGTAGATATGGGGTCCCGCACAGTGTGATATCATACAATGGAGTACAGTTTCAAGGAGCAGTTAAGGATTTATTCTCCAAGCACCAAATCCATCATCATCGATCCTCTCCTTATAGACCAAAGGCTAATGGTGCAGTAGAAGCCACGAACAAGACAATTAAGCAAATTTTGTCCAAGATGACTAAGACTTATAGGGAATGGTCAGAAATGCTTCCCTTTGCTTTATGGGGATATAGGACGAGTGTCCGAACACCTATTGGAATGACACCATTCTCTTTGGTTTATGGGATGGAAGCGGTATTGCTAATTGAAATCAAGATCAAGTCGTTAAGAGTAGTCTTGGAAGCTGAATTGCCTGAAATGGAATGGGTAGCAAGCAGATACACTCAGTTTGCTCTACTAGAAGAGAGAAGGTTAAAGGCATTGTATTATCACCAATTGTATCAAAAGGAGATAGCTCGGGCCTACAATAGAAGGGTCAAGGTCAGAAAATTCTGAGTTGGGGATTTGGTGTTGAAGCAAAGTAAGCCTAATGTATCTGATCCAAGAGGGAAGTTCAGACCTAGCTGGGAAGGGCCATATGTCATGAAACAAGTCATGAGCAAAGGTGCAGTGAAGTTATCAGACATGGATGGGAACGAATTTAGTGAGCTAGTAAACATTGACAGGTTGAAGATGTTTTATGTATGATAGAAAAAAAAAGAAGCTCGCTAGGTTGAAAACCCAAAAAGGGCAGCCTAAGCAAAAGTTAGAGTAGTCCGCTAATTCTGAAAACCCGAAAGGGCGGGCTAGGCAATAATTAGGGCTAAATAAAAGAAAATTGTCAATTAGAAAACCCGAAAGGGCTAATTGGCAATAGGAGTGATCTTGTGTATGCTGGCTTTATGTTTGGTTGTTCCCCAATTTAATAAAATAGAATTAATGATTAAATTTGTTCTATGTGCACTGTTATAAGTATTTGACCAGATACAGATGAAATAAATAATCATAATTGCAAAAGGTGATGACAAATTATAAATGGAAAAGAAGCATCTTTTATTACTTTAATTATTTTTTCATCCTAACAAAACACTTTCTGAATTGACAAATGTAAAATCTATGGCAGTCGATAAGTGTAACATGCAGGCCAACTTTGCCTTAACCGATCCAAGTAGGCTTCAGTTAAGCAAGGCATGTCTAGGTCAAGAGCAAAGTCAGAATCACAAAGGATCAGCTCCATACTGACTCCCAAGTCAGCGAGGATCATAGCATGTACCTTGATGAAGTGCAGCAAGAGGAACGTACATCAAGTATGTCCGCAAGGTGATGTGAGAAATCTTCCACCAAGGTACCAACCAACGGATATTGACTTCAGAGCATGAGTGGATCTAGTCAACCCAGTCAGCATATGAAGAAGCAGGATGGAGTAGCTTCCTAGCAGAATGATGACGTGGCAGGTATCTGGCAAAATCCACGGAGGGGGTATCAAGCAAACAAAGATGCTCCTGAAGCCAAATCTATGAAGAAAGAATTAAGAAAAAAAAGAAGACAAAAAAAAGGTCTGCTAAGTTGAAAACACGCGAGGGCAGCTTAGGTAAAAATTAGGACAGCTCGCTAGTTTTGAAAACCCGCATGGGCGGACTAGGCAAAAGTTAGAGCAATATATAAAAAATAATATAAAAAAAAACCTAAATTGAAAACCCAAAAGGGAAGTTTAAGTAATTACATGAAGCTGCAATGGACTCCCAGTCAGTATCTTTGACAATCCCGATCTAAATCGATCTAATCCAACTAAGGTCTCGGCTAAGATCACAGGTACCGGTGACAAGCCTCCTTCTGTTTGATCCAAGATATCCAATACTCGTGAGTCAATATCACCGTCAGAAGAAACAAGCAAGAATTGGCCGAGTAAGCAAAGACAAAGTATGCATCCCCATGCCTTAGTAGGAGCCAAATGAGAAAAACAGAAGTCAATCAAAGGAGCAAGTAGAATTTTTTCACCTCTCATCAACTGAAGAACTTTGGGTTTTGGAATTTGAAATAACATCTGCATCTTCTGTTGAGTCTTGGAAATCAATGTGGGTAACGCCATTTGTTGATTATTGGGATGTCTAAGGATGGCCTCAAATTCTTCAATCAAGGGACATATTTCAAGGCCATTAATTCTAAATACCCTAAAATCCGTATCCTGGAAGGAAGCCACAGCATGTAAAAAGGAGTGGTCCAATTTGACATTTTGAAAACATTTTAGAACATCAAGCTTTGACCATGAAATTTGCTTCCAATGGATGGCATCCATATTTTTAAATAGAATTTTTATTTTCTTTAAATGGTGCTCGGTCATGGTTGATGAATAAAGGAGAATTAAAATTGCTAAAAGGAGTCTTCACGTTGAAAGAGAGAGATTTTTGGTTTATAAATTAAAATATGGCATACAAAGTGATTTATATAGAAGAAAATAAACCTTTTTCAAAAGTGAAATGGAAAAGATGATGAGAAAAGATAAGACCATATGGTCTAAGGAAAGGAAGTGGTCACAATTTCTTTTTCCACTTTGGATTTGGTTTAACAAAAGAAGTGGATATTAATTATGATGTACTATATATAAAAAATAATAAATAAATAATTTTGGCAGTAACGAAAAAAAAATTTGTAGTAACGAAAAAATAATGAAAAATAACAAAAAGAAAGAGAAAAAAAAGAAAAAAAAAAGGAGGATTATAGTAAAGAGGAAAATTGTATATTTTTCATTATTATACAATGTTTTACAATTGCTACAATATTTGCATATCACTAAGAGGGTGGTGGTAGGTCACCAAATAAAGACTTGAAAAAGTCATCGCCTGTGGGAGAAGGGGGCAAATTACTCATCCCGGGATCATCCGAAGCAGAAGCACTAAAATCCCTATTGCCTTGGAGTTTCGATTTGTCATGGTCCTCATCAGAAGCAGACGAAAGGATCTCATGGTCATCAGTCTGGGGGCCTCTCGATGAAGAAGCACCGGGATCCCTCATTCCTTGAAATCAGAAGTCACGGAAATTTTGTTTGGATTGATGATATAAACTTTCAAAATGAGAAGCTTGCTGACGACTTGCAGCCAATTCTTCTTGAAGTTTGTTATTTTGTTCTTCGAGCATCCGCTGTGAGCCAAGAAGGAAAAAGGTGAGAGCATACATAATCATGCATACATATAGCATAAACTATTATGAAATGAGGAACGTACCAGGTAGTTCATATCAATACCCTGCGGATGAGATAGCGTATCCGGCAGGCTAGAATGAGCAAATGAAGGGCAGTGGAAGAAGGTCCAACCTCATGATCAAACGAGCCAACAGCCTGCAACAATCATTAAAGAATCAAAGGAAGGAAAAGCAGTTGCAAGGGAAAAGTGGTAAAAGTGTAAAAAACTCCCTTGGAAGATCAAAACAAGGAAAGAAGAGCATGAATCAAGCAAGACATGGCCAAGATAAATCAAACTTAGCCGTGTCACCTCAAAAGAAATTTTGGCAGAATATGACACGGGCAGGCGACAGGGACAAGCCACTGGCCGTGTCTCACCTAAAGGACAAAGTCGAGAAGGACCAAGCAAAGAAAGAAAAGAAACAGTAGGTGACACTGGCAAGCAACACGGCCAAGCCACTGGCCGTGTTCTATCCTAAGCCTAGAATAAAGAAAAACCAAAGAAATGACACAGAAGCTGACACACCTAGGAGACACGGCCAAGCCACTGGCCGTGTCACTCCCATCTTCAAAGAACAAACTCCAAGGATGAAGATCCATTTTCAAGGGTGAAGACTCGATCTCCGAGGGTGAAGAACCATTCTGAGGGTAAAGAATCACAATGCATAGAACATCCGGAGCAGTCAGACTTCTCAACTGATAAAAGGTTAGTCAAATTCATTCTCGGGTCCAAGTACCCAATCTCGAGTCCAAGTACCCAAATCAAATCAATCCCGGGTTCAAGTACCCAATCTTGGGTACAAGTGCCCAATCTCGAATCCAAGTGCCCAATCTTGGGTCCAAGTACCCAATCAAATCAATTTAGGGCCGAGTATCCCAATACAATTAGGATCGAGTATCCAAATCTAGTTTAGGATCGAGTATCCGAATCCAGATAGGATCGAGTATCCGAGTCTAGTTTAGGATCGAGAATCCAAAATTTTCCTTAGGTCCAGAACCTAGAATCTCCCTTGAGTCCAGAACTTAAACCGGGTCCAGAACCCAAATTTTCCTTAGGTCCAGAACCTAGAATTATCCTTGAGTCTAGAACTCTAACCGGGTCCAGAACCCAAATTTTTCTTATGTCCAGAACCTAGAATTATCCTTGAGTCCAGAACTCGAATTGGGTCTAGAACCCAAATTTTCCTTAGGTCCAGAACCTAGAATTATCCTTGAGTCCAGAACTCAAATCGGGTCCAGAACCAAAATTTTCCTTAGGTCTAGATCCTAGAATTATCCTTGAGTCCAGAATTCGAACCGGGTCCAGAACCCAAAACCTCAATCTCAAAAATTAAGTCTTATTGCTTTTCACTATCTTTCACTAAAGTTTCAGATTTTTCAAGCAGGGGGCAAATTGTAGACCCTTAATTTTTGACCCAATCCGGTCCAATATGTTTTATTTAGTCCAAAATGATTTTTGTTGTTTAATTAGTCCAAAATAATTTTTGTTAAATAATTTTTGCTTTAGTATCTAATTTTTATTAATAAAAAATAAAAATAAACAAATAAAAAATAAAAAATAAAAATCAGAGTCGGAAAAAATCGGCAGCAAAAAAACCGTCGCACAGGCCCGTTGGCTATTTCGCCCGCAAGAAATTCCTGCGGGAGAAATCAATGTGCTATTTCGCTCGCAGGATTTTCTTGTGAGTGAAATAGAATTTCTATTTTGCTTCTATTTCGCTCACAGAAATTTCCTGAGGGCGACTCCCCAGTCCGCCCACTGTAGTAGTTTTTTTTTGCCAGCGCATTTTTTCCTGCTGCAATTTTTTTCGGCAGCGCAAATTTTCCGACGCAAATTTTTTGAAACCTAATTCAATTAGGTTTTGGTTTCATTTTTATTAATATTACTTACCTTAACTAATTAGGAATAAACAACCTCAAACCACTATAAATAAGAACCAAAGGCAATTAATTTTAGGGGAGGAAAATTTCATAGTGAGCTTTGAGAATTTGAATCCGAAGGTGAAGTGGAAAAGCAAAAATTCAATTCAATTGATTTTTAAAGGAATAGCATCACGATTTAAGAAATTCAAAGGCAAAAAAGGTTTGTCTTTGGAGCTAGTTCATCCAAGAAGAATTGTTTTTGGAGGAATCATCAAAAGAAGGTATGTGTTAATTGATTTTCTTTAATTGATTTTACACAGTAGCTAAAAACTAGGATTTTTGTGTTTTTCAAAAGTTAAAATCTTAGAACTTTAATTTAGTTTTTCTAAAGCCAAAAAACCTTATTTTGTTAGTTTATTTTCCAAAATACTTAAAATTGCTTTTTTTACTTCTTAAAAATCTTAAAACTTTAATTGAACATATTTTTCAACAAAACTAAGATTTAAATTCTCTTTCTTTTAAAATTTTAAAGTAGGTTCTATTTCATTCAAAAAGCCTTAAAAAACATCTTTTCTACTTATAAAGACTTTAATTTGTTTGTTTAAATTCATAAAACTTCATGAAATTATCAAATTGATTTCCAAATTCCTAAAAATTATTCACCACCTGTGACCCTAATTCTAAATCCTAAAATCCAAAATTCAACTTTTAAACCTAAAATAATGAACCCTAATCCTTTTAAAACTTTAAACCCTAATTTTTATGAACCCTATTCCTTTTAAAATATTAAAAACCATAAAACCATAAATAGATTAAACTTACACAATAGCTTAGAAACCCAATAACCAAAAATCACAAATTAAAAGTATTTCAAAGTGTCTAAAACCCTAGATTCATGATTTCACCATTCAAATATTAATTTAGTTAATCAAAGAGTCTTACCAACCTTTTAAAACATAAAACCCTAATCTATTTTAATTCCATGAAAAGTCACAGTAGCTATAATTGGACTTTTATTTTCTTTATTTAATTCTATACTTGATTATGCTTTGATTTATCTCTTATGATTTAATTTATTTAATTTCAATACTTGATTTATTTAATTTATCATGGATGGATTTTATTTTATATTTTGATTAATAGCTTTGATGAATGATTTATTTATGATGAATGATTATTTATTCTTATCAATTAATTTAGATTTCCAAAAGTTGTAAGAGGTATGTTTCCACTTGGTGGGTACCTCATTAGTTAAACATCATGTAATTTAATTTGCTTTTCTATTTTAGAACCTTTGTAAAGGGCATGTTTCTACTTTTTGGTGGGTGTCCTATTTAGGCATGTGATGTAAGGACATGTTTTGATCCTTGGATGGGTGTCCATTTATTTGCTTTGTTTGGACATTACTTTGATTTTAATATAATGATGCTTTCTTTTTATTGAGTGTAGTATGGATAATATTGATATATTTAATAATTTTATAATATTAAGACCTGTAAAGGAGGCCGGTTCCAATGAACCGGGCATTGTGGGGGTGCTGGGCCATTTCTTACCTTCCCCACACGTACCCAACTTTCCGAACCCATTAGGGTGTTGGGGATTCCTTAGGAATCGAGTCATCCACCCCTTTCTTTTTCCCGGCCCGTCAGGGTGGTGACTCCATTTTTCTCCAGACTTAGGTCCGTGTTCTCTAAGGCCCCGAGCCTAAACAGTACCGAAGTCGCAAGAACCATTCCACCGGGAGTGGGGACAAAAATCCCCGCTCACACCACCATCGAATGAAGAAGGAGAAGAAGGAATACTAACCAAAATCTTTGAAGAAGGTTTAGGAGAAGAAGAAGAGGAAGAGGGAAATGGAAATAGTGATGATGACTATCCACCTTATACACCATTACGTTAACTTATGTCTTTTTATTTTTTCCTTTTCTTGTATGATGTCCATATATTGTTGGCCCTTAAATGCAGTTGATCATACATTGCTCTTTGCTTCATTTTAATAAAAGTTTTTTTAAAGTTACTTTACACACTTTTTGCAAAAATTAAATTTATTGAAGATTGCTTTAGAGCCTGATCGGACCACCAACTAGGCTAACCATAATAAGAGAAGAAGCTCGTCATACCTAGCTGAGGAATGATGATACCGAGAAGAGCTTGTTATTCCAGACTGAACCTGCTAAAAATTAGTGTACCAATATCAAATTGACGAGCAACTTAGTGACGAGGAAAAACCTTCAAAAATTAAGCTTACCAGGCTAGAGTATGTTATGACCGAGCACCAAGGACGAGTTGAGCAGATAGGGCACGAGCTAAGCAATGAACTGGCAAACCAAGCTTAAAATGATAGAACCAAGGATAGGTAGATTAGACCAAACTCATTTCAAAGCATCCAGAAGAGGTCACGCTCATTGTCACACCCACTTTGTGAACGGACTACATATGCCTAGTATGATCATACCTGATGCAGTTTGACCGCAATAAGGTAGAGCTAAAAATCTAACAAGTTCCAGTAAAGCTCATGGTTGCCAACACTCTCAAAATCTTAGCATACTAGAAGAAGATCGACCGAACTAAACTAGTCTCGAGCATACCACTGGTATTGGGTTTAAAAATTATAGCCATTATTTATCCACTCAATTAGTGGATGCCACATGTACTAGCCATTGAAAAACTTTTCTAAAAAAATGGAGAGCACATCTAGATAGAGAGCAGTTAAACCATAGACCGTAGATTTGAAAAAGTGAGAAAAGTGGGTGACAAAAATGGAGAGCACGTCTAGATGGAGAGCCGACTGGACCAATGGCAATTTAACCATAGACCAACTTGAAAAAAATGAAAAAAGTGGGTGACAAGAATCAAACATGTCTACTCCCATACCAAATGGCTAGTTGAAGACTTGAAGGCTATAAATATCACACGAAACCACATTTTTTTTATGAGATTGTTACTATAATAGCCAAGTTTAACATTTTTCATTTCTTTGCATCAAAATTATACTTGTATTCTTTGAGTATTGGGTGTGAGCATTGAAACTCCAAAGTAATTTTGAGTGTTAGCTTTGAAACACTTAGGTTTTTGAGTGAGCCTGGGAAAACTCTTGTTGGGTTGTGAGAAAAATTCTCAAACCTTATAAAAGTTCAATTAAGCTTGTGAAAACACCGAGTTAGAGTTGAGCTTGTAAAAACTCAAGATTAGTGAAACCTTAACAAATTTTTAAGGAAGTGAAAGTAGGATTAAGGTAATCCAAACCACTATAAATTTTTTATTTGCTTCTTAGCAAGTTGTTAAGGAATTGGATGTAGGATTTGCTCCTCTATTCTCTACTCCTTCCTTGTTTTGATTTACTTTGTTCAATCTTAAATTTTTCAATTTAGCATCACTTTTTCAAATCAACCAATTCACCCTCCTTCTTGGTTGCCACTTGGGATAACACACCCAGACTCATTATGATAGAAATATCAATGGCATCATGATGGGTATGCCAAAAGGTACATCCCAGTAGCAGTTGAACTATAATGTGCTTAATGTGTACAGAGTGGTCTTTAAGATCTCTATGTTTACTTAACAAAAAATTGAGGTGCCCTCTTAACCAATTTCAGGTAACCACAGGCTCGCCAACTTCAGGAATAGGCGGAATGGCACCAAACAAGTCTATAATCCGCTCTTAAGGCCAACTTCTCCAATGTAATGCCCCTAATTTTATTAAATACAATTAAATACATAATTTTGGGAGGGATAAGTAAGGCGTTGGAAGAAGAAAATACATAATGTGTATGTAGAATATAAATGAAATTTACCTAAAGTAAAAAAATTACTAAAAGATAAAAATGGGTAAAAGTTAAAAGTCAAAGTCAAAAGTAAAAGTAAAAATAATAATAAAATAATTTAAAGTTAAAGTTAATTTTAAATGGAAGATGATAAATAATAATATAATTATTTATTAATTAATTAACAAATTATTTAATATATATATTTATGTTTAGGAAATAAGAAGAATAAAAATTAAAATTTCTATTTTCATCTTCTTCTTTCTTCTCTCTCTCTCTCTCTCTTTGGGCCAAATTCCATAGTAGCTTAAAGGAGGATTTTTGCTTCTTTATTCCATTAAATTCTATAAGGTTTCCAAGAACTAAGGGTGATTTTGAAGGATTTCCAAGTCAGAGGTAAGTATTCTTGAGATTTTTCTAAGTTTTCTTAAATATGAGTAATTTAAGCTTTTGAAGGAGGTATAGATAATTGATATTATGTATCTCTAAGGAGTTATTTTAATGTATAAGCAAAGATTCTAAGGTTATATGATTGAAAAGTATGGGTGGGTGGGAGTTTGGAAAAGGTAGTATGCTAATTAGGGTTTCAGAGTAAATTTTTGGCAGTAAGGGTACAAGTAATGTTTGAATGATTAAAATGTGATAAAATGAATTGTTAATGATATATTTAAACTTATAATTTGATTTATGATTGAGAGAACCAAAATATTGCTTTATTGAAATAATTAGGGTTTCTTGGTGAATTTGGCTAGAATGTGGGTAGTTAGTATTTAATTGGTTAAAATGTGTTAGAATAAATTTCTAATTTATATTTGGGCTTAAAACTTGATTTAAAATTGATTAAAATAGAATTTCAAAATTGAACTATATTAAAGCAATTATTGGAAATTGGAAAGAAATATAGTAATTTGAGTTTGATTAGTTATAATTATATTTCTAATGATTTATTTAATCTATAATTTGGCTTGTGACCAAGTGATGAGATGTTGTGAAATTGAAGTAGGGAAGGACATTAGTGAAAGTTGGAGTTGAGAGGAGAAATTAGTTTGAAATTTGGCAATTTAGAGGTTTGTACATACTTTGATTGCATGTGCTTAAGATGCATTTGGCGTGGCTTAGCACATTATAATTTTTAGAATGTACTAATCTACTTTGTTATTGACATCCATATATTGAGTGCATTGTTTTATATAATAAAGTGTGAAATTCATAAATTATGATATGTTGAGGCATTTAAATATGGCAATTGTATATGTTGTGAGTAGATTATTAAAAGTGAAATGAATGCATAAGAAATGTGGAAAAGAATGTCACATTGTAAATGTGACTAGAAATATTAAAAAAATAAGATTGATTATGATGAAAGGATGAAATTAAACATGATTTTGGAAAAAGGAATGGAAACGGATAAGATGTGATACATGTTGCCTTATTCATTACCTAGTTTGTGTTCGGTGTTGTTTGGCATACCATAAGCATTCGGGAGAGACACATTAGTGTCACAGATATGATTACGGCTTAAGTGAGACATGCTGGTGTCATTAGAGGATGCGCCTTCAGGTAGTATTTGACACTTAGATCTCCAATGTCAAGATTGGCCAAAATAATGTTCTGAAACTTATATATTGTATAAGGATTTTTGGCTCAATATGTGTCATTGATTATGATTTATGGATGAATTATGTATATTTTACTTGACATTGTGACATGATGCATTTAAAGAAGTTTTAAGCATATTATCATTTTTGGATATCAATGTATGTATTGCTAAGCTAGTAGATTAACGCGATTGAATTTGATCACACAGGTGACAAGGTTGATACTGAGAGTTCTGCTAGACCTGACTAGGTCTAGGATTTGTGGATAGTATTAGAAGTTTGTCATTTTTCCACCAAACCAATGCAACTTGTAAAGCGTGTAAATATTTGTTTAACTAAACATATTTTTTTGTATGAAATATAATGTTATATCATAATGTTGTAACTTTAAAGTTTGAATATGTAATATAGATGTTTGACATATTTTTGTATATATATGTACATACATGTGATTTCGGAAGTATTAAGTATTTTTGGAGAAATATTGGAGCACGAGGTGAATGTATGAACATTGGGAGTGTATTTTTTTTGCAGGATGTGGATATTTGATTTTTGGGAAATGTTCAAATTACAAATAAAACTCTGGCAAAGTGATTATTGAAGTGATATTTTTTGTGTAAATGAGAATACTGGGAGTGTTTTTTTATTGCAGGTTGTGTGTGTTGACTTGGGATTTTATGAAATTACAGATAAAACTCAGGCCAATTTTTCCTAGAGATTTTACATTCAACTGAAGCTAAATTTTTAATAGTTATATTTTTATTATTAAATATTAAATTTTTCAGATATTTGTTATAGTATCATTGTATCCTAAATATGTATTTTAAATTTACGGGGTACATGTACTATAAATATTTACGGTATAAGGGTGTTACATTTGTTTTGATATCAGTGCCTAAGTTTGAGATTCTCGACATATGTGGGTTTTAAAGCAAAAAAGGTTATTTTAAAATGGTGATTTGAATTGTGATACCTACATATCATTAACACATGTGTTGGTCTTTAATGTGGTGATATTTGTTTGCTGTAACAGATATGGATTGAGATGGCATCTATGACTCATAGATTGGATGAATAGAGTGCAAAGAGTATTGCTCCTAGTGATGGTAGAGCTGGAGTTGTTGTAGGGGATGTTGGAGAGGCCACTTTATGAGCTAGACCAATAGCACATTTTCTTTCACCACTATGTATGCAACAAATGGCGAAATATTTTTGTTATACCCTAGCACCCTAGTATGGTAGGAAAGTTAAAAAGCTTAAGAAATATGCTGCTACATAATTTATTGGTATTGCAGATCTAGCTAAGGTAGAGTAGTGGTTGGATAGAGGTGGTTTTTGTTCAATTGAAGGCTACAATAAAAGAGAAATTCAATTACGTTGTCTCTCTTCTGTAGGCAGATGCTTATGATTAGCGGAAGATTATTCCACTAGGTTATATAGGCCACCAATGTTGTTATATGATGATTTTCTAATAGAGTTCTGTAGAAAGTACATGCCTAGGGATTATGAATATGGAAAGAAAAGGGAGTTTTTGAACCTTGAGCAAGGAATGAGATTTGTAATAGAGTATGAGAAAGAGTTCCTGCAGTTGAGTAAGTATGTAGGTGGGCTAATTTCTGATGAGGTGGATTGTTGCAGAAGGTTTAAGGAATGATTGAGGCATGTTAATGGATATTTGGTAGTAGCAATATAGTATGAGGTTTTTTAGTTATTAATAGTAGTTTTTAAGAGTGTGGAAAAGCCTCAGGAGACTGTAGCTATAGCGGGGTTGGAAAAGAGTAAGGGTAAGAGATCTCAGGTTGAGGAAGAGTCATCATCTCGTTGGAGAGGGGTGCGAGAAAATCCATCACAAAGTCTTGGTGAGAGTCAAGAGCAATTTAGTAGACATTTTCATCCTAGGTAGTGTAGACCCTTAATTTTTTACCCAGTCCGGTCCAATATTTTTTAATTAGTCTAAAATAATTTTTGTTATCTTAATTAAATAATATTTGATTTAGTATCTAATTTTTATTAATAAAAAATAATAAAAAAATAGTTTGCGGCGAAATGGCCCGCAGGCCAATTAGGCTGCGGCAGCTTTTTCGCCAGCGCATTTTTTCCACAGCAGCTTTTTTCTCCAGCGCAATTTTTCCGCAGCAGTTTTTCTTCGCCAGCAAAATTTTTTCGACGCAAATTTTTTGAAACCTAATACAATTAGGTTTCGGTTTCCTTTTCTTATTGAATTTTATATTCTGTGAATAACTAGATTTAACCATAGAAATCTTCTATAAATAAGGACTAAAACAACACAAAAAGGGGGAGAAAAAGAGATGAGAAATTGGACTGGAAATTTGAAACCAAAATTGAAGAGGAAAACTTTGAAACTTTAAAAAATTCCTTCTGGCAGTGAGATCAAGGGGACTTTTTGAGAGAAGCAAACAAGCAAATTCAATCCAACAAAGGAAGCAAAGCTTGTCTTTATTCTTGTTCATCCAAGAAGAAATTTTTGGTAGAACCAACAAACGGAGGTTTGCATCAATTGTCTAAATTCTTCACAGTAGCTTAAATCATCCAATTGTGTCTTTTAATTCAAAAAACCTAAGAATCCTAATTCACCTTTTCTACAGTTTAAAAACCTTAATTCATTGCTTTGTTTTCCAAAAAGCTTAAAATTGTTATTTTTGTTTCTTCAAAATCTCAAAACCCTAATTTTTTTTTCCAAATTTTCAAAATCAGCAATTAAATCTGTTTCTTTCCAAAAACCCTAAAAAAATCTTCTTTGCTTCTATAAACTTTAATTCATTTGGTTTATTTTCATAAAGTTTCATAAAATTATCAATTGATTTTCAAATCCTAAAAACCTAATGCATTCTCCGAAACTCTAATTTTAAAATTCTAAAACCCTAATTCAAACTCCAAAACCCAAAATAGTAAACCCTAACTCCCATAAAACCTTAAACCCTAAAGTTCTCTAAACCCTAATCCTTTAAACCTTAAAACCCTATAAACATATTCAAACACAGTAAGCTTTCAAACACAATCCAATGACCGCAAATCATGAATCCAATGCTTTAAAATGTCCAAACCCTAATTTCATGATTTTACCACTCAAACACTAATTTGGTTAATCAAAGAATCTTATCAACCTTTTAAATTCTAAAATTTGGTTCCATGTCAATTTTTTTAAAACTCACAGTAGCTTAAAACTCTAAAATCCAAAACTCTAAAGTATTAATTAAAGAATCTTAAATAAAAACAGTAGCCTTTATTTGAATCTTTATTTGCTTTGTTCAATTTTATATTTGATTATGCTTTGATTTATTTAAGTTCAATGCTTGGATTATTTAGTTTATCATGGATGGATGTTTACATTTTGTTGATGTTTGATGAATGATTTATTTATGATTAATGGTTATTTACTTTTATGGATTTATTTAGATTTCCAAATGTTGTAAGAGGTATGTTTCCACTTGGTGGGTACTTCATTAGTTAAATATCAAGTAATTTAAATTTCTTTTCTATTTTAGAATCAATGTAAAGGGCATGTTTCTACCTTTCGGTGGGTGTCCTATTTAGGCATATTATGTAAGGACATGTTTCCATCTTCGGATGGGTGTCAATTTATTTTTTTTGCTTGGACATTATTTTGATTTTCAATATATCGATGCTTTATTTTAATCATTGTGTGTAATATGGATACTGTTGTTATATTTAAGAATTTTATAATATTAAGACCTGTAAAGGAGGCTGGTTCCAATGAACCGGGCGTTGTGGGGGTGCTGGGCCATTTCTCACATTCCCCACACGTACCCAACTTTCTGAACCCATTAGGGGGTTGGAGATTCCTTAGGAATCGAGTCATCCACCCCTTTCTTTTTTCCCAGCCCATCCGGGTGGCGACTCCATTTTCTCTGGACTTAGGTCCGTGTTCTCTAAGGCTCCGAGCCTAAACAGTGCTGAAGTCGCAAGAACCATTCCACCGAGAGTGGGGGCAAAAATCTCCGCTCACAGTGGCGACTCCACTGGGAATAAGAGAAGTTGATTCCATTGGTCTTTACATTATTCTATTCTTTCTTATAATGATATTATCCATTGCATCATATTAGATTGCATCGTGTGCGTGAGTTAGGACGCCTGTGTTACCCGTGTTGTGTTATGTAAGGGATACCATACTTTCACTCAAATTATAGAGATCGAGCATGGCATAACCACTCATAGCCTCGTATCATTTGGTATATACTTGCTATGGGAACCTAAGCCTTTTTACCCAAAGACTAAAACTCGTGTAATTGGCCTAGTTACTTTCCTTAGGTTTTACCCCCAAATGCATGTTGTTTGACTATGGTTAATTTATCTTGGCTTAAATCATGGCTTATTTGGTTTGTTCTTTTTCTAATATGATCTAAGTACATTGCAAGCTCAAAATAAATTTTTCTTTAAAATCCAAAAGACCAAAGCGATTTTCAAAATTTTTCAAAGAGGTCTTTGGACATAAGAATTTTCTAAAAATAAATCAAAAATTCTTTTGTTCATGGCCCAAATACTTTTTTTTTCTAAAATCTTTTTACAATAGGCTTAGAAATAAAATTACTTTCATCCAACCTTTTCTTACAAAGAGCTTGCAAATTATTTAGGCCAACTAAGAAATACCAAAAATCAATTGTGAGCCTAGTTTATACTAAGAATAATTAATCATGGGCTTGTTTTTGGCATGAACCATTAGTTACTCTTTTCAAGTGAGAAATCTATCTATAATAAATCTCTTAATTTGGTTTTAATCCAATATAGCATAAAAGTTACTATAGTTGGTTGAATGGATTAAAACCTAATTAATGGGAATTACTATGAATGGATTTTCATTTTCGAAAATATAACTATTGGTTAAAACGTTCAAGGGAAATATTCGAAAACAAGATACCCCATGTTGGTATTTGTTAACCATATACCTAGGAAAAGAGACTCGCCATTCGTATGTGGATGTTATAAGGTTGGAAGGAACGTCCTAGTTATCCTTGTTTGTTAATGGTTTGTGCATACATGCATACACTTGCATCTCATATCATTGATCCTCTCTAGCTCACAGCCCTGGATTATGATAGTTCAAAAGCTTACAACAATCTGACCTACGCCGAAAGCGAAGAATCTAGCAATGACTCAATCACTTGCTCACCAAATAATGGATCCCGAACAAATTCAAAGAATGGTGGATGATGCCTTCAATGCCAAAATGGAAGAACTAAAAGAGGCCCTGGCCGAGACCATAAAGAATCAACTAGCTGCAATTTTAGGAAATAATGCCGAAGCATCTGCTAGCACCAAGAAAGTCAAGGGGAAGGCTAAAGTTGATGAAGTAGCTTTTGATGATGACAAGGTGATCATTGATGATGATGATTAGGCTCAATACTACCAAGATCCTCAAGACAAAAAGGAGCCGAAGGTTGTTGAGAAGGCAACTTTTAAAAAGACTAAAAATTTTGATGTTGAAAAGATGATCGCGGATTTAGAAAAGAAATTTGAGAAGAAGCTAAAAACCGAAGAGATGTCCGAAGTTGACAAATTATTTGAGCTAGATGAAGAAGTTTCGTACAAGTTCAAGATGCCATCTTTCGTGAAGTTTGATGGAACTGGAAATCCTCATCTCCATGTGAAGCAATATATCACTGCCATGCAGTCTGCCCGAGCTACTAAGGCTCAAACTCTAAGGTACTTCATGCTCTCATTGGACACTATTGTCCAAAATTGGTTCAATACCTAGGATGATGGAACACAAAAGAGTTGGGATCTGCTATACAAGGCCTTCATCCAACAATATGGATACAACGTCGAGATGGAAGTTACCTTAATGAAAGTTTAGTCAATTAGACAAAGGCCAAATGAGAATTTTGTGGACTATGTTAAAAGGTGGAGAAATAAAGCTACTTTGCTCAAGAAGAGGCCCAATGAATCTAATCAAATAAGGATGATCGTGAGAGGTGTCCTGCCCAATCTCCATGAAAGGATGTCTCACACCCTTATAAGGGATTTCAAAGATCTTCTCCAAGCTGGTCTACAAATTGAAGAGTGGGAAAGGGAGAAGAATCGCTTTTCAATAAAAAGGAATGAGAAAGGGAATTATCAGCCTAGCAATCAAAGCATGCAAAAAGAAGTTGATGTTAATACGACTGGTCAAGGAAATAAAAAACAATTCTCAGAATTGGGGAAACCTCTATCTTGGGTTTTTAACAAGCTACAAAAGAAAGGATTGTTACAACTGTTAGCTCCTCGACCTTTGCCTAATCCTCTTACCCCAAAATTTGATACTAAGGCTTTTTTTCAATTTCATCAGACTCAAGGACTTGAGACTGATAGATGTACCCGATTGAAGCATGAGATCCAAGATCTAATCGATAGTGGTAAGCTACCAGAGCTGGACAAGCCCAATACCAAGCAACAATCCTTTGCCTAAGTTTGGAAGAGTACCTTCACCGGCAACCTTCATGGTGGGAGAAGGATTGGAAGAAGAATTTGTTTTATCATCCTTTTAAGATGGAAATACTGAAGATGTGAAGGGAAAAGAAGCTTAAACTCAACGAACTTTCCTTAGCTTGAATGTTGCTTTTCAATTTTACTTTCTTTAATATTTAAATTGGAGCAATCTTGTTTTTCAAATTTAAAGTTGCTTAAATAAATTACTTTCATCAAATTTATTGTTGGTCTTTGTTCATTTTGGTGCTTAACCAATGAGGAATCTAGCTTGATAATTCATGAATTAATATATTTATGCATCATGACTCGAATGACTTTACTAAGTAAGAGAATTGCTCTATAGCATTGAGTTGTGTATGCTTACTTAGAGAGGGCTCCTGCATAATTACCTTTGTCTAGGTCGTAGTCAGTCTTAGAACATGCTTTGACTAACTTTTGAGGCAAAATTGAACTCTGCTTATTTAAGAGAGAAATGATCTAGGCATTGTTTGGTTAGCCAACAACTAGTATCCACCTATTAAATATCAATCCCTAGTCATCCCTTTAAGCCTTCATAAAATTTTAGCTTTCTTTTCATTGGCTTACAAACCCCAACAACCTACCCTGAGCTGTTGTGATACTTTTGACAAGTCTTTTGATCACTAAGATGGAGAGGCAAGAAGATCAAGGAAAGCAATGATTAGTCAAGATCGTGAGGATAGTTGAAGTTCTCAAGACCATAAGGGCAGTTGAAGTTTTCAAGACCATAAGGGTAGTTGAAGTTCACTTAATATCTCCAATATATCAGGACAGCATCAAGATACCAAATGATTTCTCCCTGGTAAAGAAGATTTATGTGACTCCGCTCATCCATTATTGGAAGCCCAAGTTGGTACAAACAAGACAACTCTTTTAGAGCTAGAACAAAAAAAAGAAAGAAAGAAGAGAAAGTAAAAGAAAAAAGTAAAAAGAAAAAGAAAGGGACAAAAGAAAAAGGGAAAAGAAGAAAAAAAAGAGAATAATGACTAAAATGGCGGTTCAGAAAGACAATTGAGTTCTCTTTTACCTAAAGCAGCAAAAGGCTTCCATTTGGTTCATAAAGACATTTTTACTTGAATTGGTCCAACCCAACCAAAGATTCAATCAAAATTGGAGAAAAAGGAGGAAAACCATCCAGTTCTTGAAAGTTTTGTACTTGATAGTCCCACAAGAAAGAAGGACAAAATGATAAAAGAAAGGGAAGAGTAAGGAAAGAGAAAGAAGAGGGAAGAGTAGGAAAAATAAAGAGGAATGAAAAGAGAAAAGAAGAAAAGAAATGAATTTGGGTCTTAAACTTTTTTGCAAGGGCAAAAACTATCCCAATCGAGATCCAGATTAATGCCAAGAAGATAGAAGGAATTTGGATTCTAGAAAGATTGCTCCCAACTGTCTAAAGTTCCAACAAGAAATTTGTAGTGTGAGGGTTTGTCCATTGTGTCACATCAGCTCCTATCTCAAAATGGTCTTCATTTAAACCTATGTCCTTTATAGACCCCATTTCAAGCCTATTAAAGACCCGTTGATCTCTCTTGGTAGGTAGAGTCTATTAGTGGAGGTAGTTTGGATAAGCATGTTGTTGTCCCAACATGGCAACCAAGAGGGGGGTGAATTGGTTTCCTCAAGAAATAATGACAATTAAAAAACTCAACAAAATAGAAATGCGGAATTAAGAGATGGTTGAGTAATGGAAGAAAGAAAGAACACACAAGATTTATAGTGGTTCGGATTTACTTCAATCCTACATCCACTTCCTTAACAACTTGTTAAGGTTCCACTAATATTTGAAGTTTTTACAAGCTCACTTCCAACTTTGGTGTTTTCACAAGTTCACACCTAACTTCACAAGTGTTTTTCTAAGGCTAACTCTCAAGAACCTTTAAAGAGTTTTTGAGGCAAACTCTCACAACCCAAACAAGAGTTTTACAAGGCTTACTCTCACAACCCAAGTGTTTCCCAAGCTCACACTCAAACTTATACAATGGTGTTTTCAATGCTAACACCTAACATTCATTACAATTCAAATGTAAGTTTAAGTAAAAGAAAAGTTGTTGCTTGGCTATCAAATTCTTTTTTTTGCTTCACTTCTTCCTTCTTTTCTTGTAAAAGTATTGTATTTATAGCCAATGTGGTCTTACTAGCCGTTATTGATAGTGAGAATAAAGTCTTGGCAGTTTAGACCTTCTTTACTTAAACTGTCCGAGGTATTTCGCGGTCGTCCTTCATGCAAGGATGGTCGCGCTCATGCCTCACGCGGTCGTCCTTGGACAAGGGACGGTCGCTGCATTTAAAAATACTTCAACGATCGAATTTTAGTGCTCTGCAGCAGGAATCTTGCCCATGCTGCAATTGTCGGGACGGTCGCGCCTAGCAAAGGTGCAGTCGCCCTTTTTGAATATTGAAGTGGGTTTATAACGGTCATGTCATGTGTCATTCTCTGACAGGGCAGAAGAGATGTCCGCCAAAAATTGAATGTCGCGGTCGCCCTAGGTAGCATCTCGTGGTCGAATTGAGATTCTCGCGTCTAACTTCTGGACGCACCTGAGGACGCGAACACTACTGTCTCTTTAAGCAAATTCTTCTTGAATTGGTAGAGCGGTCGCGACTCTGTAAGCGAGGCTGTATTATTCGCCGTTCTTGTCACCGCGAACCTTACTGTGATTAGAATGATTTGAGTTCCTTGGTTAGCGGTCATCCATAAATTGGGACGGTCGCTCTTATTTAGGCGCAGTAGCGACTGAGGTCGGGCTTCTGACCGCGAAACCTACTGTGATAAGGTTTCATCCTTTAATTGAATGGTGCGGTCGTATTCAGGTGTGGTGCGACCGCTGAAGTGTTCTGTTCTGCTTTATTTGAAGTAACCTAAGCCTGCAACAAGATTCTCCAAACACATGTTAAATGGATCATTCATTTGAGTTGTCAAGGATCAAAATAGAGATCATTTGTCTAACACATGCATATGAGATAGACAATATTTAAACTAAAATAAGACTTTTGGCTTAGTAATGTGTACGTGCCTATCTGAAGTGCAACAATTCTTACTTAAATAGAAATAATTCCCGAGTTTAGTATGGTAACTAGGGTTGTCGTGTTATAGATATGTTAATTTGGAAAAATCAAGTCCTGAGGTACATTGACATTAATTTGGCAAAGCCAACATTTGATTTCAAAAAAGAAACTTTTGTCATACAAAGCCTTCAAGTTAAGGGAAGTATGTTTAACCTCCAAAGGACGCATTGAGCAAAGGAAATGATTATTAGCAAGGTCATGAAGAAGCTATCAATTGACATGCTGAGACATAGTTTGAAATAGATGAATCCCTGACTCTACTATTTGGGGTCTCTATTATTCATATTTTCAACATCTTGAAGATAAAAGCCATAAATGCAAAGCTTTCTATCATTCCAATGCAAGACTTGAACGAGCATCGAAAAGGAGTCAATGAGAGTACTTTTGCTGATCACCTTGGTCTGTGAGTCAATGAAACCGCTGTGAGTATTATCATGCATATCATGCATACATGAGCATATCACATCACACTTTCTTGTCTTGTATTGTCTATTCTTCATCAAAGCGAACAACAAACACTCTGTGAATAAAGAATCAAAAGAAGATATCAATTCAGGGGGATATGGAAGGCCCATTGCTTGAGAAAGTTCCAGTAATTTTGCAAAGAGAAGAAATGCATGCTTATGCAAAGAACTAGACAAGAAAAACATCAATCAGAGCCTGCATAGAAAAATCATGGGTTTAAGCCTGCACAGGGGGCAAAGTTTCTCCTTTTCAAATTTTTGAGTCTTTATATAAAATATTTTCAAACTCACTTATAAATATTTTGCCACACAGGGGGCAAGGAGAGGATATAAGGTCCAATTAAAAATAGCTAAATTTTTGCAAAAAGAAAGAATGAAAAAGAAGAAAATTACAATTCTCAAAAGAATGAAGTTACAAAAGACAAAAGATCAATCCAGCTAAAAGAGCTGAAGCAAGGGTGAAGACCCGATCTCAAAGGATGAAGATCCGTTTTCAAGGGTAAAGACCCGATCTCAAAGGATGAAGATCTGTTTTCAAGGGTGAAGACCCGATCTCAAGGGATGAAGATACATTTTCAAGGATGAGGACACAATCTCCAAGGATGAAGATCCATTTGTAAGGGTGAAGACCCGATCTCAAAGGATCAAGATCCATTTTCAAGGGTGAAGACCCGATCTCAAAGGATGAAGATCCATTTTCAAGGGTGAAGACCCGATCTCCAAAGGATAAAGATCCATTTTCAAGGGTGAAGACCCAATCTCAAATGATGAAGATCTATTTTCAAGGGTGAAGACCCGATCTCAACGGATGAAGATCCATTTTCAAGGGTGAAGACCCGACCTCAAAGGATGAAGATCCATTTTGAGGGTGAAGAACCACAAGGCATAGAACAGCCGGAGCAGTCAGACTTCTCAACTGATAAAAGGTTAGTCAAACTCAATCTCGGGTCCAAGTACCCAAATCAAATCAATCCTGGGTCCAAGTACCCAAATCAAATCAATCTCGGGTCCAAGTACCCAAATTAAATTTAATCTCGGGTCTGAGTACCCAATATCGGGTCCAAGAATCCAAATCAAATTCAATCTCAGGTCCAAGTACCCAAATCAAATTCAAGCTCAGGTCCAAGTACCCAATCTCGGGTTCAAGTACCCAATCTTGGGTCCAAGTACCCAAATCAAATTCAAGCTCTGGTCCAAGAACCCAATCTCGCGTCCAAGTACCCAATCTCGGGTCCATGTACCCAAATCAAATCATTCTCGGGTCCAAGTACCCAATTTAGGGTCCAAGTATCTAATCCCTGGTCCAAGTACCCAAATCAAATTCAGTCTCGGGTCCAAGTACCCAAAACAAATTTAAATAACCATATCAAAAATTAAGTTTTATTACTTTTCACTCTCTTTCACTAAAGTCTCAAATCATTCAAGCAGGGGGCAAACTGTAGGCCCTTAATTTTTGACCCAGTCCATCCAATATATTTTAATTAGTCCAAAATAATTTTGTGTTGTCCAATATATTTTAATTAGTCCAAAACAATTTTTGTTATCTTAATAAAATAATATTTGATTTAGTATCTAATTTTTATTAATAAAAAAATAATAAACAAAAAAATAGCTTGCGGTGAAATGGCCTGCAAGCCAATTCGACCCTGGCTGCGGCAGCTTTTTCGCCATCGCATTTTTTCTGCAGCAGTTTTTTTTGCCAGCGCAATTTTTCCGCAGCAGTTTTTTTTTTCGCCAGCGAAATTTTTCCGACGCAAATTTTTTGAAACCTAATACAATTAGGTTTCTGTTTCCTTTTCTTAATGAATGTTATATTCCGTGAATAACTAGATTTAACCATAGAAATCTTCTATAAATAAGGACTAAAACAACACAAAAAGGGGGAGAAAAAGAGATGAGAAATTGGATCGAAAATTGGAGGAAATTTGAAACCGAAATTGAAGAGTAAAACTTTGAAACTTTAAAAAATTCCTTCTGGCAGTGAGATCAAGGGGACTTTTTGAGAGATACAAACAAGAAAAATCAATCCAACAAAGGCAGCAAAGCTTGTCTTTGTTCTTGTTCATCCAAGAAGAAATTTTTGGTGGAACCAACAAACGGAGGTATGCATCAATTGTCTAAATTCTTCATAGTAGCTTAAATCGTCCAATTGTGTCTTTTAATTCAAAAAACCTAAGAACCCTAATTCACCTTTTCTACAGTTTAAAAAACTTAATTCGTTGCTTTATTTTTCAAAAAGCTTAAAATTGTTATTTTTGTTTCTTCAAAATCTCAAAACCCTAATTTGTTTTTCCAAATTTTCAAAATCACCAATTAAATCTGTTTCTTTCCAAAAACCCTAAAAAACATCTTCTCTACTTCTATAAACCTTAATTCGTTTGGTTTATAGTCATAAAGTTTCATAAAATTATTAATGATTTTCAAATCCTAAAAACCTAATGCATTCTCCGAAACTCTAATTCTAAAATTCTAAAACCCTAATTCAAACTCCAAAACCCAAAATAGTAAACCCTAACTCCCATAAAACCTTAAACCCTAAAGTTCTCTAAACCTTAATCCTTTAAACCTTACAACCCTATAAACATATTCAAACACAGTAAGCTTTCAAACACAATACAATGACAGCAAATCATGAATCCAATGCTTTAAAATGTCCATACCCTAATTTCATGATTTTACCACTCAAACACTAATTTGGTTAATCAAAGAATCTTATCAACCTTTTAAATTCTAAAATTTGGTTCCATGTCAATTCTTTTTAAACTCATAATAGCTTAAACCTCTAAATTCCAAAACTCTAAAGTATTAATTAAAGAATCTTATATAGAAACAGTAGCCTTAATTTGAATCTTTATTTTCTTTGTTCAATTTTATATTTGATTATGCTTTGATTTATTTAAGTTCAATGCTTGGAATATTTAGCTTATCATGGATGGATGTTTACATTTTGTTGATGTTTGATGAATGATTTATTTATGATGAATGGTTATTTACTTTTATTGATTTATTTAGATTTCCAAATGTTGTAAGAGGTATGTTTCCACCTGGTGGGTACTTCATTAGTTAAATATCATGTAATTTAAATTTCTTTTCTATTTTAGAATCAATGTAAAGGGCATGTTTTTACCTTTCGGTGGGTGTCCTATTTAGGCATATTATGTAAGGACATGTTTCCATCTTCGAATGGGTGTCCGTTTATTTAATTTTCTTGGACATTATTTTGATTTTCAATATATCGATGCTTTATTTTAATCATTGTGTGTAATATGGATAATGTTGTTATATTTAAGAATTTTATAATATTAAGACCTGTAAAGGAGGCCGGTTCCAAGGAACCGGGCATTGTGGGGGTGCTGGGCCATTTCTCACCTTCCCCACACGTACCCAACTTTTCAAACCCATTAGGCGATTGGGGATTCCTTAGGAATCGAGTCATCCACCCCTTTCTTTTTTCCCGGCCCGTCCGAGTAGCGACTCCATTTTCTCCAGACTTAGGTCCGTGTTCTCTAAGGCCCCGATCCTAACAGCGCCGAAGTCGTAAGAACCATTCCACTAGGAGTGGGGGTGAAAATCCCCACTCATAAGTAGAGGCCTACATCATCAGTGGCTAATGCCTCTACCCCTACCTCTCAAGGATGTGTTTCACCCATTTGTGCTCACCGTGGTTATTTCAGGTATGAGACTAGAGGCCATTATATTTGGAATTGCCCTGATCCACTAGAGGCTAGACAGACAGAGACTACCATGTCTAGGCCTAGTGGTAGAGGAGATAGAGGTAGGAGAGGTGGCGGCAGAGATGGTAGAGGTGGTAGGGTAGGATTTAGTCAGAGAGAGGAGTCTACATTAGTGGGCATATTGGAAGAGGCCAAGATTTCACAGAGGGTCTATGTGATGTAGAGGAAGCAAAATAGCTCAGATGTAGATGAAGTTAAATTCTTCTTACTTGATGTCACTTTTTATTCATAATGATTTTTCAATACTGCATTTTAGGGTAACTACCTCATTTGGAATTGATTATTTATTCTTTGATGATGCTGTTAGAAGTTGAGAATTCTTTATGTTAGTTTACAGATTTATGAAGATGATTGAAAATATGCATAGGGGGAGAGTAGAGATTACTTGGGTAACTACGGTGATAATTTGTGGTAGCAATTGTATGGTTAGTTTTGCAAGGGGTTAAGGTTGGTATTTGCTTTAGATGGTTTTGTTTACTATAGTAGGTAATTTTGAGGATAAAGTTGTTTAAGGGGGGATAGTTGTAACATCCATACTTTTAATAGACATGATATTAGTTAATATGAAGGGTTAAATAATGTGTTGGAGGAAGAATGTGAATAGTGTACTTAATGTATATGCAATATATACATAAAGTATACATTTCACTAAAAAAAGAAAAGTCAAAGAGTAAAAGTCAAAAAGTTAAAAGTAAAAAAGTTAAATTAATAATTATTATTATTAAAAAATTAAAATCAATTATATATAGGAAGAAGCAAAAATATCTTAATATTATATTAATTAATTTGCAATTATATAAAATGCGAGGGGCAAAGTTGGAATTTTTGTAACATATACAAGTGTTCATCTTCTTCTTCTTTATTGTGGCCGAATTTTAAAAGAAGAAATGGGGAGGGATTTTCTAATCTTATACATCAAATTTCATAAGAAATTCAAAGGATTCAAGGTAGTTTTAGATATCAAACAAAGAATCAAGTAAGTTTTCTTTGATTTAAGCTTAATTTCTTTAGTTTTTAACATTTTGTAATTGTAAACGTGGAGAGAGAAATTGGTTTAAACTGAAATAAAAGATGTTCATGGAGTGATTTGTGATGTTTTTATATTGAATTTGAAGTTAAAATGGTTAAGGTAGTAAATATGTGAAATTTGGATGGTTTTGACATTATTTGGATGATGAGGTAATGATTTTGAAGATGGATGATGGAATTGAGCTGGTTATGATGGAGTTTGGAAAAGGTAGTAAGGGAAGATATTAGGGTTTTTGTTGGAAATTGATAAAATTTGTGTATTTAGGGGTTATTTTGTATAAAATGAATAGAAATATGATTTTAATAGAATAATTATATTTATTGTATGGTTTATGTGTGATTAGGACAAAGTAGCCCTAAATGAGATATTTAAGGTTTTGGAGAAAGTAAGTGTTGGAGAGTGAATTTGGTTGATTTGGAAGCCAAGAAAGGTAGTACATACTTTGATTACATATATATTGAAAATTCATGATTGGCATTATGCATTTTGGCACACTTTAAAGAATTTTGTTATTTTTTAAAAGTGACACTATTCATTTCTTTATGTATTATCGCTAAAAAATATGTTTTGTGTATTGTGTTATCCCAAGATGATAATCAAGAGGGGGTGAATTGGTTATTGTGAGCAGGGATTTTTTCCCCTACTCTCATGTAGAACGATTCTTGCGACTTCGGCACCATTAGGCTCAGAGATTTAAAGAACACGGGCCTAAACCCAGAGAAAATGCAGTCATCGCCCAGACTGGCCGGAAAAAGGAAAGGAGTGGATGACTCAATTTCTAAGGAATTTCCAACCCCTTAATGGGTTCAAAAAGTCGGGTACATGTGGAGAAGGTAAGAATGACCCAGCACCCACACAACACTCAGTTTATTGGAACCGGCCTCCTTTTTAGGCCTAAATATTATAAAATTATTAATTAATACAATATTATCCATACTACATGTGAATATTAAAATAAAACATTGTTGTATTATAATAAAAAATAATGTTCAAAAAAAAATAATAAATGGGCACCCATACAAGATGGAAACATACCCTTACAACCATGTCCAATGTCTAAAACAAATAGGATACCCACCAAAAAGGTGGAAACGTATCCTTTTACATTAATCCAAAACTTTAAAATAATTTAAATTACATTCGGACTTAAATAATGAGGTACCCACAAAGTGAAAACATACCCCTTACAATTCAAATGAACAACTAATTAAATAAACTAAATCATTCAAACATGATATTAAAATAAAATACCCATCATCAAATACAATATACCATCCATCATATAAACAAATCAAATAAACAAATGAAACTAGAGTTTAAGCTATTAAATAAAGAAAATTAGTGTTTTAGATTTAAATGGTTGGTTTTACAGTTTAGAGATCAGAATTTTAAAGCTACTGGATAAAATTGATTTTAATATTTTAACTTGGGAAAATGGGTTTTATAAATTAAGGTTTGGAATTTAGAAAATAGTTTAGGGTTTTTTTTGGGGAAAATTATGAAAACAGATTAGGGTTTTGACAGCTAAGTTTTGTGTCTTAGGACTGAAAACTGATTTTAAGATGTGAATCAATGATATTGGGAATCAGGGTTTTTAAATGAAAATTTGATATTCTTTACTGAGGTTTTAGAATTTTAGACTTGAGGTTTTTGATTTAATAGTATTAAGGTTTAAGGAATTGAAGTTACTGGATATTAGGGTTTGGGAAAATAATGATCAAGACTTTAGATTTTAAGGTTAGGGTTTTGATTTTACGGACTAGGGTTTTGGATTGCTCACTATAACAATTTCAAAAACACCAGAATATATATATATATATAAATCAAACCTAGCTACTGGATCAATAAATAATCAATTTTTAATTTTTAAAAGAAAGAACATGGCTACTGGATATTTTTAAAAGTCCAAGAAACAAATAATGAAACAAAAACAAAGCAATTACTTTAAATTTAGAATGAACTTAATAAAGGATTGTAAACCTCCATTGTTGGTTCCACCAATATTTTTAGGTTGATACAATCTTTATCTTTGCACCATAGTTAAATCTGGGTTGAACAGAAAGAAGATAGTTATTCACTGCCTTCTTCGTTTGCTAGTTTAATGTTCTGTGTCTTTGATTACTCAACTACTAATGCTTGTCATTTTCTTTTTTTACTGCTTATTATTTTCCCTCTGCTAGTCCTTAAAACCTATATTTATAAGGAATGATTAGGTTAAATTTCATAAAAGAATATTAGTTTCCTGATTGAGCATGGTCTTCTGAGGCATATCGAATTAACACAATTTCAATTTCAGATAAACCGTGACCATGTTGAACTAAAATAAACTGAATTTTGAGGCTCAACCTGACCATATCGAACTAAAAACATCTTAAGTTGACATAGACTAGAGTCTATATCAAACTGGGCATGCCCTAGTTTGATATGGGCATGTCCATATCGAACTGGGATGTCCATATCGAGCTGGGCATGCTCCAGTTTGATATGGACACATCCATGTCTAGGAAAACCCCGAGTTCGACATGGATGCCCATATCAAACTAGATAGGCCTAGTTAAACATGCATGAACCATTCTCGAAGCAAAATGACTTTCAGATTGATTTTAGAATTAAAAACTCTCTTTCGGACCGTTTTAAAGTTTTAAAAACTAAACTGAACTCATTTGGGCCTTTATAAAAATTAGACCAATCAAGATAAAAGCTTAAAATAAATTTAAGCCATTAAGAATGGACTGATAAGTATTTAGGCCATTTTAATTAGGATTGAACTAGCTTAGGGCCAAAATCAGGAGTCTACAGTTGTCTTGAGAAAGTGATTGTAAATTAACAATTAAAGGAAAATCAAGGTAAGAGCACAGTAGAGTTGAGAAAAATAGACACAAAGGGTTTATATTGATTCGGATTACCTCAATCCTGCATCCACTTCCTTAAAAACTTGTCAAGGTTCCACTAATCTTGAGTTTTACAAGCTCAACTATAATACCTTAATTTTTGATGTACTTAAAAATAGTAATTATGGGAGATTATATTAGTGTAATAGGTAGAGAAAATATGAGATGGATGTATGATGGATGTTATATAGATATATAATATATGTATTTGAAATATATGTGAGATATAAATAGAATATATAAGACATCTACATATACCTAAGATATACACCACATATATATTGTTTATAATTGGTTGCAGAGAAAGTTGATTTTAATTAATTAATTAATAATAATAATAATAATAATAATGATGATGATGATGATAAGAAGAAGTAAAAGTTAAAAGATGGAAGGAGATGATTGGTGGTGGTTAAATTAATTATTAACATATATATTATTTTATGTATAGATAAGGATGGAAATTAAAGGAAGAGACATTTCTTCTTCCTTCTTCTTCTTCTTCCTCTTTGAACGTGGGAATTGAGAGAGAGTAAGGAGAGCTTGATTTTATTCAAATACACACCAAATTCATAAGAGTTTTAAGAGGTTTAAAGGTGGATATTGGAGGTTTAGCAAAGAACTCAAGTAGGTGCCCTTTTCTTTAAGTTTGCTTTTATGGATTTTAAGTATATGTGTGATATGGTTAGTAAGAGAAAGTGATGAATAATTAAATAAAATGGTAGCTATGATATATTGGATTTATATGTGTATTGAATTGATGGATAAATCATGGTTAAAAACTCAAATGATGAATTAGAGTTTTGATTGTTTAGCATGGATAATAAGGGTGATAAAAAAAGAGTAAGTGTTTTATAAAAATGAGTTGGGAATTGAATTAATTGGTATATGGATGATTGTATGAATAAATTATATGATGATTATTATTATGATTTTGTGTTTAGGTTAAGTAGGATCAAGAGGAGAAGAGTAAGCTTGGAAGTGGCAAAGGGTTGTACATATAATCTCTTTGGTTGTATATATGATCTTGGGTTTGTATATATTTGATTTAATATGATTTTGAGTTGCTTATGTGATGTGTGTGTATTGTATTGATGAAAATTTGAGCAAAAGTGTGATTTTAGGATGTCATGGTCTTGGCCCTTGAGTGCCACCACTGTGGGCTTCAAGGAGGAGCAGTTTTATGTGAAAATAATGAAGAGGCAGAAGGAGAATGGATGCCATGGGTGTGGCCTTTGGATACCACGACCGTAGGGGTGTCCAACGGTGTTTTACAGCTTCATTTCACATCCCACGGGCGTGGCTATTGGATGCAAAGGTTGTGGGGTTGGTTTGTCAAGGTTTAGAGCTTCATTTTATATTATATGTGCATGGTTTGTGGCTTATGCAATCATGTTTGGTTGCTAATGTATTGGAGATTCATATATGGAATTATATATGTGAAGAAAAAAAAAGTAATGGAAGTGTGTGTATATGAAATGAGCCATATGGTGAGTGTGGCTCAAGTTTGCATGATGGGAATATGAAATTGGAAATGTGGTTGGATGTTAAGTGTTAATTATAAGTGAATAATGAATATGATAAAGATGAGATGAATTTAATATTATTGTTATTTTGAAATTTTAATATAGTCTTGGTTAATGAGAAACTCCAAAGTATGGAGTATTGAATTAAGTGTTATGAGTTAAGAAGGAAAGAAAGGATTTGAGTTGTATAATTGAGATATATATATTGATGTTATTAATATCTTGATATAAAATGTGCCATGATGATATTGAAATACTTTATATATGAGTTGTACTATAGTATTAGCAATTTAATGTGAAATATGTGTATTAAGGGTTATGCAATGCGAGTGAGCTATAGAATTATGGAAAGTGATAATGTTATATAAAAATTGAGAAGCCATGAAATGTATATTGTTAATTGTTTTGTGCTTTGTGTGAGGCACGGTCTTGGCCTTAGAGAAGGCGTGTTATTATTGTGATAATCATGTAATGTAAAATATTGATGTGATATTTGTTAAAGATATTAGAAATGCAAGTTAATCATTAAGATGTGGATGCGAGCCACATTTGCATTATATATGGTGATAATTGGTAGAAACCATGATGAGATATAAAATATGTTGAAAAATTAATGTGTATTGTGTGTACCTTATACAATATCTAGTTTCCAAAAGATTGTGTTTGGTAGTTGGCATATCATACATGATGGGGTGAGACACTAGGTGTCACAGATTTTGCTATACCCCTAAGTTAGACACATTGGTGCCACTACTGTTGATATACGCTATGGATGAGACAATGTGTGTCATAAATATTGCTTCGTCAATTAGCGAGACACATTGGTATCATTACTATTGAGATATGCTATGAATGAGACACTGGGTGTCATAGATATTATTACATCAACTAGCAAGACACATTACTGTCATTGTGTTTAGATAGGCCAAAATAATAGTTGTAAAACTAGTTTATTGTATAAGGATAATTGGGCCAAGTGTATGTATTTGTAGTAAACAAGAATGATATTATGATTTATGGTTGATAAATAAATATATATGCATGTATAAATATAAAGAATATAAAAATAAATGATGTTTGTATAGTGAGTGTGATTTTTTGTATATATGTAAATTTTATATGTACCACTAAGCTTTCAAGCTTAGCGCGGTTGTATGAATCACATAGGTGAGTAGATTATTGATCTGAGAGTTGGACAATTGTGCCACAGGCAGAGTAGGAGTGCTTTAAGACCAACTAGAAGGTGGTGCATGCATGTACAATTTTGTTATGTTGTGTTTTGATCATATGTATATTTATATAAATGGATTTTGAAAAAGATAATGTAAATTTGTATATATGTAATTTATTGAAAAGTATAATAATGATTTTGGAAATCTTACTTTTAAAAGAATGAGATTTGATAATGGGAAATGTTCTTTTCTTAAATATATATAATTAATGTAGAACTAAGGTAAGGGTTTAAATGGCACAGTAACATGACATCCTTATTTTTTATATGCCTATTGTACGTATATAAGGTACAAGTATGGTACGTATATAGGATATAGAGGTGTTACATCAACTCTAACTAGGTGCTTTCACAAGCTCACTGTAATATCCTCAAGATGTGAGTTGGTTTTAAGGTAAGTACAAACTACATTATTGCATACATTCATATGATATTGAGATTTGACACACATTTGATTGTAAATGTGATAAGGAATCTAATGCATTGTTGATGTATATTAATAATATCATATTTGGTTATAATGTGAATTTTGTGATGAGCATGTAAAATATGTGTTAATGCCATTGATTATATCCATTTGAATAATGAATTAATTAATGTGATTTGAAATATAACGAAATGTGAAATGCGCAAGATGTGATGATGAAATGTAATGTGAAAGATATGATGTTATGAAGAGTTGCTTCATTGTGATTTGAGATCATATGAGATATGAGGCCATGATTGTTGGCTATGATGATGCACATGAGATGATTGAGACATGGTTGCCTAATTTGCTTATGAAATATAAAATGAATTGAGAAAGAGATTATGAAGAGATGAATGAAATGTTTGTGTGTTTAATATGTTATTCAGATTTCAGAGTTCTGGATTTGGCGGCATGCCTATGAAATATGAATGTGAAATATATGAAAAATAGTAACAGTCTTGCCGGGTTGAGGATCTCCTCGATATTAGTCGGGTTGAGGTCCAAGAGACTGGGTCTGTTACACTTGTTTTGGTAACAGTCTTGCCGGGTTGAGGATCTCCTTGAGTCTAGCCAAGTAGAGGTCCAAGAGACTGGGTCTGTTACCCTATCCATGGATAGATATATATATGTGTATATCGCCTACGGGCTTGATGATTATGATTATGGACCAAAGCAGTAACTCTGAACTTTGAATAACATATTAGTGTCTTTTGGGCCCATGCTTGTCTTTGTTTAAATGTGATTCATGAAATGTGAAATTAATGAATAATGAGACCAATGATTATTTTTGTTTAAATGTGAATTATGGAATAAGATGTAATGAAATGAGATATATGATGATAATTATGAAATGAGATTATTACAATGTATAAGTAAATTATTGAAGGTGAATGTAGATTGAAAAACTATGTTGAATGATGAGATCTGAAGGTACTACGTGAAAATACAATATGATGTATAATATGGAATTGTGGGTTGTATTAATGAAATACGTGCATATGTATATAATTATGAGATTAGTAGAAATATAAATAAGGTGTAATTGAAATGGGAAAATATGATAAGAAAATAATAATATATGAAGTTAACATAAGTATGATTGTCTGTTATGTATGTTTATAATATTTATTTGTACTACTAAGCTTTCGGGCTTAGCGCGGTTGTATATATCGCGCAGGTGAGTAGGTGGTTGATCTGGAAGTCAAACTGTTATGCCACGAGTAGGGTAAGAGTATTTCGAGACCAACTAGAAGGTGATGCATACATGTATAATTTCATTATGTTGTATTTCTGACAAGAATGTATTCATATGTATAAATGAAATTTTGGTAAAGACAAGATTATCATATATATATATATATAAGATTATTGAAAGTATGTGATAATAATAAACCTCTACTTATTTTGTACTAGAAGTGTAAATCCTTTTTGCAGGTTGTAGTTGAGGTTATAAGGGGGATTTATTGGGAGTGTACTGAGAATGATTTTGTTTTCATTGGTTTGTGTAAAATGTTTTTTAAAAAAATCAGGAAAAAACCAGTTTTGTCGACACTTGGGACTCAATTTTTAGGCGAAACTATGGCAAAATTTCTGTAAAACTGGAACTAAAATTCGAATTAAGTAAAATTGGTAGCAACATTAGGATAGTGTGGCGCCTCTACTCGGCTTACACATGTAGGTTGGGAAGGGGTGTTACACTCACACTGAACTTTTATAAGGTTTGAGTAACTTCCTCACAACCCAACAAGAGTTTTCCCAGGCACACTCTAAAACCTAAGTGTTTCAAAGCTCATACCTAAACTTACAATGGTGTTTAATTCTCACACCCAACACTCAAATAATAAAAGCATAGATTTGGATGTAAGAAAATTAAATATGTTAAACTTGGCTATTACAATCACTATCACACTTTAAAAGTGAGATTTCTAGGGGAATTTATATCCAATTTGGTCTAACTAGATGTTATAAGTAATGTGTTATATTCTATTAGGGTAGCTTTTATGATTATAATGATTTTTCCTCAGGTAGTGATCGTCCTAAAATAGTGGACACTCGCCCAGGCATGTTGGGCAGTTGTATACTGAACTGGGGCGGTTGATCCATTTGAAAATCTTCAAATAATCAAATGTTAGTGCTCTATTAATGAGGATTTTCCCATCCATTGGCAGCCTGTGACTGTAGGTATGGTTGCCTAAAGGTAAGGGATAGTGGCCCTTTTTGAATTTAAATGCTGCTCTTTTAACGGTCATTATACATGTCATTATTTCATTTGACAATGTGATTTTTTGCAAAAATATGAAAAGTATGGTCACGCTTATCTAAGATAGTGATCGAATTGGATGACTAGTGTTGAGCTTCTGAGCGTAACTAAGACTATTTTATCTTAGAAATGTACGGATGGTCACCCATGGATAGGAACGATCACAAAATAGTGTTGCATGGCCACTCTTCATACTGCTCCTATCACTGCATTCCTTACTATGATTTGTTGGAGTATTTGTCACTTTAGATGCGATCGTCCCAATATATGGATGGTCATAGCCTACCCTATTGCAGTTGTTCCTATGGTCGAGTTTCTCATTGCGAACACTACTATGTGTAGACCTTTAATTTTTGCCCAGATTAAATTTAGATCTAATTAAAAGGAAAAAATAGATTCAAGAGGTTTAAACAAGTCTAGAACAATTTTAAAAGCAATCCTAATACAAGTCAGTCCAAGCCCAAGCCTAAAATGTATAAATTTTGTCGAATCGGAATGCCTGATTCACCGCAGGCACATACTTGTGGTAAATTGGCAATTCGCCACATGCTTTAGGTGTCATTTCATCCAGATGTAGTTTGAATTAATTTCCAATTCTAATTCTAATTAGATTATCTTTAAGGTAAAGTAAGACTCGAAGAGGAGGTTAAAAACCTAATATGTTTTCTTATAAATATAGAGATTTGAGAGCGGCAGCAAGAAGGAATCAACAAACAACAAAGGATTAAAAAACCCTAGCAGGAGAACTACCCAAAATAATTCAAAGATACATAAAAACTCAATAAACCAAAAGGCAGTAGCATACTATCTTCACTTTGCTCAATGAGACTTTAATACTGGTGCAAGCAGGAGGTTTGGATCAGCATACAATTCGGTGGAGCCAACAAATGGAGGTTTGGTTTTTATTACTCATTTCATTTAATGTCTTGCAATTGTTTGAGACATCTAGTAGCAATCCTCATTCATTAAAAACAATGTTTTCATGAAGTGGTTATTTTCATCCAGTAACAATTATTTTGTTAAAGTTTACAATTGAAATCTTGATAACATAGACACTAATCTAGCAAAAAAATAATAGACAGTGATTGTTAATTTGTGAACCTACTTACAGTAGCTAAATTTAAGAATAAAACCCTAACTTTCATCTATAAATCATATTTCCATCCAAAACCTTAATCACATTCTCTAAAATCTAAACCCTAATCACATTTTCTAAAATCTAAACCCTAATCCATTATTTTCTAATCCATTACAGTAGCTAAATTTAAGAGTAGATTTGTCCTTAAATCTCTTGAAGGATGGAGAGGATAGAACTTGGGCCTCTTGGAGTTTGGGGTCTATGAATTTTCTTTTGGAAGGTTTCAGGATCTTCAACAATAAACCGAAGTCTTTTCTTTTGTTGTGTTATTGCTTCGTGAGCACCAAAGGCATATTCATATTTTCCATCAATCTCCACAATGCATTTTGAGTGTTTGAAGTATGGGATGTGAATGGATTTTGTTGTTGGGTCTAGAGGGTTAGAGAGTATTACTTTGTTGGTAAGAGTTAAAGCACCAACAAATTTTACAATTTGAGTGATGTGAGATGAGTTTAAGAGGGTGCCTTTTTTTGTTCTTCTAAGTTGGAGAAAATGGTTAATGAGAAACTTATCGATTTGGTTTGCTTCTCTTTTTATGAGGCCATAGAGGAATAAAATATCTTTTTGAGTTACTTTCTCATTACTTTCACCCCTTGAATTAATGGTGTAGTTAATGATACAATGCAAAACCCACAAGATTAAGGCTTTAAGGTTTTTTGCATTGGATATTTTGTGAAGGGTTATTTCAATGGAAATTTCTCTCCAAAACTCTAATTGGACTCAGGAAGTAATAATATTGTGGGAGAGATCTGAGATGCCATCCATTTGGAATCCATAAATGGAATAGAATTCATCAAGGTTGAGTTCATATGGCTGATTAAAGAACCTAACAGAAATGCCATAATAGCCTAGGGGTCACTACTTTTCTTACTCACTATAAGAGTTGTGAGAAATTCTTTTGTAAGTGATTCCCACCCAAGGTCATCAACTTCAATAAGTCCAAATTTTTCCCATCCCAAATTGCTTAGATAAGCTCTAACTTCTTGTTCAATTCCTAGGGTTTATAGAGAAAGAGTAGAAAGAAGGTGGTTTCCTTCAATATTTTTATCTTTTAAGATAGCATACCTTTTTCTTTCATCATCTTCTTTGAGTTTTATCTTGTGAGACCTTGTAGGAGCTTCTTCTTATTGGGTGGAAGTTGCAATACCCTTGCCTTTGTCCTTCCTTGAGGCTTTTTTCTTGGAGTGATCTTTTGGAGCTATTGAATTAGGTTGAAGATGTTTGAGTGGATGAAGAGTTTTGAGTGTTTAAGACTTTAAAACTTGAAAACAATTGATAAAAATTCACAAAATCTTAAATTAGAGGGGTTTATATAGAGGTTTGAGGCATTTAAGACTCCAACTAGCCATTTATAGCTGTTGGAGGCCAATTTGGCACATTTTAAAACTTCTTCAAATGGCTATTTTTTTTAATCTCAAAGGACTTTATCGGTCGGACTATGTTAAGTATGGTAGGACCATATAAAGGCTGGTTGGATTACGTGAGGATCATTCAGGCCATTCAGTTTTCAATGCAACAGTCAAAATTTTTCAATTAGTATGATCAGACTATTGGGCTATACAATCGGGATTTTTCAAAATTTTACAATGCTTGTTAACTTTTAAGGCAATTTATGTAGATCTTAATTTTTGGCCTAAATGTATGATCAAAATATATGTAAATGAGTGTATACCCTTGATTTTGGCCCTATGCTAGTTCAAACCTAATTAAAAAAAGGCCTAAGTCATGATCAGTCCATTCTCAATAAGTTTAAACCTGCTTTAAGCTTTTAATTAGATTGGACTAGTTTTATATGGCCTAAAAGAAGTCCGTTTAATTTTTAAAGCTCTAAAGCTATCTGATTTAAGATTGAAGCAAGTTCGGTTCGATATGGATCATACTATATTGAATTACGCTTGTCCAATTCGATATGGATAGTCCATATCAAATTAAACCATGCCTAGTTCGATATGGACCTTGTCCATATGGAATTAGACATAAACTTATTCGATATGGATTTCCATATTGAATTAAAATGGATCTAATTCGATATGGAGGCCCATATCAGATTATATCAATTCTAATTCGATGTGGAGCTTGGCCATATTGAATTAGACTTACTAATTTGATATGAACTTTGATGCATGTCAGATTAAGCTTGTTTTAATCTGATATAGTCATGGCTTTCCTCAAATTTAAAAGTGTTTAATTCAATATGCTTTAGAGGAATTGTGCTTGAATAAGAAATTAAGACTCGGTTACAAGATTTTTAACCTAATATGTTTTCTATAAATATAGGATTAAAAGAAAAGGAATGGGGGGACGTAACAAAAATAATTAATTAAAAACCCTAGCAGCACTCACCAGGGAGAATTAGCGGCAACCATTAGCAAAAAGTAATCAAAATACACAGAACAACAACAAACCAGAAGGCAGTGGACAATGCCTTCACTTTGTTCAACCGAGAATCTACAACTGGTACAAATATAAAGTTTGGATCAACGTTAAATATTGATGGAACCAACAAATGGAGGTTTGAAATTCATCATTTAATTTGTTTTAAATTCACAATAGTTCATTCATTATTGTTTAATTCGTTGAATTGTTTTTTGTTAGTTTTTGTGTTTTTTTTTTGTAAAGTATCATGTATTCTATCTAAGTATTGTTTATGTCCACAAAACTTATATTAAGTGTCCAGTAAACTACTTTATCCATGGTAGCTTGCTCAATCTAATTGGCTTTAAAATATTAACATCACAGTAGCAGTAGCAATTTATCTCATTATAATATTAATTTGAATTAAACATCCAGTAGACATAAAGTTTATGAATATAATCACAGTAGCTAAGTTTTTTTGAATGTCCAAAACCCTAAACATATTTTTCTAATTCTAAATACTAAAAACCCTAACTTCCAAACCTTAACTCCCAAAACCCCAATTCCAAATATCATAAACCCTAACTTCCAGACCCTCACTTCCAAAACCCCTAATTCCAAATACAAAAACTCTAATTTTCCAAACACCAACCTTAAAACCCTAATTTCCAATTTAAAACCTTAAAACCCTAATTTCTAAACCAAAATCCTAGTTTTCCATCCCAAAACCCTAATTTTGCATTTAAAAACTTACAAGACCTAATTCATATATTAAACCCTAATTTTACATGTTTTATTTTAAATTTAAAGATAATGAGCCTAGATTTAATTATTCAATGCTTGTGATGAGTGATTTATGGATGTTCTATTTTTTATGGATGAATTATTTTTTATTATCGTGAATATTTGTATGGTTTAATTTATTTGGTAAATTATTTTAATGTTGGTTATTTTAGTTTTAATAATGTAAGAGGTATATTTTCACTTTGTGGGTACCTCATTAATTAAGTTCAATGCAATTTATTTTGAATTTTGGATTAATGTAAAGGGCATGTTTTCACCAAGTGGTGGGTGTTCTATTTTATTTAATTTTGGACTTTGGACATTGTAAGGACATGTTTTCATCTTGTATGGGTGCCCATTTATTATTTTGTGTGAACTTGTTTTGATTTTAATGCAATGATTATTTATTTTGATAATCATATGTAGTATGGATAATATCATAATAAATAAGAATTTAATAATATTTACACTGAAAAAGGAGGTCAGTTCCAATGAACTGGGTGTTATAGGGGTGCTAGGTCATTTTCACCTTTCCCATATATACCCAACTTTCCAAACCTATTAGGGGGTTGGGAATTTCTTAGAAATCTAGTCATCCACCCCTTTTTTCTTTCTCGGCCTGTCTGAGTGGCTACTTTATTTTCTCCGTGTTTGGGCATGTGTTTTCTAAGGCCCTGAGCCTAACAGTGCTGAAGTCGCAAGAACCATTCCACATGGGAGTGGGGGCAAAAATCCCCGTTCATAGTGGTGACTCCACTAGAGATAAGAGAAGTTGATTCCAATAGTTTTTAAATTATTTTATTCTTTCTTATTATAATATTATCCATTGCATCATTTAGATTGCAGTGAGTATGTGAGTTAGGCAGCCCTTGTTACCCATGTTATGTTATATAAGGGATATCATACTTTCACTCAAGGTATGGAGATCGAGCATGGCATAACCACTCATAGCCTCGTACCTTTTGGTGTATACTTGCTATGGGAGCCTAAACGTTTCAACTTAAAGACTAAAGCTCATGTAATTGGCCTAGTTACTTTCCTTAGGTTTTTACCCAAATGCTTGTTGTTTGACTGTGATTAATATAGCTTGGTTTGAACCATGTACTATTTTGTTTGTTCTCTTTTTAATATGACCTAATTATATTGTAAGCTCAAAATAGTTTTATTCATTTAAGTCCAAAAGACCAAAAGTATTTTCTAAAATTTTCAAGATGGTCTTTGGACATAAAATGTTTCTAAAATGGGTCAAAAATTCTTTTTACCTCATGACCTATGCTCAAAGCCCAAAATCCATTTTTAAACAAATCTTTTCACAATGGGCTTTGAACCAAAACCAATTTTTACCTCATGGCCCAAGATTAAAGCCCAAAATCCATTTTTAAATAAACTTAAACAATGGACTTTGAAACCTTTTTGGGCTAAAAAATTTTTTTCATTACCCAAATTCAGAATTCTATTCAAAATGTTATTTAAAATGGGCTTACTACTAGTTAGGTTAATTATGGAATGATAACAATCAATTGTGTGCTTAATTTATGCCAAGACTTATTAATCATGAGCTTGTCTATGGCATGAACCATTAGTTGCTTTTTCAAATGGGAAATCTATTTATGATAAACCATTTAATTTAGTTTTAATCCAATATAGCATAAAAGTTATCTTTTTATTGGACCAATGGATTAAGACTCAATTAATAGGGATTATCATGGTCTGACTTCTAAGTTTGAAAATACAATTATTGGTTAAATCATCTGAGTGAATTTTTTGAAAACAAGATATCCCATGTTGATATTTTGTTAACCATATACTTAGAAAAAGTGACTCGCCATTCGTGTGTGGAAGCTATAATGTTGGAAGGAACGTCTTTGTTTCTCTGCTACTTGTAAATTCATGCATACATACACACATACATGCATTGCATTACATGTCATTGATCTTTTCTGGCTCACAGCACTGGAGTATAGCTGGTGCTCGCAATCTATGCTATAGCAATACCGTAAGTGCACGGGTCGCCCAAGTAATATAGTAGTGAGTGAGTTATCGTTCTTCTGAGGACAAGGCCAAGTACTAGTGTAAATCTTAACTGTTGTTTAGCAAATCAATATTTTTGTGATGAGTTTTATAATTGAAAACAATTAACTTAAATAAATGAAAGTAAAAATAAATTATGCGTTGTGTAAAAAGGTTTGATAATAATAATACTATTCATATATTGAATCCCCCTAGCCACAATTACATCACATAATAGAGCTGAATTGGCATTCCTCTAACTTAGACTAAAACCTCTCTCGAGTGAATTAATCCCTAATCACTAAGTAGAGTGCCAGAATCTCTTCTCAAAACACAATTAAATAGATCTTGCATTAAGAACAAGGAACTATATACCAAAGGATCTTGTAAGTCTATCTCTAGCACCCCAATCAATCCTCAACCCTTATGAGTAATCAATTCATATCAAGCTTTCTCAAGTCAATAATATGAAAATGGCAACCAATCAATAAGCATGCTATTATCAATTGGCAATAAATCATTAAGAATCATAAGAATAAAACAACTCCATCAATTAAAATTATCTAGTTATACAAATAAGCTAGTGTTCTTCAATATCTAGATAGAGAATGATTTAGTTCATGTTCAATACACTTAATACAATCAACAACAATAATAACATTAAAATGAATTAAAAGGAAAAAATAGAAAAACCCCTTTCAATGTAGCTTCTTCAATCTCCAGGAGCTGCCAATTGAAGATGGAGAGGATGGAGAGGATGGAAATGGAGGATGAAGATGAAGAGTCAAGGAAAGTGTCACTCCCTCCTTGCCCAAAATGTGTATGCCCAACATCCTCCTCTCAAACCTCTCTTCTCTGCCTCTGTTCTCTGTTTCCTACAAAAACCTCCAGCCCTCTACAAAAACCTCCTCTTCTTCCTCTTCTTCTCTTTTTATTTCCCTCCAAAGCTCCAAGCCATGCTTCCAACTCACTTCCAACTCACCCCATTCATCCTTGTCTCCCACATTCTCTTTATTTAATCTTTCTTTCCATCATTTAGACAAGCTTTTTCTTTCTTTAATCCTTCTTTTGGCAAAAGCAAATTGGTTGTCCCCCACTTGTTCCTCCAACCGTGCAAGAAAATTCAACTTTTAATGGGTGACATGGCCAAGCCATGAGTGGCTTGGCCGTGTCTCTCATCTTTCTTTGGGACACGACCAAGCTAGTTGGTCGTGTCCATCACTGCCAATTCTTTCCTTCTTGCTTTTCTTTTCTTTTCTTTGTTCTCAATGAGTGACACAGCCAAGCTTGTGGCCGTGTCATGTGACGCGGCCACTGGCTTGGCTGTGTCACTTGGGTGTGTCACCTTCTGCTTCTTCATTTTGCTTCTTCCTTGCTCATCCTTTATTCTTTGCATGGGATGGGACATGGCCAAGCTTGTGACCGTGTTATGTGACACGGCCACTGGCTTGGGCTTGTCACCTGGGTGTGCCAATTACTGCCTTCATTTCTTTCCTTTCTTGCTTGGTCTCTTTGGTTTTGCTCCTTGGGTGAGACACGACCACTGGCTTAGCCGTGCCATGTGGGTGTGTCAGCTACTGTCATGCAATTCTCTTGAGGGACAAGGCCAAGCTTGATTTGGGTTGGCCATGTCTTGCTTGATTCATGTTCTTTCTTCATTGTTTTGACCATCCAAGGGAGTTTTTCCACTTTAACCTAAAACAAACACTTAAAACAAACTTTAAACCAAAATCAAATGAAACATTAACTAAAAACACATTAAAATCATACTAAAAACAAGTATAAAAATACTCTTATCAAATACCCCACACTTAAATCGTTGCTTGTCCCCAAGCAAGGCTAAAATCAAAACAAACTAAACTCAAAAATTTTGTCAAGTTCAAGAGATATAAAAATGCATCAAGACTTCCCTATCCTTAAATCTGCAATCAATATCAATTCGAGCAAAATCGATACCAATGCAATTAAGTGGCTTTCCATGCATAACCTACATTGTCACTCCCTCACCAACTCTTAGAAAGTGTTTGATCAAGGTGGTGTTTACACTCATAACAATCAATGAAAGATTATTGCCATAGGCTTGCTTATCTATCAAATCTCCACCACTTAATTACAATCAAGCATCAATCAAAAGGTCTTTTATGGGGTTGTAATGGGGCTAAGGTAGAGGCATGACATTTAGGAAATGTGAGCTTAATCATTAAGTTCAAGAGCACTTCAAGAATGAAGTAACCGATCATGTATATATAACCCAACGATCCCAAAACACCTTCCTCTTATCTACCCCTTGACATTAAGGAACGTTTCAAGGGAACTCACTTATTACATCATGCAATGATTATTTCAAACATATTCCAACCCTTTCAACAAGAACAACAATTATTTTTATTATTTTTCTTCTTTTTATTTGATATTTTTCTTTTGCTTTGCAATCTTAAACCTACTAAATTTAACCCCACACTTAATTCAACACAACACTTGGTCATAAACGCTCTTAAAATGCTCTTGACCTAATGAAAGCGTAAGAGTTAAAATAGCAAGGTTCAAGCTAATGATGTTGTGAAAAAGAAAGAAAAGGAAAAATGAAATAGGCTCAAAATTGGCTAACTAAGGTTAAAAATAGGGTTGGTCTTTTTAAGCCAAAGTGGGTTCACCTAATTGCCTTAATCATCTTGATGCCTAATTGAAATTCTTATGTAATCTTAAAATGTATGTCAAAGTAAGTTCTAGCAAGTCATCAATCAAAGTTGTTCACCCATAACAAGAATAATCAGTTGATGGCTCAATTCCTCACTAGGTTGATGGTGATGCAAAGAAAAACCAACAAAATTGACAATAAGCACCAATTCTACTCAATTCTCAAATTCATGCTTCTAGAATACAAAGGTCATCAATCAACAATTTATAACAATTGAACTTTCCAAAATTCATTTATTCAAAGAAAAACAAGAAAAGCATTAACTAAACTTAAACTAAAAGTAAAAACACAAAATGCAAAATGCACCCCAAACTTAAAATTTCACATTGTCCTCAACGTGAGCATGCATAAACTAAAAGAGTTTAGAGGAAACCTGATTTCCATCATTCTCATATGCGATATGTAGGGCTTCTTCCCCCCATAATGCATGTGTAGCCCATGACTGAGAGGATGATCAACATACAACATTGAAGTGCGCCCAATGTATGGCAACCCCTAAATATTATTCTTTGAAGAGAAATTGTTTCAAAGGGACATGTGAAGGTTGCCTTGGGGTGATCCTCCAGTACTATGGGAACTTGGTAATAATCTTTGTCTTTGTGCAACATGGGCCGATTAGATTTATGCTCTTCCTTACCACCAAAAGTAGAAGGGATGACTTTTAGGGACTCTTAATGTAATATCCCAAAATGTACCCTAGAAGTATTGGAGTATATTTTTTTTTGTTTGTTATTATGGGATTAAGTGTATTTATTTTATTGGAAAGAGGATTGAGGTTAGAGTAGTGTGTATATGTTGCATATATTGAGATATACATAACATATACAAACTTTTGATTGAAGGGTATATAAGTAATTAATTTGAATTTGAGTTAGTGGATTAAGATGGGTGGATGGTGATGTTTTGAGATTATTTTATTATTATTTGTGTGGAGGAGATTGTTTTGAGGAGAGAGAGGGTTGACTTTTGCCTCTTTCTTTCTTTTCCTTTTCTTCTTTTTTCCTCCTTCTTCGTGCCTTTCATTTTCTTTCTTTCCTTTGTTTTTGTTGGCCGGCTGTTTCAAGAGAGAGAGCAAGAAAGAGAGGTTTGATTCTACCAAGCTCAAGATTGAAGAAGTTTTCAAGAGATCCAGTAGGAATCTAAGAGTTTTCTTCTTATTTGGTAAGTTTCCTCTTGATTCCCTTGTTTTCTTTGAGTTTGTATTGTGAGTTTGGTGATTGATGGATTGTTGGTATGTTATGGTTGAGTGTGTTGTGTTTAAGAATGTTGGATTTAAGTGATTTTGGGATTTTTGGGTTGGATTGAAGAAAAGAGTAAGTTGGTTGGTATAGATTGAGTTGTGGTTGTGTTTAGAGTTTTTGATGAAGTTTGTGATTTGTGTTTGATGTGTGTTTTGGCTTGTTTTGGGGTTGTTGTAAGTTTGAGATGGTTTTTGGGTATGTTTGGTTAAGGTTGTTTGAAGTGGATGTTGGTGGATAGAAGTGATTTGTTGGTTGTGGTGTTGTCTTGGCCGGAATCTGGGTTTTTGGCCTGACACGCCCAGGAGCACGTCCAGATCCTTAGGCGTGTCATTTGTTCTGAGTGGCAGTAAGTGTGACACGGCCATTAACACACCCGTGTTGTTGAGCGTGTCATAGCTACTGTGAGTTTAGAAGATTTACACGGCCATGAGCACGCTCATGATGTTGGACGTGTCGTTATTTCTGAGACACAGAAGGTATTACACGCCCAGTGACACGCCCGTGGTTCTGAGCGTGTTAATGCTTCTGTGATTGTGGAGTTAGGGCACGGTCAGGGACACGCCCGTGTGCGTGAGCGTGTCAAGTTTAGAGTTTGCCCTAGTTGATTCTTAACCTTTTTATCTCATGAGAGTTTCCTCATTCTTTTGGAATAGGTTGTGAAGAAGGTGATTTACCCTAATTCAAGTGGTGAAAGATTCTTGTAAGAGTAAGTGTTTAGAGTTGTGTGAGTTTCTTTTTAAGTAAGTTCAAACCACATTATTGCATACATTCATATGATATTGTGAATTGAGATATAATTGGCTATAATATGAATGTTGTGATGAGCATGTAAAATATGTGATAATGCCATTGATTATATCCATGTGAATAATGAATTAATTAATGAGATGATGAAATATAATGTGAAAGATATGAGGCCATGAGTATTGGCTATGTTTATGGCAATGCAATGTAAAGTGAATTGAGAAAGAGATTGATAATGAGATAAATGAAATAATTGTATGTCTAATATGTTTATTCAATTTTCAGAGTTCTGAGTTTGGCGGCATGCCTATGAATAACTGGATAGGTGAAATGACCGGGTCGTAAGCCAAATCCAGTTGATAAATGTGAAATGTGATGTTTTTGGGGTGAAATGACCGGGTCGTAAACCTCAAAAACATATTATTGAAACTAGATTGAGTGAAATGACCGGGTCGTAAACTCAAATCTAGTTGATTATCCATGGATATATATATATATATTGCCTACGGGGCTAGACACAAGGTGTCAATATGGACCAAAGCAGTAACTCTGAACTTTGAATAACATATTAGTGTGTTTTTGGCCCGTGTCTGTCTTATTTGTAATATGTGATTTATGAATGAAGAAACAATTGAATAATAAGATCTAATGTATAAATATAAAATGTGATATGATTATGTATGGTTTATGAAATGTTTAATGGCGACATGTGCATCACATTAAAGCATCATGTTTGCATGAGTTGCACTACTGAGCTATTAGCTCAGCGCGATTGTGGTTCATCGCGTAGGTAACAAAGTTGAACCGGAGAGTTCTTCGAGACCGAGTGAGAGTAGGCATTGAAGAGTTGACTTTTGGGCTTAAAGATCAGAGAAGAGCTGCCAATTATGTATATATTTTATATTTGTGTATTCGGATTTTGATGTATAAATATTTGTAAATATTTGTTCTATTTTCCGCTGCGTTTTGAAATGAACTTTCTATTTATTTGATTTTACAAACTCTATTAAAAGTTTTTAATTTGTTTACATTTTTATGAGTGATAACATGAATGATTTTTAAAATGTGGCATTTCTATATTCAGTATACGTATATTACGATCGTATTAGCATGCTGTGTACGTATACGGGGTATAGGGGTGTTACAATTATTTTGGTATCAGAGCCTAGGTTTGAGATTCTCAACCTAGGTATATTGTAAGGAAAAAGGATATTTTGATTTTAAAAGTTGGTTTTTGAATAAGATATATACTTGATATTGGCAGTCTCTGATCTTTAATAAGGTGTATTCTGTTGTATTTGCAGATATAGGTTGTGATGGATTCTCATTTACGTCAGTTAGTTGAGGGTAGTGAGGAGAGTGTAGCTCCGAATGAGGTTAGAGAGGGAGTTAGAGTGGATAGTGCTGGAGAGGTACCTGCTTCTGTATTGGAGAGACCAGCTGGTGATGAGGTTCCACCAGTTTGGTTTAGGCATATGGTAGAATTGATGAGGCAAGCCCCAGTACAGCAGCCACCACCACCCCTGCCTCAGGTGTCAGTGAGACAATATGATAAACTAAGGAAGTTTGGAGCAGAAGATTTCTTGGGTACTATTGATCCAGCTGTAGCTGAGCAGTGGCTAGATAAAGTACAGAGAATATTTGTTCAGTTGCAAGCCACTCCGGAAGAAAGATTTGACTATGCTAGATCATTGTTGCAGAAGGATGCATATGATTGGTGGAAGACAGTGCCTCATGCTATGGATGATCCACCTACCTTGTCCTATGTGGATTTTCTCAGGGAGTTTGAGTTGAAGTATACTCCGAGGGAGTATAAAGATGTGAAGAAGATGGAGTTTCTGAGTTTGAAACAAGACCACAGGACAGTAACCGAGTATGAGGTTGAGTTTATTCGGTTGAGCCATTATGCTGGGGGTATCATATCTGATGAGATTGATAGATGCAGGAGATTTGAGGAGGGATTGAGGCCCTCTCTCATGTGTCATGTGGCTGGTTCCAGATATCATGATTTTTCCCAGCTTGTTGCAGCAGCTAGGAGTGTGGAGAGAGCTCAGGGCATTGCAGCATCTGTTTCTGAGGAGGAGACTAGGGTTAGGAGACCCCAGTTTGAGGCAGGGTCTTCATCTGTGAAGAGAGGCAGGGGAAGCTTTGTTCCCAGGATTAGCAGGAATCAGAGGCCAGCTGGTAGGTCAGTTCAGTTTCAGAAGCAGAGATCGAGACCTACAGTTTCAGTGGCGAGTGCTCCGACCCCAGTGATTCAGAGATCTACTCCTCCGGTATGTGAGTATTGTGGTAAGACCCATTGGGGTGTTTGTTGGAGGATCAGAGGATCAGCTGGATGCTACAGATACGGATCGCCGGATCATTTTGTTAGAGAGTGTCCTGAGTTGCAGGAGCAGAGGTCAGTAGATTCGGCAGTTTCTCGACCTGTTGTGAGGGGAGGTCGAGGGGGCAGAAGTTTCAGCAGAGGAGGTAGATCTGGGTTCAGTTCTAGAGGAGGTTCTACATCCAGGGAGAGTAGACCAGAGGAGGCTGGTTCTTCTCAGAGGATGTATGTGATGCAGAGGCAGCCAGATGCTTCAGCAATTATAGCTGGTACTTTCTCTTTATTTGGTATTTCAGTACTTGCTTTGATTGATCCAGGATCTACTTATTCATATATAAGTGCATCCATTTTGCCTGTGTCTGAATTGCATGCTGAATCCCTAGGATTTGATGTGTTGGTGACAAATCCTTTAGGGCATAGTGTGATTGTTAGCAAGGTGCACCGAGATAGTGCAGTAGTGGTTCAGGGTGAGGAGTTTTTGGGTGATCTGATTGAAATGCCATTTAAAGAGTATGATTTGATATTAGGCATGGACTGGTTGTCTAAACATGGAGCTGTAGTAGACTGTCAACAGAAATGTGTTACTTTGAGAACCGATGATGGTAGAATTGTGATGGTATCTGGTGAGCGGAGACAACTTGCATCTTTGTTTATTTCAGCTGTTTCAGCTAGGAGGTTGATTAGAAAAGGGTGTGATGCTTATCTTGCTCATGTTGTGGATACTAGAGTAGTGGGTTCTCGACTTGATAGTATACCCACAGTTGCAGATTTTCCAGATGTGTTTCCAGAGGAGTTGCCAGGGTTGCCTCTTGAGAGAGAGGTGGAGTTTGGTATTGAATTGTTGCCCGATACCACCCCTATCTCTATTACTTCTTATAGAATGGCACTTGTTGAATTGAGAGAGTTGAAGGTGCAGTTGCAGGAGTTGTTAGATAAAGGGTTTGTTCACTCTAGTGTTTCACCGTGGGGAGCTCCTGTGTTGTTTGTGAAGAAGAAGGACGGTACTATGAGATTATGCATCGATTATAGGCAATTGAACAAGGTGACTATCAAGAATAAATATCCTTTGCCTAGAATTGATGATCTCTTTGATCAATTGAAGGGAGCAGCAGTGTTTTCTAAGATTGACTTGAGATCAGGGTACCATCAGTTAAGGGTCAGAGCTAAAGATGTTCCTAAGACAGCCTTTCGTACAAGGTATGGGCATTATGAGTTTCTAGTTATGCCTTTTGGGTTGACGAATGCACCCGCAGCTTTCATGGATTTGATGAATAGGGTGTTCAGGCCTATCTGGATCAGTTTGTAGTGGTTTTCATCGATGATATTTTGGTGTATTCGCGTAGTGAGGAGGAGCATGACAAGCATCTGCGGATTGTGTTGCAGATTTTGAGAGAGAAGCAATTGTATGCTAAATTGTCGAAGTGTGAGTTTTGGCTTGATCATGTGACTTTTCTCGGTCATATAGTTTCAGCTGATGGCATTAGAGTTGATCCGAGTAAAGTTGAAGCTGTTATGAATTGGAGTCCACCAAAGTCTGTGATAGAAGTTAGAAGTTTTCTGGGTTTGGCAGGCTATTATCGGCGCTTTGTGAAAGGATTTTCTTTGATAGCTACTCCACTTACCAGATTACTTTGCAAGGGAGTTAGATTTGTGTGGACAGATCAATGTCAGGCTAGTTTTGAACAGTTGAGAGAGATGTTGACTCAAGCACCTGTTCTTACTTTACCTGTGGAAGATAAACCATATGTGATTTTTAGTGATGCTTCACATAGTGGTTTGGGTTGAGTTTTGATGCAAGAAGGTAAAGTGATAGCTTATGCTTCTCGACAGTTGAAGCCGCATGAGCTTAAGTATCCGACCCATGATTTGGAGTTAGCAGCCATTGTGTTTGCATTGAAGATTTGGCGACACTATTTGTATGGGGAGAAATGTTTTATTTATACGGATCATAAGAGTTTGAAATATTTGGGGGTCCAGAAAGAGCTTAATCTTCGGCAGAGGCGATGGTTAGAACTAATTAAAGACTACGACTGTTTGATTGATTATCATCCTGGTAAGGCAAATGTTGTGGCTGATGCCTTGAGTCGGAAGTCTTTAGCAGGCTTGACTGTTTATTCGCTCTCATTACTTGTTGAGTTGAGAGCGTTGCATGCTAACTTTGTATCTTGTGAGGATGGTGCATTGTTGGCACAGTTGCAGTTGAGGCCGGTATTGTTGGATCAGATTAAAGAGGCTTAGTTGGTTGATGAGAAAGTTCAGAATATTGTTTCAGATTGTAAGAATGGAAAGAGTCGAGATTTCATTGTGAAAAGTGATGGGAGTCTTTGGTTTAAGAACAGATTGTGTGTACCTGATGATGCTAATTTGAGAAGGATTATTTTGGAAGAAGCGCACCAGTCAGTTTTTGCTATGCATCCGGGAAGTACAAAGATGTATCATGATTTGAGACAGCATTACTGGTGGTCCGGTATGAAGAGAGACATTGCGGAGTTTGTATCCAAATGTCTCACATGTCAGAGGGTTAAGGCTGAGCATCAAGTTCCAACGGGGTTACTTCAACCATTATCAGTGCCTGAATGGAAATGGGAAAGAGTAACGATGGATTTTGTGTCTGGTTTGCCATTGACTCAGAGGAAGCATGATGCTATTTGGGTAATTGTTGATAGATTGACAAAGACAGCTCATTTTCTTCCGGTTCGGATGGATTATCCTCTCGAGAGGTTGGCTGAGCTGTATATCCAAGAGATTGTGAAGTTGCATGGTGTCCCAATTGCTTTAGTGTCTGATCGAGATCCCCAGTTTACTTCTAGGTTTTGGAAGAGTATACATGGTGCTTTGGGTTCTCGATTACACTTTAGTACTGCTTTTCATCCACAGACAGATGGGCAGTCAGAGAGGGTGATACAGATTATCGAGGATATGTTAAGAAGCTGTGTCATTGATTTCTCTGGAAGTTGGGATAGATTCTTGCCACTTGTGGAATTTGCTTACAATAACAGTCATCAGTCCAGCATTGGAATGGCATCATTTGAGGCATTATATGGTAGACGGTGTAGGACGCCTCTATGTTGGAATGAAACTGGAGAAGGTAAGTTAATTGGTCCTGATTTGGTTAAGGAGACAGAAGATAAAGTGAAGTTGATTCGGAACAGATTGAAAGCAGCTTCAGATCGACAGAAATCTTATTCAGACTTGAAGAGGAGAGACATAGAGTATAATGTGGGAGATAAAGTATTTTTGAAAGTATCTCCTTGGAAAAAGATTCTGAGATTTGGGCGAAGAGGGAAGCTGAGTCCGCGTTTCATTGGACCGTATGAAGTTTTAGAAAGAATTGGACCAGTTGCTTATCGGCTGGCTTTGCCACCTGATTTGGATAGGATTCATAATGTTTTCAATGTTTCTATGTTGAGGAGGTACAGATCAGATCCATCTCATGTGTTATCAGTTGAATCTATTGAAGTGAGTCCAGATCTAACTTTTGAAGAAGAACCAGTTGCTATTTTGGCTTATGGAATGAAAGAGTTGAGACATAAGAAAGTGCCAATTGTGAAGATTCTTTGGAAGAATCATGGTAGAGAAGAATCAACTTGGGAGAATGAGCAAGCGATGCTAGACCAATATCCTCAACTATTTCAGATTTAATATCAGGTAATTTCGAGGACGAAATTTCTTTTTAGAGGGGGAGAATTGTAATATCCCAAAATGTACCCTAGAAGTATTGGAGTATATTTTTTTTGTTTGTTATTATGGGATTAAGTGTATTTATTTTATTGGAAAGAGGATTGAGGTTAGAGTAGTGTGTATATGTTGCATATATTGAGATATACATAACATATACAAACTTTTGATTGAAGGGTATATAAGTAATTAATTTGAATTTGAGTTAGTGGATTAAGATGGGTGGATGGTGATGTTTTGAGATTATTTTATTATTATTTGTGTGGAGGAGATTGTTTTGAGGAGAGAGAGGGTTGACTTTTGCCTCTTTCTTTCTTTTCCTTTTCTTCTTTCTTCCTCCTTCTTCGTGCCTTTCATTTTCTTTCTTTCCATTGTTTTTGTTTGCCGGCTGTTTCAAGAGAGAGAGAGCAAGAAAGAGAGGTTTGATTCTACCGAGCTCAAGATTGAAGAAGTTTTCAAGAGATCTAGTAGGAATCTAAGAGTTTTCTTCTTATTTGGTAAGTTTCCTCTTGATTCCCTTGTTTTCTTTAAGTTTGTAATGTGAGTTTGGTGATTGATGGATTGTTGGTATGTTATGGTTGAGTGTGTTGTGTTTAAGAATGTTGGATTTAAGTGATTTTGGGATTTTTGGGTTGGATTGAAGAAAAGAGTAAGTTGGTTGGTATAGATTGAGTTGTGGTTGTGTTTAGAGTTTTTGATGAAGTTTGTGATTTGTGTTTGATGTGTGTTTTGGCTTGTTTTGGGGTTGTTGTAAGTTTGAGATGGTTTTTGGGTATGTTTGGTTAAGGTTGTTTGAAGTGGATGTTGGTGGATAGAAGTGATTTGTTGGTTGTGGTGTTGTCTTGGCCGGAATCTGGGTTTTTGGCCTGACACGCCCAGGAGCACGTCCAGATCCTTAGGCGTGTCATTTGTTCTGAGTGGCAGTAAGTGTGACACGGCCATTAACACACCCGTGTTGTTGAGCGTGTCATAGCTACTGTGAGTTTAGAAGATTTACACGGCCATGAGCACGCTCATGATGTTGGACGTGTCGTTATTTCTGAGACACAGAAGGTATTACACGCCCAGTGACACGCCCGTGGTTCTGAGCGTGTTAATGCTTCTGTGATTGTGGAGTTAGGGCACGGTCAGGGACACGCCCGTGTGCGTGAGCGTGTCAAGTTTAGAGTTTTCCCTAGTTGATTCTTAACCTTTTTATCTCATGAGAGTTTCCTCATTCTTTTGGAATAGGTTGTGAAGAAGGTGATTTACCCTAATTCAAGTGGTGAAAGATTCTTGTAAGAGTAAGTGTTTAGAGTTGTGTGAGTTTCTTTTTAAGTAAGTTCAAACCACATTATTGCATACATTCATATGATATTGTGAATTGAGATATAATTGGCTATAATATGAATGTTGTGATGAGCATGTAAAATATGTGATAATGCCATTGATTATATCCATGTGAATAATGAATTAATTAATGAGATGATGAAATATAATGTGAAAGATATGAGGCCATGAGTATTGGCTATGTTTATGGCAATGCAATGTAAAGTGAATTGAGAAAGAGATTGATAATGAGATAAATGAAATAATTGTATGTCTAATATGTTTATTCAAATTTCAGAGTTCTGAGTTTGGCGGCATGCCTATGAATAACTGGATAGGTGAAATGACCGGGTCGTAAGCCGAATCCAGTTGATAAATGTGAAATGTGATGTTTTTGGGGTGAAATGACCGGGTCGTAAACCTCAAAAACATATTATTGAAACTAGATTGAGTGAAATGACCGGGTCGTAAACTCAAATCTAGTTGATTATCCATGGATATATATATATTGCCTACGGGGCTAGACACAAGGTGTCAATATGGACCAAAGCAGTAACTCTGAACTTTGAATAACATATTAGTGTGTTTTGGGCCCGTGTCTGTCTTATTTGTAATATGTGATTTATGAATGAAGAAACAATTGAATAATAAGATCTAATGTATAAATATAAAATGTGATATGATTATGTATGGTTTATGAAATGTTTAATGGCGACATGTGCATCACATTAAAGCATCATGTTTGCATGAGTTGCACTACTGAGCTATTAGCTCAGCGCGATTGTGGTTCATCGCGCAGGTAACAAAGTTGAACCGGAGAGTTCTTCTAGACCGAGTGAGAGTAGGCATTGAAGAGTTGACTTTTGGGCTTAAAGATCAGAGAAGAGCTGCCAATTATGTATATATTTTATATTTGTGTATTCGGATTTTGATGTATAAATATTTGTAAATATTTGTTCTATTTTCCGCTGCGTTTTGAAATGAACTTTCTATTTATTTGATTTTATAAACTCTATTAAAAGTTTTTAATTTGTTTACATTTTTATGAGTGATAACTTGAATGATTTTTAAAATGTGGCATTTCTATATTCAGTATATGTATATTACGATCGTATTAGCATGATGTGTACGTATACGGGGTATAGGGGTGTTACACTTAAAATTCAACCAAGGTTGGTTGAATCACTTTTTCATATATTTTAACAATGTCAAGTCCCCTCTCAACAACCTCAACATCTAAAATTGGTTTACACTCCCCAAGTTCTAAATTAGGTATGTCATGTTCTTCTTCTAAGTGCATACCCATCTCAAGCTTATTTTCATTATCTCCTTGGGAGTGCATGTCATAGATGTCAAAAAGCTGCGTACCTTGCTTCTCATCCTTCAAATTATTTGGAAGTGGATCTAATGGCCTATAAGGATCAGAAGTTTCATGCAACTTGGGTGAGGTTGATGCCTCCAAATTTTCCTCCTCCGTTGATTGGTCTGGCTCCTCCATGTTGGATTGTATCTCCTCGCCATTACCTTCCTGATTAGTCCTTGCATCAGAGAAATCACAAAAATTGTTATATATTACCTGTTCATTCCTCAAATTTGTGATTACCTCAATTTGCTCCAATTGGCTAGGAGACTCCTCCTTTTGGTATGCTTGGGGTTGATGTGCCAGCTACCTAGTTAGAGCGTCCAACCTCTTATGTGTTTCTTGTAAAGATTCAAACCTCAACTTATCTTCCACTATGTATTGCTCGCATTGAGCTTGAAATTTCTCATTATGTTGAATGAAGGCATTCAATCTTTCCTCCAAAGTGGGTTCCTCAAGGTAATCTTGGTTTGAAAATTCTTCTAGGAAGTAAGGACCTCTTTGGCAAGGCTGAAAAAATTGTTGAGGTGGAATGTACTGCTGGTTTTTTCAAGAAACATTTTGGTGGCTTTCCCAGCTTGGATTATAAGAATTGGAATATGTGTCATTACCTCCCATTTGCTGGAAACTTTGGTAGTCATATTCTTCCTCGTGCCATTCTTGGTATCGTTCGAAACCAAATGAACATGTATTGGCACTATATCTTGCATTGCCACATGCTGCACATACCATGTTAGAATTATAGTCCCTATCATAAACTCCCCCGTGCCTTGAAAACTGCATCTTTACAAAAGGCACTCAGCAATTTAAATAAAACAAACAAACAAACAAATTCAAACACAATAAACAAACAAATTTACAGAAAATAAACAAACAATTCAAAGAAAAACACACAAATAATTCACAGAAAATACACAAACATTCTTGATAAAAAAAATAAAACTAAATCAACAGTCTTAATTATATTACTAGTATTGAAACCATTGTCCCCGACAGCGGCGCCAAAAACTTGGTGCACGCAAGCTATGCTATAGCAATACCGCAAGTGCATGGGTCGCCCAAGTAATATAGTAGTGAGTGAGTTATCGTTTCACTAAGGACAAGGCCAAGTACTAGTGCAAATCTTAACTGTTGTTTAGCAAATCAATATTTTTGTGATGATTTTTGTAATTGAAAACAATTAACTTAAATAAATGAAAGTAAAGATAAATTGTGTGTTGTGTAAAAAGGTTTGATAATAATAATACTATCCAGATATTGAATCCCCCTAGCCACAATTACATCACATAATAGAGTTGAATTGACATTCCTCTAACTTAGACTAAAACCTCTTTCGAGTGAATTAATCCCTAATCACTAAGTAGAGTGCCGGAATCTCTACTCAAAACACAACTAAATAGATCTTGCATTAAGAGCAAGGAACTATATACCAAAGGATCTTGTAAGTCTATCTCTAGCACCCTAATTAATCCTCAACCCTTATGAGTAATCAATTCATATCAATCTTTCTCAAGTCAATAATATGAAAATGGCAACCAATCAATAAGCATGTTATTATCAATTGGCAATAAATCATTAAACATCATAAGAATAAAACAACTCCATCAATTAAAATTATCTAGTTATACAAATAAGCTAGGGTTCTTCAATATCTAGATAGAGAATGATTTAGTTCATGTTCAATACACTTAATACAATCAACAACAACAATAACATTAAAATGAATTAAAAGGAGAAAATAGAAAAACCCCTTTCAATGTAGCTTCTTCAATCTCCAGGAGCTGCCAATGGAAGATGGAGATGCTAGAGAGGATGGAAATGGAGGATGAAGATGAAGAGTCAAGGAAAGTGTCACTCCCTCCTTGCCCAAAATGTGTATGCCCAGCCTCCTCCTCCCAAACCTCTCTTCTCTGCCTCTGTTCTCTGTTTCCTGCAAAAACCTCCAGCCCTCTGCAAAAACCTCCTCTTCTTCCTCTTCTTCTCTTTTTATTTCCCTCCAAAGCTCCAAGCCATGCTTCCAACTCACTTCCAACTCACCCCATTCATCCTTGTCTCCCACATTCTCTTTATTTAATCTTTCTTTCCATCATTTAGACAAGCTTTTTCTTTCTTTAATCCTTCTTTTGGCAAAAGCAAATTGGTTGTCCCCCACTTGTTCCTCCAACCGTGCAAGAAAATTCAACTATTAATGGGTGACACAACCAAGCCATGAGTGGCTTGGCTGTGTCTCTCATCTTTCTTTGGGACACGGCCAAGCTAGTTGGTCGTGTCCATCACTGCCAATTCTTTCCTTCTTGCTTTTCTTTTCTTTTCTTTGTTCTCAATGAGTGACACAGCCAAGCTTGTGGCCGTGTCATGTGACGCGGCCACTGGCTTGGCTGTGTCACTTGGGTGTGTCACCTTCTGCTTCTTCATTTTGCTTCTTCCTTGCTCGTCCTTTATTCTTTCCATGGGATGGGACATGGCCAAGCTTGTGCTCGTGTTATGTGATATGACCACTGGCTTGGGCGTGTCACCTGGGTGTCTCAATTACTGCCTTCATTTCTTTCCTTTCTTGCTTGGTCTCTTTGGTTTTGCTCCTTGGGTGAGACACGGCCACTGGCTTGGAAGTGTCATGTGGGTGTGTCAGCTACTGTCATGCAATTCTCTTGAGGGACACGGCCAAGCTTGATTTGGCTTGGCCATGTCTTGCTTGATTCATGCTCTTTCTTCATTGTTTTAACAATCCAAGGGAGTTTTTCCACTTTAACCTAAAACAAACACTTAAAACAAACTTTAAACCAAAATCAAATGAAACATTAACTAAAAACACATTAAAATCATACTAAAAACAAGTATAAAAATACTCTTATCAATAGCAATTCAAGAGCATATGACAATTTGACCTACACCAGTAATGTAGAATCCAATAAGGAATCAATCAGCTTCTCACCAAAAGCAATGGAACCTGAACAGATTCAAAAGATGGTGGATGATGCAATTAGCTCTAAGATGGAAGAACTGAAAGAGACCCTGGCTGAGACCTTGAAGAGTTAGCTAGCTACACTATTAGGGAACAGTATTGAAGCATCTACTAGTACTAAGAAGCAAAAAGACAAGGGAAAGGCTAAGGTTGGTAAAGTGGCTATGGATGATGAAAAGGTAATGATGGGTGATGATGATTGGGCTTAGTATTTCCAAGATTCTCAAGATAAGAAGAAAGAAGTGAAGTATCTAGAGAAGGTAACTACGAAAAAGTGTAGACCCTTAGTTTTGGCCCTAAGGTTGTAAGGATCTGATTAAAGAATGTCAAAATGAATTTGATCCGACTTTAAAAGATTTAAACCTAGTTTACAACTTTTAAATAAGTTGGTCCAATTTTGAAAGACACAAATTCAATTATGAAACCTTAAATTATTTTTTTTCAGCCCAAATTAAGACTTTCTGGTCTAGAAATTAAAAAACAAATACAAGATTAATTTGAGTCGGGACGGCCCAGGTGACTTGACCCATTACTCATGTCGATCTAGCAAGGTCGTAACTTACTTTTATGTTTTGGCCAGCCGGTTTCCTAATTAGCTAAGAATTCATTTAAAAGTCAAATTAGCAAATTAGGTTTAGGGTATTATTGGTTGTTTTCCTATAAATAACAAGTTTGAATGCTATCATCAAGCAGCAATAACAAGAATCAAAAGACAACAACAATAATCAAAAGGGCAACAAGAATCAAAAGGGAAACAACAATCAACAATCAGAAAGATTCAAGTAGCAACGAACAACGTTTATCAACAATCAATTCATCAAAGCAGCCACGCTGTCTTTGCTTTTGTTTAGCCAAAATCAATTTTAGTGGAACCAACAATGAAGATTTGGTCATAATCAATAATTTGTTTATATTTACAGTAGCTTCACATTTTGACTTATAAAGTTGTTTAAATGTACAATAGCTAGATTTCTCTTTTTCCATAAACACTTTGATTAATTGTTTTAATTATCATTTTGATTTAGTAGTTTAATTGTTAAAATCTTAATTGTGTACTTATAAAAAAAAATTCAATCCATTAGACCATCCAGTAGCTTAAGGTTTAAAATAATTGACAAAACCCTAATCTATTTGTCTAATTGCTAAAACCTTAATATGTTTTCCAATTTAAAAAAAAAACCTAAACTATTTTTCCAAAACCTTAAACTGTTTCATTAATTTCTAAAACCCTAATTATTTTTTAGAACCTTAATTTATTTCCCTAAACCCTAAGCTGTTTTACTAAAATAATAAATTAAAACTCTAACTTCTTTTTAAACTTTTTTTCTAGTAACCCTACTTTCAAATTGTTCAACCCAAAACACCAAACCTTAGGACCAGTTCATCAACCTCCCAAAACCCTAATATGGTAAACCTAAAACCCTAATCCAATAAACCTAAAACCCTAATCCAGTAAACCCTAATCTATTTCCAGAATATCAAAACCCAATTTTCCCAAACCCTAATCCAGGACCTTAAAATTCTTAAACCTTAATTCCTAAAACAAAGACCCTAAAACCTAAAACCCTAATTACAGTGGCTTAATTCCTAAACCTAGGTCCAAGCCCTAATTCCAATAACTAATTCCTAAACCCTAGTTTCACAATAACCCTAAAATTTCTTAAACCCTAAATTTCCTAAACCATAGCCTAAACCCTAATCCCGTTAACCATCAAAGCCTCAAAACTATAATCCCAATAACCTTAAACCCTAATGCAGTAAACAAGATCAATTTTATCCTGTAGACTCAAAACCCTAAGTTTTCAACCTGAAACTCTAAATATCAAAAATAAAACCCTAGAATCTAATTTTCATTATGTAAGCCATAATTTTAGATGTAGACCCTACTTATATGTATTTAATACTTTAAAATCTTAGTTTAGATTATTTCATTACTTACATGCTCTTATGAATGTATATTTTATTTTTTGGCTTGTGATGATGGTTTATTTAATTTCAGGTTGAATGTTTTGATTTAATTATTTATTTATTTGATTTCTTGAATTGTAAAAACCACATTTCCACTTTGTGGGTGCCTCAATGTTAATTATTATGAGTGAGAAATTTTGCTCCCACTTCTGGTGGAATGGTTCTTGCGACTTTGGCACTAGTAGGCTAAGGGTATTAGAGAACATGGGCTTAAGCCTGGAGAAAATGGAGTCACCACCCGAACTGGCTAGGAAAAAAGAAAGGGGTAGATGACTCGATTCCTAAGGAATCCCCAACCCCCTAATGGGTTCGAAAAGTTGGGTACGTGTGGAGAAGGTGAGAAATGGCCTAGCACCCCCACAACGCCCTGTTCATTAGAACCAGCTTTCTTTTCAGTCTTAATATTATAAAAATTCTTAAATATAATGACATTATCTATACTACATGTAACAATTAAAATAAAGCATCATTATATTAAAATCAAAGCAATGTTCAAACAAAATAAATAAATGGACACCCATCCGAGGATGGAAAAGTGCCTTACATCGTCCAACATCTAAAACTAAATAGAACACCCACCAAAAGGTGGAAACGTGTCCTTTACATTAATTTCAAAATATAAAAACAATTTAAATTACATGAAAATTAATTAATGAGGTACCCAATCATGGAAACATACCTCTTACAATTTTAATAACCAAATAATAATTGAAAGAAAAATATTCATCCATGATAAATTAAATAAATCAAGCATTGAAATTTAATAAATCAATCATCAAAATATATAATAAACTACAAAATCAAATCTAAAACTAAATAAAGTAATAAATCTATAAATTTAAGGTTTACATCTTAAATTAAGAGTTTTAGAATTTTAATAACTAAATTAGGATTTAAAACAAAGGAAGTTAAACACAAAGACTTATAATACACAAATAACTAAATTTTCAAAACTGGCTTTTAGGGTTGTAGGTTTTGGTGTTGAAAATTAAGATTTTAGGGTTTAAGATTTAGAAAATAGGGTTTTGGAATTTTTGAAAATTAGTTTAATGGATATTAAGATTTTAGGGTTTTGAAAAATAATTTTAGGGTTTTAAATAAAGCTTTTGATGCTGGAGAAATAAGGTTATAGGAAAATGTTTGCAACTAAATAATCATGCACTAAAAATATCAATTTAACACTTATAAGTCACTGTAACATAAGCTAATAGGTCGTGGATTTATTTTGTTTGAATAACGAACAACATCATCTTATCTCTTCACATGAACTAATATAAAAATAAAACAAAAGGCTATAACCTACTGGAATTAATCCAACCAAATATTAAAAATCATCAAATCATGTAATATTGAGTTAAATTAGAAGTGTACCATAATTTGTTGGCTCCACCACAATTTGTAGTATGAAATTTTGGTTTAGCTTGAAACCAAGACAGAAGACCTAGCTTGCTGCATTGATTATGGGTTATCTCTCATCTCTGTTGCTTTTCCAATTTCAAAAGAAAGTCCAAAAGTCCTTGAATAATTCTCCAATGATTCTACTGTCCAAAATTTTTCTTCTTTCCTCTTGGCCGAAAAAATAAAATTCCCCCTCCTTCTGTGTTTTTAATGTGGTATTTATAGGTAATTAAAATAAGAAAAAACCTAGTATGCTAAGGAACTTAAAAACTATTTTAGAAATAAAATCAAAAACCAAGTAAAACAAGGTTTAGTCAAAAATTATATGCGGGACCAGGCGAAACTGGCGCTGGGCAAGCTGGGGGCGAGCTATGGGCTGAGCGGGGCCAAAATTGCATGCGTGGCGAATTGGCCCATGGCTAATTCGTCGTAAGTGCTCCTATGGGGAATTGGCCCAAGCCAATTCGTCGCTAGCAACTTTAGTCGTTGATTCTGCCGTCGTCGATTTTTTATTTTTTATCTTTTTTGATATTTTTATTTTTATTAAAAATAACTATTAACTATTCTAAAATAAATAATAAACAATAAATAAAATAAATATTTTAAATAATAAATAAAATAAATATCACAAAAATTATTTTGGACTATTTTAAAATATCATACCGGATCCGGTAAAAAATTAAGGGTCTACAATTATATAATTTAGTTTATCATTTAAAGATTTTGGAAATATTGTAAAGGACATGTTTTCACCTTTTGGTGGGTGTCCTATTTTATTTTCTTCATGGACATTTGGACATTGTAAGGGCATGTTTCCATCTTCGGATGGGTGCCCATTTATTCTTTTGTTTTGACTTGTTTTGATGCAATAAATTCTTTATTTATTTTGAATCACATGTAGTATGGATAGTAACATAATATTTAAGAATTTCATAATATTTAGACCTAAAAAGGAGGTCAATTCTAATGAACTGGGCATTATGGGGGTGTTGGGTCATTCTCACCTTCCCCACTGTTGCGGCCTCAGCCTCACTATCTGCAAGTGCACAGATCGTTAACAAGTAATATAATGATGAGGAGAGTATCGTTCCCACGAGGAGGTTAATTCTAAGTACCAAACAATTAAACCGATTAATATTTGGATAATCAAATTTAATTTATGATTCAACTAGCCAAAATGACAATAAATCAAGAATAAATTTCTAATAATTTAAAACTTAGGGTTTGGTCACCTTTATTGATTTATCATGGATTTTCTAAGTTATTGATTTAATTCAGTCTTCCTTTTGATTAATGGTTGGATTCTCCTAAATTAAGTTCAAGTCTCTCTCAAGTACTAGAACTAATATCGACTTTAATCTTTATGTCTACTCTCGTGATCATAAGTAATTAAATCAATTCATTAAGTTTTATGAGAATCTTGAATCAACCTCTTAAGGGTTTAACCTTATCTTTAAGTGAGAAACTTAATTAAGATTGTTATCTCCTTGGACTAATGTCATGCTTCCACTCTCGCTCCATCACACAACATCTCAAATCAATTAATCATTGGCCAAATAATCAAAGCATTAAGATTAAAGACAACAAATTAATCACAGGATAACTTAATTAACCAAATAGACATTTATAGCTCCATGATAAATTCAATTAAAGGGACCAACCCTAAAGAGGATTAGTTCTTCATTATTGAAGTAAAAACATTAAAAATATTAAAAATGATAAATGAAGACATAATTAAAAAGGAACAAGAAATATCAAACTCTATTTCTTAGAAGAAGATCTTCACTTGAAGCAGAATTTCACACTTCTAAACTAAATTTATTTGGATGAATCTAATCTAATCTATTACATATCTCACACCTTAGAGGAAGTGTGTTTAAATGGAGTGTTTGGAAGCTTCTTTAGTGGAGAAAAACTAAAAAGGTTAGGCCACATCATGTTTGGTTCACCACCAACCCAATTGTTTGCTCAAAGTCATGATTTTCGGCCCCATAGTCGTGGCTTTTGAGTGCCACGGTCATGGCCTGAGATGGTTTGGTCGGTTTGAGCACTTTAGAGCTGTAAAATGGTTGGTCTGGAAGGCCACGGTCGTGGCTTTTCAGTGACATGGTCTTGGCATTGAAGTTGAAACTGCCAACTTGATTTTTCTTCTCTTTCTTGGCTCGGACAGTAGAGAAATCAATTCCACGGTCGTGGCTTTCAATATGCTTCTAAATATGCAAAATATCTTCAAAAAAAAAGCCAAAATCCATGCCACGGTTGTGGCCTTTGAGCCCCATGGTCGTGGCTTTCAATTGCTTCTGCCCTTACAATTTCTACCATTGAAAAACTTGGACAGCTTCAAATCAAATCCCACGGCCATGGCCTTTTGACAGCTTTGGCCCTGGGATTCAAAACGACTCTGGACCTCTTAATTTCTCATCTTTAAATCCATTTTCAAGTTCAAAATCATGTATCATGATTTATAAGACCATGTAAATTCATTATTTTCCATTTTTGAGCTTGATTTGACCTCTTTTCCATTTTTCCATGATTTTTAGCCAAAATAAGCTTTTTCTTCATACTTGCAACTCTATACTTGAAATGATGAATATTCTGGCTTTCACAATAAAGATTTATCAAATTCAATTGATAACAATAAAAATATAACTAGAATAATCATTAAATTATGTGCAAAATTTAGTCCTATCAACTCTCCCAAACTTAAATCATTGCTTGTCCTCAAGCAACAAGAATAATCTCATTTACAACAGGCCTCATTTAAGTATTCCCAAGATTTAAACAAATAAAATTTTAAAATTTATTTCTAAATCAATTTTTATAACTGTACTTACTTCATTCTCCCTTCCTTCATTCAAGAAGTTAGCCAATTGTAACCAATTGTTGCTCTTTAGATAAACACATACCCCTTGCATTCATTAAATATTTTATATAGTTTAAAGAAATTTGCCTTTCTCATATGCATGTTTAATAAAACCTTCTCCACTAATAGACCTTACTAACTCAAGGAAAATCAAAAGGTCTTTTTAAGCTTGTAATGTGGTTTAAAAAGGTTGAGGCTAAAGTGGTGCTTAACTTTTTGAATACCTTCCAAGGTTTCGATTGTAGCTCTTCTTAATGATTTTGGAGAGTTCGTTAATAGATATGATTTTTCCTCAATTGCTTTAGCACACTAGCAGAGAAATTTTATTTTTACTATCTTTTTTTTATTATATATTTTTTATTTTGTAGTTTCGCCCAAAACTTGAAATTTTATTAATGAGAAATCTAAAGGAGCTTTCCCATTTTCTTTTCTCTCTCCAATTGAGCATATATAATAGGAAGGTATACCAAAAGATAATTAAGCACAAGCTAGAATATTCAATTTGGCTCAAAGGGGACAACTAGAGGTAATGTTCAAATATGATGGATATAAGAATTTGGCTACACAAACAATGCCTAAATCATCTTTTCCCCTACTTAGCAAGGTTCAATTTCACCTCAAAAGTTCTATTAAACATGTTCTAGGCTTAGGCATAAGATAATCAAAAATACATAACAAAAGAGTAGGAGTCATCTCTAATTAAGCATATACCATTGATCACTTTCAACTAAAATCAAGAATGTGTTCAGGTCAAAATCTATAAAGTATAGTTCTTCACAAAATCTTTATTTCAAAAGATAAATTTAAGTATAATATAATTAGCATCACAAAATTTTATTAGCCTGTCATGAATTCAATCATTCAAGTGCAAGATTGCAAGAATTTTTTTTTTAATATATCAAATTTTTTTTTTCGTTGGTACCCCATATCCCAACATTTATGAATGTAACACCCCTTCCCAACCTACATGTGTAAGCTGAGTAGAGGTGCCACACTATCCTAATTGTTGCTACCAATTTACTTAGTCAAATTTTAGTTCTGATTTTTACAGAAATTTTGCCATAGTTCCGCCTAGAAATTTGGATCCCAAGTGTCGTCAAAACTTGTTTTTCTGATTTTTGAAAACATTTTACACATACCAATGTGAATAAGAATACCATCAAATTTAATGCACTCCCAATGAATCCACCTTATACCCTCAACTACAAACCTGCACGAAGAGTTCACACTTCTAATATAACATAAAGTAAAGATTTATGATTATTACATACTACTAACATACAATTATAACATAGAAAATCTCTTTTATATTTATTCATATACATGCCACAACTATCAACTCATAATGGAACTAAAAGATCTACCCCTGAGATTTGCTGTGGTCTGGTCGTTGCTTCCCCAAGATTTATCTACTGTTCCGAACCTACGAGTCAAGGAAAACTTAACTCGCTGAGCGTTGTCGCTCAGTGGGTACTTTACCAATAAAAATAAAAGTAGTACATGAAAGTATTCGAAGTAAAAAGGAAATAATAAAATCAACAATCAACCAACATTATACCAATAGAAATCGTGATACATTCAGTATGATATGTTTTCAATAATGTAAAATCATAATTCAAATTCATTTGCATTATATAGTTCAACGAAAAATAATATGTCTTTGATCCAGGCTCTACTGGGATATAGGGAACCATAGTGATAAGGCAGTGGCCCTCACCACTGTAACATAGGTGGCCCTCACCACCGATATCAGATCACAGGAATGGCCCTCACCATCCTGGTTATAACCAATGGCCCTCACCATTGGCCCCCAATGGCCCTCACCATTGAGTTCAGATCATATCAATTCAATCACAATATCAAGCCGTATTGCATAAGTTAGTATAGTGCACCATACCCTTATCTACCACTCCCACTATCCAGTAGAGCAAAAAGATTTAAATGATTCAATTTAAGTCTCAACTTCATTTTAGAATGATTCAAGAAATCAATTTAATTCCCATCGCACTTTGCCATTTATGCCGCGCAACACATTCTTTAGTCAAACCATTCCCCTTTTTCACATATTTAATATCCACATTAAACATATTAAACATTTCAAAAGATTCCTCAAAAGATCACAAATTGACCAAATGAATAGTGTTGCGGCGAGAAAAATCGGCAACGCAAAATGGCATGACCAAATGAATAGTAAAATCTGGGTTTTCGTCAAAATTTCAGTCCACTTCAGTCATGCATTTGACCAAGTAAATGATCTTATTTTGAGCTGAAATTTTACAGGAAACTTATTTCATATGTTGACTAATTGCATGTAAAATTTCGTTGAAAAATTCAAGTTTTGGAAGATATGCTGTGATAAGTTCGAAGAAACTTGGAAGTCCCTTGGTATTTTCTTTTGTTGGCTGAATTTGGTGAGTGGAAAAAGAGAGAATTTGCTCTTCATATCACATATATTTATAGACAAAGGAAATGATGATCACCTTGCCCACTTGTCCACTTTTTCTCTTTCTTCATTTATTACACATTTATTACACATGCTAAATGTTTTCTTTTGATTGGCCAACCTTTGATTTTTATAACTTCCTTTTTCCTTTACTTCTTTCCACTTGTCTCTCTTCCCATTGGATCTCATAAAGTTACCCATCCGGTCCCGACACGAAACCGGGCCCACATTACGTTCCGACGATTAATCGATCATATCTTTTAAACCGTATAGTTCCATGAGTCAAACTATATATAGTTTTGATCCTCTCGACCTCTACTTTCTATTTATAAGGTCTATTTTAGGTTTCCAAGTCATTTTGAAAAATTACCGATAAGCCCTCAACTTTTTACAAAATTCCCTTTAGGTCCTATTTTTGCTCGGGTTTTCTCCGGCTTCGTTTCCACTGACGATCGTTTCATATTTAACCTCTCGCCATTCTCTACGTACTCACGTCTTTATTTCCTACCCTAAATTCATCTATGACTTTAATTGATAATGACCAAAATGCCCTTAGGCAACATTTCTTCATTTTTCTTTAACGGGACATTTCCTGGAAAAACCGTTACACGTCGTTGCGATCCGGTTTTTCTCTACATTCCATTTTTGAAATCTATTATATGCACTATTAAGAACATCCGGTGCAACTTTCTTTGAAATTACATCTACGTCCACAACTTTATTAAAAATTACAATTATGTCCCTTTTGTCATACAACCTTATCTAGGGCTGTTATCAAGAATTATCTTCTCCTTTTCCCTACTCTCGCTATGCACGTGTCTACACTGCATAAATGCAGTAGGCGGATGTGACAATGAAAGAGTAATAAAATTCAAAAAGGGAATAGAATACATTACTAAATTTTGGGCTAAACTCCCCCAAACTTGAAACTTTCCGCTGTCCTCAGTGGTTTAGGCATTAGGTGATGGAGGGCGTGTGCATGTCCATTCTTAATTTTGCCTTTTGCAAGAAGAATCCATCAAAAAGCTCATTTCCCTCCAAGTTCATCCTAAAACAAAAACACAAAACACAAAATCAAAACACAAAAATAAAACTAAAAATAAAGACAAAGTTTAAATAAAACATTGGGTTGCCTCCCAAAAAGCGTTAATTTATAGTCTTTAGCTTGACTATAACTTCTTATCCTCAAGGTGGAAGATCACAAATTACTTTCTTTCCCACTATGTTGCTGGCTATAGTTGACTTGGAATTTTGCTTTCCAAGTTCATTATACCCTTCAAATTGTGCTTGTGAGCTTGATGAGGCTAAATTGTATTTTCCCTCCTTTGGATTGGAGTTTTGAATTTTGCAATCCTTGAGTGTATTTGGAGATTTGATCATGTTAATTTCCACTTGTTCATCTTTAATCTTTGAAGTGAGTTTTCCATTTTTCACATCAATTAAAGCTCCAATCGTGGCTAAGAAGGGTCTGCCAAAAATCAATGGAGCATCGTCATCCTTATTTAAATCAACTATCATGAAATCAACAGGGATGTAAATTTTTCCATTTTTACAAGCACATTTTCTGCAATTCCTTTTGGGCCTTTGACTAATTTATCTGCAAGCTGCAATACTAAATTGGTAGGTTTCATTTATGCAAGTTTTAATTTCCTGAAAATACATAAAGGCATTAAATTAATACTAGCACCTGAATCACATAATGCATTTTGAAAATTTAATCTACCAATTTGACAAGGAATTGAAATACTCCCTGGGTCTTCAAGTTTAGAAGGGATTTTATCCTGAAGAAGATTGTTGCACTCCTCAGTAAGTGCAATCTTTGCATTTTCCTCCATATTTTTCTTTAATCTTTGAGGAAAAGGAATAGGTGGCACATAAGGTCTGACCTCTTGCTTTAATGGTGCCTCCTCTTGTTTAGCTTCACTTTCTTTCATTTGAGAAGAAGAGATTTGATAAAATTGGCGGTCTAGTGAAGAATCTTCAAGTTGTATGCTATTTAGGAAAATAGCATTACAATGTTCTCTTGGATTGATTTCTGTCTGACTAGGAAGATCTCCTTGATTCCGATTATGGAGAGAACTTGCAATTTGACCTACTTGAATTTCAAGATTTCTATTTTGAACTGCAATTTGTTCCATCCTTGATTCAAGCTTGTCATATTGTTTTTCCAGCTCATCAAACCTTTCTGAAGTTGCACCAATAAATTTTTCCAAAGCCAATTCATAGGAGGGTTTACTTTTAGGTTAATGAATTTGGCCTTGATTTTTCATGTATGGTGGCTGATATGGTGCTTTTAGATTGCCTTGATTTCCCCATGCCAAATTAGGGTGATTTCTCCATGTGGGGTTGTAAGTGCTTCCTTGTGGGAAAGTTGGACCTCCATTTTGATTCCCCACAAACTAGACGTGCTCCATTATCTTGCAATCAGCTACATCGTGTCTACCTCCACATCCTTAACAAATTTGAGATGATGATGACAAATTGACATGCTCCAATTTTTTGACAATTGTATCCACTTTAGCTGCAAATAAAGAAAAATTGTCAATCTCATGTAAACCTGCAACTCTTTTTTGCATACCTCGTTATGAAGTCCAATGATAATTATTTGCAGCCATTTCTTCAATTAAATCAGTTGCTTCAGAAGGAGCTTTGTTCATTAGAGCACCTCCTACTGCTGCATCAATCATTCCTTTAATATTTGGATGAAGTCAATTATAAAAGGTTTGAATTAAAAGCCATTCCGGGAATCCATGGTGAGGACATTTTCTTTACAAAATCTTGAACCGCTCCCAAGCTTCATATAAGCTCTCCCCATCTTGTTGAATGAAACTTGTGACATCATTCCTTAATTTAGCCATCTTTGCAGGTGGAAAATATTTTGCCAAAAATGTCGCGGCTAATTGATCCCAAGTGGAGAATGTATCTGGTGCCTTAGAAATGAGCCAATCTTTTGCTTGATCTCTTAACGAAACTGGAAAAAGTCACAACCTAATAGCATCATCAGACACACCATTAATTTTAAATGTATCACACATTTCTAAAAAATTTGAAATATAAGCATAAGCATCCTCATGTGGTAAGCCAAGAAAAATAGATTGTTGAATTAAATTAATAAGTGCTGGTTTTAGATCAAATGTGTTGGCTTACACAGGAGGTTTGACTATGCTAGATCTTGGGTGAGCAGATGGCATAGCATATTGTTTCAGGGTCATGTTCAGTGGATCTCCCATGATTTCTTCTTCTTCTTTTGATGAAAATGTTACTTCTTCTAAATGGAATTTAGTTGAAGTTTCTTCTCCTCTTTGTCTTTCTCTTCTTTCCTTGTTTTGCTTTTGATAAAATTTCTCAATTTCAGGATTATAGGGTACAAGTTGAGTTTGTGGATTGCTACTCATGTACCCTTAAAATTTAAAGAAATAATGCAGAAAAGTAAATATCCAAAGTAATAACAGTTTAATATTATCAATATCAGAATGATTGCCTCCTCGGCAGCGGCGCCAAAAAATTGTTGCGGCCTCAGCCTCACTATCTGCAAGTGCACAGATCGTTAACAAGTAATATAATGATGAGTAGAGTATCATTCCCACGAGGAGGTTAATTCTAAGTACCAAACAATTAAACCGATTAATATTTGGATAATCAAATTTAATTTATGATTTAACTAGCTAAAATGATAATAAATCAAGAATAAATTTCTAATAATTTAAAACTTAGGGTTTGGTCACCTTTATTGATTTATCATGGATTTTCTAAAATATTGATTTAATTCAGACTTCCTTTTGATTAATGGTTGGATTCTCCTAAACTAAGTTCAAGTCTCTCTCAAGTACTAGAACTAATATCGACTTTAATCCTTACATCTACTCTCGTGATCATAAGTAATTAAATCAATTCATTAAGTTTTATGAGAATCTTGAATCAACCTCTTAAGGGTTTAACCTTATCTCTAAGTGAGAAACTTACTTATGATTGTTATCTCCTTGGACTAATGTCATGCTTCCACTCTCGCTCCATCACACAACATCTCAAATCAATTAATCATTCGCCAAATAATCAAAGCATTAAGATTAAAGACAACAAATTAATCAAAGGATAACTTAATTAACCAAATAGACATTTATAGCTCCATGATAAATTCAATTAAAGGGACCAACCTTAAAGAGGATTAGTTCTTTATTATTGAAGTAAAAACATTACAAATATTAAAAATGATAAATGAAGACATAATTAAAAAGGAACAATAAATATCAAACTCTATTTCTTTGAAGAAGATCTTGACATGGATCTTGAACTCCTCCTTGAAGCAAAATTTCACACTTCTAAACTAAATTTATTTGGATGAATCTAATCTAATCTATTACATATCTCACACCTTAGAGGAAGTGTGTTTAAATAGAGTGTTTGGAAGCTTCTTTAGTGGGGAAAAATTGAGAAGGTTAGGCCACATCATGTTTGGTTCACCACCAACCCAATTGTTTGCTCAAAGTCATGATTTTTGGCCCCACGGTCGTGGCTTTTGAGTGCCACAGTCGTGGCCTAAGTTGGTTTGGTCGGTTTAAGAACTTTAGAGCTGTAAAATGGTCGGTCTGGAAGGCCACGGTCGTGATATTGAAGTTGAAACTGCAACTTGATTTTTCTTCTCTTTCTTGGCTCGGACAGTAGAGAAATCAATCCCACGGTCGTGGCTTTTGAGTGCCACGGTTGTGGCTTTCAATATGCTTCTAAATATGCAAAATATCTTCAAAACAGAGCCAAAATCCATGCCACGGTCGTGGTCTTTGAGCCCCATGGTCGTGGCTTTCTAAATGCTTCTGCCCTTGCAATTTCTGTCATTGAAAAACTTGGACCACTTCAAATCAATTCCCACGGCCATGGCTTTTTGACAGCTTTGGCCCTGGGATTCAAAACGTCTCTGGACCTCTTAATTTCTCATCTTTAATTCCATTTTCAAGTTCAAAATCATGTATCATGGTTTATAAGTCCATGTAAATTCATTATTTTGCAATTTTGAGCTTGATTTGACCTCCTTTCCATTTTCCATGATTTTTAGCCAAAATAAGCTTTTTCTTCATACTTGCAACTTTATACTTGAAATGATGAATATTCTAGCTTTCACAATAAAGATTGATCAAATTCAATTGAAAACAATAAAAATATAACTAGAATAATCATTAAATTTTGTACAAATTATAGTCCTATCACCCACACGTACCCAACTTTTCGAACGCGTTAAAGGGTTGGAGATTCTTTAGGAATTGAGTCATCCACCCCTTTCTTTTTTTTAGCCTGTTAGGGTGGCGACTCCATTTTCTCTAGGTTTAGGCCCATGTTCTCTAAGGCCCTAAGTCTAACAGTGTCAAAGTCGCAAGAACCATTCCACCAAGAGTGGGGGCAAAAATTCCCACTCACAGTGGCGACTCCACAAGGGATAAGAAAAGTTGATTTTGTTGGACTTTATATTATTTTATTTCTATCTTATCATGATATTGTCCATTGCATCATCTTAGTTTGTATTTGTCATGAGTTAGGACGCCCGTGTTACCCATGTTGTGTAATGTAAGGGATATCATACTTTCACTCAATGTATGGGGATCGAGCATGGCATAACCACTCATAGCCTCGTACCTTTGGAATATACTTACTATGGAGCATAAGCCTTTTCAACCTAAAGACTAAAGCCCATGTAGTTGGCCTAGTTACTTTCCTTAGTTTTTACCCGAATGCTTCCTCTTTGACAATGATTGATATATCTTGGTTTAAACCATGGCTTATTTGGTTTGTTACTTTTTCTAATACGACCTAATTAAATTGTAAAGCCCAAAATAATTTTTAGCCCAAAAGACCAAAATTATTTTTAAAACTCTTTCAAGATGATCTTTAAATCTTTTCTAAGATGGGTAAAAAATTCTTTTTCCTTATGGCTCAAGCTCAAAACCTAAAGATTCATTTTGAAATAAACTTTTTTACAATGGGATATGAAATAAAATCATTCTTCATTCAAATCTTTTTCTCAAAATGGGCTTACAACGAATTTGGTCAATTATGGAATATTTAAAATTAATTGTGGAATATTCCATAATTAATCATGGGCTTGTTTGAGGTATGAATCATTAGTTATTTTTCCAAAATGGGAAATCTATTTATGATAAGCCTTTTAATTTAGTTTTAATCCAACATAGCATAAAAGTTATCTTTTGTTAACCCAATGGATTAAGACCTAATTAATGGGAGTTATCATGAACTGGCTTCTATGTTTGAAAATACAATTATTGGTTAAACTGTTTGAGAGAATTGTTCGAAAACAAGATATCCTATGTTGATATTTTGTTGGCCATATACCTAGAAAAAGGGACTCACCATTCATGTGTGGGTGATATAAGGTTGGAAGGACGTCCTTACACTTGGCTTTTTTTAATGTGCATCCATGCATACATGCATTAGATCTATATCATTGATCCTTTCTTACTTACAGCCCTAGAGTACAATAGTTCAACAGCCTACAACAATGCGACCTAGGCCAGTGACATAGAATCTAGCATGACTCAGTTAGCTTCTCACCAAAAGTGATGGAACTAGACATATTCAAAAGATGATAAAAAATGCAATCAACACCAAGATGGAAGAACTAAGGGGGACCTGGCTGAGACCATGAAATGCCAAGTGGCTGTAATGTTTGGGAATGTGGCTGAAGCATCTACTAGTACGAAGAAGAAGAATGACTAAGGGAAGGCTAAGGTTGGTGAGGTAGCCTTCGATGATGACAAGATGGCTTTGGATGGAGATGAATACTGGGCTCAATACTTTCAAGATCCTTGAGATAAGAAGAAGGAGACAAAGGTTGTGGTGAAGATAACTATTGAAAAGATTGAGACTTCTGATGTTGAGAAGATGATTGCTGATATGGAGAAGAAATTGAAAACTGAAGAGATGTCAGAAGTAGAAAGTTGTTTGAACAAGATAATGAGGTCCGTTATAAGTTCAAGATGCCATATTTTGCTAAGTTTGATTGAACTAGCAACTCTCATTTTCATATGAAGCAGTATATCACAGCTGTGCAGTCTACCTGAGCTACTAAGGCTCAAACTCTAAGGTACTTCATGCTTTTTATTGGATTCGATTATGCAAAATTGTTTCAACACCTTAGAGGATAGTATCCAAAATAGTTGGGATCTATTATACAAGGCCTTCATTCAATAATACGAGTACAATGCTAAGTTGGAGGTCGCTTTGATGGAAGTTGAGTCGATAAGGTAGAAATCAATTGAAACTTTTTTTGACTATATGAAGAGGTGGAGAAATAAGGCCGTGTTGCTCAAGAAGAGACCTAATGAATTAATCAGATTAGGATGATTGTGAAAGGAGTGTTGCCTAGTCTTCATGAAAGGAATTCTCACACACTCATCTAGGATTTCAAGTATCTTTTTCAAGCTGGTTTGCAAGTTGAAGAGTGGGAATGGGAGAAGAACCACTTTTCTGTAAGAATAAATTAGAAAAGGAACTACCAGTCTGGCAAATAAAGCAAACAAAAGGCGATAGATGTTAATGCAACTGGTTATGATGATAGAAGTTAGTTTTGGAATTGTGCAAACCACTATCTTGGGTTTTTAATAAACTATAGAAAAGGGGTTGTTATAGCCATTAGCCTAATTTTAATGCAAAGTCATTTTGCCAATTTCACCATATGCAAGGGCATGAAACAGATAAGTGTTTGAGATTGAGACATGAAATTCAGAACTTGATTGATAGTGGGAAGTTTCCTGAACCTAACAAGCCAAGCATGAAGGAAAATCCATTGCCAAGGTTCAATAGGGTGCCACCACTGGTAACTTTCATGATCGAGGAAGGTTTGAATGAGAGATTTTGTAACACCCCTATACCCCGTATACGTACACAGTATGGTAGTACGATCGTAATATACGTATACTGAATATAGATATGCCACTGTTTACTCAACAAACGACTCATCCCTTTTTAAAACATTAACGAATTTAAATCATTTAAAAGAAATTAAAGACACAACAAATAAAGTGTTTATTTAAAATGCAGCGGAAGATATAACTAGTATTTACAAATACTTATACATCAAAATCCAAGTTTTACATAATATAAGATATATACATGGTTGGAAATATGTCTTTGATCTTTAAGCTCCTCTATCAAAACCTCAAACTCTAGACTATACTCGGCCTAGAAGAACTCTCCGGTTCTTCCCTATCACCTGCGCGATGAATCACAATCGCGCTAAGCCAACGGCTTAGTGGTATAAATTGCAATAATAATATACTTCTATGCAATGCCAATGTCACACATTTCATCAATTAAGACAATATTCACAATTGACATCTTTATATTAATCATAAGATTACATTTCATTATTTTATTCAATTAGTTCATTGCTCATGAATTTCATTGACACAAAGACAAGTATGGGCCCAAACGACACTAATATGTTATTCAAAGTTCAGAGTTACTGCTTTGGTCTATAATCATAATACTCAAGCCCGTAGGCGAAACACATATATCTCTATCCATGGATAGCGTAACAGACCCAGTCTCTTGGACCATCAACTCGGCTAAACTCGAGGAGATCCTCAACCCGGCTACACTGTTACTTGTAACAGACCTAGTCTCTTGGACCATCAACCCGGATAAATCCGAGGAGATCCTCAACCCGGCTAGACTGTTACTTTAATTCACATTTCACATTATTCAACTGGAATCGGCTTACGACCCGGTCTTTTCACCTATCCAGTATTTTATAGGCATGCCGCCAAACCCATAACTCTGAAGGTTGAATAACACATTAGACACATAATCTTTTCATTTATATCTTCATACATTTCTTTCTCATCTCATTCTCATAATTATAGCCAACAACCATGGCTTCATATCTCATAATCAAAATAGGCAACCATGCCTCAACCATTTCATTATCATCATTGTAGCCAACAACCATGGCTTCATATCACATCAAGATAATATACAATATCAATTGCATTAACATACCTTTCATATTTCATCAAATATTTTAACCCTGTAATCAAATGCTTAGCATATGTATAATCAAATATGTTATGTATCAAATCATGTGAATGTATGCAACAATGTAGTTTGTACTTACCTTAGGAATAACTCACACTAATCTACAACCTTTCTCTTTCAAGAATTCTTCACCACCTAGGTTAGGACAATTCAACCTCTTCAATACCTAAACCAAAGGTGATAATACATACTCACTTAGAGACACACATGAGATAATAAGACTAAGAACCAACTAGGGCAAACCCTACACATGACACGCTCACTAACACGGGCGTGTCCCTGACCGTGCCCTAAACTCACAACACAGAAGCTTTGACACGCTCAGAACCACGGGCGTGTCACTGAACGTGTAGTATATTCTGTCTCACAGAAACATTGACACGTCCAACAACATGGGCGTGTTCATGACCGTGTCAATTCCTCACCAACACAGTAGCTATGACACCCTCAACAACACGAGCATGTTACTGGCCGTGTAAATCTACCAACAACACAGTAGCTATGACACGCTCAGTGACATGGGCGTGTCACTAGACGTGTAAATACTACTACTACACAGAAGCTGTGACACGCTCAGTGACATGGGCGTGTCACTCCTCGTGTCACCCTACCAAGAACACAGAATCATCGACAAGCCTAGAAACCTGGTCGTGCTCATGGGCGTGTCAGGCCAAAAATCCATATTCCGGCCACAACAACACCTAATCCAACAAATCACTTATTTTCACCAAAATCCACTTCAAACAAACTTAGCTCAACATACCCAAGAACCATAACAAACTAGAAAAAAATACCAAAACAACTCAAAACATACATCAAACACCAATCAAGATCATCACCACAAACCCAAAACACAACCACAATATTTTCACTTCCAACAACTTACTCTTTCCTTCAATCCAACCCCAAAATCCCAAAATCACTTGAACCAAATACTCTTAAACACATCTTAACCAACATATTCACACACCATCAACTATCAACCAACAAACTCAAACACATCTTAAAATAAAATCAAGGAATCAAGAGGTAACTTACCAAAGATGAAGAAACTCTTAATTTCCAACTTGATTACTTGAATCTTCCTTCAATCTTGAGTTTGAATGTTCAAATCTCTCCCTTGCTCTCTTGTTCCTTTGATAGCCGGCCAAATGAAAGAAAAGGAAAGAAAATAAAATGAAAAGCAAGTGATCCACGTGAAGGAAGAAAGAAAGAAGAAACAAAGTCAAATATCAACCACTTTTTCCTCAAAATCCTCTCCTCCAAGTATATATATTAAAATAATCCAAATATCTCATTCCACTCACTTAATTTTCCATTTCAATTAATTAACTTAATTAATTAAAATCATTAACTCTTCATCTTTGACCTCCACTAACTTGACTTGTATATGTTGTATATATTTCCATATATACAACATATAAACTTTCTCTTCACTTCCTTTTGTCTTTCCAAATACACATATACACTTAAATCAATTACAACAATTATTATACCAAACTTCTAGGGTATACTTTGGGATATTACAATTCTACCCCTCTAAAAAGAAATTTCGTCCTCGAAATTACCTGATATCAAGTTTGAAACAACTGAGGATATTGATCTTGCATCGCTTGCTCATTCTCCCAAGTTGACTCTTCTCTGCCATGATTCTTCCAAAGAATCTTCACAATTGGCACTTTCTTATGTCTCAACTCTTTCATTCCATATGCCAAAATAGCAACTGGTTCTTTTTCAAATGTCAGATCTGAACTTACCTCAATAGATTCAACTGGTAAAACATGAGATGGGTCTGATCTATACCTCGTCAGCATAGAAACATGGAAGACATTGTGAATTCTATCCAACTCAGGCGGCAAAGCAAGTCGATACGCAACTGGTCCAACTCTTTCCAATACCTCGTAAGGTCTAATAAAACGAGGACTCAGTTTTCCTTTATGACCAAATCTTAAAATCTTTTTCCAAGGAGACACTTTCAAAAAATACTTTATCTCCAATATTAAACTCTATGTCTCTCCTCTTCAAATCTGAATAAGATTTCTGTCGATTTGAAGCTGCTTTCAATCGATCCCGAATTATCTTCACTTTCTCTTCAGTCTCTTTAACCAAATCAGGACCCACTAACTTGCCTTCTCCAAGTTCATTCCAACACAGTGGCATCCTACATCGTCTACCATACAATGCTTTCAAATGGTGCCATACCATTACTGGATTGATGACTGTTGTTATAAGCAAATTCCACCAGTGGCAAAAATCTGTCCCAACTTCCAGAGAAATCAATGACACAGCTTCTCAACATATCTTCTATAATCTGTATCACTCTCTCTGACTACCCATCTGTCTATGGATGAAAAGCAGTACTAAAGTGTAATTGAGAACCCAAAGCACCATGTAAACTCTTCCAAAACCTAGAAGTAAACCGGGGATCTCTATCTGACAATAAAGAAATCGGGACTCCATGCCATTTCACTATTTCATTGATATACAGCTTGGCCAGTCTCTCAAGAGAATAGTCCATTCTAACTGGAAGAAAATGAGCTGTCTTTGTCAACCGATCAACAATCACCCAGATAGCATCATACTTTTTCTGAGTCAATGGCAAACCAGATACAAAATCCATTGTTACTCTCTCCCATTTCCATTCGGGCACTGTTAAAGGTTGAAGCAACCCTGTTGGAACTTGATGCTCAGCTTTCACCCTCTGACAAGTGAGACACTTGGATACAAATTCCGTTATGTCCCTCTTCATACCTGACCACCAATAATGCTGCTTCAAATCATGATACATCTTAGTACTTCCCGGATGTATAGTAAAAACTTATTGATGTGCTTCTTCTAAAATAATCTTTCTCAAACTAGTATCCTCAGGAATACACAACCTATCTTGAAACCAAAGGCTAACATCATTTCTCACATGGAAATCTCTATTTTCTCCATGTTGGCAATCTGAAACAATCTTCTGAATTTTCTCATCAGCCAATTGAGCCTCTCTAATCTGATCCAATAATACCGGTCTCAGCTGCAATTGAGCCAACAGTGCACCATCATCGCATGGTTCAAAACTAGCATGCAATGCTCTCAACTCAACAAGCAACGAGAGCGAAAACACAGTTAAACTTGCCAAAGACTTTCGACTCAAGGCATCCGCAACAACATTTGCCTTACCAGGATGATAATTAATCAAACAGTCGTAGTCTTTAATCAGCTCTAACCATCGTCTTTGCCGAAGATTAAGCTCTTTCTGAACCCCCAAATATTTCAAACTCTTATGATCAGTGTAGATAAAACATTTCTCCCCATACAAGTAGTGTCGCCAAATCTTCAAAGCAAACACTATGGCTGCCAACTCTAAATCATGCGTCGGATAATTAAGCTCATGCGGCTTCAACTGCCGAGAAGCATAAGCTACAACTTTACCCTCTTGCATCAAAACACATCCTAAACCATTATGTGAAGCATCACTGTAAATCACATATGGTTTATCTTCCACTGGTAAAGTAAGAACAGGCGCTTGAGTCAACATTTCTTTCAACTGCTCAAAGCTAGCTTGACACTGATCTGTCCATACAAATCTAACTCCCTTCTGAAGCAATCTGGTGAGTGGAGTAGCTATTAAAGAAAAACCTTTCACAAACCTTCGGTAATATCCTGCCAAACCCAGAAAACTTCTAACTTCAGTCACTGACTTTGGTGGACTCCAATTCAAAATAGCTTCAACTTTACTTGGATCGACTCTAATACCATCTACTGAAACTATATGACCGAGAAAAGTCACTTGGTCGAGCCAAAACTCACACTTCGATAGCTTGGCATACAATTGCTTTTCTCTCAAAATCTGCAATACAATTCGCAAATGCTTGTCATGCTCCTCTTCATTACACGAATACACCAAAATATCATCAATGAAGACCACTACAAACTGATCTAGATAGGGTCTAAACACCCTATTCATCAAATTCATAAAAGCTGTAGGTGCATTCGTCAACCCAAAAGGCATCACTAGGAACTCATAATGTCCATACCTTGTGCGGAAAGCTGACTTAGGAACATCTTCAGCTCTAACCCTCAACTGATGGTACCCTGATCTCAAATCAATTTTAGAAAACACTGCTGCTCCTTTTAATTGATCAAAGAGATCATCAATTCTAGGCAAAGGATACTTATTCTTAATAGTCATCTTGTTCAATTGCCTATAATCGATACATAACCTCATAGTACCATCCTTCTTCTTCACAAACAAAACAGGAGCTCCCCATGGAGAAACACTAGGGCGAATAACTCCTGTAATTGCACTTTTAATTCTGTCAACTCAACAGGTGCCATTCGATAAGGAGTAATAGAGATGGGAGTGGTACCAGGCAACAAATCGATACCAAACTCAACCTCTCTCTCAGGGGGTAACCCTGGCAACTCCTCAGGAAACACGTCTGAAAAATCTACAACCGTGGGTATACTATCAAGTTGGGAACCCATTACTCGGGTATCCACAACATGAGCAAGATAAGCATCACACCCTTTTCTAATCAACTTTCTAGCTGATACAGCTAAAACAAACAAGGATGCAAGTTGTCTTTGCTCACTAGACACCATCACAAATCTACCGTCACCAGTTCTCAAAGTAACACACTTCTTTTGACAATCTACCACAGCTCCATGCTTAGACAACCAATCCATGCCTAAGATTAAATCATACTCCTTAAAAGGCAATTCAATTAAATCCCCAAGAAACTCCTCTCCTTGCACAACCACTACGCTATCACGATGGACCTTGCTAACAACCACACTATGTCCTAAAGGATTTGTCACCAAGACATCAAATCCTAAGGACTCTGAATGCAATTCAGACACATGCAATATGGATGCACTAATGTATGAATGAGTAGATCCCGGATCAATCAAAGCAAGTACTGAAATGCCAAATAAAGAGAATGTACCCGCTATAGCTGCTGAAGCATCCGGCTGCCTTTGCATCACATAAACTCTCTGAGAAGGTCCGGCCTCAGCTGGCCTACTGCCTCCGGATGTCGATCCTCCTCTCTGACTAAACCTGGGCCGACCACCTCTACTGAAACCTCTGCCCCCTCGACCACCGCTGCTAACACTAGGTCGAGAAGCTGCAGACTCAGCCTGTCTATGCTCCTGCATCTCAGGACACTCCCTAATAAAATGGTCAGGCGATCCACACCTGAAACACACATCCGATCTACCCATCATCCTACAAACACCCACATGATTTCTACCACACTGTTCACATGCAGGTAGAGTAGACCTCTGAATCACTGGAGTCAGAGCACTGGTTACAGAAGCTGTAGGTCTCGATCTCTGCCTCTGATATTGCACTGACCTACCCGACTGTCTCTGACTTCGACTGATTCTCGGAACAAAACTTCCTCTACCTCTCTTCACAGATGAAGACCCTGCCTCAAACTGGAGTCTCCTTACCCTAGTCTCCTCCTCAGTAGCAGTTGCTGCAATACCTTGTGCTCTCTCAACACTCCTAGCTGCTGCAACTAGCTGAGAGAAATCCTGATACTGAGATCCAGCCACAATGCACATAATAGAGGGCCTCAAACCCTCCTCAAATCTTCTGCACCGGTCTATTTCATCAAAGATAATTTCCCCAGCATAATGACTCAACCGGATGTACTCAATCTCATATGAAATAGACTGCCGGGCCCGTGGGCGTGCCAGCCCACAGGAAATTCCCATATGATAATGTAGGTGGGAATTTAATATTATCAATGTAGGTGGGTCTTAATATTATAAAATGCTTAAATATAACAATATTATCCATAATACACACAATAAAAAGAAAGAATCATTATATTAAAATCAAAGCAATGTCCAAACAAAACAAATCAAATAAATGGACACCCATCCAAGGATGGAATCATGTCCTTACATCACATGCCTAGATAGGACACTCACCAAAAGGTAGAAACATGCCCTTTACAAAGGTTCTAAAATAGAAAAGAAAATTAAATTACATTATGTTTAACTAATGAGGTATCCACCAAGTGGAAACATACCTCTTACAACTTTTGGAAGTCTAAATTGATTGATAAAAGTAAATAATCATCCATAATAAATAAATCATTCATTAAAAGTATTTAAATATCAATAAAATAAACATCCATCCATGAAAAATTAAATAAATCAAGTATTGAAATTAAATAAATTAAAGCATAAGAAATAAATCAAAGCATATCAAGTATGGAATTGAATAAAGCAAATAAAAGTTCAATTTATGGCTACTGTGACTTCTTATGGAATTAAAATAAATTAGTGTTTTAGGTTTTAAAAGGTGGGTAAGACTCTTTGATTAACCAAATTAAAGTTTGAATGGTGAAATTATGAAACTAGGGTTTTGGACACTTTGAAATACTTTTTAATTCATGATTTTTAAATGGTGATTTAAGCTACTGTGACTTTTTGAGTTTTTATGTTTTTATGTTTTAAAAGGACAAAGGTTCATAAAAATTAGGGTTTAAGGTTTTAAAAGGGTTAGGGTTCATTGTTTTAGGTTTAAAAGTTGAATTTTGGATTTAAACTTTGAAATTAGGGTTCTCGGGTAATGAATTATTTTTAGGGTTTTTTAAAAAGCAATTTGATATTTTATGAAGTTTTATGAATTTAAATAAATGGATTGGAGTTTTTATAAGTAGAAAAGATGTTTTTTTAAGGTTTTTTGAATAAACTAGAACCTACTTTAAAATCTTAAAAGAAACAAAATTTGATTTTGGTTTTGTTGAAAAATATGTTCAATTAGTGTTTTAAGGTTTTTAAGAAGAAAAAATAACAATTTTAAGTTTTTTTAAAAAAAAGAAAGTCACGTTTTATGGTTTTTGATTATGGAAAAATTAAATTACAACTCTAAGATTTTTGATTTAACAAACTTAAACTTTATGGATTGGCTACTGTGAAACATAAATTAAAAGAATTTAACATGCCTTCTTTTGTTGATTCTCCAAAAAATTACTCTTCTTGGATGAAATAGCTCCAAAGACAAGCCATGGTTGCCTTTGAATTCTCCTTCCCCCTTTAAATCGTGAGTCTGCTGCTTTAAATATCACTTCAATTGAATTCTTACTTTTCCTTCTTTGATTTGGTTTCAAATCCTAAAGTCACTGTGTAAATTTTACCTCCTTTGATTTGATTTAATGGTCCTTATTTATAGTGGTTTTTAGGTTGTTTATTACTAATTAATTAAGGTAAGTAATATTAAATAAAAAAAAGAAATTAAAACCTAATTGGATTAGGATTCAAAAAATTGCGTTGAAAAATTTTGCGCTGGCAAAAACTGTGCTGCCGGGCCCGTGGGCGTGCCAGCCCGCAGGAAATATTCTGTTACCGTCCGGTTGTCTTGCCTCAAATTCAGGAATTCCACATCCGCCCTTCTTTAGCATCCTACTCCTTTTGAGTCCCTGCATATTTGTACAAATATGAGATCCACATCCGGTATCTAATACCCAGGAAGAAGGAATAGATAAATTAATTTCTATAACATAAATACCTGAAGATGTAGTCGCACTACCCTTCAACTTCTTTAACTCATCCAAATAGAGTTGACAATTTCTCTTCCAATGCCCAGGCTTGTTGCAATGGAAACAAGTCCCTTCCTTAGGAACTTTAGCCTTAGGTACAGGTTTTGGTTTAGCTTGTCCCTTGGACCCTTTAGCACCTTTTGCCTTACCCTTGCCTTTAGTATCTTTGGCTTTCTTTTTCATTTGTTTAATATTGACATTCAATATTTGGGTAGGCTTTTTGATATTCCCCTCAGTAGTTTTGAGCATACCATGTAGCTCAGGAATGGATTTCTCCATGTCATTCATGTTATAGTTCATGACAAACTGTGAGAAACTGCTAGGCAATGAATGTAGGATCAAATCCGTGGAGAGTTCTAAACTCAGGGGATATCCAAGTCTAGCAAGGTGATCTAGATAGCCTTTCATCTTCAAAACATGAGCACTAACAGATTCACCTTCAGACATTTTGCAGTCAAATAATGCAACAGCGGTGTTAAACCTATCTTGCCTAGCCTGTTGTTGGAAAGCTTGTTTGAGATGCACACTCATCTCATAAGCCTCTAAGTGTTCCAGATCCTTCTGAAGTCCTGGACACATAGTAGCCAACATAAGACATCCTATGTCATTGGAATCATCCACATGCTTCTTATGCTTACTCTTAGCAGCATTAGAAGCATCGGCAGGAGGTGGGTCAGGGATAGCTTCATCAAGCACGTAGGACTTTTTCTCTTGTTTGAGAACAATTCTCAGGTTCCTAAACCAGTCAACAAAATTAGTCCCACATTCTTTCAGTTTTTCCTTCTCAAGGATAGATCGCAGTGATAAGGTGGAATTGTTATTAGCAGCCATCTGTTGATAAATATGCAAAGTCAAATTTTAATTAATAATGAGGTTAAAATTATTTAAACTCCTACTAAAAAATATAACCCTCTAAAGAAATATTTTAGTAGGCTAAGATCCGTATTTCACTTAATTCTAAACTCAGCTTTGGCGTGACGCTTAAAATCAAGTTATTTAGGTAGGTAACATCTTTACCAATTATATCTCATGTAACTCTTAGTAATTATGGAATATTGACATCATATGTCATAGCATGTTGAATTCCATCTAATGCCTTAGGCCCAAAACCATTTTGATAGCCTAATTAAGTCTAACCAATTTTAAAACATATGAGTAGCACTATTACTCATCCTACTTAGCTAGGAATGTTTAAAGCATATTGCTTTGGCAATACCTACTTTAATACAATCTTAGTTTTGATAGGTGTTCAAAACGTGGATGGCATTTAGACTTAAATTATTAATGAGGGTTCAACTAAATTATTATCATGTCTTGCATTACATATCATTATATTTTAGCATCCTATATGCATATATATAATTTATCACATAAGCATCATATACCAAATGACAAAATATGTAAACGTGACATAGCATGGCCAAACTAAATATGATCTTCAAGAGACCAAATGAAGATCATAAAGGCAACCCTAGGTGAAAAACCTATCTATTACAACACTTGCAATATTACATATCTTCAAAACTTGAGCTTGTGCTTCCATCACCATGGAACCATCTTCTCCTTGGTATGAATCTCCATCACAAACATTGTAGCTTGAATCTTCATATATTACAATAAAAGAAAATCTAACTACTAGTAAAATAAATTACAACAGAATAAACGACACGCAGGCCGTATTTACCCAAAATAAAGATATGAATAAACCAATCACATAGGTCATAAGGCCATGCTATGCACCATGCCAAGACATCAAACAAACATAACATATTCATCACCAACATGTTAAATAGAAACAAATATATTGACATTCTTAATGTCGCGGTAACGAACTATAGGGCGCGAACATACGGCGGTCCCGCTAGCCGGTTAGCGGGCGGGGCTCCCGCTGGCCGGTCAGCGGGCGGGGTCGAGGGGCAGCGCCCCTGGAAGCCAAACAGAAACGTTAATCTTATTAACATTTTTCTTTGGCGAAACCCTAAAACAGAACCGTTAATCTCATTAACCTTCTTACTGTTTTATTTCGAATATGTACAACCCATTACAGAATCATTACCAAATGTTTATATCACATATAAACTTAATCGTTTTCATCATATGAAAATCATTTTAATCAACCAATCATATATACGTGATCATCTCATGAAAACGAAATTAAAAACACCAATCCTTTCTCATCATATGAAAAACGAATTAGGGTTTTACAGAAACGAAACCAAAAACCAATCCTTTCTCATCATATGAAAAACGAATTAGAGTTTTATAGTTAACATGCCATACGTAAACAATATATATCACCATAATCATATCAACATGGCATTTTCGACTTAAACAAAAACAACAAGTGGCTCTGATACCACTGTTAGGAAATCATAGGAGATCACTGCAAACAAAAACACGCAGCGGAAAAATATTTGATCTCTGATTTCCCACCAGGATCCATGCTGTTCGTTTAATTCGACAAAAGTGTTCAAAGAACTAACCTGTTGATGATTCGAAATCACAGTTTGGAAGAGATGCCTCGATCGCGAAACACCCTCTATCGCGTATCCACACGAATGCTACCGTTTGGAGTGCTAGCTCTCTGCAACGGCGAAGGCTGAAAAAACGTTTTCTCTAAAAACGTATTAGGGTTACCTTTTTCATTCCTCTTTGTTTTTATTGTTACCTCTGAGAAGACTTAACGTCTGGAGTGAATATAATCACTCCAGAATCCAATTCAAAATTGGATACAGAAAGTCAAATTCAGAATCCAAGTCTAATTAGGATTCTGAATACATTATCTAATAATATATATAATTGGATAAGGTAAGTCAAATTCAGAATCCAAATCTAATTAGGATTCTGAATATATTATCTAATAATATATATATATAAAAACGAAAATAATAATAATAATAAATATTAATATCTAATAATAATATTATTAATATTATATCCAGCCCAAAACGCATTCTTGTGTGTGACCCGATAGGCCCATATTAATTGGCAGTCAATTTAATCTCTATTAAATCAACAAGTCATAATTGGCCTCTAGCAAGGCGTTACAACTACCCAATTAATATAAGGAATGTCCAATTTGCCTAATAATAGTATATGCATTAATCCCTTTGTCACACGATATCTAGCTTGAACATAAGTCATGGTCAACGTCATACTTATATTGTCCAAACTTATGATTACTCGATCTCCAAGTAGACTGATAAAAACAAATGAAATTGATCACACTATCAATTCATTTGAGCACGGCCATGCATTTCACAGTCTCACTTATCGAGGGGCCCAAAAGATATCTCTCTCAAAGAGAGGGACAAATTCTATCTTGATTGTTCATTATCCTCTACATAATTTCTATCATATATGAACATAACCTTTATTACTATCCAGTTACGGATAATGTTTGATCATGTCAAAATATAATAGTCCTTATATTGGAAACTATGACAATCTCAAGTCAAAGAATTAATACATAACTATCATGAGATTTACTTATGACACTAACCCATGTAGTAATCTCATGATGGGTCTATCCAATACATTGTTCTCTAACAAGTATCTATGAAATTGATTTGTATCACTATACACATAACCATCTAATGATTATCAAATCAATGTTCATACTGGTTAAGAATTATTTTTTTTTATCTCTATAACAATAATAAACCAGGGACAAATATCAAAATTGTGTAACATGCAAACAAACAATAATGATAATAAAACCTCATTTATTAATAATGAATGTATAACATAAAGATCCAAATAAATGGCCTAGGACACATACACTAACAAAAAAATCTTCAGCTCCATACTTTCTCATTTTGTCATAATGCCTCACCGGCACTTGAGGCTGTGGTGGTGGTGGCTGCACTGGAGCTCCTCTCAACAAATCTACCATGTGCCTAAACCAACCCGGCAGCACCTCGTCATCATCGGATCTCCCTGGCACAGGAGTAGGGGCCTCACTAACTCTGTCAACTCTAGCTCCATCTCTACCCTCTTCAGGAGCTACACTCTAAGCACTACCCTCTACAGACTGTCGTGAATGAGATGCCATCTCTACCTATATCTGCAAACACAGCAAATATTCCTCATTAAAGATCAAAGACTGCCATACCAAAACATGTATCTTATATAAAAAACCATATTTTAAAACTCAAAACTTCCTTTTTCTTGCAGTTGACCTAGGTTGAGAATCTCAAACCTAGGCTCTGATACCAAAATAATTGTAACACCCCTATACCCCGTATACGTACACAGCATGCTAGTACGATCGTAATATACATTTCATCAATTAAGACAATATTCCGGTACAAATTGCAATAACAATATACTTCTATGCAATGCCAATGTCACACATTTCATCAATTAAGACAATATTCACAATTGACATCTTTATATTAATCATAAGATTACATTTCATCATTTTATTCAATTAGTTCATTACTCATGATTTTCATTGACACAAAGACAAGTATGGGCCCAATCGACACTAATATGTTATTCAAAGTTCAGAGTTACTGCTTTGGTCTATAATCATAATACTCAATCCCCGTAGGCGAAACACATATATCTCTATCCATGGATAGCGTAACAGACCCAGTCTCTTGGACCATCAACTCGGCTAAACTCGAGGAGATCCTAAACCCGGCTAGACTGTTACTTGTAACAAACCCAGTCTTGGACCATCAACCCGGATAAATCTGAGGAGATCCTCAACCCGGCTAGACTGTTACTTTAATTCACATTTCACATTATTCAACTGGAATCGGCGTACGACCCGGTCTTTTCACCTATCCAGTATTTTATAGGCATGCCGTCAAACCTAGAACTCTGAAGGTTGAATAACACATTAGACACATAATCTTTTCATTTATATCTTTATACATTTCTTTCTCATCTCATTCTCATAATTATAGCCAACAACCATGGCTTCATATCTCATAATCAAAATAGGCAACCATGCCTCAATCATTTCATTATCATCATTGTAGCCAACAACCATGGCTTCATATCACATCAAGATAATAGACAATATCAATTGCATTAACATACCTTTCATATTTCATCAAATGTTTTAACCCTATAATCAAATGCTTAGCATTTGTATAATCAAATATGTTAAGTATCAAATCATGTGAATGTTTGCAACAATGTAGTTTGTACTTACCTTAGGAACAACTCACACCAATATACAACCTTTCTCTTTCAAGAATTCTTCACCACCTAGGTTAGGACAATTCAACCTCTTCAATACCTAAACCAAAGGTGATAATACATACTCACTTAGAGAAACACATGAGATAATAAGACTAAGAACCAACTAGGGCAAACCCTACACATGACACGCTCACCAACACGGGCGTGTCCCTGACCGTGCCCTAAACTCACAACACAGAAGCTTTGACACGCTCAGAACCACGGGCGTGTCACTGAACGTGTAGTATATTCTGTCTCATAGAAACATTGACACGTCCAACAACATGGGCGTGTTAATGGCCGTGTCAATTCCTCACCAACACAGTAGCTATGACACGCTCAGCAACACGAGCGTGTTATTGGCCGTGTAAATCTACCAACAACACAGTAGCTATGACACGCTCAGTTACATGGGCGTGTCACTGGACGTGTAAATACTACTACTACACAAAAGCTATGACACGCTCAGTGACATGGGCGTGTCACTGCTCGTGTCACCCTACCAAGAACACAGAATCATCGACACGCCTAGAAACCTGGTCGTGCTCATGGGCGTGTCAGGCCAAAAATCCATATTCCGGCCACAACAACACCTAATCCAACAAATCACTTATTTTCACCAAAATCCACTTCAAACAAACTTAGCTCAACATACCCAAGAACCATAACAAACTAGCAAAAATACCAAAACAACTCAAAACATACATCAAACACCAATCAAGATCATCACTACAAACCCAAAACACAACCACAATATTTTCCCTTCCAACAACTTACTCTTTCCTTCAATCCAACCCCAAAATCCCAAAATCACTTGAACCAAATACTCTTAAAAACATCTTAACCAACATATTCACACACCATCAACAATCAACCAACAAAGTGAAACACATCTTAAAATAAAATCAAGGAATCAAGAGGTAACTTACCAAAGATGAAGAAACTCTTAATTTCCAACTTGATTACTTGAATCTTCCTTCAATCTTGAGTTTGAAAGTTCAAATCTCTCCCTTGCTCTCTTGTTCCTTTGATAGCCGGCCAAATGAAAGAAAAGGAAAGAAAAGAAAATGAAAAGCAAGTGATCCACGTGAAGGAAGAAAGAAAGAAGAAACAAAGTCAAATCTCAACCACTTTTTCCTCAAAATCCTCTCCTCCAAGTATATATATTAAAATAATCCAAATATCTCATTCCACTCACTTAATTTTCCTTTTCAATTAGTTAACTTAATTAATTAAAATCATTAACTAATCATCTTTGACCTCCACTAACTTGACTTGTATATGTTGTATATATTTCCATATATACAACATATAAACTTTCTCTTCACTTCCTTTTGTCTTTCCAAATACAAATATACACTTAAATCAATTACAACAATTATTATACCAAACTTCTAGGGTATACTTTGGGATATTACAGATTTATACAATCTTCTTTCCAAGATGTAGATGTAGAGATAACCAAAGATGAAGTAGTGCTTAGCAAGTTGGAGGTAGCTATGGTTGGAAAAGAAGTAGCAATTTGTGTGTTGCGCAAATTTTGAGACTCCACTGATAGTGATGATGATTCTTAGCCAAAGAAGGAAGAATGGACATGGTGTGAGCCAGAAGAAGATGAAATGATGAACACTCAATCTGGTAAGCCTTATGCAAGGCCACCACCAAAGGAAGTATAAGCTGATATGGGGAAGGACATCAAAGCCAAGAATAAATAAGAAGAAGATGAAGCTATTCTTAAGTAGTTGAAGAGAACACAAGCTAGTATCAGCATATGGGATTTACTAGCTACATCGAAGAAGCATCGGGAAACAATGGCCAAGGTTATGGCTAGCATGCTAATTTCTACTTCTATAAGACAGAGGAGCTGATTAATTTTGTGAAAGTCGAAGGATTGATGAAATGTGATGATGTTCAGATGAAGAACAAAGTTGATGTGGGCATGGTGTCATTTTCAGATGTTGATCTACTGGAGAAAAGGAAAGACCACATCTGCCCACTTTTTATCATGGTAGAAGACAAAGGAAAAAGACACCATGTGTGATGGTAGATGATGGGTTTGCCATAAATGTCTGTACACTAAAGATCTTGCCAAAGTTCACCATGTCAACAAGGGATCTAAGCCCAACCGAGGTGATAAATTGGGCCTATGATAATACCAAGAGGCATGCCGAAGGAACCTTTAAAGTTGTTGTGAAGGCTGGTCCTATTGAGTCCATAGTAGAATTTGTTGTTTTAGACATACTGTCACCTTTGCACTGTTATTGGGATGGACCTAGTTTCATCCTCTTGGTGGAGTTCCTTCCACACTCCATCAAAAGATCAAGTTTCCAAATGGGGATGAGACAGTGGTCATTGAGGCCGAGGATAATGAAGTGGTGAATGCAATGATTGTTGAGAGGCCTCTCAATGGGTTCCAAGTAGCTGTATTTTCTAATGATGAGATAGTGGATCCTAAAATCCTGGCTATGATGAAGAAAATGAACCATCTACCTGGCACTAGCCTTAGAAAAGGGAAGACAGGTGTGACAGAGCTTCCAGACTTGAAGACTCAGACTACCAAGAAAGGGTTGGGATATGATGAAGCTAACAAAGATGTTCAGCAAAAGAAGAATGAGAATATGAGCTTCCTACCACTTGAAGGGGTTTCTGTTAAAGCTCTGAACATGGGACCACTCCAGAGGAAGCCAGAGCAGTCATGTTCATGGGAAAATTAATCCTGGGTTTTGAGGTCTTTGCCGATGTTGCTGAACTGGTGGAATAGATGAAGAAAAAGCTCATCCTGCCAGTTGACAAGGAGCCTAATCTAGAAGAGAAGAAGGAAATTGTCCTTAAAGTCCATAAGACTCCGAAAGAAATTGCTACTTTAGTTGAAGAGAAATTTGAAGATGTTTTAGTTTATGATTTTAAGAATAATGATTTTTATTTTTATTTTAATTTGTTTTCTTTGTATGAGGATGATGATGTTTTCTTTTCCAAGATGAATGCAATAAAGTCTGATTTTGCTTACTTGTATGATGTTTTTCCTTATGGTTGCATACATTCAAGTAGTGATTACATAAGCATTTTTAATATTTACTCTATTGACACACAATTGTTAAATTTGGGAATAACCGATAATCCCAAAAATATTAACATAGCATCCAACCTTACTCCTGAAGAGAGCGAGATATTTGAAAAAATATTTAAGAAATGTAAAGAAGTCTTTGCTTGGTCTTACGAGGATATGCCTGGGATTGATCGAGACATAGTCGAACACTTGATTCCTACCTACATTCATATGAAACCTGCCAAACAAAAGCATAGGCAGTTAAGGCCAGAATGGGCGGAGTTAGTCAAAGAAGAAGTCATTAAGCAGATACAAGTTAAGTTCCTTAAAGTAATAGACTATCTTGAATGGTTAGCTAACATAGTTCCCGTGCCAAAGAAAGGCGAAAGAATTAGGGTTTGTATAGACTATAAAGACTTGAACAAGGCTTCCCCTAAAGATGATTTTCCTTTGCCCCATATAGATGTCCTTATTGATAGGGCAGCCTCTAGCGTGCTACACTCATTCATAGATAGATATTTAAAAAAAATCAGGTGTTAATGGCCCAAGAGGATAAAGCTAAAACTGCATTCATCACTACATGGGGTATATTTTGTTATAAGGTGATCTCATTTGGGTTGAAGAAATCTAGAGCAACCTACTAGAGGATGGCTACCACCTTCTTCCATGACATGATGCATAAGGAAGTTGAGGTCTACATTGATGACATGATGGTAAAGTCAGACACTAGAGAGCAACATTTCTAAAATTTTGAGTTATTCTTTGAGAGGGCAGTAAAGTACAAGGTAAGGTTGAACCCAAAGAAGTGTGTGTTTGGGGTTACTTCAGGCAAGTTGTTGGGACATGTGATTGGTCCAAATGGCAATTAGATTGACCTTGACAAGGTTAAGGCAATCCGGGATATGCCAGCCCCTAAGATAGAGAAGGAAGTTCAGGGGTTTATTGGCAGGTTACAGTACATTAGTGGGTTCTTAGCAAAGCTTACCACAATCTGTGAACCCATCTTTAAATTACTTAAGAAAAACTAGCCAGTCAAGTGGAATGATGAGTGTTAAGAGGCCTTTGAACATATTAAGGAATATTTGCTGAATCCACCTATTTTAAAGCCACCTAAACCCGACAGACCTTTGTTACTATACTTAAAAGTAGAGGAAGAATCAATAGGAGCAATGCTTTCCCAAGCAAATGAATTAGGGCTTGAGTATGCAATTACTACTTAACCAGAAAGCTCCTACCTTATAAGATTAAGTATAGTATCATTGAAAAGATATGCATAGCTGTGGTTTGGTAATCTAAGAAGTTGCGATATTACTTTCAGTCTTATAGTGTGCAAGCGATTTTCAGGATGGATCTAGTGAAGTATTTGAGGGAAACGCCTTCATTGATTGGGAAATATGATAGATGGTTGATCATTTTAGAAGAGTTTTAAATCGAATATATAACTAGAAAAACCATCAAAGGCAAAGTAGTAGCAGAATTTCTAGCCCAACAGCCATTGCCATACAGTGAAGAAGTGGTTTTGGAATTTTTCGATGAACATTTAGGGGCCATAGAGGTACAGGGATGGAAGATGTACTTTGATAGGGTAATAAATAGAAAAGGTACTAGTATGGGGGTAATTTTAGAATCACCTGAAGGGGAGCTCATTCCTCTAGCCAAGAAGTTGAAGTTTAGGGCAACCAACAAAATGGTGGAGTATGAAGCTTGCATTTTTGGCCTGGAAAACCTGATAATCATGAAAGTGGATAAAGTGCAGGTCTTTGGCAATTCTTTGTTAGTAATGGCCCAAGTAAATGGAGGGTTGGAGTTGAAAGAGGGAAAGTTAAAGTCGTACCATGATTATTTGACCTTAATGAAGAAGAATTTCAAGGAGTACATATTTATACACTTATCAAGGGAGGAAACTAGATGGCCGATGCCCTAGCCATATTGGCTTCAGTATGGGAAGATCCTATTAAGTTATTTCTTAAGCCTCTGGTTCTGACTAGTTCATCAACTCCTTGTTATGAGTATGAAATAGTCATGGAAACTTATACGGACCATGATGCGTGGTATGACACATTAGACGATTCTTGGAAGGTATGGAGTACCCACAAAATATAACAAAGAAATAGAGAAGAGCTATAAGGCAATGGTCTTTGTAGTACATCACATTTTATGGGGAGTTTTATCGAAGATGGCCTGACATAGTGCATTTAAGATGCTTAAGGAAGTCCAAAGTTGAGCAAATTATGTAAAAAATACAAGCTTGAAGTTGTAGACCCCACATGAATGGGTTGGACCTGGTTAAGAAGATAATTTGATAAGGTTATTATTGGCTTACCATGGAAAGATACTATATTAATTTTGTGGGAAGATGCCAGCAGTGTCAGATACATGGAAACTTGAATCACATGCCTTCCGAAGAATTGCATTCTATGTCTTCACCCTAGCCTTTTGCAACTTGGGGGATCGACATTATTGGGAAAATACATCCAACGTCTTTGAATGGTCACTGGTTCATCCTCATAGCAGTGGATTATTATTCAAAATGGGTTGAAGTCAAGTCTTTCAACATGCTAGGGGCAAGGCAAATGGCCAGGTTTATCGAGAAGAATCTTATATTCAGGTCTGAGGTCCCGTACAGTGTGATATCAGACAATGGGGTGCAGTTTGAAGGAGCAGTTAAGGATTTATTTTTGAAGTACCAAATCCACCATCATTGGTCTTCTCCCTATAGACCAAAGGCTAATGGTGTAGTGGAAGCAATGAACAAAATAATTATGCAAATTCTATCTAAGATGACGAAGACATATAAGGATTGGTCAGAAATGTTGTCTTTTGCTTTATGGGGGTATAGGGCTAGCGTGCGAACCCTACCTGGAATGACACCATTTTTCTTGGTTTATGGGATGAAAGTAGTGTTACCAATTGAAATTGAGATCAAATCATTAAGGGTGGTCCTGGAAGCGGAATTGCCTGAAACGGAATAGGTAGCAAGAAGGCATTGTATCATCACCAACTATATCAAAGGAAAATAGCTCAAGCCTACAACAAAAGAGTTAATTTAGAAGGCTTAAAGTTGATGATTTAGTGTTGAAACAATGCAAACCTGGCTAGAAAGGTTGTATGTTGTGAAACAAGTCATGAGTAAAGGTGCAATCAAGTTGTTAGACATGGACGGAAACGAGTTTAGTGAGATAGTAAACATTGACAGGTTAAAGAAATTCTATGTTTGAAATAATAAAAAAAAGGAGCTCGCTGGGTTGAAAACTTGAAAGGGTGGCCTGAGTAAAAGTTAGAGTAGTCTTCTAGTTTTGAAAACCCAAAAAGGCGGGCTAGGCAACAATTAGGGCTAAATGAGTGAAAATTGTCAATTAGAAAACTCGAAAGGGTTGATTGGCAACAGGAGTGATCTTGTGTATGTTGGCTTTATGTTTTTTGTTGTTCCCCAATTTGATAAACATAATTGATTTTAAAATTATTCTATGTGTACTATTTTAAATTATTTAACCATTTGGGTAAAATAAATACCACAATGGCAAAAGGTGATTATAAATTATAAGAGGAAAGAAAACATCTTTTATCAATCATCATTGTTCATCCTAACATTATTTATTCTGAAAATTGACAAATATAAAATCTATGGCAAATGATAAGTGTAGCATGCAAGGCAGCTTTGCTTCAGTCGATCCAAGAAGGCTTCAGTTAGACAAGCAATGTCCAAATCAGGAGTAAATTCAGAACCTTGAGGCTCAACTCCACACCGGCAGTCAATTTGATGAGGATCATAGCAAGTGCCTCGATGAAGAGCAGTAATAGGGACATACATCAGATACGTTTGAATGGTGACATGGAAAATGTTCCATAAAGGAACAAACCAACAAATGTTAAACACAGCTCGTGAGCGAATCTAGTAGATCCAATTAGCATATGAGGAAGCAAGATGGAGCAATTTTCTGGCAAAATGATGTCATGGCAGATATTTGGAGAAGTCCATAGACGGGGTGTCGAGTAAGCAGAGGTGATCCTATAGCTAGATCTGTAAGAAAATATCCATACTCAAAAAAAAAAAGAAGAAAGGAAGAAGCCCATTAGGTTGAAAACTCGCACGGACAACCTAAGCAAAAAATTATGGTTGTTAGCTAGTTTCGAAAACCCATAAGGGACGTCTAGGAAAAAATTAGAACCAATAAAAAAAGAGGTCCTCTAGGTTAAAAATCTACAAGGACGACCTAGGCAAAAATTAGGATAGCTCGCTAGTTTCAAAAACCCATAATGGAGGACTAGGCAAAAATTAGAGCAATAAAAATAATAAAAACCTAAATTGAAAACCCGAAAGGGAGGTTTAGGTAATTACCTAAAGTAGCGGAGGACTCCCAGCGAACCTCTTTGAAGATTCTATTTTGAATTGGTCCAACCCAACTAGGGTTTCAGATAAGATCATGGGTACTTGTGATAGTCCTACTTCCATTTGGTCCAAGATGTCCAGTATTCATAGATTAATATCACCATCAGTAGAAACAAGCAAGAATTGACCAAGAAATCATAGACAGAACATGCATCCCCACACTTTGGTGGGAGCAATATGAGAGGTACAAAAATTGATCAAGGGACCAAGCAGGATTTTCTCACCTCTAGTCAATTGCAAGACTTCGGGTTTTGATAGTTGAAATAGCATCTACAGCTTTTGATGAGTTGTGGAAGTCAATATGGGTAATGTCATTGGTTGATCGCTCGTACATCTAATAATAGCTTCAAATTCTTCAATCATAGGATAAAATTTGAAGTTGTTTATCTTAAAAGTCCTAGTTTTCACATCCCAAAAGAAAGCCATGGCATGTAAAAATGGTTGGTCCAATTTAAAATTTTGAAAGCATTTCAAGACATTGAGTTGAGACCATGACATTTATTCCCAGTGTGTTTCCTAGATGTTTTTAAATAAATTTTTCACTTTTTTCAAATTGGCCTCAATCATGGTTAAATGTAATAATTGCAAATTAATTTGAATTGATGATGGTAGGAGCTGAATAAAGGAAATTGAGGTTGTTTGAATTGGTTTTGCAAAAAGAAACTGGGATTAAAAATTGGAAGCTATTTTGAATTGATTGTACAAGGTGTATTTGTAAAGAGGGTTGGTAATTAAAATAGGTGAATGGTTTAATCTGTCTCGAAATAAAGAATTGTAATTGATTTATATAAGTGTTGGATTATGCCAAAGAACGCAAGGAATTGGCAGCAATGTGAAACCAAGACGCATGAGCAAAGGAGTCAAAATAGGGAAATGACCGAATACATTAGGATTTTGTGAATCCCTGTCCATGACGAACCTAAATTTGGATTTGTCATGTGCTTTGTGTACGTATATGTTAAAAAATACAAAAAGGCAAAAGTTTTAAAAAAGTCAAAGTAAAAGAAATATTATTATTATTATTGTGAGCGGGGATTTTCGCCCCCACTCCCGGTGGAATGGTTCTTGCGACTTCGGCACTGTTTATGCTCGGGCCCTTAGAGAACACGGACCTAAGTCCAGAGAAAATGGAGTCGCCACCCGGACGGGCCGAGAAAAAGAAAGGGGTGGATGACTCGATTCCTAAGGAATCCCCAACCCCTTAATGGGTTCGGAAAGTTGGGTACGTGTGGGGAAGGTGAGAAATGGCCTAGCACCCCCACAACGCCCGGTTCATTGGAACCGGCCTCCTTTACAGGTCTTAATATTATAAAATGCTTAAATATAACAATATTATCCATACTACACACAATAAAAAAAAGAATCATTATATTAAAATCAAAGCAATGTCCAAACAAAACAAATCAAATAAATGGACACCCATCCAAGGATGGAATCATGTCCTTACATCACATGCCTAGATAGGACACTCACCAAAAGGTAGAAACATGCCCTTTACAATGGTTCTAAAATAGAAAAGAAAATTAAATTACATGATGTTTAACTAATGAGGTATCCACCAAGTGGAAACATACCTCTTACAACTTTTGGAAGTCTAAATTGATTGATAAAAGTAAATAATCATCCATAATAAATAAATCATTCATTAAAAGTATTTAAATATCAATAAAATAAACATCCATCCATGACAAATTAAATAAATCAAGTATTGAAATTAAATAAATTAAAGCATAAGAAATAAATCAAAGCATATCAAGTATGGAATTGAATAAAGCAAATAAAAGTTCAATTTATGGCTACTGTGACTTCTTATGGAATTAAAATAAATTAGTGTTTTAGGTTTTAAAAGGTGGGTAAGACTCTTTGATTAACCAAATTAAAGTTTGAATGGAGAAATTATGAAACTAGGGTTTTGGACACTTTGAAATACTTTTTAATTCATGATTTTTAAATGGTGATTTAAGCTACTGTGACTTTTTGAGTTTTTATGTTTTTATGTTTTAAAAGGACTAAGGTTCATAAAAATTAGGGTTTAAGGTTTTAAAAGGGTTAGGGTTCATTGTTTTAGGTTTAAAAGTTGAATTTTGGATTTAAACTTTGAAATTAGGGTTCTCGGGTAATGAATTATTTTTAGGGTTTTTTAAAAAACAATTTGATATTTTATGAAGTTTTATGAATTTAAACAAATGGATTGAAGTTTTTATAAGTAGAAAAGATGTTTTTTAAGGTTTTTTGAATAAACTAGAACCTACTTTAAAATCTGAAAAGAAACAAAATTTGGTTTTGGTTTTGTTGAAAAATATGTTCAATTAGTGTTTTGAGGTTTTTAAGAAGAAAAAATAACAATTTTAAGTTTTTTTTAAAAAAAGAAAGTCACGTTTTAGGGTTTTTGATTATGGAAAAATTAAATTACAACTCTAAGATTTTTGATATAACAAACTTAAACTTTATGGATTGGCTACTGTGAAACATAAATTAAAAGAATTTAACATGCCTTCTTTTGTTGATTCTCCAAAAAATAACTCTTCTTGGATGAACTAGCTCCAAAGACAAGCCTTGGTTGCCTTTGAATTCTCCTTCCCCCTTTAAATCGTGAGTCTACTACTTTAAATATCACTTCAATTGAATTCTTATTTTTCCTTCTTTGATTTGGTTTCAAATCCTAAAGTCACTGTGTAAATTTTTCCTCTTTTGATTTGATTTAATGGTCCTTATTTATAGTGGTTTTTAGGTTGTTTATTACTAATTAATTCAGGTAAGTAATATTAAATAAAAAAAGAAATTAAAACCTAATTGGATTAGGATTCAAAAAATTGCGTTGAAAAATTTTACGCTGGCGAAAACTGTGCTGCCGGGCCCTTGGGCGTGCTTCCTGCGGGCGAGCTGACTCTGGCCCGACGGGCCCGCGCGACCACTTTTTGCTGCCGATTTTTTTTTCCGACTCCGATTTTTATTTTTATTTTTATTTTTAATTTTAATTTTTATTTATTTATTTTCATTTTTTATTAATAAAAATTAGATACTAAGGTAAAAATTATTTAATTAAAATTATTTTGGACCAATTAAACAACAAAAATCATTTTGGGCTAAATAAAACATATTAGATCGGATTGGGTCGAAATTAAGGGTCTATAGTTTGCCCCATGCTTAAATGATCTGAAACCTTAGTGAAAGAGAATGATTTTTGAGATGGCGAATTGTTTTGGGTACTTGGACCTAATTTGAGTACTTGATTTAGGTACTTGGACCTAAGATTGGGTACTTGGACCCGAACTTGATTTTATTTCGTGTACTTGGACCCGGGATTGGGTTGATTTTGGGTACTTGGACCCGGGATTGGATTGATTTTAGGTACTTGAACCCGGGACTAGATTTGATTTGGGTACTTTGACCCGAGATTAGGTACTTGGACCCGAGCTTGGGTACTTGGACCCGAGCTTGATTTGATTTGGGTACTTGGACTCGGGATTGGGTACTTGGACCCGAGATTGAATTGATTTTGGGTACTTGGACCCGAGCTTGAATTAATTTTCGGTACTTGGACCCGAGATTAGGTACTTGGACCTGAGATTGATTTGATTTGGGTAAACTTAGACCCGAGATTGGGTACTTGGACCCGAGCTTAGGTACTTGGACCCGAGCTTGAATTGAATTTGGGTACTTGGACCCGAGATTGGGTACTTGGACCTTAAATTGGGTACTTGGACCTGAGATTGATTTGATTTGGGTACTTAGACCCAAGATTGAGTACTTGGACCCGAGATTGGGCACTTGGACCCAAGGCTGATTTGGATTTGGGTGCTTGGACTTGAGATTGAGTTTGATTGACCTTTTATAATTTGAGAAATCTGACTGCTCCGGTTATTCCATGCATTGTGGTTTTCCACCCTCAAAATGGATCTTCATCCTTTGAGATCGGGTCTTCATCCATGAAAATGAATCTTCATCTTTTGACATCGGGTCTTCACCATTGCAAATGAATCTTCATCCTTTGAGATTGGGTCTTTACTCTTAAAACATGGGTCTCTATCCATTGGAGGTCGGTTCTTTACCCTGGCTTCAGCTCTTTTAGCTGGATTGGTCTTTTGTCTTTTGCATCTTCATTCTTTTGAGAGTTCTAATGCTCCATTCTTTTGTTCTTCCTTTTTGCAAAGATTTAGCTATTTTTAATTGGACCTTATATCCTCTCCTTGCCCCCCTGTATGGCAAAATATTTGTAAGTGAGTTTAAAAATATTTGGTATATAAACTCAAAAAATTGAAAAGGAGAAACTTTGCCCCCTGTGTAGGCTCAAACCAAAGATTTTATCCATGCAAGCTTTGATTGATGTTTTTGCCTTCTTGTTCTTCGCATAAGCATGCATTTCTTCTCTTTGCAAGATTACTGGAGCTTTCTCAAGCAATGGGCTTTCCATTCCCTCATGATTTGACATCTTCTTTTGATTCTTCACTTCATAGAGTATTTGCTGATCACTTTGATAAAGAATAGACAATACAAGACAAGAAAGTGCGATGTGACATGCTCGTGTATGCATGATATGCATGAATGATACTTACAGTGGTTTTATTGACTCACAGACTGAGGTGATCAGCAGAAGTATTCTCATTGACTCCATTTTGACGCTTGTTCAAGTCTTGCATTGGAATGATCGAAAGCTTTGCATTTGTGGCTTTTATCTTCAAGATGATGAAACATGAGTGGTGTGGAGACCCCAAGTAGCAGAGTCAGGGATGCATCCATTTCGAACTATGTCTCAGCATGTCAGTTGGTAGTTTCTTCACAACTTTTCCAATAATAATTTCCTTTGCCCAATGTGTCCTTTGGAGGTTCAACATACTTCCCTTAACTTGAAGGCTTTATATGACAAAAACAGTTTTTATTTGATTTTTTGAATTTTAATTTTGAAATCAAATGTTGGCTTTGCCAAATTGATGTCAATGTACCTCAGGACTTGATTTTCCAAATTAACATATCTATAACATGACAACCTAGTTACCGTACTAAACTCGGGAATCATTTCTATTTAAGCAAGAATTGTTGCACTTTAGATAGGCACATACACATTACTTGGTCAAAGGTCTCATTTGAGTTTAAATATTGTCTATCTCATATGCATGCTTATCCAAACTATCTCCACTAATAGACTCTATCTACCAAGATAGATCAGCAGGTCTTTGATAGGCTTTAAATGGGGTCTATAAGGGATACGGGTTAAAGTGGAGGCCATTTTGAGATTGGAGCTGGTGTGACACAATGGACAAACCTTCACACTATAAATTTCTTTTTTGAACTTTAGACAGTTGGGAGGAATCTTTCTAGACTCCAAATTCCTTCTATCTTCTTGGCATTAATCTGGATCTTGATTAGGACAGTTTTTGCCCTTGCAAAAAGTTTGGTTCCCAAATTCATTTCTTTTCTTCTTCTCCCTTTTCTTTATTTCTCTTATTCTTCCCTTTTCTTTCTCTTTATCATTTTGTCCTTCTTTCTTGTAGAAATATCAAGTATAGAGCTTTTAAGCATTGAATGGTCTTTCTCCTTTTTTCTCCAATTTTGATTGAATCTTTGGTTGGGTTGGACCAATTCAAGTCAAACCATCCTTATGGAAGCCTTTTGCTGCTTTAGGTAAAAGAGAACTCAGTTGGCTTTCTGAAACGCCTTTTCAAGTTTTTTCTTTTTTTTCTTTTTCTATTCTCTTTTTTCTTTCTTTTCTTTTTCTATTCTCTTTTTTCCTTTTTTCCTTTTTGGTTCTAGCTCAAACATAGTTGTCTTGTTTGTACCAAATTGGGCTTCCAATAATGGATGAGTGGGGTAACATAAATCTTCCTTTGTAATATCCCTATGCAGGCCTTAGAAGTTTTGTATGTGGTTGTTGTTGTGGTTATTGTTGTTGTTGTTGGTTTAAATTGAGAAAAGAAAAGTTTATGTATATGTGTTTTGGGGAAATTTAGGGTTTAGAGACAAGTTTATATGTTGTGTATATGATGATATATATAACATATAAAATGGTCAAAGAGAAATAGAGTCAATGCAAGAGAAGATATTTTTGTGGATTGTGTAATTACATATAAGGGCTTAGATGAGACAAAAGGTTAGTTATATGATTGAGGGCATTTTGGTAATTGTTTAGATAAAATCTCTTGGTGGAGATTTAAAGTGGAGTTGACTTTATTTCCTCCATGTATTTTCTTCTTCTTCTCCATTTTGGCTGTTTTCTCGTAGACAAAGGGAAAGCAAAGAGGCAAAGAGAAGACTTTGAAGAGTAAGCTCCAATTGTAGGAAGATTGAAGTGATCAAGTGTTGATTCAAGAAGTGTTATAATTTAAGGTAAGTTTTCTCTTGTTTACCCTTGTTATTTTGAAGTTATGCTTGAGTTGAGTTGTGGTTTGATGATGATATGATTCAATTGCTTATGGTGTGATTTTAAGTATTGATATTGCTTGATAGATGAGAAGTTGAGCAGGTGAAGGTGTTGGAAGTGATTGTGTTGAGTTTGAGTTAGGGTTTTGAATTGGTAAGAGTTGTTTATGTTATTTTTGATTGATTATTTTTGTTGATCTTTGTGTTGGTTGTAATTGTGTTGTGGTATCAAATATGTTATTAATGTGTTTGGAAGATGTAAATAAGTGTTGAGGATGTTGATTGTGTCCATTTGAATGAGGTTATGTTGTGTATAATGTGTTTGAAGTTAAACAAAATAAAGTTTGTTAAATTTAGGGTTTATGCATGAGACACGTAATTTGGGACGGTCGCTATTATTGAAGTGCGGTCGCGACTTAGATCGGACTTCTGACCGCGAAACCTACTGTGATAAGGTTTCATCTTTGATTGTGAAGTGCGGTCGCGACTTAGACCGAACTTCTGACCGCGAAACCTACTGTGTTAAAGTTTCATCTTTTGATTGTGGAGGACGGTCGCGACTTAGCCTGGTGCGACCGCTATAATCGTTCTGTTCTGTTTTATTTGAAGTAAGTAAAGGATGTAAAGCATGTTGCTTATATGATAATGTAATGTGACTTGTGATTGATTATGATGATTTAAATGATATATGAGGCCATTGTGATTGGCTATGAGGATTGTAATGAAATAAGGCATGTTTGCCTAAATGTTGTTGAGAATTGAGAATGAAAATGATAAATGAATTGTGTGGCTAATGTGTTATTCCATTTTCAGAGTTGGTTGTTGGTGGCATGCCTAATAAGTGTAACAATCTCTTGAAGTTAGGTTGGATTGAATCCTTGAAGCCTAATTGAGATGTTACCACCCTTGAAGCTAGGTTGGATTAGTTCTTGAAGCCAAGTTGGGTAGAAGCTTAGCATGCTTTGCTCCCCTTGAAGCTTGGTTGAACTTAATCCTTGAAGCCTAGTTGGGTATATGATAATGATAAATGTGATAACAAAACCAAAGCATTAACTCTGAAAATTGAATGGCATATTAGTGTGTCTTGGGCCCATGCTTGTCTTTGTTTAGTGTTGATTATGAATGGTTAAATGAATACTAATGAGGTATATGAAAAGATATTGAAATGTGATATGTAATGTGAAAATATGTTGCTAGTTTTGCATATATGATGTTACATGTATAATGTGGATTGAGAAATGACATTGCATTGCACTAAGTCATATCATTAGCATGCTTTATCTTACTAAGCCGTTGGCTTAGCGCGATAGTGTTTAATCGCGCAGGTAATAGAGTTAATAGAGTTGACCCCGAGAGTTCATCAAGACCCAGTGAGAGTAGACCTTGAAGAATCCATTTTGGGAGCTTAAAGATCAGAGCATACTTGCCAATCATGTATACTTCTTTATATTTTGTAAAGAAATGTTTAATATGTAAATATGTACATATTTTATAACTTCCGCTGTGTAATATTTAAATGTATATATATAACTAATATGTTTTGTTTTATAAGTAAATGATTTATTTCTCTATAATGTATAATGATAAGGATATTGTATCAAATTTAAAGGGTTTTGAATGTTAAGAAAACCGTAGTATCCCTGTGTTTGGTGCACTTATGCTACATTGTTGTGGTTGTAGTGTGTGTGCATTGGATATAGGGGTGTTACATCCTTAACATGGATAAATCATTTGTTACTCTAATGTTGATGTTGTCTTGATATATTGGAGACATTAAGGGAACTTCAACTACCCTTAAGGTTTTGAGATCATCAACTATCCTTATGGTCTTGAAAAATCAACTATCTTCATGGTCTTGAGAACTTCAACTATCTTCATGGTCTTGAAACTTCAACTATCCTCATGATCTTGACTAATCATTGCTTTCTTTGATCTTCTTGCCTATTCATCTTAGTAATCATAAGACTTGTCAAAAGTATCACAACAGCTCAGGGTAGGTTATTGGGGTTATATGCCAATGAAAAGAAAGCTAAAATTTTATGAAGGCTCAAAGGGACAACTAGGGATTGATATTTAATTGGGTGGATACTAGTTGTTGGCTAACCAAACAATGCCTAGATCATTTCTCTCTTAAATAAGTAGAGTTCAATTTCGCCTTGAAAATTTGTCAAAGCATGTTCTAAGACTGACTAGGACCCAGACAAAGGTAATTATGCAGGAGCCCTCTCTAAGTAAGCATACACAACTCAATGCTATAGAGTAATTCCCTCATCTAGTAAAGTCATTCGAGTCATGATGCATAGATAAATTTATGAATTATCAAGATAGATTCCTCATTGGTTGAGCACTAAAATGAACAAAGACCAATAAAAATTTATGATGAAAGTAATTTATTCAAACAAATTTAAATTTGAAAAACACGATAGTTCCAAAATATTAAATAAAGTAAGATTGAAAAGCAACATTCAAGCTAAGGAAAGTTCATTGAGTTAGGCTTCTTTTCCTTTCACATCTTCAACATTCCCATCTTGAAAAGAGGATAAAATGAAATCTTCTTCCAATCCTTTTCCCACCATAAAGGTTGCTGGTGGTGGTACTCTGTTGAACCTTGGAAATGGATTATCTTTGGTCTTGGGCTTGTCCGGCTCAGGCAACTTGCCATTATTAATTAAATTCTGGATCTCATGCCTCAACTTCATGCAATTGTCCGTTTCGTTTCCAGGCCTTTGATGGAATTGGCAAAATGCATTAATATCAAAGTTATGTGGAAGAGGGTTAGGCAAAGGACGAGGAGTCAAGGGTTGTAACAATCCCTTCCTTTGTAGCTTATTGAGAACCCAAGACAGTGGCTTCCCCAGATCTGAAAATTGCCTTTTATTTGCTTGACCGGTTACATTAACATCAACTTCTTTTTGTGTGCTTTGATTGTTAGGCTGGTTGTTCCCTTTCTCATTCCTTCTTATTGAAAAGCGATTCTTCTCCCTTTCCCACTCTTCAATTTGTAGACCATCTTGGAGAAGATCTTTGAAATCACGGATGAGTGTATGAGACATCCTCTCATGAAGATTAGGCAACACCCCTCTCACAATCATCCTTCTTTGATCAGATTCATCGGGCCTCTTCTTGAGTAAAGCAGCCTTATTTCTCCATCTCTTGACATAATCTACAAAATTCTCATTCGGTCTTTGCCTAATGGACTCCACTTCCATCAAGGTAACTTCCAACTCAACATTATATCCATATTGTTGGATGAAGGCTTTGTAAAGTAGATCCCAACTCTTTTGTGTTCCATCATCTAAGGTATTGAACCAATTTTGGACAGTAGGATCCAATGAGAGCATGAAGTACCTTAGAGTTTGAGCCTTAGTAGCTCGGGCAGATTGCATGGCAGTGATATATTGCTTCACATGGAGATGAGGATTTCCAGTGCCATTGTACTTAGCAAAGGAAGGCATCTTGAATTTATAAGGGACCTCTTCATCTTGTTCAAATAACTTGTCAACTTCGGACATCTCTCCGGTTTTCAGCTTCTTCTCAAATTTCTTTTCTAAATTAGCAATCATCTTTTCAACATCAGATGTTTCGGTCTTTTCTATAGTTGATCTTTCAACAGCCTTCGGTTCTTTCTTCTTTTCTTGAACCTCTTGGTAGTATTGAGCCTAATCATCATCATTATCAATGACCACCTTTTCATCATCAAAAGCTACTTCATTAACTTTAGTCTTCCCTTTGTCCTTTGGTTTCTTAGTGCTAGCAGATACCTCGGCATGGTTTTCTAAGATTTCAGTCAATTGGTTCTTCATGGTCTCGGCTAGGGCCTCTTTGATTTCTTCCATCTTGGCATTGAGGGCTTCATCCACCATTCTTTGAATTTGTTCGGGCTCCATTATTTTTGGTGAGCAAGTGATTGAGTCGTTGCTAGATACTTCGTCTCCGGCGTAGGTCGGATTGTCATAAGTTTTTGAACTTTCGTAATCCAGGGCTGTGAGCCAGAGAGGATCAATGAGATGAGATGCAAATGTATGCATGTATGCACAAACAATAGACAAACAAGGACAAATTAGGACGTTCCTTCCAACCTTATAACATCCACACACGAATGGCGAGCCTCTTTTCCTAAGTATATGGTTAACAAAATACCAACATGGGGTATCTTGCTTTCGAATAATTCCCTCGGACGTTTCAACCAATAGTTATATTTTCGAAGATGGAATCCATCCATGATAATTCCCATTAATTAGGTTTTAATCCATCCAACCAACTAAAGTAGCTTTTATGCTATATTGGATTAAAACTAAATTAAGAGGTTTATCATAAATAGATTTCTCACTTGCAAAAGGTAACTAGTGGTTCATGCCAAAAATAAGCCCATAGTTAATTTATTCTTAGTGTAAACTAGGCCCACAATTGATTTTTGGTATTTCATAATTGACCTAAATATTTTTGCAAGCTTTTTATAAGAAAAGGTTGGGTGAAAATAGTTTTGTTTCTAAGCCCATTGTAAAAGATTTTAGAAAATTGGATTTTGGGCTTAGTATTTGGGCCATGAGCCAAAGAATCTTTGATTTGTTTTTAGAAAAGTCTTATGTCCAAAGACCATCTTAAAAAATTTTAAAAATAGTTTTGGTCTTTTGGATTTTAAAGAAAAAATTTATTTTGAGCTTGCAAATGTACTTGTGTCATATTAGAAAAAGAACAAACCAAATAAGCCATGATTTAAACCAAGATAAATTATCCATAGTCAAACAACATGCATTTGGGGTAAAACCCTAAGGAAAGTAACTAGGCCAATTACATGAGCTTTAGTCTTTGGGTTAAAAGGCTTAGGTTCCCATAGCAAGTATATACCAAATGGTACGAGGCTATGAGTGGTTATGTCATGCTCGATCTCCATACCTTGAGTGAAAGTATGGTATACCTTACATAACACAACACGGGTAACACGGGCGTCCTAACTCACGCACACAATGCAATCTAATATGATGCAATGGATAAAATCTTTATAAGAAAGAATAGAATAATATAAAAACCAATGGAATCAACTTCTCTTATCCCCAGTGGAGTCGCCATTGTGAGCGGGGATTTTCGCCCCCATTCCCGGTGGAATGGTTCTTGCAACTTCGGCACTGTTTAGGCTCAGAGCCTTAGAGAACACGGACCTAAGTCCGGAGAAAATGGAGTCGCCACCCAGGGGTGGATGACTCGATTCCTAAGGAATCCCCAACCTCTTAATGGGTTCAGAAAGTTGGGTACGTGAGGGGAAGGTGAGAAATGGCCCAGCACCCTCACAACGCCCGGTTCATTGTAACCGGCCTCCTTTACAGGTCTTAATATTATAAAATTCTTAAATATAACAATATTATCCATACTACACACAATAAAAGGAAAGCATCATTATATTAAAATCAAAGCAAAGTCCAAACAAAACAAATCAAATAAATGGACACCCATCCAAGGATGGAATCATGTCCTTACATCACATGCCTAGATAGGACACTCACCAAAAGGTAGAAACATGCCCTTTACAAAGGTTCTAAAATAGAAAAGAAAATTAAATTACATGATGTTTAACTAATGAGGTATCCACCAAGTGGAAACATACCTCTTACAACTTTTGGAAGTCTAAATTGATTGATAAAAGTAAATAATCATCCATAATAAATAAATCATTCATTAAAAGTATTTAAATATCAATAAAATAAACATCCATCCATGACAAATTAAATAAATCAAGTATTGAAATTAAATAAATTAAAGCATAAGAAATAAATCAAAGCATATCAAGTATGGAATTGAATAAAGCAAATAAAAGTTCAATTTATGGCTACTGTGACTTCTTATGGAATTAAAATAAATTAGTGTTTTAGGTTTTAAAAGGTGGGTAAGACTCTTTGATTAACCAAATTAAAGTTTGAATGGTGAAATTATGAAACTAGGGTTTTGGACACTTTGAAATACTTTTTAATTCATGATTTTTAAATGGTGATTTAAGCTACTGTGACTTTTTGAGTTTTTATGTTTTTATGTTTTAAAAGGACTAAGGTTCATAAAAATTAGGGTTTAAGTTTTTAAAAGGGTTAGGGTTCATTGTTTTAGGTTTAAAAGTTGAATTTTGGATTTAAACTTTGAAATTAGGGTTCTTAGGTAATGAATTATTTTTAGGGTTTTTTAAAAAGCAATTTGATATTTTATGATGTTTTTTAAGGTTTTTTGAATAAACTAGAACCTACTTTAAAATCTGAAAAGAAACAAAATTTGATTTTGGTTTTGTTGAAAAATATGTTCAATTAGTGTTTTAAGGTTTTTAAGAAGAAAAAATAACAATTTTAAGTTTTTTAAAAAAAAAAGAAAGTCACGTTTTATGGTTTTTGATTATGGAAAAATTAAATTACAACTCTAAGATTTTTGATTTAACAAACTTAAACTTTATGGATTGGCTAATGTGAAACATAAATTAAAAGAATTTAACATGCCTTCTTTTGTTGATTCTCCAAAAAATAACTCTTCTTGGATGAACTAGCTCCAAAGACAAGCCATGGTTGCCTTTGAATTCTCCTTCCCCCTTTAAATCGTGAGTCTGCTGCTTTAAATATCACTTCAATTGAATTCTTACTTTTCCTTCTTTGATTTGGTTTCAAATCCTAAAGTCACTGTGTAAATTTTACCTCCTTTGATTTGATTTAATGGTCCTTATTTATAGTGGTTTTTAGGTTGTTTATTACTAATTAATTAAGTTAAGTAATATTAAATAAAAAAAAGAAATTAAAACCTAATTGGATTAGGATTCAAAAAATTGCGTTGAAAAATTTTGCGCTGGCAAAAACTGTGCTGCCGGGCCCGTGGGCGTGCCAGCCCGCAGGAAATTCCTGCGGGTGAAATAACTTTGCCCGCAGGAACCTGCGGGCGAGCTGACGATTTTTTGCTGCCAATTTTTTTTCCGACTCCGATTTTTATTTTTATTTTTCTTTTATTTTTTATTTGTTTATTTTCATTTTTTATTAATAAAAATTAGATACTAAGGTAAAAATTATTTAATTAAAATTATTTTGGACCAATTAAACAACAAAAATCATTTTGGGCTAAATAAAACATATTAGATCGGATTTGGTAAAAAATTAAGGGTCTACAATTATTACAAGCTTTTTGATACAATTTGTTAAAAGCCAGTCATTGCAAAGAAGGAGGCAGTCTATAATCGAACAAAGACCTAATAAAGTCATCACCTATTGGAGGAGGGGGCATATTGTCCAACCAATGTCTACTTGAAGAGGAAGTGTTTAGATCATTTTTGTACTTATTTTTAGTGTGATTTTATCTGTTTTTAGTTAATGTTTTGATTGATTTCTGTTTAAAGTTTGTTTGAAGTGTTAGTTTTAGGTTTAAGTGCAAAAACTCCCTTGGAAGATCAAAATAATGATGAAAGAGCATGAATCAAGCAAGACATGGCCAAGCCAAATCAAGCTTGGGCGTGTCACCTCAAAGAAAATGAAGGCAGAGCATGACACGGCCAGGAGACAAGGCCAAGCCACTGGCCTTGTCTCATCCAAGGAGCAAAACAAAAAAAATCAAAGCAAAGAAAGAGCAAAAATGAAGAAGCAGGAAGAGACACACTCAAGAGTCACGGCCAAGCCATTGGTCGTGTCACATGACAAGGCCAGGAGCTTGGCCGTGTCCCATCCCAAGCTCAAACCAAGCAAGGACTAAAGAAAAGAAACAGAAGAGGACACACCCACTGGCCGTGTCACATGAAACAGGCAGGGGCTTGGCCATGTCACCCTTTGAGACCAAAGAAAAGAAAGAAAAGAAAGAAAGAAAGAAGCAGTGATGGACACGGCCAGAAAGCTTGGCCATGTCCCAAAGAAAAATGAGAGACATGGCCAAGCAAAATCCAGCTTGGCTGTGTCCCAAAGAAAAATGAGGGACACGGCCAAGCCAAATCCAGCTTGGTCTTGTCACCCTTAATATATTTAAATTCTTTTGCATGAAACAGAAAGGAGGGGAGAGAGGACAAGGCCTAGGGTTTGCGAAAAAGAATAAAAAGAGAGAAGAGGGGAGTTTTTGGGATACACGTTTTGGAAGAGGGAGAGAGTGACACTCTCCCTTGGCTCTTCATTTTCAACCTCCATTTCTCTCCTCTCCATCTTCTCTATCTTGCATACACAAGATCTTTGATATTCTTTGGGGTAAATTGGGCTAAACAAGCTCTTGAAGGTTTGAAGAAGCTTCATTGAAGGACTAGTGACTTGAGAAAGCTCTATTCCATATTGCAAAGGAGAATCACCATTGAAGAGGGCTTGAGTTCTTCATCATACATCAAAGTGGAGTTAGGAGGAAGACTAGTAATCCTACTCTTGGCATCTACAAGGGGTTTTTCTATTATCTCTTTTAATTCATTTCAATATTGTTTTTGTTGTATTAAGACAATTGATATTGCAATGAACAATTTGTATTTGATTTATATTGAGTTGAATGAATATTTTAAATTGATGATGTTGAGCTAAATACCCATGCCTAGGGTTTGTAGTATATTTGATTGAATGCCTTGATTTGATACTTTCATTGATGTACCTTGCTGTTGGTTGATTGCATTGGATTGTATGCTAGGTTGATAGATTAGCTACCTATTGATCTCTAGATATTGAATGAAGGGCCGAGAGGTAAAATTTGATATCAGAATTATGCAATCGACTACCCTATGAATGAATTAGAAATATAAGTTCTAGGGTTTCATTAATTTGCAAATGTAAAATAATTGGTTATTGCTATTTCATGAATGTGAGAACTAATGAATTGGTAATTGACTAATTAACCTTAAGAAACAAATTAATTTACAAGGTTATGTTAATGGACAATTGAGAATTGAGCTTTTTGATTGAATGGACCTATAACCCTAGGTACCTTCCCTAGAATCGATTTGATCTTGTACAACCTTCACACATCAACCCTACGCATGTTAATTTTAGATTTAAATTGTCCTTCCACAATTCCGGACAACAAACTCTCATTCATTTAAATTACTTACTAATCAAGCTATTACGAACTACACCTTCCTTGTGAGACGACCTTGGGGCAATCACCTTTGCTACAACTACCTCGTATACTTGCGAGTGACGCTTGTAGTATTACTTAATTCGAGTACAACAGGAAGCACTCGAACCTTCACTGTCCTGGAAGTTCATTTTGCTATCACTTAAAAAGGTTGGAGGCATATCATGAATATCAGTCTAGGGCCCCCTTGATGAAGAAGCATTCATATTCGTCATTCCTTGAAACCAAAAGTATTTAAAGTCTCGTGCCTCCTTATGGCATAATTCTTCAAAATGGGTGGCATGTCGATGACTGGTGGCTAAATCTTCTTGAAGCTTTTTGTTTTCATGCATACATACAAGCATATATCATTATGCAACTGGATGGCATACCAGGTAATTCGAATTGAAGCCCTGCAGCTAAGATGACATATATAGATAAGCGAGGGCATACGGATAAAATTACCGCTGTATTGGAGTATCATATTGAGGGACAGCTCCTTGATCATAGGAATCAGCAGCCTGCAATGATCATGCAAATGGTCAGACCAAATCAAGAAGAAATAACTGCAATGGCAAAATGATAGATACCTGGGAAGTGCCAGCCCTAAAATTATTGTGAGAATGGAAAGAAGGCTCACCCTCATCTTCTCCCTCATCTTCATCTTCTTCTTTGTATTCTTTCTCCTCTCCTTCCTCCAATTCTATTTCTTCTTCTTCACCTCCGGGAATCCCGCGGACGCCAACAGGTGATACTTCAAAATTTAACAAATGATCTAGGATAAATTGGGCATATGGCATATCCGGTGAGAGCAGGAAGTCATGAACATTGAAGCCATCATGATAGCGTCTCCAATAAGGTTCTGACATAGATATGGTGTTCAGAACAAATGATGGAAAATCAGCTGGTACTCTCTGATGATCGGGACCAATAAACCAGTCATGTCTCTTTCAACCAGATATTGTTTTGATCATTTGTATATGTGTTATTGGGATAATTTTATTAGCTTTTAAATTTATTTTCTAACATGTGTGTTCAAGTTTGCTTGAAGTTTGATGATTTAGATGAACATGTGCAAAATGGAGCTAAATCCACTTGATGAAGTTATTTTGGAAGGAAACAACAAAGATGGTTGAAGCTTAGCCATGTCTCCTCGTCATGGCCTTGTCCTTAGGTGTGTCAACATGTCCTGGCTGTGTCACATGTCACTTTGATAAGAAAAGAAAGAAAGAAAGGCAGAAGCATACACATGCAGGTGTCTTGGCCGTGTCACTGGTGTGTCACTCAGACACAACCACCGTCTTGGCCGTGTCACTGGGTGTGTCACTCAGACACATGCACCATCTTAGCCATGCCACTAGCCATGCCTTCATCAAATAAAGGAGAAATTTGATAGCATGCAACACACCTACCTGTCTTGGTCATGTCACTCACTGTCTCACTGTCTTGGCCATGTCACACTTGAAGAAAGCAAAATGATAAGAGAGGCAGAAGAGGACACACCTAAGTGACACAGTCGTGTCACTCCTCATAAGAAACATACATTCAAGGCAGTGAAGGACACATTCAAGTGACCTGGCCATGTCCAAGGAAAAATTTATAGACATGGCCAAGTCACCCACCGTCTTGGCCATGTCCTGTGTGAATTCTTTGAATTGTTTTCACGAGTTAAGGGACAAGTGGGAGACAACATGCATTTTCTTTTGAAAAGAAATAATAAAAGATGTAATAGGTGACTTATTTTATGGAATGAAAGATTTAAAAAAAGGAAAAAGGAGGGGACAAATGGGAGAAAGGTGAGTTAGAAAAGTAATTGGAAATTAAAAAATACATGATTGGAAGAGGGAGTGATGGGGGTACACATTGGAAACATTAAAATACAATTCATTCTCCATTTTTAGGAGGTTCTTCTTAGTTCATCTTCTTGTTCTTGGTCTTGAGAGAGACCATGAACATCACCTTAATCTTCATCTTCTATTTCTTGCATAGACAAGACTCTTAACATTTTTGGGATAAAATTGGGTGAGCAAGCTCTTATGAAGGTTAGGACTTGAAGAAAGCTTGATTAAGGAGTTGGAGGCTTGAGAGAGTTACCATTCCATCTTTCAAGAGGAGAGCCATTGATTGAAGAAGGCTTGTTACTTCATCATATTCAAAGTGGAGCTAGGAGAAAGACTAGAAGTTCACCTCGTAGCATCTTCAAAGGGGTTTTTATATTCTCTCTTTTAATTCATTTCTAGATTGTTGTTCTTTATTAAGAACATTAATATTTTAATGGACAATTGTGATTTGATTTATATTGAGATGAATATTTGATTTAAATTGATAATGATGAGCTAAATTGCTCATGCCTAGGGTTTGTAGAAGATTTGATTGAATGACTTGATTTGATATTTCCATTAATATACCTTGTTATCAGTTGATTCTATTGGATTGAATGTTAGGTTGATAGAATAGATACCTATTGATCTCTAGATATTGAATGAAGGATTGAGAGGTAAAATTTGATATAAGAATTATGCATTCAACTACCCTAAGAATGAATTAGAAATATAAGTTCTTGGGTTTTATTAATTTGCAATTTCAAAACAATTGGTTGTTAATTCATGAATGTGAAAACTAATGAATTGGTAATTACTATTTAAACTCAAGGAACAATTTAAAATACAAGGTTATATTAATGGATAATTTGAGAATTAAGCTTTGATTAAATTGATCTACAACCCTAGGCACCATTCCTAGAATTGAATTAATCTTGTACAACCATTACACACATTACTTTTAAATTTAAATTGCTTTTCACCATTCCAACATATCACACTCTTGCCTTTCAATTTATTTGTTAATCAAACTATTGCAAAATAATTACTTCCTTATGAGATGACCTTGGGGTGATCACCATTGCTACAATAATCTCATATACTTACGAGTGTCGGTTATAGTAGGGTTAGTCGAGCGCAATAGATACCAGCCACAAGAGACAAGACCAGCAATAATTTGATGGGAATCTTGTAAGGGCAATGCATCGGTCATGCATCTAATCCAGCTATTCCTCTCTTAAGTTCTCCACCAAACCACATCCACCTATAGAAACACAAATAGGTAACTTATTTTGATCATAAGTTTGATATTAATATTAACATTTTTCTTACTTGGTCCCAGGTTAGGCAACTCATGTGGTAGCAATGAGAGTGTACATGGTGACTTCCGAGCACTTCTCTGTAGCCTGATAACTAGACACCTAACCTTGGAAACCTAACCCACGACCATGTAATATTGGGAATTCTCACCAAATTATGCCCATACGCCCAAACTTGTACACGAAGAAGAAAGTTAAATCCATGTAAATGCATTAATTGGATCAATAGTTTTAAAGAAAGTGATACCTTAGCGGCGGCTGTGAAACCAATGAAGGATCTCTTCTTCCTACAAAGAGCATCAAATCCATAATAAAGACAAGCAAGACTAGCTTCTCCCTATGCATAAGAAGTTACACAGTCTAAGTTAGTAAGGGCGCGTAGCACCAATAAGTGGATGGAAGATTCGGTGATACCTAAAATGGTTGCCCCTAACAGATATAAAAGGAACCTCTGGGTGTACTATTTCACCCTCTCGTCCAACACAAATCAAGTATACTTTACCCAATACTCTCAAATGGGCTCATATCTGATTTTATATGATCTCCTGCAATAGGGCCTAACACCGATAAACTGTCGGATTTCTTCTTCCTTTAAGATATTATTGGTCAAAGGGATGGGGGTTCCATCACATCGGAGACCAATTATAGTAGCAAAGTTGACCGGACTAATTTTCATCTCTCCCATGGGCAAATGGAAAGTATGGATTGTGTCCAGCCATTGCTCTGCGAGTGCCTGGATCACACTCTAGTCAATTTGATAACCCTGGGCCGATAATTGCAAGACAAAGTCCTCGAAACCACTTTCTCATATCATCCTCTTTACTATAGGCAGGGCTCGGTCATACCATTTATGAGCCCAGTAAATATTTCCTCCCACTTTAATATCACAATCATCATTCTGTCCAAATATAAGTAAGTCAAAGTAAGTACACATATAAATTTCCATGCATATTTTTTGTACAATAATTTTTATAAATTTCACTACATATTTTTATACAATAATTTTTATGCATTTTTATACAAAAAAATTTTCTACATAATTTCTTATATATATTTTTATAGATTTTAATACACAAAAAGTTTCCTGCATGACTTTGTAAATTTTTCTATACAGATATTTTGTGTATTCATTTCTATAAATTTTACAGCATAAATTTTTTCATATGTATTTTTGTATATTCATTTTCATGTTTATTTTTTGTATAATTTACATAAATCTTCATGAACAAAATTATGCTAACAAATTTTGTAAATAAGTAATTAAATAGACAGTAAAATGACACTTACTGGTGTATTTTCATTAGAACTCCGATGGAGATGCCTCCCAGGTAACAATGAGATTCGCTCAACCTTGTTGTCTCAAAGGTAAGTAATTAGTTCATTATTTGATTGTTTCCCATATCTTGAGGAATGTTGGAGTGTAGCCATGAAAAATGATGAAGCTTTCAAATTTTAAAATTTTAAGAAAATTGTTGAAGATGAAGGTGTTTTGATTGAGAAATGGTAAGAGCACGATACTTTATATAGAGAAGTTTAAAAAAATTAATATATAATAAATAAAAAAGAAAATTCACATGGCAATATTTCATCTATTTCAATTATACAAAGTTACTTTATTACTTTGCATTATTAGTTTTTGAAATAATGGGTCAAATTTGTTTATCAGTTTCCATAATTCATCAAATAGTAAATAGATATTTATTATGTGTTTAAATTTTCTATGCGTGTATAAAAATTTTTTTTCCACTTATAAATATTTTTTCTACGCAGGGGCAAGAGTATATAGGTATAATAAAAAATAGCCTAATTTTTTATAAAATAATTTACTGATTATAATTAATTTTTATAGGTGCCCTGGATCTAGAACCTAAATCTTTTTCAAGTCCATAACTTAAACCGGGTCTAGAGCCTAAACCATCTCGGGTCCAAGACACAAAGTTTTTTTTAGTCTAGAACCCAAACTAAACCGGGTCCAAAACTCAAATCTTTTTCAAGTTCAAAACTCAAACCGGGTCCGAAATCTAAATTTTTTTCCAGTTCAAAACTCAAACTGGGTCAATAACCCAAACCAAACTAGGTCTAGAACCAAAATCTTTTTGAGTCCAGAACTCAAATCGAGTCCAGAACCCAAGCCATCTTGAGTTCAGAACTAAAACCAGGTCTAAAACCGAAACTAAACCAGGACCATAACCCAAATCTTTTTTTTAGGTCAGAACTCAAACCAGATTCAGAACCCAAATTAAATTCAATTTTGGGACCAGGCACCCAAACCAACTTAGGCCCAGAGCCCAAATCCAACATTGGGCCAGAGCCTAATTCATTTCCCCCAAAATTAATTCAATAGCCATGTTGCTTTTCACTCTCTGAATCAATTAAAGGTCATTTAAGCAGAAAGCAAACTATAGACCTTTAGTCTTGGCCCTAAGTTGGTCCTGATTAAAGAATACCAAAATAAATTTGATCCAACTTTAAAAGATTTAAACCTAGTTTACAGCTTTTAAATAAGTCAGTCTAATTTTGAAAGGCATAAATTCAATTATAAAATCCTAAATTAAGTTTTTTTTAGCCAAAATTAAGATTGTCTAGTCTAGAAATTAAACAAATATAAGATTAATTTGAGTTAGGGCGGCCTAGGCAACTTGAGCCATTGCTCATGTCGATCGAGTGGCCCAGATCGACATGAGCCAAGGCTCATGTCGACCTGATTGCCCAGCATGACATGAGCCAAAGGCTCATGTTGATCTGGCACACCAGATCGTCATGGTCCTAACTTATTTTTAAGTTTTGGCTAGTTGGTTTCCTAATTAGCTTAGAATTCATTTAAAAGTTAGATAAGCAAATTAGGTTTAGGGTTTTATTTATTATTTACCTATAAATAACAAACTTGAATGCTATCATCAAGCAGCAACAACATGAATCAAAAGGTAGTAACAAAAATCAAAAGTGCAACAAGAATCAAAAGGTAAACGACAATCAACAATCAGCAAGATTCAAGTAGCAACCAACAATGTTTATCAACAATCAATTCATCAAAGGCAGCCACACTTTTTTTTGCTTTTGTTCAGCCAGAATCAATTTTTATGGAACCAAAAAGGAAGGTTTGGTCTTAATCAATAATTTGTTTATATTTACAGTAGCTTCATATTTTGACTTATAAAGTTGTTTAAATGTACAATAGCTAGATTTCTCATTTCCCTTAAACATTTTGATTAATTATTTTAATTATCATTTTAATTTAGTAGTTTATTTGTTAAAATCTTAATTTTGTGCTTATAAAACCAAGATTCAATCCATTAGGCCATCCAGTAGATTAAGATTTAAATTAATTGACAAAACCCCAATATGTTTGTTCGATTGCTAAAACCCTAATCTGTTTTACAATTTCAAAAAAAAAAACCTAAACTATTTTTTCAAAACCTTAAATTGTTTCATTAATTTCCAAAACCCTAACTGTATTTTAAAACCTTAATTTATTTTCCCAAACCCTAAACTGTTTTCCTAAAATAATAAATTAAAATTCTAACTTCTTTTGGAACTTTTTATCCAGTAACCCTACTTTCAAATTGTTCAATCCAAAACACCAAACCCTAGGACCAGTTCATCAACCTCTAAAACCCTAATCCAGTAAAGCTAAAACCCTAATCCAATAAACCCTTGTAATATCCTCATGCATGCCCTAGAAGTTTTGATTTTGTTGTTGTTATTGTTGTTGTTTATATTGTAAGAGAAAATAAATTAAAGGAAAGTGTATATGTATATGTGTTGTGGGAAAGAAAGAGGGTTTAGAGATAAGTTTATATGTTGTTTATATGATGATATAATTAAAATATACATAAGTCAAATGGAGAGTCAATTCAAGAGAAGATATTTATTTGAGATTTGTATAATTACTTAATTGGGCATATATGAGACAAAAAGGTAATTATATGAATAAGGGCATTTTGGTAAATATTTGGGTAAAATCTCTTGGTGGAGATTTAAAGAAGAAAAGAAGGTTTGACTTTTGATTATTTTCTTTCCTCTCATTTTGGGTGTCGACGATTGAAGAAGAGAAAGGGAAAGAGAAGTGTTCTTGATGCTAGAATCAGGATTGAAGGGAGAATTGAAGAACCAAGTTGAAGATTTGTGGAATTTCTTCATTTAAGGTAAGAATTCTCTTGTTTCCCTTTTGTCAATTTTGAAGTTGTGTCTAAATGAAATTGTGATTTGTTGATGTGATGATTTGGTGTGTTTGATATGTGTTTATAAGTGTTTAAAGTGATTGTAAGTTAAAAGATGGAATTGGTGTTGGTTTGGTTGTGAATATGGTTAGATATGTGGAGGTTGATTGTGGAAGATCAAGTGGGAAGTTGGTTTTAGGGTTTGGTATTGGTGAATGTTTTAATGTAATGTTTATGTGTTGTTTAAGTGGTTAATGTGATGAATATGTATGGTATGTGTTAATAACATTGATTAGAACCAATTGAATGAAGTTATTGTTGTGCAAAAGGGTGTGAAAATGCATTTGGAAGAGTGTTGGTTTTGATTTGGGTTGTGTTTTTGAGTGACACGGCTGGAATCAATGAGAGACGCGGCCAAGACTTGAGAAATTTGGGTGACACGGCCAAGTTGGAAGGATCTTGGCCTTGTTGGGCAAGTTTTGGGGTGACACGGTCACTGGCTTGGCCGTGTCCCTTGAAGGTGTTTGCTACTGTCTGTCTTTGGTTGAGAGACACGGCCGTGTCATCTGCCCGTGTCTGTCTCGGGAAGTTTTGGTGCTGAGAGACACGGCAGCAAGCTTGGCCGTGTCCCTCAAAGTGAGCTGCCCGTGTTCCTCAATTGTGTTGGTTAGGGTTTTATTTCTTTGTTCATTTTGCATTGTTTTGATTCTTCAAAGGTACTTTGGTACCTAAACCTAATCCTAAACACTTTAAACATACTTAAAGCATGGAATGATCTAATCAAATGGATGTGGAAGATCCTAAATCTATGAATGATATTAAGTGTTCTTTGCCCTAATTGCATTGTTGAGATTGAACAATGTTATGTTATGTATTGTGAATGGTAATGTGTTTCATGAGTAATGTACATTGGAATCTTGTATCAAAGATGTGATATGATGTAAAGCCATTATGATTGGCTATGATGATGCAATTGAAAGAAAGAAGGCATGTTTGCCTAAATGTGATGAGAATTTGAGAATGGAAATGGTAACTATATAATAAATGATTTGTTTGTTTAATATGTTATTCAGTTTCAGAGTTCTGGATTTGGGTGGCATGCCTAAGAAATGATGAAAGGTAACAGTCTTGCCGGGTTGAGGATCTCCTCAAATGTGTTGGTTGACGGTCCAAGAGACTGGGTCTGTTACACTATGAGAATTGTGAATATGAGATATATGATTTGTAACAGTCTTGCCGGGTTGAGGATCTCCTCAAATGTGTTGAGTTGACGGTCCAAGAGACTGGGTCTGTTACACTATGAGAATTGTGAATATGAGATATATGATTTGTAACAGTCTTGCCGGGTTGAGGATCTCCTCAAATGTGTTGAGTTGATGGTCCAAGAGACTGGGTCTGTTAAACTATCCATGGATAGAGATATATATATATATATATTGCCTACGGGCGTGATTATTGTGATTATGAACCAAAGCAGTAACTCTGAACTCTGAATATCGTATTAAATACTTGTTTGGCCCATAGGTGTCTAGGTTATATGAATGTCTTAAACAATGTTATGAGTTAATGAAAAGATGTTGAAATGTGGTATGTTGTTAGCTTTGAGTATATGATGTTACATGTATAATATGGATTGAGAATTGACATTGCATTGCACTAAAGCATAGCATTAGCATGATTTATCTTACTAAGCCGTTGGCTTAGCGCGATAGTGTTTAATCGCGCAGGTAATAGAGTTGTTAAAGTTGAACCCGAGAGCTCTTCGAGACCGAGTGAGAGTAGACATTGAAGAGTTGATTTTGGGAACTTAAAGATCAGAAGAAACTTGCCAATCATGTACTACTTCTTTATATTTTGTAAAGTAATGTTTATAATGTAAATATATGCACATTTGTAAATATGGAATTAAGTGTTTTCAAATATGTAAAGATTTTATAAATTCCGTTGCGTTTTAAATAAATGTCTCTATTTTGTTTTGTATTACAAATTGATCACTTATTTACTATAATATATAGTGATAAAGATTATGGTATCAAGTTTTAAAATGTTTTGAATGTTAAGAAAATCGTAGCATCCCTATGTTCGATGCACTTATGCTACATTGTGGGTGTTGTAGTGTGTGTGCATTGGATATGGGGGTGTTACAACCCTAATCTGTTTCCAAAATATCAAAACCAAAATTTCCCAAACCTTAATCTAGGACCTTAAAATTCTTGAACCTTAATTCCCAAAACCAAGTCCCCAAAACCTAAAACCCTAATTCCAGTGGCTTAATTCCTAAACTTGGGTCCAAACTCTAATTCTAATAAATTAATTCCTAAACCATAATTTCACATTAACCCTAAATTTTCTTAAACCCTAAATTTTCTAAACCATAGCCTAAACCCTAATCTTGTTAACCATCAAAGCCTCAAAACCATAATCCTAGTAACCTTAAACCCTAATGTAGTAAACCAAGATCAATTTTATCCAATAGCCTCAAAACATCAAGTTTTCAACCTAAAACACTAAATTCCCAAAAATAAAACCCTAGAATCTAATTTTCATTTTGTAGGCCATAATTTAAGATGTAGACCCTAGTTATATGTTTTTAATACTTTAAAATTTTAGTTTAGATTATTTCATTACTTACATGGCCTTGTGAATGTATATTTTATTTTTTGGCTTGTGGTAGATGATTTATTTAATTTTTGGTTGAATGTTTTGATTTAATTAATTGTTTATTTAATTTCCACTTTATGGGTGCCTTGGTTTTCATTATGTAATTTAGTTTATCATTTAAAGATTTTGGGGCTATTCTAAAGGACATGTTTCCACCTTTTGGTGGGTGTCCTATTTTTTTTTCTTCATGGACATTTGGACATCGTAAGGGCATGTTTCCATCTTCGGATGGGTGCCCATTTACTATTTTATTTTGTTTTGACTTGTTTTGATGCAATAAATTATTTACTTATTTTGAATCGCATGTAGTATGGATAGTAATATAATATTTAAGAATTTTATAATATTTTGACCTAAAAAAGAGGCAGGTTCCAATGAACCTGGTATTGTGGGGTTGCTGGGTCATTCTCACCTTCCCCACACATACCTAACTTTCCAAATGCATTAAGGGGGAATTGAGACATCCACCCCTTTCTTTTTCCCAGCCTGTCCAGGTGGTGACTCTATTTTATCCTGTTTTAGGCTTGTATTCTCTAAGGTCCTGAGCCTAACAATGTTGAAGGTACAGGAACCATTCCACCGGAAGTGGGGGCAAAAATCCACACTCATAAAAAGACTGAAACTTTAGATGTGGAAAAGATGATTGCTGATCTAGAAAAGAAGCTGAAAAATAAGTTGAAGGTTGATGAGATGTCAAAGGTGGACAAGCTATTTGAACAAGATGAGGAACTCCCTTATAAGTTCAAGATGCCTTCTTTTGCTAAGTTTGATGGAACTGGCAATCCTCATCTACATGTCAAGCAATACATTATTGCCATGCAGTCTGCTCGAGCTATTAAAGCTCAAACCCTAAGGTACTTCATGCTCTCATTGGGCCCTATGATGTAAAATTGGTTCAATACCTTAAAGGAAAACACCCAAAAAGATTGGAATCTACTGTACACAGCCTTTATTCTGCAGTATGGATATTATATGGAATTGGAAGTTACCTTAATAGAGGCAGAATCAATCAGACAGAAGGAGAATGAGAATTTTGTTGACTATTTAAAGAGGTGGAGAAATAAAAATGCACTGCTTAGGAAGAGACTTAATGAGTCTAACCAGTTTCGAATGATAGTAAGAGGTGTCCTACCCAGCCTGCGTGAACAGATGCCTCACACTCTCATAAGGGATTTCAAAGATCTTCTCCAAGCTGGCTTACAAATAGAAGAATGGAAAATGGAGAAGAGCCATTTCTGGAAGAGAGAATGAGAGGGGAAATTATCAATCTGGTGGCCAAAGTACACAGAAGTTAGTGGATGTTAATGAAACAACTGGTCAAGCAAATAGAAGGCAGTTTTTAGAGTTGGAGAAACCTTTGTCTTGGGTTTTCAATAAGTTATAGAAAAATGGGCTATTACAGTCATTGGCTCCCCGGCCTTTGCCGAATCCTTTGCCATCAACCTTTGATGCCAAGGCCTTTTGTCAATTCCAATGAGTACAAGGGCATGAGATAGATAGATGTGTTCACTTAAGGCATGAGTTCCAAGATTTGATTGACAGTGGAAACCTACATGAGCCTAATAAGCCCAACACCAAGAATAATCTTATGTCTATTTGGAAGGGTGCCACCACCTGCAACCTTCATGATAAAGGGAGGATTGGAGAAGAGTTTTGTCTTGTCATCTTATCATGATATGGATGGAGAAGCTGCTAAAGAGGAGGTACTACTAAGTAAGCTTGAACCAACTGCAAATGACAAAGCGATGACTATCATTGATCTTTGCCCTTGATATGTCCAAGTAGAGAAAGCTCTTTGTCTTCAAACCAATAAAACTTCCCTTAGCTTGTTTGGTTTTCATTTCTTTTTTTTTTGTATTTTATAGAACAATTATATTTTTTAAATTAAAATTATTTGAATAAATTATTTTCTATTAAATTTTTATTGGTCTTTGTTCATTTTGGTACTCAACTGATGACGAGTCTACCTTGATATTCATAAATAAGTGTATCGATGCATCATGATCTGAATGACTTTACTAGGTAAGGGAGTTGTTTTATAGAATTGAGTTTTGTTTGCTTACTTAGAGAGAGCTCCTATATAATTATAAGTGTCTAGTTCCTAGTCAATCTTAGAACATGCTTTGACGAACTTTCAAGGCAAAATTAAACTCTTCTTATTTAAGAGAGAGATTATCTAGGCATTTTTTTTAAGCCAACAACTTGAATCCACCTTATTCAATATCAATCCTTAGTTTGTCCCTTTGAGCCTTCATGATATTTTAGCTTATATTTTATTGGCTTGTAAACCCGATAATCTACCCTATGCTATTGTGACACTTATAACAAGTTTGATGATCATTGAGGCAAATGGATAAGATGATCAAAGAAAGAAATGCATAGTCAAGATAATAAGTGTGAGCGGAGATTTTCGCCCCCACTCCCGGTGGAATGGTTCTTGCGACTTTGGCACTGTTTAGGCTCGGGACCTTAGAGAACACAGACCTAAGTCTGGAGAAAATGGAGTCGCCACCCGGACGGGCCAGAAAAAAAAGAAAGGGGTGATGACTCGATTCCTAAGGAATCCCCAACCCCTTAATGGGTTCGGAAAGTTGGGTACGTGTGGGGAAGGTGAGAAATGGCCCAGCACCCCCACAACACCCGGTTCATTGGAACCAGCCTCCTTTACAAGTCTTAATATTATAAAATTCTTAAATACAACAATATTATCCATATTACACACAATAATTAAAAGGAAGCATCAATATATTAAAATCAAAGCAAGGTCCACGCAAAACAAATAAATGGACACCCATCCAAAGTTGGAAACATGTCCTTACATCACATGCCTAAATAGGACATCCACCGAAAGGTAGAAACATGTCCTTTACATAGGTTCTAAAATAGAAAAGCAAATTAAATTACATGATATTTAACTAATGAGGTACCCACCAAGTGGAAACATACCTCTTACAACGTTTGGAAATCTAAATAAATTGATAAAAGTAAATAACCATTCATAATAAATAAATCATTCATCAAAGGTATTAAACATCAATAGAAAGTAAACATCCATCCATGATAAATTAAAAAACCAAGCATTAAACTTAAATAAATTAAAGCACATAAAATAAATCAAAGCATAATTAAATATGGAATTGAATAAGGTAAATAAAAATCCAAATTATAGCTACTGTTTCCACTTAGGGTTCTTTATCTCATGTGTTAAGGTTTTGGAATTCATAAAATTAAGCTACTGTGACTTTTTATGGAATTAGAATAGATTAAGGTTTTATGTTTTAAAAGGTTGGTAAGACTCTTTGATTAACTAAATTAATATTTGAATGGTGAAATCATGAAACTAGGGTTTGAACACTTTGAAATACTTTTGATTTGTGGGTTACGGTTATTCATTGTGTTTTTAAGCTACTGTGTAAAATTAAAGTATTTATGTTTTTATGGTTTTTAAAATTTTAAAGGATTAGGGTTTAGAAAAAAATTAAGGTTTAAAGTTTTAAAGGAGGTTAGGGTTCATTATTTTAGGTTTTGGAGTTGAATTAGGTTTTTAGGCTTTTGATTTTAGGGTTTCGGATAATTTGTTGATTTTAGGATTTGGAAAAATAATTTTATGATTTCATGAGGTTTTATAAGTTTAAACAAAGTGATTTGAAGTTTACATAAATAGAAAAGATATTTTTAAAGCTTTTAGAAGGAAACAGAATCACATTTTGGTTTTGTTGAAAAACATGTTCAATTAAGGTTTTAAGATTTTGAAGAGGTAAAAATAACAATTTTAAGTCTTTTTGGAAAATAAAACAATGAATTAGTGTTTTTAAACTTTGAACAAAGGGAATTAAGGTTTTAGTATTTTTGAATTAAAAGACATCATTTATTAGTTTATGCTACTGTGTAAAATATAAAGAAATTAGAATTTCATACCTTATTTTGTAAGTTGCACCAAAATTGCTTCTTGGATGAACTGGCTCCAAAGACAAGCCTTTTTGCCTTTTGAATTCCTTAAATCGTGTTTCGGCTACTTTAAAAATCAATTGAATTCAAGCTTTTCCTTCACGGATTTGGATTTCCCTCCTACTGTCCAATTTTTGTCCCCCCTTTCGGCCTCTCCTTTATTTGATTGCCTTTGGACCTTATTTATAGAGGTTTCATATGGTTTATTCCTAATTAATCACGACAAATAATATTGATAAGAAAAGGAAACCGAAACCTAATTGAATTAGGTTTCGGAAAATTTGCGTCAGAAAAATTGCGCTGCTAAAAAAAATTGCCGCAAAAAAAATTGCGCTGGCGAAAAAAAAATCCTGCGGCAGTGGGCGAGAAGTGGGCGTCGCCCACAAGAAATTCCTATGGGAGACCATTTCGCCCGCAGGATTTTCCTACTGGCGAAATGGCATGTGCGATGATTTTTTGACTTTTTCGTGTGCGACAAATAAAATCCCGCCCGATGATTTTTTCGTCGCTGATTTTTTCGACGTCGATTTTTATTTTTATTTTTTGATTTTTATTTTTTATTAATAAAAGTTAAATACTAAAGCAAAATTTATTTAACAAAAATTATTTTGGACTAATTAGACAACAAAAATCATTTTGGACTAAATAAAACATATTGGACCGGACCGGGTCAAAAATTAAGGGTCTACAATAAGGATAGTCGAAGTGTACTTGAATTGGACTTAATATATCAGATCTATCAAGGCAACAAAAGTTTCATCCTTGTTGAAGCAAACTCGTTCTACTCTACTCATTCATAGTCAGAAGCATAAAATAGTGTAAATAAGATAATTATCTTAGAGCTAGGATAAAAGAAGAAGAAGAAGAAGAAGAAGAAGAAGAAGAAAAGAAAAGAAAAAGAAAAGAAAAATAGAATAAGAAGAATAATAAGGAAAAAGGAAAAAGGAAAAAGGAAAAAGGAAAAAGGAAAAAAAGAGAAATAAATAAATAAATAAAATAAAACCCAAAAAGGGTGGTTTAGAAAGCCAACAGAATTCTTTTTACTTGATGCAACAAAGGACTTCCACTCAGTTTACAAGGACAAATTGACTTGAATTGGTCCAGCCCAGGCAAAGACCCAAATAAAATCAAAGAAATAAGGGAATGACCATCTTTTATTTTATCCAACACATCTCCAAGTCCACAATCTTAAAAGTCTTTGACTTCATATTCCAAAGGGGAAAAGGACAGAATAACGGTCCTAAAATTTTGGGAAAAAAAGAGATCAAGATTGTACTAATTAAATCTGAATTTCTACCAAGAAGATAATCTCTATCCTTTCATAAAGCAAGATTTCAAGTTTTGTCTTTCCATGAAGCAAGATAACAATATGCTTAAAAGGTGGAAATGAAGTCTAGAGTTTAATGTTTCCAACTATCTACAGTTCTAGCAAAAAGTTTGTAGCGTGAAGGTTTGTCTATAGTGTTACATCAGCTACAATCAAAAAATGGTCTTCGCTTAACTCATATCCCTTATAGACCCCATTTCAAGCCTATTAAAGACATGTTGATCTCTCTTGGTCAGTAGAGCTTATTAGTGGAGATTGTTTGAATAAGCATGCATATGAGATAGACAATATTCAAACTCAATGAGATCTTTGGCCAAATAATATGTATGTGCCTATCTAAAGTGCAACAGTTCTTACTTAAATGGAATTGATTCCCAAGTTTAGTATAGTAACTAGGGTTGTCATGTTATAAATTTATTAATTTGGAAAATTGAGCCCTAAGATATATTGACACTGATTTGACGAAGCCGAAATGTGATTTAAAAATTAAAAAAAGTGTTTTTATCATATGAGCCTCCAAGTTTAGAAAAGTGTGTTGAACTGTCAAACCTCGAATGACATATTAGGCAAATGTGGCTAATGAAAGGATCACTTACAAGGGCATGAAGAATTTGCCAACCAAATGTGTTGAAATGGATGTCTTTTATGTCTCTAACTATGATGCTTGGGCCCCACCACTCATGCTTTCTTCTGCTATTTCAATTCAAGACCTGAACGAGCATCTGGAAAGAACCAATTGGAGTGCTTTAGCTAATCACCTCTGTCTGTGAGTCAATGGAACCACTATAAGTATCACTTATGCATGCTCTCATACAAGAGCATGTCACATTGCATTTTATTGTCTTATGTTGCCTATTCTTTAAACAGCAAACACCCAGTGAAGTAAACAATCAAAAGCAGATATAGAATCAGGGGGCTTGAAAGGGCTATTGTAAAAGAAAGAGAGATGTATCCTTGTGCAAAGAGCAACACAAAATATAGACATTAGTCAGGGCCTACATTGGTTTGAGACTACATAGGGGGAAAAACTTATCCTTGACAATTTTTGAATTTATATATATAATATTTTCATACTCACTTTCAATGTTTTGTCACACAAGGGGCAAAGCGAAGGTATAACGACCCAAAATAGTTGAATAGCCGAATTTTCTGTAAAAGTACAAAGTGAAGAATCCATTTAAGAATGGAACAAGAAGAAAATCAGAACTCTCAAGAGAATGAAGATACAAAAGACAAAAAATCAATACAACTAGAAGAGTTGAAGTCAATGAAGACCCAATGTCCAAAGGATGAAGATCCATTTTGAAGGGTGAAGACCCATTGTCCAAAGGATGAAGATCCATTTTAAAGGGCGAAGACTGTTGCGCTCGACTAATTACTACTACAAGCAACCCTCGCAAGTACACAAGATAATTGTAGCAATGGTGATCGCCCCAAGGTCGTCTCACAGGAAAGGAATTATTTTGTAATAGCTTGATTAGTAAGAAATTTAAAAGTGAGAGTGTGATGTTTGAATTAGTGGTGAAAAGCAATTAAAATTAAAGTAATGTGTGTAATGGTTGTACAAGATTAATACAATTCTAGGAATGGTGCCTAGGGTTGTAGATCAATTTAATCAAAGTTTAACTCTTAAATTATCCATTAACATGAACTTGTATTTTATTTTGTTCCTTGAATTTAATTAGTATTTACCAATTCATTAGTTTTCAAATTCATGAATTAACAACCAATTGTTTTGAAATTACAAATTAATAAACCCTAGAACTTATATTTCTAATTCATTCTTAGGATAGTTGATTGCATAATTCCAATATCAAATTTCACCTCTCAGTCCTTCATTTGATATCTAGAGATTAATAGGTAGCTAATCTATCAACTTAACATTCAATCCAATGCAATCAACTAGTAAAAAGGTATATTAATGGAAATATGAAATCAACTCATTCAATCAAATATACTACAAACCCAAGGCATGAGTACTTTAGCTCATCATCATCAATTTAAAACAAATATTCATCTCAATATAAATTAAATCACAATTTTCCATTGAAATATTAATATTCTTAACAAACAATAACAATCTAGAAATGAATTAAAAGAGAGAATATAAAAACCCCTTTGAAGATACTAAGAGTTGAACTTCTAGTCTTCCTCTTAGCTCCACTTTGAATGTGATGAAGAACTAACAAGCATTCTTCAATCAATGGCTCTCTATGAGCAGGGATTTTCGCCCCCACTCCCGGTGGAATGTTTCTTACGACTTCGACACTATTTAGGCTCAGGGCCTTAGAGAACATGGGCCTGAGCCCGGAGAAAATGGAGTCGCCACCCGGACGGGCCAGGAAAAAGAAAGGGGTGGATGACTAGATTCCTAAGGAATTTCCAACCCCCTAATGGGTTTAGAAAGTTGGGTACGTGTGGGGAAGGTGAGAAATGGCCTAGCATCCACACAACTCCCAGTTCATTGAAACCGGCCTCCTTTGCAAGTCTTAATATTATAAAATTCTTAAGTATAACAATATTATCCATATTACATGCAACAACTAAAATAAAGCATCATTATATTAAAACTAAAGCAATGTCCAAACAAAACAAATAAACGGACACCCATCCAAGGATGAAAACATGTCCTTACATCATCCATGTCTAAAACTAAATAGGACACCCACCGAAAGGCGAAAACATGTCCTTTACATTGGTCCAAAATATAAAAGCAATTTAAATTACATAAAATTTAACTAATCAGGTACCCACAAAGTGGAAACATACCTCTTACAATTTTAATACCAAAACAAACAAATAATAATCATAATAATAAAGGAAAAATCCATCTATGATAAATTTAATAAATCAAGCATTGAAATTAAATAAATCAAAACATATAATAAACTACGTAATCAAATCTAAAATTAAATAAAGCAAATAAAGATACAAATTTAGGTTTATGTCTCAATTTAGGGTTCTTTAATTAATATTTAGGATTTTGGGATTTTGAATTATTATTATTAATTAGGCTACTGTGAAGGTTTTTGGAAAAATAGAATTGATTAGGGTTTTATAATTTTAAGAAAGTAATAAGGTTTTTGGTTAATCAAATTAGGGTTTAGGGCTAACATATAAAATTAGGGTTTTGGAACCTTAAGATATTAGGGTTTAGGACTCACAGTTAAGATATTAGGGTTTTATGGTTTGAAACCTTGATTTTGCATATTATGATTTTGAATTTAGGATTTGATGCTTTACCGTGATCAAAGTTAAGTATGGTTTTAATATTGACTATACCAACTGCTTAAGTATTTTTAGGTGAAACAAATGTAGAAAGCCAAATTTATTGTTGAAAGATTAAAATAACTCACTGAATTAAATTATAACAAAATAGCTACTATGAAGGTTTGAAAACAAAATTAATTAAGAAATAGGGTTTGAATTAATTAGGGTTCAAGAAATTAGATTTGAGTTTTGAATGATTATGTTATTCACTTTAATTAAAACCTTAGCTACTATATGAATTGAATTAAAAAAGAAATTGAGTAATTAGTATGTTGTGATGAGAGTTTGCAAGTGGGAGTGATTTTTGATTTAATAAATCGAATTTAGAGAACTTACCTATGTTTGAAGGCTCCACCAAATTGAAGAGATTGATCCAAGCTTCTGCCTGCCTCACTGCTTAATTTTTGGCTGAGCAATATCAAGACTTTGTTACCTTGTGAATTGGACAGTGTTTGATTTTTTGATGGCTCAATTGTTGTTGATCGTTTAAAGGTTTTAGCTTTTTGATTGTAAGCTTTAAAATTTTTACTCCGTTGCTAGGGTTTTTCTTTCTGTCCCCCTTTCGTCCTAGGGTTTTCTCCGTCCCCCTTCTGTCTCTAGGGTTTTCCCTTTGTTCTGTCTCTAGGGTTTTTTCTTTCTCCATCCTCCCCCAATCTATGTTTAATGCTAGTATTTATAGGAAAATAAAGAGTCCTAATCCTATTTTAATAAGGAAATACCAATTGTTTAGGAAAAATTAGAAAACCGGGTAAAATAAGGGTTGGTTAAAAAATCGGCAGCGCACACGGGCTGCGCTTGTGAAAATTACTGCGAGGATCGGTGTCGGGCTAGCTGGGCAAGCCAATTCATCAAAGAACTGGGCAAGCCCAGCTGCAGCAAATTGGGCATTGGCATTGCCCAATTCACCGTTGATAGTCATCTACGGCGAATTGGGCAGTGCCCAATTCACCTTCTGCTACGAAATGCCTTGCCGCTTGGCAGCGCTCGCCAATCGATCCAATTTTTTTATATATATTTTTTATTTTTATTAAAAAACTATTAGATGTTATTAGTAATTAAAATATTATTAAAATAATTAAAATACCAAAAAAATTATTTTGGACTATCGAATTGGACTGGGTAAAAAATTAAGGGTCTACAGTTTGCCCCCTGCTTGAATGATCTGAGACTTGGCAGAAGAGAGTGAAATGCAATATGACTTTGAATAGATTTTGGATGAGGATGAGTACTTGGATTTGATTTGAGTACTTAGACCCGTGATTGAATACTTGGATCCGAGATTAGGTACTTAAACCCGAGATTGAATTGAATTTGGATACTGAGACTCGAGATTGGGTACTTAGACCCCAGACTGAATTTGATTTGGGTACTTGGACCCAAGACTAAATTGGATTTGGGTACTTGGACCCAAGATTGGGTACTTAGACCCGAGATTGAATTTGATTTGGGTACTTGGGCCCGAGACTGAATTGAGTTTGGGTTCTTGGACCCACAATTGGGTACTTGGACCTAAGATTGGGTACTTAGACCCGAGATTAAATTTGATTTGGGTACTTGTACCCGTGATTGAATTGGATTTGGGTACTTGGACCCAAGACTGAATTTGATTTGGGTACTTGGACTCGTGATTGAATTAGATTTGGGTACTTAATCCCGAGATTAAATTTGATTTGGGTACTTAGACCCGTGATTGAATTGGATTCAGATACTTGGACCCGAGATTGGATACCTGGAACCGAGACTGAATTTGATTTGGGTACTTGGACCTAAGACTGAATTTGATTTGGGTACTTGGACTCGTGATTGAATTGGATTTGGATAATTGGACCGGAGATTGGATACTTAAACCTGAGACTGAATTTGATTTGGGTACTTGGACCCGAGACTGGATTGGATTTGGGTACTTGGACCCGTGACTGAATTAGGTACTTGGACCTGAGATTGGGTACTTGGACCCGTGACTGAATTGAATTTGGGTGCTTGGACCTAAGACTGGATACTTGGACCCATGACTGAATTGGGTACTTGGACCCAAGACTTGATACTTGGACCTGAGACTGAATTGAATTTGGGTACTTGGACCTGAGATTTGGTACTTGGACCCGAAACTAGATTGGATTTATGTACTTGGACCCGTGACTGGGTACTTAGACCCGAGACTGGATACTTAGACCTTTGACTAAATTGAATTTGGGTGCTTGGACCTGAAACTGGATACTTGGACCCATGACTGAATTGAATTTGGGTACTTGGACCCGAAACTAGATTGGATTTGGGTACTTGGACCCGTGATTAGGTATTTAGACAACTGGATTGGATTTGGGTACTTGGACCCGAGATTGGGTGCTTGGACCCAAAACTGGATTGGATTTGGGTACTTGGACCCATGACTAGGTACAATTTGGGTGCTTGGACTCGAGACTGGGTACTTGGACCCGAAACTGGATTGGATTTGGGTACTTGGACCCATGATTGAGTACTTAGACCTGAAACTGGATTGGATTTGGGTACTTGGACCCGTGACTGGGTACTTGGACTCGTGATTGGATACTTGGATCCGAGATTGGGTACTTGAACCCAAGATTGAATTGGATTTGACTGACCTTTTATCAGTTGAGGATTCTGGCTTAACTAGTTGTTCCATTCTTTTGTTCTTCCTTTTGCAAAAATTTAGCTATTTTTAGCTGGCCCTCATATCTTCTCCTTGCCCCTTGCGTAGTGAAATATTTGCAAGTGAGTTTGAAAATGTTTTGTATATAAACTAAAAAAATTGAAAAGGAGAAACTTTGCCCCCTGTGTAGGCTCAAACCAAAAAAATTTTTTTCATGCAAGCTTTGATTGAAGTTTTTGTTGTCTAATTCTTCGCACAAGTATGCATTTCTTGTAACACCCCTTCCCGACCTACGAATAAGCCGGGGAGGAATGTCACATTGGGATGCGAGCTCTGGTTACAATGCTTAATTAAGAATTCTTATGAAAAAATTTTCGAAAAATTGGGCGGAGTTTCCTCTAAAAAGCAGGGTTCCCAAGTGTCGCCAAAACTGATTTTTTTTAAACACTTTTATTCACTATTCAACTCAATAACACTCCCAATAATAATCTCCCTTATATCCTCAACTACACCCTGCAAGAAAATTTTACACTTCTATATCGTTTCTCAAGATCACATATCATTTGCTAAGTTTCATTACCATACTATTGTTTATTCTCTTGTTACACACACCATAACACTTAATATGTTTAACAAACCTTTACAATAGATATAACGTACATGTCATACTACTATTCTATGTCAAAAGTCCTACCCTATTCGCCGTCGAGCTGGTGTGGGCCGCTGCAGAAATGCTGATCTTCTATCTACTACCTGCGAGTTAGACATATAACTCGCTGAGCAACTTATTGCCCAGTGGGTACTTTAACCATTGTCGAATATAAATGGTGCAAGGAAGGTTGTTGAAACACATATAAAAGTAGAATACTACATAATTAAACTATTTTCATACAATCATCATATTTATATTTTCTAATTAAGTTAAGATTCACATTATGTATGTAAACAACATGTAATATAACTTCATTATAATTACGAGTTAATCTGCTCCACTAGGTAATTATGAATACACCGATCTCAAAATGAGGCCTCGTATAGAGTAACACGTGGTCTTGACCTCACACGACTAATTGCCATTGTCTTGGTCTCACACGATATGGAATATACAACATAACTGCATGGTCTTGGTCTCACATGACTAGTTGCCATGATCTTGACCTCACACGATATAACCGCGCGCGTGTAAGTAATATCCAGACCGAAGCAGTTAAGACAGTACTGCCGGTAGGATGGCATGCCAAACCCCCATTCCAGACCGGTTTTACCCATTTACCGAGTAGAGCATATATAACATTTCATAAATACCCATTCATTTCGTATATATACCACATATTCTCCATGTATATACAATATATACTTACACAAATACCACATATACTCACATATGTATCATATGTATTCACATATATACCATATACACGCATATATATACCATATATACACGTATTCCCCTCGTATATACCTTATCTATATATTCACATGATAACGAACATGTATTCCATCACGTGACTTTTATCACGGTTATGAAATTCAGGTTGATTTTCTCCTCTTTTTCATCTAATTTATTCTTCATATTCATACTTAAACTCAATAATAAAAATAAAATGATAAAACACCCACACCAAGTTTTTGACCAAGTTAATAATGAAAAATTACCATATGAACAATAAACTCTGGTTCTTGACCCAACTTGATCCTTGTTTTAGAAAATTTGTATAAAATAATCCACTTGGCTAAAAACTCTAAAATTTTTACAGAATTTAGTTTTGTATCTTAAAATCATTACTTTAAAATTTTATATCAAACTGGACATAAAATCTTGGTCAACTAGTTCACCCAACCAGACTGCTCCATTTGCCCTGCATCCTGGCAGCAGTTATGAATTTTGTGAATTCCGTAAATTAAATTCAATCAATATGGTTCCAAATTATTTTTCTCAAATACTAGACTCACTAAAAAACAACATATCCAAAATTCAAATGGATAATATATTTCTACATTTTATTAAAAATCCAGAAAGATGGCTGTCTCAGTCAAGGTACCTGCTGGAGCAGGTCTAATAAAAATAATTTTTCCAAAATCATAACCATTCCAAATTCAACTCAACATATTTTGCAGTCATTCTAGACTCATTGAGACACAACATATCAAAAATTAAACTCAAGATAAGTTTTCTATATTTAATTAAAAATTATACAAGTCACAGCATTTTACTAATTGTAAATCAGAAAAATTTCAAAAGGAGTTCAATGGTTAAAGTACCAAACCTTACTATTTCTTAGTCCTTATTCTATATCACTTCCATTCCTTCCTTGTCTCCTTGATTTCCTATGAAATTTAACATCACATATACAAAGGTAAGAACCCTAGGTATAGACATAGTCTTATCTTATGATTTTTCTAATGGTTGCTAGCTTATTTTCACCATTAAACACCATTATTTCTTTCATCAAATCCTTCAAATAATTATTTCTTAAATTTTCTCCAAATCTAGCTACATGAACCCTAATTTCAATCTCTTAAATTAACCATTAATCCATGAAATTAAAACTAGAGATATGTTTCTCTTACCTTATAATCTTGTTTGTCACCAAAATCTTCAACCAAAAGCCTTAAACTTTGGAAAAAATCACCTCCTTCTTCCTTCTCTTATGGTTTGGACGAGTTCACCATGTAAGAGAGGGATTTTATTTTCTTTCCTTAGCTTATTTTGATCCAAATGGCAGCCATAAGTGGTGAAAATATGTTGGTGTAGATGTTGACTTCCAATTGGTACACCTTATAGCAAAAATGGCCACTTTTAATTGGTCCACTTGCCTTCTTCTTTTATCTATTTATTTGGCAAGCCATTAGGCTTCCTTTTATTCATATTTTAACCCCCTCAACTTTCTTGTGCTGTAATTTTATAGTCTAGGGTGTGAAATTATCAAAATACCCTCCAGCGATTAATCGATTGTAACTTTTAAACCGTGCGTTTTTGGGAAAAATTGAAACCCACGGTTATGACCGGATTAATCTCGAGAATATTCTTCCAGGGTCAGATATGGGCACTATTAAGAACTTCCGACACTTAATTTTTAAGTTTACATAGTTGCCCCTAACTTTTGAGAAATTTCCACTTATGTCCCGTCAGCTCCACTGTGTACACCAATTTCATATTTGACTATCCCGAACCTCTATTTGACCACTCGTTCATGTCCTCCTTGCCTATTACTCGACTATCTAGCCTTTGGGATGTGACATTTCTTCTCTTTGCAAAATTACTGGAGCTTTCTCAAGCAATGGGCTTTCCATGCCCCTCTGATTTGATATCTTCTTTTGATTCTTTACTTCACAGGGTGTTTGCTGTTCACTTTGACAAAGAACAGATAATACAAGAAAAAAAATGCCATGTGATATGCTCATGTATGCATGATATGCATGAGTAATACTTACAGTGGTTCCATCAACTCACAGACCGAGGTGATCAACAGAAGTTTTCTCATTGGTTCCTTTCAATTGATCGTTCAGGTCTTGCATTGGAATGATAGAATGCTTCACATTTATGGCCTTTATTTTCAAGATGTTGAAAACATAAATAATGGAGGCCCCAAACAGCAAAGATACATCCATTTCTGTAACACCCCTATACTCTATATAAGTACTAAACATATACCTTGTATACATGCAGTACGTATATAAAGTATAAGAATGTCACTTTTCATTTCAGATTAAAAACCTTCACTCTAGTTCCAAACCATAATACATTTTATTTAAAGAACATTTACAAACTCATTATACTTGTAATGATATTACATATATATAATGATCTTGTTTTTACCAAAATTCATTTATACATATGAATACATTTTTATCAAAATAAAACATAATTAAATTGTACATGTATACACCACCTTCTAGTTGGTCTCGAAATACTCTTACCCTTCACGTGGCATAACAATTTGACTTCAGATCAACCACCTACTCACCTGCGCGATTTACACAACCGCGCTAAGCTCGAAAGCTTAGTAGTACAAATAAATATTATAAACATACATTACAGAAAATCATATTCATATATTAACTCCATGTATCATTATTTTCTTATCATGTTTTCCCATTTCAATCACACTTTTTATATGTTTCTACTAATCTCATAATTATATACATATATACATATATCATTAACATAAACCATAATTCCATAACTTATTAGAACATTCATAAAATAATACTCACAATGTCCACATCCATATACATATTACATGTCATTTTTACTTTCAGAATCTCATCTTTCAAAATAGCTTCTCAGGCCATATTTCTTTTCAATAATTTACTTATGTATTATAATCATAACATACTTCATAACATTACATTCCATTACTTTATTCAATTGTTTCACCATTCATAAATCACATTGAAACAAAGACAAGCATGGGCCCAAAAGACACTAATATGCCATTCAACTTTCAGAGTTACTACTTTGGTCCATAATCACAATCATCAATACATTTATCCATGGATAATCAACTAGATTTGAGCTTACGACCCAGTCTTTTCACTCAATCTAGCTTTAAGAATTTGTTTTTGAGGCTTACGACCCAGTCTTTTCACCCCAAAAACATCACATTTCACATTTTCAGCTGGACTCGGCTTACGACCCGGTCTTTTCACCTATCCAGCGATTAATAGGCATGCCGCCAAACCCAGAACTCTGAAAATTGAATAACATATTAAGCACACAATTATTTCATTTATCTCTTTATCAATCTCTTTCTCAATTCATTTATCATTTCATTTCTCATTTCATATTCCATAATCAAATAGGCAACCATGCCCCAAATATTTCATTTGCACTATCATAGCCAACAACAATGGCTTCACATCTCATCATATTTCAATTCACATTAAAGCAATTCATCATTAAGTATTCATAACCAAATGCATTGAACATACATTTTGAATGATCATCATATCTTTCACATTATACAAATCATAACATTAATCAAATAGTAATAACAATATAGTACATTACTTAACACATTTATAACCAAATGTGTTAAGTCTCAAAATCATGTAAAAGAATGCATCCATGTAAGTTTGTACTTACCTCAAGAGCAACTCACATCAATCTATACACTTCCTCTTCTAAGAATTCTTCACTATATGGATTAGGGCAACTCAACCTCTTCACAACCTAATCCAAAAGGAATAATACACACTTATTTACAAATACACATGAATTCCAATACAATTATTCACCTATTAGTCTCATACTAGACTCATAGATCACAAATTACAAACCAAAACTCTTATCTAAGTCCCCACGGTCGTGGGTTCACAACCCCACGGCCGTGGGTTAGCAAACGAATCTACCCACTTTTCTCTAAACCCCCACGGTCGTGTTCCTCACTTGCCACGACCGTGGCACTCATTTGCCACAACCGTGGCATCCATTTTGCCTCTGTTTCGGACCAAACTCATGTATTCTGTGTTTTTAACTCAAACATATAGACAATCCAAGATAATAATTGGTCAAACTCATAACATACATCAATTACCAATTAATCTAACACTTATATAACTTCAACATATCATAATAATAATCATTATATACATCATCCGTATATCAATTATTCAATTCCCCCAACTCATTTATATTAAACCCTTACTAAACAATTTCTACAATCCATCATCATCCTCATAAATAACCATTTTATCATCATCTAAATACCAATTCAACATATCTATATACTTCAATCTTTCATTATCATCATCTTCACACACTAACCATATCAAATATAAGCTCAATCAATAGAAATCAATACAAGGAAATGAATACTTGAATATTTTGCCAAATCTTCAATATCCACCTTCAATTCTCTCAAAACCCTTATGAATTTGATGTGTATGTAAATAAAATCACATCTCTCTCTCTCTCTCTCTTTCTCTTTCCACGTTCAAGAACAAGAAGAAGAAGAAGAAGAAGAAAGAAAGAAAATCTTCTTTCTTTATTCCAACTTATCTTATATATATATATATATATAATAATATAATAAAATATCCCAAAAATCCTCCACCACAATTTATCCATCCCTTTGACTTTCTTTTCTTCTTTTTCTCTTGTCATTATTATCATCATCATTATTATTATTATTATTATTATTATTATTATTATTATTATTATTATTATTAATTATATACACTTACTTTTCCTACACCAATATATACATCATGTTTATGTGATGTATATGTTGATATATGTATATGTCTTATATATTGCTTTTTATATTTCCCACGTTTTTTTAAAATACCATATATACATATCATCCTTCATATACATCTATCTCTTATAATATTTCCTTTTAATTAACTTATCTTCTTTTCTCTTTCCATTAAACATATACATTAAATCCAAATACAACAATAATTCCAAAACTTTTAGGGTATACTTTGGGATATTACAATTCTCTCCCCCTTAAATAATTTCGTCCTCGAAATTATCCAGTATAGTAACAATCCATTCTTAACAAAATACCATCTTAACTTTCATATGAAGTTAATTATATTATTAAGTTATTATGTCATCAGATTACATAACTTCTACTCTCCCCCTTAGAGTCAATCATCTTCTCTAAATTTCATAACTCATCATTATATATATTTATATATCTTATTACTTTCTTAACCAAACATTCAAAATAACTCATTACATTCCCAATTTATTTATCTTTATACAAGAATCAGATCATCTTATAATATACTTATACTTCGTCCAATTATTACATTCAAGATATTTTATCACTTTATCTCTTTATAAATACTCTCTTAAATTTAACCTTAAAAATCATTGACTTATATCTTAATATTGATTATCCCGTCATTACAATCACTTTCAGAATAGATATTTATCAAACCTTAATTAATAACAATATCCTTATTCTTCATACACTTAATTCCTTCTTTAGCATGCTTCTCACTTAACATAAATATTAATACAATGCCCTTAAACTTACTTTACAGGTAATCAACCTTTTCCCTTTTTATCATTATTTACAACTGATATAGCTCAATTCATTCATGTTCATTCATGTATCAGAATATTACATCATATACATTATCACTTATATCTTATACTCTTAATACAACTATACATATTACATCTCAACAATAATTCACAATCTTAGTGAAATCTAGATCAATTGATCTATCTGTTACAATATACTAATGTCTCAATCTTATTTGATTCAAACCAACAATTAACTTATTTAAACTTATCATTAAATTTCACAATATATATATGACCTAATTCCATTAGGTCAAACTTATATTCAAATTCTAATTTCTTCGAATCCATTTTTCAGCTTTTTGAAATTATGATTATTAATAACAAATCACTTCAAATTATCTTTCAATAAACACATAGTTTATTTTCTATTATCTTAGTACAATTTCCACAAAATTCTCATACCATATTTATTACCCATAGTTCACTTACTTAAACCTTAAGTCCATCCACTTATTCACTTTATACCATAAACATATTCAGTATAACTTTTAATCACATTTAGTAATTTTTCCCATTTAACATCTCCTCACATTTCATACCATTACTATTTTTACAATAATTACCTTTTTATCACATTATCCATAAATCAAAACCTTTTCACAGTTCTCTTTTCTTCCATACTTTCTATAATTATAAACAATTTCTAGAAACATAATTATCAATCTCACTAAAAAAGTACTACAGTCATGTTATCTCAGTCCCAAATCTGTGGATAATAAAACTAACCGGCCAGATATACTAAACAAATCATATAGCCCTAGGAGATTAATGGTCACACCTGTGGCTTATGAATCAATACTGTCCCTCTATTATTCTACTTCCAACCTTTCCAATTACAATGCTAAGTTTGTATCGCAAGGATTACATATTCATTCTCTAAACTTTTGCTACCCCAAGAGTTAACACATTTCAACTCCGTTTCAACCCAATTTGCACTCGATTATATGATCATCATTAGCCTAATTCAAGTTTCAACAATATTACTATTAACATTTCTTACGTATACATATTCAATCATATGTAAATCTTACAAAATTTCCATTTGTTACTCCATTTCTAATCTATCTCTTCTAAAAAATTTTATACATTATACTTCCCCTTTTTCCTTACAATCTCTTATTATACACATATACATAGAACCTTTCCACATGTAAATACTTTGGGATTCAAAATATTATATGATCATCAAGTTCAGTGATTACCATAACAATTTCACCATCCAGTATTACTCGAATCCATTCTCACTCTCAATTTCATCACATAGTCTAGCTCTGCGCAGGTCAGGACCTAATCTCTCTTAGGTTCATTAATACATGCAATATCATTCTCAATACCACTAGACCAGTAGTTATACCACCTACATATTCATAGGTCACATTCATAATGTGACTTACTTTCCACATTTCTTATATAATACAATTACATTCATATCGAAAAACTCATCTCGCATATCCTATACATGTATACACATAATCATGCAATTTTATTTAATTTCTCTTTTACATATAATTTATACAAATTTAACATTTATTACTTTTCATTGAACATTATCATTCTCATTCTTTTAACATAACTTAAATTATTCATCAACACAACAAATATATACATTCTAACCATAATAACACTTCACATACATCCTAGTCACATTCCTAATGTGACATCTCTCTCACATTTGTTTTTAAAAGCATTTAGTATACCCTTCATATCCATTTTCATCATTTCCAGTCAAATTACTTAAATAACTCATTTTCACTTGCTTATTCGTTTTCCCTTTATTACAAAACAAATTTTCATATTATCAATCACATTACCCAATTCATAGTACTTTTTTATACAATAATATTCATTCAAATTAGCTCATATGCTTAATATACATTAAACGGTTGATATCTAAATAATCCTCATTAAAATTCCATTAAAACTCTAACTCTCAACTTACTACTTTACCTAAACTTCAATTTACAAATCTCATTTTCTTAATATTAACTTTAAAAGCATTATACATATATACCATAATGTAACATCAAAACATATCATTTTCACAATTATTAAAGCTCATTTCAAAAATTCAATTTTCACATATTACCACCATTAATATGAGCTTTATTAACACTTAAACATTTTACATTTCTAATATTAAAATCACAATGTTTGTATCAAAACAACAATACAGACAACACCATTATATCTCCTTACTTTAACCAACACTATCCCTTTTTAAAAACCTGAACTTTACGTACCCAAAACCTTAAATTGTCACACGTTGTCTATACCAATCAACTCACTCAATATTCCACCATACTTTCTTCAATTTAATAACATATCTATCCATTTTAACATTCAAACAATATTTCCTCTCTCTAGCAATCCAAACATAAGCTTTATTAGAAAGAGATCCAAACTTTAGAGAAATGAGTAATTACTTTTAATCTTGATTTTTTTAACTCATTTCCAACATTATTCTCATATTCATTTCTTTATGACCTTTTTCACAAGCATACTTCCATAATAAAAAATTTCAAAATTTACTTTACTTAAGTAAACTTCAATTCTTTAATTTATCAATTATACTTGTACAAATTTTCCTATATCATTTCTTTCTCTAGCTTTACTTTCATATAAAACCTCATTCACACACTATCATCCATCTCATATAATTCAAATATACTACAAATCACATAATGCCACATCCGATACCAACCTAGGTGTTAATGCATATGCATGTATCACAATTTCACTTTCACCTTTTTTTTTTAATTTTCCTCTTTTCGTTTTAAATCTACTTAGGCCGAGAATCTCAAACCTAAGCTCTGATACCAAAAAAATTGTAACACCCCTATACTCTATATAAGTACTATACATATACCTTGTATACATGCAGTACGTATATAAAGTATAAGAATGTCACTTTTCATTTCAGATTAAAAAACTTCACTCTAGTTCCAAACCATAATACATTTTATTTAAAGAACATTTAAAAACTCATTATACTTGTAATGATATTACATATATATAATGATCTTGTTTTTACCAAAATTCATTTATACATATGAATACATTTTTATCAAAATACAACATAATTAAATTGTACATGTATGCACCACCTTCTAGTTGGTCTCGAAATACTCTTACCCTTCACGTGGCATAACAATTTGACTTCAGATCAACCACCTACGCACCTGCGCGATTTACACAACTGCGCTAAGCTCGAAAGCTTAGTAGTACAAATAAATATTATAAACATACATTACAGAAAATCATACTCATATATTAACTTCATGTATCATTATTTTCTTATCATGTTTTCCCATTTCAATTACACTTTTTATATGTTTCTACTAATCTCATAATTATATACATATATCATTAACATAAACCACAATTCCATAACTTATTAGAACAATCATAAAATAATACTCACAATGTCCACATCCATATACATATTACATGTCATATTATACTTTCAGAATCTCATCTTTCAACAAAGCTTCTCAGGCCATATTGCTTTTCAATAATTTACTTATGTGTTGTAATCATAACATACTTCATAACATTACATTCCATTACTTTATTCAATTGTTTCACCATTCATAAATCACATTGAAACAAAGACAAGCATGGGCCCAAAAGACACTAATATGCCATTCAACTTTCAGAGTTACTGCTTTGGTCCATAATCACAATCATCAATACATTTATCCAAGGATAATCAACTAGATTTGAGCTTACGACCCAGTCTTTTCACTCAATCTAGCTTTAAGAATTTGTTTTTGAGGCTTACGACCCAGTCTTTTCACCCCAAAAACATCACATTTCACATTTTTCAGCTGGACTTTGCTTACGACCCGGTCTTTTCACCTATCCAGCGATTAATAGGCATGCCGCCAAACCAGAACTCTGAAAATTGAATAACATATTAAGCACATAATTATTTCATTTATCTCTTTATCAATCTCTTTCTCAATTCATTTCTCATTTCATTTCTCATTTCATATTCCATAATCAAATAGGCAACCATGCCCCAAATATTTCATTTGCACTATCATAGCCAACAACAATGGCTTCACATCTCATCATATTTCAATTCACATTAAAGCAATTCATCATTAAAGTATTCATAACCAAATGCATTGAACATACATTTTGAATGATCATCATATCTTTCACATTATACAAATCATAACATTAATCAAATAGTAATAACAATATAGTACATTACTTAACACATTTATAACCAAATGTGTTAAGTCTCAAAATCATGTAAAAGAATGCATCCATGTAAGTTTGTACTTACCTCAAGAGCAACTCACATCAATCTATACACTTCCTCTTCTAAGAATTCTTCACTATATGGATTAGGGCAACTCAACCTCTTCACAACCTAATCCAAAAGGAATAATACACACTTATTTACAAATACACATGAATTCCAATACAATTATTCACCTATTAGTCTCATACTAGACTCATAGATCACAAATTACAAACCAAAACTCTTATCTAAGTCCCCACGGTCGTGGCCTCACAACCCCACGGCCGTGGGTTAGCAAACGAATCTGCCCACTTTTCTCTAAACCCCCACGGTCGTGTCCCTCACTTGCCACGACCGTGGCACTCATTTGGCCTCTGTTTCGGACCAAACTCATGTATTCTGTGTTTTTAACTCAAACATATAGAAAATCCAAGATAATAATTGGTCAAACTCATAACATACATCAATTACCAATTAATCTAACACTTATATAACTTCAACATATCATAATAATAATCATTATATACATCATCCATATATCAATTATTCAATTCCCCCAACTCATTTATATTAAACCCTTACTAAACAATTTCTACAATCCATCATCATCCTCACAAATAACCATTTTATCATCATCTAAATACCAATTCAACATATCTATATACATCAATCTTTCATTATCATCATCTTCACACACTAACCATATCAAATATAAGCTCAATCAATAGAAATCAATACAAGGAAATGAATACTTACTTGAATATTTTGCCAAATCTTCAATATCCACCTTCAATTCTCTCAAAACCCTTATGAATTTGATGTGTATGTAAATAAAATCACATCTCTCTCTCTCTCTCTCTCTCTCTCTCTCTCTCTTTCCACGTTCAAGAACAAGAAGAAGAAGAAGAAAGAAAGAAAGAAAATCTTCTTTCTTTATTCCAACTTATCTTATATATATATATAATAATATAATAAAACATCCCAAAAATCCTCCACCACAATTTATCCTTCCATTGGACTTTCTTTTCTTCTTTTTCTCTTGTTGTTGTTGTTGTTATTATTATTATTATTATTATTATTATTATTATTATATACACTTACTTTTCCTACACCAATATATACATCATGTATATGTGATGTATATGTTGATATATGTATATGTCTTATATATTGCTTTTATATTTCCCACGTTTTTTTCAAATACCATATATACATAGCATTCTTCATATACATCTATCTCTTATAATATTTCCTTTTAATTAACTTATCTTCTTTTCTCTTTCCATTAAACATATACATTAAATCCAAATACAACAATAATTCCAAAACTTTTAGGGTATACTTTGGGATATTACAATTTCAAATTATGATTTAGCATGTCAATTGGTAGCTTCTTCATAACCTTGCTAGTAATCATTTTTTTGCCCAATGTGTCTTTCGAGGTTTGATAGTTCAACATACTCCCCTTAACTTGAAGGCTTTGTAAAATTTCTTTTTTCTTTTTTTTTTTGAATTTTCTATTTTGAATTTTGATTTTGAAGTCAAATGTTGGCTTTGCTAAATCAATGTCAATTTACCTCAGGACTTGATTTTTTAAATTAACATATCTATAGCATGACAACCCTAGTTATCGTACTAAACTTAGGAATTATTTCTATTTAAGCAAGAACTGTTGCACTTCAGATAGGCACATACACATTATCTGGTCAAAGTTCTCATTGAGTTTGAATATTATCTATCTCATATGCATGCTTATTCAAACTATCTCCACCAATAGACTCTACCTACCAAGAGAGATCAACAGGTCTTTGATAGGCTTGAAATTGGGTCTATAAGGGACACTGGTTTAAGTGAAAGCCATTTTGAGATTAAAGCTGATGTGACACAACGGATAAACCTTCACATTACAAACTGCTTGTTTAAACTTTAGATAGTTGGGAGAAGGAATAAGATAGAGCTTTGAACATTCTTCTTTCTTTTTTTATGTTAATCTGGATCTTGATTGGGATAGTCTTTGCCTTTGCAAAAAGTTTGGTACCCATATTCATTTCTTTCTTTTTTTTTCTTTCTTTTCTTTATCTTTCTTTTTCTTACTCCTTCTTTCCTTTGAGCATTTTATCATTTTATCCTTCTTTACTGTAGGACTGTCAAGTACAGGACTTTTGAGAACTGGATGACCTTTCTTTTATCTCTCTAATTTTGATTGAATCTTTGATTCGGTTGGACCAATTCAAGTCAAACTGTCCTTATAAACCAAACGGAAGCCTTTTGTTGCCTTAGGTAAAAGAGAACTCAGTTGGCTTTTTGAACCACTTTAGGTTTTATATTCTTTTCTTTTTCTTTTTTTTTGTTCTTCTTCTTTTTTCTTTTTCTTCTTTTTTTTTTGGTCCTAGCTCTAAAAGAGTTGTCTTGTTTGTACGAACTTGGGTTTCTAATAATAGATGAGTGGAATGACATAAATCTTCTTTAATAGGGATAAATCATTTGTTACTCTGATGTTATCTTGATAGATTGGAGATATTAGGTGAACTTCAACTACCCTTATTGTCTTGAGAGCATCAACTATCCTTAAAGTCTTGGCTATGCATTCTTTTCTTTGATCTTCTTGCCTCTTCACCTTAGTGATCATAAGGCTTGTCAAAAGTGTAACAAAAGCTCAGGGTAGGTAGTTGGGGTTTGTAAGCCAATGAAAAGAAAGCTAAAATTTTATGAAGGCTCAAAGGGACAATTAGGGATTGATATTTATTACGGTGGATACTAGTTGTTGGCTAGCCAAAAAAAGCTTAGATCATCTCTACTTTAAATAAGCAGAGTTAAATTTCACCTTGAAAGTTTGTCAAAGCATTTTCTAAGACTGACTAGGAATTAGACAAAGGTAATTATACAGGAGCCCTCTCTAAGTTAGCATACACAACTCAATGCTATAGAGCAATTTCCTCATATAGTAAAGTCATTCAAATCATGATGCCTAGATACATTAATTTATGAACATCAAGCTAGATTTCTCATTGGTTGAGCACCAAAATGAACAAAGACAAACAAAAATTTTACAAAAATAATTTATTAAAAAAAACTTTAAATTTGAAAAACACGATTGCTCAAATTAAATATTAAAGAAATCAAAATACATAGAGCAACACTGCAAGCTAAGGGAAGTTTGTTGAGTTGGAGTCAAAGATACTTCATTTATTTAGACATCTCAAGGGCAAGGATTTTTTCCATTATCAAGGGTCATTGCTTCATCATCCATAGTTAGCCCAAGCTTGCTTAGTAGCACATCATCTTTAGCAGCTTCTCTTTCCATATCATGACAAGATGACAAGATAAAACTCTTCATGAAGGTTGTAAGTGATGGTGCTTTTCAAAATTTAGGTAGAGGATTATTCTTAGTGTTGGGCTTATCCGGCTTAGGCAGCTTTCCACTGTCAATCAAATCTTGGATTTTGTGCCTTAATCGAACACATTTACTTGTCTTATGCCCTTGCATTTGATGGAATTGACAGAAGACCATGGCATCAAAATTTGGTGGTAGAGGCTTATGTAGAGGCCGAGGTGCCAATGGTTGTAGCAAATCTATCTTCATTAGATTTTCTAACATTTTTCTCAACACCTCCTCTTTCCCTTTGACTTTGCCCACTAGGGTGATAGCCACCCTTATTGCTCCACTTAAATAGCACATGGTTCAGTTGGTCTTGTAGAATAGGGATTGATATCTCATTTTTCATTCGATCTCTATTAGTGAACATGTTCCCCGTTGATGCTTCCTTTCCCTTCTTTCTTATGTCAATGGGAGATGCCTCATTAGCATTGTTGATGATCTCCAGAATTTGAATCAATTGGGTCCTTATAATTTCAACCAATTGATCTCGTAGCTCGACCATCCTAGCTTTGACAACTTTATTGACTATGTCCCTTAGCTGGTTTGCATCATCCATCCTTCCAATGAAGAACTTGAATCAAAATCAATGTTGTAGGTGGTGTCGTTGTATGCTCTTGAATTACCATATTCTAGGTCTATGAGCCATAAAGGATTAATGATATGTGATGTGATGTATGTATACATATATGCACAAACAATAAACAAACAAGGATAAATAGGACGTTCCTTCCCACCTTATAACTTCCACACACAGATGGCGAGTCTCTTTTCCTATGTAAATGGTTAACAAAATACCAACATGGGGTATCTTGTTTTTGAATATTTCCCTCAGACGTTTCAACCAATAGTTATATTTTTAAAAATAGAAATCAGTTCATGATAATTTCTATTAATTATGTTTTAATCCATTCAACCAACTAAAGTATCTTTTATGCTATATTGGATTAAAACTAAATTAAGAGGTTTATTATAAATATATTTAACTAGTGATTCATGCCAAAAACAAGCCCATGATTAATAACTCTTAGTATAAACTAGGCTCACAATTGATTTTTGGTATTTTCATAATTGACCTAAATATTCATAAGCTCTTTTAAAGGTTGGATGAAATGCAAAAATAATTTTGTTTGAAAAACCCAATGTAAAAAGATTTTAAGAAAAAAATGAATTTTTGACTTTGTATTTGAGCCATGAGAAAAGAATTTTTATTTTCTTTTAGAAAAGTTTTATGTCCAAAGACCATCTTAAAAAGTTTTGAAAATAGCTTTGGTCTTTTTGATTTTAAAGAAAAATTTATTTTGAGCTTACAATGTACTTAAGTCATATTAGCAAAAAGAACAAATCAAATAAGCCATGATTTAAGCCAAGATAAATTAACCATAGTCAAACAACAAGCATTTGGGTAAAAACCTAAGGAAAGTAACTAGGTCAATTACATGAGCTTTAGTCTTTGGGTTAAAAGGCTTAGGTTCCCATAGCAAGTATATACCAAAAGGTATAAGGCTATGAGTGGTTATGCCATGCTCAATCTCCATACCTTGAGTGAAAGTATGGTATCCCTTACAAAACACAACATGGGTAGCACGGGTATCCTAACTCACGTACATGATGCAATCTAAAATGATGCAATTAATAATATTATAATAAGAAAGAATAGAATAATATAAAGACCAACGGAATCAACTTCTATTATCCCAGTGGAGTCGCCATTATGAGCGAGGATTTTTGTCCCCACTTCCGGTGGAATGGTTCTTGCGACTTCAGCACTATTTAGGCTCTGGGCCTTAGAGAACACGGGCCTAAGCCCAGAGAAAATGGAGTCGCCACCCGGACGGGCCGAAAAAAAAGGGATGGATGACTCAATTTCTAAGGAATCCCCAACCCCCTAATGGGTTCGGAAAGTTGGGTACGTATGGGGAAGGTGAGCATTAGCGGGGATTTTTGCCCCCACTCCCGGTGGAATGGTTCTTGCGACTTCGGCACTGTTTAGGCTCGGGGCCTTAGAGAACACGGACCTAGGTCCGGAGAAGATGGAGTCACCACCCGGATGGGCCGAAAAAAAGAAAGGGGTGTATGAGTTGATTCCTAAGGAATCCCCAACCCCCTAATGGGTTCGGAAAGTTGGGTACGTGTGGGGAAGGTGAGAAATGGCCCAGCACCCCCACAATGCCCGGTTCATTGGAACCGGCCTCCTTTACAGGGCTTAATATTATAAAATTCTTAAGTATAACAACATTGTCTATATTACACACAATAATTAAAAGAAAGCATCATTATATTAAAATCAAAGCAATGTAGCAAAGTCTAAGCAAAACAAATAAATGGACACCCATCCAAGGATGGAAACATGTCATTACACCACATGCCTAAATAGGACACCCACCAAAAGGTAGAAACATGCCTTTTACATTGGTTTTAAAAATAGAAAAGAAATTTAAATTACATGATATTTAACTAATGAGGTACCCACCAAGTGGAAACATACCTCTTACAACATTTGGAAACCTAAACTAAATTGATAAAAGTAAATAATCATTCATCATAAATAAATCATTCATCAAAGATATTAAATATCAATAAAAAGTAAACATCCATCCATGATAAATAAAATAAACCAAGCATTGAACTTAAATAAATTAAAGCATATAAAATAAATCAAAACATAATCAAATATGGAATTGAATAAGGTAAATAAAAATCCAAATTATGGCTAATGTTTCCATTTAGGATCCTTTATTTCATATGTTTAGGGTTTTGGATTTTTGAATTTAAGCTACTGTGACTTCTTAAAGCATTAAAATAAATTTAGGATTTTATGTTTTTAATAGGTTGACAAGACACTTTGATTAAACAAATTAAGGTTTGAATGGTGAAATCATAAAACTAGGGTTTTGGACACTTTAAAATACTTTTGATTTGTGGTTTTAAATGATGATTTCAAGCTTACTGTGTAAATTTAAAATATTTGTGGCTTTATGGTTTTTTAAGTTTTAAAGGATTAAAGTTTAGAAAAAATTAAGGTTTAAGGTTTTAAGGGGTTAGGGTTTACTAATTTGAGTTTAGGAATTGAATTAGGGTTTTAGAAGTTTTGAATTAGGGTTTCGGGAAATCTTAGAATTTTAGAATTTGGAAAAAGCAATTGATAATTTTAGGGAGTTTTATGAAAATATACCAATGATTTAAAGTTTATAAAGCAAAAAAAGGTAATTTTTAAGGCTTTTGGAAAGAAACAACATATAATTTAAGGGTTTTAATGATTTGGAAAGTAAATTAGGATTTTGGGGTTTTGAAGAAACTACATTAATAACTTTAAATTCTTTGGAAAATAAAGCAACGAATTAGTGTTTTTAACTTTTGAAAAGCTAAATTAAAGTTCTAGGATTTTGATTTTGAAAGCCACAATTAGATAGTTTATGTTACTGTGAAAAAAAAAATATAACAAAATAAAAATTTAATCCATACCTCCTTTTGTTGATTCCTCCAAAAATAATTCTTCTTACATGAACAAGAACAAAGACCAGTCTTTTTGCCTTTGAATTGCTTAAATCATTTTTCTGTTCCCTAAAAAAAATCAATTTGATTCAAGTTGATTTCCTTCACGGATTCAGATCCACTATTGTTCAAAATTCTGTCCCAATTTCTGAATACCTTTCCTCTTTTTTGTGTTGTTATTTATAGAGGTTTTTTTATGGTTTTCTCCTAGTTACTCACCGCTTTCAATATTTAATAAGAAAAGAAAACCGAAACCTAATTGTATTAGGTTTCAAAAAATTTGCGTCGAAAAATTTCACTGGCAAAAAAAAAACTTTTGGAAAAAAAATTGCGCTGGCGAAAAAATCTACCGCAGGTAAAATTACGCTGGCAAAAAAATCTGCCACAGCTGACTGCAGCAGCTGCAGGCTGGTGAAGGCCATTTTGCCCGCAGAATTTTTCTGCGGGCGAAATGGCTTGGGCCATTTCTCGCAGCCCGACCTTTTTTTTGTTATTTTATATTATTTTATTATTTTTGAATTTTTATTCATTTTACCATTTTTACTAAAATAAATATTAAAATTAATTAAGATACCATAAAAATTATTTTGGACTAACTAAAATATATTGGATAACACAAAAATTATTTGGACTAATTAAAATATATTGGACCAGACCGGGTCAAAAATTAAGGCTCTACAGTGAGAAACGGCCCAGCACCCCCACAAGGCCCGATTCATTGGAACTGGCCTCCTTTGCAGGTCTTAATATTATAAAATTCTTAAGTATAACAATATTATCCATATTACATGCAACAACTAAAATAAAGCATCACTATATTAAAATCAAAGCAATGTCCAAACAAAACAAATAAACGAACACCCATCCAATGATGAAAACATGTCCTTACATCATCCATGTCTAAAACTAAATAGGACACCCACGGAAAGGCGAAAACATGTCCTTTACATTGGTCCAAAATATAAAAAGCAATTTAAATTACATAAAATTTAACTAATCAGGTACCCACAAAGTGAAAACATACCTCTTACAATTTTAATACCAAAACAAACAAATAATAATGATAATAATAAAGAAAATATCCATCCATGATAAATTAAATAAATCAAGCATTGAAATTAAATAAATCAAGCATTGAAATTAAATAAATTAAAACATATAATAAACTACGTAATCAAATCTAAAATTAAATAAAGCAAATAAAGATACAAATTTAGGTTTATGTCTCAATTTAGGGTTCTTTAATTAATATTTAGGGTTTTGGGATTTTGGAATTATTATTATTATTATTTAGGCTACTGTGACGGTTTTTGAAAAAATAGAATTGATTAGGGTTTTATAATTTTAAGAAAGTGATAAGGTTTTTGGTTAATCAATTTAGGGTTTAGGGCTAACATATGAAATTAGGGTTTTGGAACCTTAACATATTAGGGTTTAGGACTCACGGTTAAGATATTAGGGTTTTATGGTTTGAAACCTTAATTTTATAGATTATGATTTTGAATTTAGGATTTGATGCTTTACCATGATCAAAGTTAAGTATAGTTTTAATATTGACTATACCAACTACCTATGTATTTTTAGGTGAAACAAATATAGAAAGCCAAATTTATTATTGAAAGATTAAAATAAGTCACTGAATAAAATTATAATAAAATAGCTACTGTGAAGGTTTGAAAACAAAATTAATTAAGAAATAGGGTTTGAATTAATTAGGGTTTAAGAAATTAAATTTGAGTTTTGAATGATTATATTATTCACTTTAATGAAAACCTTAGCTACTGTATGAATTGAATTAAAAAAGAAATTGAGTAATCAGTATGTTGTGATGAGAGTTTGAAAGTGGGAGTGATTTTTGATTTAATAAACTGAATTTAGAGAAGTTACCTATGTTTGAAGGCTCCACCAAATTGAAGAGATTGATCCAAGCTTCTGCCTACCTCAATGCTTAATTTCTGGCCGACCATTATCAAGACTTTCTTACCTTGTGAATTGGACAGTGTTTGATTTTTTATTGCTCAATTGTTGTTGATAGTTTAAAGGTTTTAGCTTCATGATTGTAAGCTTTGAAATTTTTACTCCGTTTCTAGGGTTTTTCTTTCCATCCCCTTTCCGTCTCTAGGGTTTTCTCCATCCCCCTTCTGTCTCTAGGGTTTTCCCTTTGTTCTGTCTCTAAGGTTTTTTCTTTCTCCGTCCTCCCCCAATTCGTGTGTTTAATGCTAGTATTTATAGGAAAATAAAGAGTCCCAATCCTATTTTAATAAGGAAATACCAATTATTTAGGAAAATTAGAAAATCGGGTAAAACAAGGTTTGGTAAAAAAAAATAGGCAACGCTGTGGCTGCCTGGCCTGCGGGCTGCGCTTGCAAAAATTGCCGTGAGGATTGGTGGCGGGCTAGCTGGGCAAGCTAGTTCATCGTAGAACTAAGCAAGCCCAGCTGCGGCGAATTGGGCAGTGCCCTGCCGCGTGTCGCTCGTCAATTGGTCCGATTTTTATTTTTTTCATTTTTTATATTTTTTATATTTTTTATTTTTATTAAAAATAATTATTAAATATTATTATTAATTAAAATATTATTAAAATAATTAAAATACCAAAAAAATTATTTTGGACTATCAGATTGGACTGGGTCAAAAATTAAGGGTCTACACTCTCCTCTTGAAAGATGGAATGGTCACTCTCTCAAGCCCCCAACTCCTCAATCAAGCTTTCTTCAAACCATAACCTTCACAAGAGCTTGCTCACCCAAATTTATCCCAAAAATGTCAAAGATCTTGTTTATGGAAGAAATGGAAGATGAAGATGAAGGTGATGTTCTTAGTCTCTCTTAAGACCAAGAACAAGATGATGAACCAAGAGAGAACTCCCTTCCTTCTAGCTCCAACGTGTATATGTTTGTCTCTTCCTTCCATTCTTTTTAATTTCTTAAGACACAAAACATGCTTTTCAACTCACACACTCCACTTTGTCTCCCACTTTCTCATTATTTAAGTCTTCATCCCATGATTTAGGCACCCTTTTTCTTCTTTTAATATTTTCTTTTAAAAGATGGCACTTGTTATCTCCCACTTTGTCCCCCATTTCATGTAAACTAATTGAAAGAATTCTCACAAGACACGCCCAAGTCATGAGTGACTTAGCCATGTCACTCAATTTCTTATGAACATGGCCAAGCCATGTGACCGTGTCCATGGCTGCTTCAATACCATTTTCAATTTCCAAGTGGGACACGGCCAAGACCTTGGCCATGTCATGTGACATAGCCAATAGCTTGGTTGTGTCTCTTGAGTGTGTTCTCCACTGCATTTCCTCCTTGCTTCTTCTTTGCATTGGTCAATTGGTGAGACACGGCCAAGGGCTTGGCTGTGTCATGTGACCTGGCTAGTGGCTTGCCCGTGTCTCTTGGGTGTGTCCAATTCTGCCTTGGCTTATTCCTGTTTTGTTCTTTGGCTTCATTTGGTGAGACATGGCCAAGGCCTTGGCCATGTCATGTGACACGGCCAGTGGCTTGGCCATGTCTCTTGAGTGTGTTCGTCTCTGCCAAAATTTCCTGCCTCTCTCCTTGGATGAGGGACACGGCCAAGCCATGAAGTGTCTTGGCCGTGTCTTATGCTTTTCACCTTAATAATCCATCAAATTGAATTAAAGCTCATTGTTTTGTTCTTCATCCTGGATCAAATACTTTAAACAAACTTTAAACACAAATTAAAAGAAAAATCAATCAAAAGCCAATAAAATCACACTAAACATAAACACATAAATGATCCAAACAAAGACCCAATGTCCAAAGGATGAAGATTTATTTTGAAAGGTGATGACCTAATATCCAAGGATGAAGATCCATTATGAAAGTTGAAGAACTAAAGAAACCGGCTAGAAGAAAGCCAGAACTCTCAAATGATAAAAGCTTAGTCTAGCTAGAAGAGCTGAAGTCAATCCATTAAAGAATGGAACCTATTGGCTAGAAGAAAGCTGAAATTCTCAAATGATAAAAAGACAGACAAGCTAGAAGAGCTACCAGCCTATATTGGATTTGTTGAAGTATCCTGAAGGTGTAGCTTTCCTTAATATGATTGAAATATCCAAGTTTGTTTTTAGTGAGATATTAGAGTCACTTGCTATCCTACCAAGATATTAGAGTCACTTGGTGGTTTTCATTGAGATATTAGAGTCGATTAATGACTATTTTGAAATTTACTAGGATATTAGAATCACTTGGTAGATTTTATTGGGATATTAGAGTCACTCGATGGCTATTTTCACTCTCCAAGATATTAGATTCGATTGGTAATTTTATCAAGATATTAGATTTGCTCGATAGACCCACTAGGATATTAGAGTTGCTCAGTAACTCATTGAGATATGAGAGTCGCTCAACAGTTTTGTCACTTGGTAGATTTCATCAGGATATTAGAGTCACCCAATAATCCATTGAAAAATCAAATCCAGTATTAGGTCCAGAACCCAAACCAATCTTGGATCTAGAACCCAAATCAATCAATCCCTGGGTTTAGAACCCATCCTTGTCCAAAATTAGCTCAAAGTCATGTTGCTTTTCACTTTCTAAATAAATTCAAGATCATTCAAGTAGGGGACAAACTATAAACCCTTAATTTTGGCCCTAAGCTAGTTCAGTCCTAATTAAAGAAGGCTTAAGCCACGATTCATCCATTCTTAATAAGTTCAAACATGCTTTAAGCTTTTAATTAGATTGGTCCAGTTTTATAAGGCCTAAAATAAGTTTGGTTCAATTTTTAAAGCCCTGAAATGGTTTGATTTAAGATTAAAGCAAGTTGGTTTTGATATGGATCATACCATATCAAATTAGACTTGTCCAATTTGATATGGATGGTCCATATCGAAATAAACCATGCCCAATTCGATATGGACCTTGTCCATAGTGAATTAGATATGTTCTAATTCGATATGGATGTCTATATCTCTAATTCAATATGGACATGTCCATATCAAATTAGAATAATGTCCATATCGAATTAGGTTGATTCTAATTCAATATGCAGCTTTTACATATCAAATTAGACTTGCTAATTTGATATGGACTTTCATGCATGTCAGATTAAGCTTCTTTTAATAAGATATTGTCACTATTTCCCTTGAATTTAAAAGAGTTTAATTTGATATACTTTAAAGGAACAGTGCTTGAATAGGAAATTAAGACTCAGTTATAAGATTTTTAGCCTAATGTGTTTTCTATAAATACAGGATTAAAAGAAAAGGACGGGGGATGGCATCAAAATAATTAATTAAAAATCCTAGCAGCACTCACCAGGGAGAATTAACAGCAACTATTATCAAAAAGCAATCAAAATACACAAAACCACAACAAACCAGAAGGCAGTGGACACTTCCTTCACTTTCTTCAACCGAGATTATACAACTGGTGCAAACATAAGGCTTGGATCAACATGAAATAATGGTGGAACCAACAAACGTAGGTTTGAAATTCCTCATTTAATTTGTTTTAAATTCACAGTAGTTCATTCATTATTGTTTAATTCATTGAATTATTTTTAGTTAGTTTTTGTGTTTTATAATGTATCCAGTACTCTATCCGAGTATTGTTTATGTCCACAAAAGTTATTTTAAGTGTCTAGTAAACTACTTTATCTATGGTAGCTTGTTCAATCCAATTGGCATTAAAATATTAACATCACAGTAGTAGTAGCAATTTATCTCATTGTAATATTAATTTGAATTAAACATCCAGTAAACTTAAAGTTTATGAATATAATCATAGTAGCTAAGTTTTTTTGAATGTCCAAAACCCTAAACATATTTTTCTAATTCCAAATACTAAAAACCCTAACTTTCAAACCTTAACTCCAAAAACCCTAATTCCAAATAACAAAAACCCTAACTTCTAGACCCTCACTTCCAAAACCTCCAATTCCAAATATGAAAACCCTAATTTTCCAAACACCAACCTCAAAACCCTAATTTCCAATTTAAAACCTTAAAACCCTAATTTATAAACCAAAATCCTAGTTTTCCATCCCAAAACCCTAATTTTGCATTTAAAATCTTACAAGCCCTAATTCATATATAAAACCCTAATTTTACATGTATTATGTTTAATTTAAAGATTATAAGCCTAGATTTAATTATTTAATGCTTGTGATGAGTGATTTATGGATGTTTTATTTATTATGGATGATTTATTTTTTATTATTGTGGATGTTTATATGGTTTAATCTATTTGTTTAATTAATTTAATGTTGGTTATTTTGGTTTCAATAATATAAGCGGTATGTTTCCGCTTTGTGGGTACCTTATTAATTAAGTTCAATGTAATTTATTTTGAGTTTTGGGTTAATATAAAGGACATGTTTCCATCAAGTGGTGGGTGTCCTATTTTATTTAATTTTTCACTTTGGACATTGTAAAGGCATGTTTTCATCTTGTATGGGTAGCCATTTATTGCTTTGTCTAAACTTGTTTTGATTTTAATGCAATGATTATTTATTTTGATAATCGCATTTAGTATGGATAATATCATAATAACTAAGAATTTAATAATGTTTAGACATGAAAAGGAGGTCGGTTCTAATGAAGCGAGTGTTATGAAGGTGTTGGGTCATTCTCATATTCCTCATACATACACAACTTTTCGAACCCATTAGGGAGTTGGAGATTCCTTAGGAATTGAGTCATTCACCCCTTTCTTCTTTCCTGACCCATTCGAATGGCAACTCTATTTTCTCTAGATTTAGGCTTATGTTCTCTAAGGCCCTGAGCCTTACAGTGCCAAAGTTGTAAGAACCATTCCACATGGGAGTGGGGGCTAAAATCCCCTCTCACAATGAGGAATTAGGTCATGTAAAATGAATACATTTGCAAGCAATTCTAATTCCATCATTGATATCAACATTTAACCAATCAACAAATCAAAATTCATTTAATCTAAAGTGCTACCATTTATCATTCCTATATGCTGTTTTATAAAGTTTAACCTTTCTTCATTTAAGGGTTTAGTAAAAATGTAAGTAAGTTATTTTTTAGTGTCAATGAATTCTAAAACAACACTTTGATTTTAAACATTATCTCTTAAGAAATGATGCCTAATGTCAATATGTTTAGATCAAGAATGTTGGATGGGATTTTTGGATAGATCTATGCTACTTGTGTTATCACACTTAATGGGAATGCGATCAAATACTTTACCATAATCTAGGAATTGTTGCTTCATCCATAAGACTTGTGTGCAACAAAAGCAAGCCGCAACATATTTGGCTTTTACGGTAGATAGAGCAGCTGACACTTGTTTCTTGCTAAATCAAGAAACTAGACAATCATCAAGAAAATGGCAATGCACCGGTTGTACTCTTCCTATTTAATAAGTTGCAGGCATAATTTGCATCCAAAAAACATAAGATGTCAAATGATGTATTTCTAGGATACAGAAGTCCTAAATATAATGTTCCACATAAGAATTTTAAAATTCTTTAAGTAGCATTTAAATGTGATTCTTCAGGGCATGATTGAAATCTAGCACACAAAGAAACACTATACATTATATCGGGTCTAGAGGCAGTAAGGTAAAGAAGTGATCTGATAATCCCTCGATATTTCTTCTCATCAACTATCTTGCTAATTTCATCTTTGTCTAACTTCAAGGATGTACTCATTGGAGTTTTATTAGCCTTGCAACCATCTATGCCAAACTTTTTGAGAAGTTCCTTTGTGTATTTGGATTGGCTAATAAAGATACCATCCTTGCATTGCTTAATTTGTAAACTAAAAATGAACTTGAGTTCACCCACAATGTTCATTTCAAATTCCCTAGTCATACAAGAAGCAAACTCTTGGCACAAAGATTCATTAGTAGCACCAAATATAATGTAACATCCCTAATTTTTTTTGAAATTCTATAAAATAAATTAAAAATTAAATTGGATAAAGTAAATAAATTATTTAAATGGGAAATGGAAGGTTTGGAAGTGAGAATATGGGATGTATATGTGAAATATACATGAAATGTACATAAAATATATAAAAGTCAACTAAAGGTCAAGTGGCAATATGGTAAATATACTTTGAAAATTAAAATTATTTAAATAATTTTAAAATAAATTATATATGAATGGAAGATATAATTTATGGGTTTTCTATTAAATAAATAAATAATTAATTAATTAATTAATTAAAAATATAATTAAATATAATATATATAATACATATAAGGTATATTTGATGTGTATATGAGATACACATTATATATGCATATAAGTATTTAAATACATTAAATATACATTATACATAAATAGTATATACATTATATATATGTGCATAATGATATATGAGAAATGTAAGTAATATATATATAGGACATATACATATACTTAAAGTATATACAACATATAAATTGGATATAAATATTTATATATAGATAGATATTTATGAAAGGGGAAGATGGAAAATAAATAAAAAAAGAAAAGAAAAGCCAAAGATGGAATGCTTGGTGGAGAATTAAAAAAAATTAATTAATTAATTTAATATAAATGGATAGGAAAAGTGGAAAAATACATAAAATGGGCTTCTTCTTCTTACCTTTCTAGCCATGGCCGAGAGTTCCATTTAGAAAGAGTGAGAGAGTGAATTATTCCTATATACTCCAAATTAATTAGGAAATCAAAGGTTTCAAAGGAATTTTAAAGAAAAATCAAGATTCAAGTAAGTACATATTCTCTAAAGCTTGGATTTCTTTCTTTTTAATTTTATGTTTGGATTGCTAGTTAGAGAAAATGATGTTTAATTGCTTAATTAGGTATGAATGAAGTTATTTTGAGTAGCTAATAATAGTTTTTAAGTTGGATTGAAGAAATGGTCAAGTTTGAGTGAAGTTTGGTGAAGAGAGAGAATTTAGGGTTATGAAACTTTTGGATTTTTGAATTCATGTGATTTAATTATGCAAGTTGGCACTAAATGTGTTATTTTGATGCATAAACAAGGATTTTAAAGTCAAATGATGGATTTGGATAAGTTTGGATAGAGATTTGATGAGGTAGTGTTGATTTAGGATTTTGGAAAAGTGAATTTTCAAAGAATGATTGATTATTTGATTTTAATGCTTAAATCATGTTCTTTAATGATATAAGTGATGGAAATAAGATTGAAATGATAATTGGATTGAGTTGGAATGAGAACCTTTAATGGTGAAGGTTATGCCATTTTAGGATTTTGAACAAAAGCATGTGTTTATTTAATGTAATTGGTTTAAACATGTTAATAAATGTTTATAATGATATAAATAATCTTAAACACCAATTTGAATGGTTTAATATGGTTTTTCTAAGTTAAACAAAGTTTAGGCCTAATTTTGGGATTTTGATTAAAGTGGTGTTTAATTAAGGTTTGGTGCTTGAAATGCCTTAGAATGTGATATTAAATGATTATATTTGATTACATTTGGTGTAGGCATTAAGGAGTAGTGATTTACCCAACTCTAGCGTTGAAGAGAAACTTGGAAGTGAAGGTTGGAGGTTGATTTTGAGCTTGCTTTTGAGTGCTATTTAAGGTAAGTACAAACTTTGGATAAATTGAATATGTTTGCATTACATTGGGCTTAACACATTTTGATTGAAAAATGTGTTAAGCTACTTAATACATGGAATATTCATGAACAATGTGCTATAACATGTGTAATGATATGTATGCATTATATGCATTGTGAAAAGCCATTGTTATTGCTAAATTGAATAGAATGTGAAATATGTTCATTATGTGAAAAAGATCCAAAGAGTTTGGGTAATATGATTTGTTATGTACGCATTAAAGGCATTGTGAAAAGTCGTTGTTAATGGCTAAATTGCATAAAATGTGAAATATGTGAATTATATGAAAATAACCCAAAATATTTGGGTAATGTGTTTTAATATAAAATGTGATACATTGTGATGATATATTAAGATATGATGAAATGAAATGAATTGAAATTTATATGAATGAGATAAATGAAAAAAAGAGGCGATGTGCCTAATTAATAATGAGAAAAGAGGCAATGTGCCTAATTAATAATGAGAAAAGAGGCAATGCACCTAATTGATAATGAGAAAAGAGGCAATGTGCCTAGTTGATTATAAGAAACTGAGAAAGAAATTGATATTGGAAAAAATGAAATAAATATATGCCTAGTATGTTATTCAATTTTCAGAGTTCTGTGTTTGGCGGCATACCTATGAGGTTATACTCATTATTTTCCTTTAAGGCTAGCTTTTGAGCAATACTTTGATATGCCTTTGGGGCTAGACGCTTGGTATCACTGTGATATGATTTGTCTTCGGGGCTAGCTTTTGAGCATTACTATGATTTGTCTTCAAGGCTAGACACTTGGTGTCAATTTCGACCAAAATAGTAATTCTAGTATTTGAATGGCTTACTAGATCCTTTGGGTCCATGCTTGTGTTTATGCTTATGTGAATGGTAAAATGATTGAAGAATATGTTTTAACATGAAATTATATGACACATTGCGACATGATATGCAAAAGCATTGTGTATTTGTATTTTTTTTTACAGTTTTATTGTTATCAAAGTTTGTATCGCTAAGCTTTTAGCTTAGCACAATTATAATTCATCACGTAGGTGACAGGGGTGATCTAGTAGAGCCAGAGAGTTTTACTAGACCTGGTTGGATCTAGGCTTGTGTTTATTGAGCTTGAAGTGTTTTTAGTACATCAAGATCTGAGTCATTTGCCAGCATGTACATATTTGATATTATAGTACATTTTGATATTATGTATATTATGTTATGTTTTTGAAGTATATATTCTAAATTGTAAATAATATTTTGGATAATTTATTTAAAATGGGATTTTATATGTGTTGTTGATTTATATATCTATATATAAATATTTTGAGAAAAAAAGGAGAAACTGAGAAGTATTGGTTAAATGGTGATTTGATTTTATTAGGAGTGTTTGTTTTATGCAGGTTGATTTTATTGAATTTTGGGATTCAAAACTCTAGTGATTTTTTTTTATAAATTTTTATGTAAAATACTTATTTTGGAACCTATAATCTATAATGAATATTTTATTTATTATTTAAATACGCATTTCAAAGTACTTGAGATTTTAATTTGGTAAAGTGAAATTTTTTTTTATGAAACCGGGTTGTGATATTTTTATACTGTATACGCATATTTTACATATACTAGATATATGTATTATACATATATAGGATATAAGGGTATTACATATAATGTCATCAACATAAATTTGTACAATTAAGATGTTATGTAATTTCTTTTTAACAAAGAGTGTGGTATCAACTTTGCCTTTTGAAAAACCATTTTCCATCAAATATGCACTAAGTCTATCATACCAAGCTCTTGGAGCTTGTTTTAATCCATATAGTGCCTTGATTAATTTAAAAACATGATTTGAAAGTCTATAATCTTCAAAAGCTTGAGGTTGTTCAGCATAGACTTCTTCATTAATAAAGCCATTTAAAAATGCACTTTTTACATCCATTTGAAAAGGTTTGAAATTCATATGATATACAAATGAAACCAAAATCTAATTGCTTCTAATTGAGCTACGGGGGCAACGTCTCATCATAATTAATGCTTTCCTTTTAATTATAGCATTCGGTTGCCAATCGGCTTTGTATATAGTGATGAGTCCATTTTCATCAAGCTTATTCCTATATACCAATTTGCAACAATAATTGGATGATCCTTAGGTCTAGGAACAAGTTTCCACACTTTGTTTCTTTCAAATTAATTGAGTTCATCTTGCATGGCAATCACCCAACATTCATCACTAAGGCCTCCTCAATAGTTCTTGGTTGAATTTAAGAAACAATAGCTATATTAGAATCTAAATATTTATATTTTGATCTAGTAGTTACTCCCTTTAAAGTATCACCAATGATAAGTTCTTTAGGATGATCCTTCCTACATTGCCATTCTTTGGGTAGTTCTTTAGTCTCTTCAATCTTAGGCTCTTTTTGTTCCACTATTTGTTCTAGGTCATCATTGTTTTCCTTTAGAACATCATGTATCTCAAGCTCTTCAAATGTACCTACAAAATCATCAAGAATACTACCTTCCCCATAATCAAGCTTAGAGGATTCATCAAAGACAACATGCATTGATTCTTTAACTACTAGAGTTCTCCTATTAAGTATTTTATATACTTTACTAGAAGATGAGAACCCTAAGAACACTCCTTCATCCGATTTGGATAAGAATTTTTTCAAGTTTGTCCTTGGTATTTAATATAAAACATTTGCATCCAAATACTCTAAAGTATGAAATTTTGGGTTTTCTTCCATTCCAAAGCTCATAAGATGTTTTACTCATTAAAGGTCTTTTAAAAACTCTATTTTCAATATAGCAAGCGGTATTAACAGCTCCGGATCAAAAGTAAGAAGGTAAATTATATTCATTGAGTATTGTCCTAGCCATTTCTATCAATCTTCTATTTTTCTTTTCAACCACACCATTTTGTTGTAGTGTTCTAGGTGCTGAAAAATTATGTGAAATACGAAGTCTATTGTAAAAAATTTCAAAATTCTCATTTTCAAATTCTTTGCCATGATCACTTCTAATAGATGTGATCACAAAGCCTTTTTTCATTTTGAACTCTTTTTTCAAAATTTTTAAAATGGTTAAAAGCTTCATTTTTATAAGTTAAGAAATTTACCCAAGTAAACCTAGAGTAGTCATTAATAAGTACAAATGCATATAACTTACCTCCTAGACTAGCAACTCTATTTAGACCAAATAAATCTAAATGAATTGATTCTAGTGGTCTAGAAGTACTTACAATAATTTTGGTTTTAAAAGAACTCTTATGTTGTTTTCCAAATTGACAAGGTTTGCATATTTTTATCTTTATTGAATTTTATTTTAGGGAGTCTATCTACATGCTCTTCTTTGCTTAGACATTGGAGTTAGTCCATATTAGTATGTCTCAATCTTCTATGCCAAAGCTAAGTATCATTACTAATGGTAACTAGACATTTAAAAGCATTGTTAGAGTATAGGTTAATTTTATAAGTGTTGCCAATTCAACCTCGTTTGAATGCAAGTTCACCATTAAAAGAGTTAATTTTGCATCATTTAGAGTTAAAACTAACATTGTATCCCTTATAACCTAATTGACTAACACTAAGAAAATTATGTTTCAACTCATCAACTAACCACACTTCATCAATCAAATTCTTACTAAGAATAACAGTGGAGCCAATACCTATAATTTTAACTTTAACATTGTTTCCAAAGGTTATTTTACCTCCTTGCTTGTAGGTGAGAGTTGTAAAGAGTTTTGCATTATCGATCATATGCCTTGAGCATCCACTATCCACAAGCCAAATATTTTCATTGATTGTAGTTTTTAAGTACACTTCATTGTTGTGATTATCATCATCGCCTATAGCCATAAGATAAAAATTTGCAATTCCTTGCTCTTCCTCCTCTTCTTCACTTGAAGAGTCATCATTCTATGTAGCTTTGAGAGACTTATTCTTTTCCTTATCACACTTCTTCTTATTCTTCAATTTAAAACAACTTGTTTTGATGTGAATCATCTTGCCACATTCATAGCATTTTATTTCATTCTTCTTCTCTTTTTCTTTGAAAGAGGATTTAGAAAGATTACCTGTATTAGCTTGCTTTCTGTGAGCGGGGATTTTCGCCCCCACTCCCGGTGGAATGGTTCTTGCGACTTCGGCACTGTTTAGGCTCGGGGCCTTAGAGAACACGAACCTAAGTCCGGAGAAAATGGAGTCGCCACCAGGACGGGCCGGGAAAAAGAAAGGGGTGGATGACTCGATTCCTATGGAATCCCCAACCCCCTAATGGGTTCGGAAAGTTGGGTACATGTGGGGAAGGTGAGAAATGGCCCAGCACCCCCCACAACGCCCGGTTCATTGGAACCGGCCTCCTTTACAGGTCTTAATATTATAAAATTCTTAAGCATAATAACATTATCCATACTACACACAATAAAAAGAAAGCATCATTATATTAAAATCAAAGCAATTTTCAAACAAAACAAAACAAATAAATGGACACCCATCCAAGAATGGAAACATGTCCTTACATCACATGCCTAAGTAGGACACCCACCAAAAGGTAGAAACATGCCCTTTACATAATTTCTAAAATAGAAGAGAAAATTAAATTACATGATGTTTAACTAATGAGGTACCCACCAAGTGGAAACATACCTCTTACAACTTTTAGAAGTCTAAATTAATTAATAAAGGTAAATAATCATCCATAACATATAAATCATTCATTAAAAGTATTAATCAAAATATAAAACAAACATCCATCCATGATAAACTAAATAAATCAAGTATTGAAAATAAATTAATTAAAGTATAAGAAATAAATCAAAGCATAAATAAATATGGAATTGAATAAAATAAATAAAAGTTCAAGTATAGCTACTATTTCTATTTAGGATTCTTTATCTCATGTGTTAAGGCTTTGGAAATTCTAAAGTTTAAGTTATGTGACTTTTTAGGTAATTACAATAGATTAGGATTTATGTTTTTTAAAGGTTAGTAAGACACTTTGATTAAACAAATTAAAATTTGAATGATGAAATAATAAAACTTGAGTTTTAGACACTTTTGAAATATTTTTTAATTCATGTTTTTAAAATAGTAAATTGAGCTACTGTAGCTTTTTTGAGTTTTTTATGTTTTTATGTTTTTTATGTTTTAAAGGGTTTAAAGTTCATAAAAATTAGAGTTTAAGGTTTTAAAAAGGTTAGGGTTTATTACTTTAGGTTTAAAAGATGATTTTTGGATTTTAGGCTTTGAAATTTAGGATTCTCGGCCATAAGTTATTTTTAGGGTTTTAAATAGCAATTTGATATTTTATGAGATTTTATGAATTTAAACACATGAATTGAAGTTTTTATAAGTAGAAAAGATGTTTTTTAAGGTTTTTTGAGTGAAAAAGAAGCTAATTTAAAATTTTAAATGAAACAGAATTTTATTTTGGTTTTGTAGAAAAATATGTTCAATGGGTGTTTTAAGGTTTTTTAAGAAGAAAAAATAACAATTTTAAATCTTTTTAGAAAAGAGAGTCACGATTTAATGTTCTAAACTTGGAAAAATTAAATTAAAACTCTAAGATTTTTTATTTAAAAAACTTAAATTTTATAGATTTGGCTATTGTAAAACATAAATCAAAAGAATTAAAACATACCTTCTTTTGTTGATTCTCCAAAAAATAACTCTTCTTGGATGAACTAGCTCTAAAGACAAGCTTTGATTGCCTCTTTTCTTCTCCCTTTTTCGTGCTACTGCTGCTACTGCTGCTATAAATATCAATTGAATTGAGTTTTCCCTTTCCTTCCTTGATTTGGTTTCAAAACCTAAAGCTATCATGAAAAGTTTTTCCTCCTTTGATTTGGTTTAATCGGTCCTTATTTATAGTGGTTTTTAGGTTGTTTATTCCTAATTAATTAAGGTAAGTAATAATAATAAAAAAAAGAAATTAAAACCTAATTGGATTAGAATTCTAAAAATTGCAGCTGAAAAATTTGCGCTGACAAAAATTCTGGCGACGGGCCTGCGGGCGGCGTGCCAGCCCGTAGGAGCCTGCGGGCGAGCCACTGTTGGCCCAACGGGCCCGCGCGACCACTTTTTGCTGCCAATTTTTTTTCCTACTCCGATTTTTATTTTTATTTTTATTTTTATTTATTTATTTATTTATTTTCATTTTTTACTACTAAAAATTAGATACTAAGGTAAAAATTATTTAATTAAAATTATTTTGGACCAATTAAACAACAAAAATCATTTTGGACTAAATAAAGCATGTTGGATCGGATTAGGTCAAAAATTAAGGGTCTACACTTTCTCCTCTTTATTTTCCATTCACTTACTCTTCTAGATAGCATGGCCATTTTTTCATCACCATCATTGTCTTCTTCACTTATGCTTTCAACTTCTTTAGTGGCTTTGAGAGTTATAGTTTTCCTCGTCTTTCTCACCTTTATCATCTTATTTTTCAATATGTAATTCAAAGGTGAGGCATTTTTCAATTAGCTCATCGGTTCTTAGTGTGTTGAGGTCATGAGCTTGTTCAATTGAAGAGACCTTTCACTTAAGGTTCTTCTTAGCTCTAAGTACTCTCAATATTTTACTATTGACATAACCTAGATCATATAATTTTTTATTTTTCTTCAAGTCATTGATGATAGCAAGTAGCAAATTTGTTATTTCGGTGATGTTGCCATTTGGCTTGTAACATCTGTTTTAGGGCTAAAATTAATTTAAATTAATTAAAATAAATAATTTAAGGGAGAATTATTGAGTTAGAATTGAGAAATTAATAAAGGTATATGTGAAATATAAAGAATTATACATAACATATAAACTTAAAAAATAAGAGAGAATAAGACAAAAATATAAATAGTAAAAGAATGGCAATTTAATAAATATATCTTGTAAAATTTAAAAATTAATAAAATAATTCAAAATGAAAATCTTTTTGAATGGAAGAGGAATATTGGTATTTTTAAATAAATAATTAACTAATTAATTAAAATAATAATAAAATATATAGTGGAAGATGATGGAGAAATTTAAATATTTATTAAATATAAAAATAAAATATTTTTTAGTGGAAGATGATAATTGGTATTTTTTAAAATATTAATTAAATAAATAAATAAAATAAAAAAATATTATATATATATGGTTGGAATTTGAAAGAATAAGAAAAAAAAATCAAATTTAAAAGAATTTCTTTCTTCTTTTTCTTCCTTTCTAGTACGTTTTCCCATGGGTTAGCAAGATTGATTTTTGCTTCATCTAAACAACCAATTTTGCAAGGATTTTCAACGACCAAGTGGGTTTTGGTGATTTCCTCATAAATTAGTAAGCTTTCCTTTACAATTTTGAAGTTCCATCTAAATATAGGATTATGTATTATTTGAGATTTTGTAGTAATGTATTTTAATTGTTCAAATGGGTATGAATGATATTATTTTGATTAGCAAGTAATGATTTTAAAGTTAGACAGGAGAAAGGGTATGTTTGAGTTGAGTTTGGATGAAGAAGATGATTTTAGGGTTATGTATAATTTGGAATTTTGCAATTATGTGTTTTAATTGTTCAAATGGATATAATAGATGTTGTTTTGACGCTTAAACAAGGATTCTATAGTCAAATGATGGATTTGATTAAGTTTAGATGGAGTTTAGGAGAAGTATTGTGAATTTAGGATTTTGGAAGAAAATTCTTAAAGTATGAATGTTTATTTGATTTTAATGAATAAATCATGTTATTAAATAATTTAAATGATAAAAATGAGCTTGGATTAATAATTGGAATGAGCTGGAATGAAGAATTAGAAATGAAGAGGCTTAGGGCACATTTTAGGGTTTTGTACAAGAATATGTGTTCATTTGATATAATTGCTTAAAACATATTCTAATGTGATTGTATTAATAAAAATAAACTTAAAACACCAAGTAAAGTGGATTAAAATGAAATTCTAAAGTTAAAGTAAAGGAAGGCAAATTTTGGGAAAGTGATTGGAATGATGATTAATTAGGGAATATGTGTGAAATGCCTTGAAATTTGATTCTAAATAATTATATTTACTCACATTTTGAATAGGCATTAAGTGGAAGAAATTTGCCCAACCTTAGTGTTGAAGGGCATTATGGAAGTGGAAGTTAAAGAGATACTTTAGCTTGAGTTTGAATGTTAAATTAAGGTATGTATATACTTTTGATAATTTAAATGTATTTAAATTTAATTTGGCTTAGCACATTTTGGATAGAAAATGTATTAAACTACTTGACTATTTGAACATTCGTATGATATGACATGTGAATTGATGAGTAAGCATTGTGTACGTTGTGAAAAGCCATTATTAATTGCTAAAATGAGTGGAATGTGGTTTATGTAAATTATGTGAGAATAACCCAAAAATGTTTGGGTTCCATGATAGTAATGCTAAATGACATACATTGTGATAAAGTGATAAGGGATAATGAGTTAAAGTGATTTGGCATTGTTATGAATAAGAAAAATGAGAAAAAGAAACAATGTGATTTGAAAATTGATTATGGAAAATATGTACTATTTGTGTGTTCCCTAGTATATTATTCAATTTTTAGAGTTTTATATTTGATGGTGTAAGGAGGGATTTTTTCCCCCACTCCCGGTGGAATGGTTCTTGCAACTTCGGCATTGTTTAGGCTCGGGGCCTTAGAGAACACGGACCTAAGTCCGGAGAAAATGGAGTAGCCACCCGGAAGGGCCAGGAAAAAGAAAGGGGTGGATGACTCGATTCCTAAGGAATCCCCAACCCCCTAATGGGTTCGGAAAGTTGGGTACTTATGGGGAAGGTGAGAACTGGCCCAGCACCCCCACAACGCCCGGTTCATTGGAACCGACCTCCTTTACAGGTCTTAATATTATAAGATTCTTAAATATAACAACATTATCCATATTACACACAATAAAAGAAAGCATAATTATATTAAAATCAAAGCAATGTCCAAACAAAATAAAATAAATAAATGGACACCCATCCGAAGATGGAAACATGCCCTTACATCACATGCCTAAATAGGACACCTACCGAAAGGTAGAAACATGTCCTTTACATAGGTTCTAAAATAGAAAAGCAAATTAAATTACATGATATTTAACCAATGAGGTACCCACCAAGTGGAAACATACCTCTTACAACATTTAGAAATCTAAATAAATTGATTAAAGTAAATAATCATTCATCATAAATAAATCATTCATCAAAGATATTAAACATCAATAGAAAGTAAACATCCATTCATGATAAATTAAATAAATCAAGTATTGAACTTAAATAAATTAAAGCATATGAAATAAATCAAAGCATAATTAAATATGGAATTGAATAAGGCAAATAAAAAATCTAAGTTATAGGTACTGTTTCCATTTATGATCCTTTATTTCATATATTTAGGGTTTTGGATTTTCATGAGTTTAAGCTACTGTGACTTTTTAAAGAATTAAAAAAATTAAGGATTTTATGTTTTAAAAGGTTGGTAAGACACTTTGATTAAACAAATTAAGGTTTGAATGGTGAAATTATGAAACTAGGGTTTTGGACACTTTAAAATACTTTTGATTTATGGTTTTAAATGATGGTTTCAAGCTTACTGTGTAAAATTAAAATATTTGTGTTTATATGATTTTTAAGGTTTTAAAGGATTAGGGTTCATAAAAAATTAGGGTTTAAGGTTTTAAAGGGGTTAGTGTTTAGTATTTTAGGTTTGGAGTTGAGTTAGGGTTTAGTGATTTAAAATTAGGGTTTTCGGTGATGCATGAAGCTTTTAGGATTTGAAAATCAATTTGATACTTTTATGAGGTTTTATGAAAATAAACAAAAGATTTAAAGTTTTTAAAAGCAAAAAAGAAGTTTTTAAAGCTTTTGGAAAGAAACAGAATATAATTTAAGGGTTTTGAAAATTTGGAATGTAAATTAGGGTTTTGAAGAAACTAAATTAATAACTTTAAATTCTTTGAAAAAAAAAAGCAACGAATTAGTGTTTTTAAGAAAAGCTAAATTAAAGTTCTGGGATTTTGAATTAAAAGAAATAATGAGATGTTTAGCTACTATGAAAAAATAAAAGGAATCAAGAATTCAAACCTTCTTTCGTGGGGTTGCACCAAAATTGCTTCTTGGATGAACCAAGTCAAAGACAAGCTTTTCTTGCCTTTGAATTGCTTGAATTGCTTATTTGCTCCCTCCAAAATCCAATTCAGTTTACTGCCAGGAAGAATTTTTAAAGTTTCCAAGTTTTCCTACTCACTCTAGGTTATCAATTTCTCCTCCCCTTTTCCGTGTTGTTTAATACATATTTATAGAAGTTTTTTTGGTTTTTTTTTCCTAGTTGCTCACGGCATACATTATAGAATAAGAAAAGGAAACCGAAACCTAATTTTATTAGGTTTCGAAAAATTTGCGTCGGAAAATTTTGCTAGCGAAAAAAAACTGTTGAGAAAAAATTACGCTGGCGAAAAAATTTGCCGTAGAAAAAATTGCGCTGGCAAAATAATTTGCCGCAGTTGGCTGCGGCAGGGAGGTGGGGAATCGGCCTGCTGGCGAAATGGCCCATAGCCAAGCCCGCGCTGGAATTTTCGGCAATGATTTTTTTGTCGCTGATTTTTCCGTCTCCGATTTTTATTTTTATTTTTATTTTTTCAATTTTATTTTTTGAATTTTATTTTTTATTAATAAAAATTAGATAATAAAGAAAAAATTATTTAATTAAGATAACAAAAATCATTTTGGACCAATTAAAATATATTAGACAACACAAAAATTATTTTGGACTAAACAAAATATATTGGACCGGACTGGGTCAAAAATTAAGGGTCTACAGTTTGCCCCCTGCTTGAATGATCTGAAACTTTAGTGAAAGAGAGTGAAAAGCAATAAGACTTGATTTTTGAGAAGGTGGAGTTTTTAGGTTCTGAACCCGATTCGAGTTCTGGACTCAAGGATAATTCTAGGTTCTGGATCTAAGGAAAATTTGGGTTCTGGACCCGAGCTAAGTTCTGGACATAGAAATGATTCTAGGTTCTGGATCTAATGGTAAAATTTGGGTTCTGGACCCGAGCTAAGTTCTTAGACTTAGAAATAAATTCTAGGTTCTGGACCTAAGGAAAATTTGGGTTCTGGACCCGGTTCGAGTTTTGGACTCAAGGAAGATTCTAGGTTCTGGACCTAAGGAAAATTTGGGTTTTGGACCCGGTTCGAGGTCTGGACTCAAGGAAGATTCTAGGTTCTAGACCTAAGAAAAATTTGGGTTCTGGACCCGGTTCGAGTTCTGGACTGAAGGAAGATTCTAGGTTCTGGACCTAAGGAAAATTTGGGTTCTGCACCCGGTTCGAGTTCTGGACTCAAGGAAGATTCTAGGTTCTGGACCTAAGGAAAATTTGGGTTCTAGATCCGGTTCGAGTTCTGGACTCAAGGAAGATTCTAGGTTCCCGACCTAAGGAAAATTTGGGTTCTGGACCCGAGCTAAGTTCTTGGACTTAGAAATAATGTCTAGGTTCTAGACCTAAGAAAAATTTGGGTACTGAACCCGAGCTAAGTTCTTGGACTTAGAAATAAATCTAGATTCTGGACCTAATGAAAGTTTGGGTTCTGGACCCGAGCTAATAATAATTCTTTATTTCAAAAAGTTTGGCTAATTTTTATGCATATGTCTTCTTATTACCCCCTGGGTGTAAAAATATTTATAGATCTGCAATTATTTGAATGATTAAAATGAATAAATGAATTTACTGTTTATTTACTGTGTAGTCACTGTTCATGCACTATTTATTATTCATAAATAGTAAATTTACTATTCGCAAATAATATCAAATAGTATTTACTATTGGAAATAGTATTTTCACTATTCATCAATAGTAATATTATTTATGAATAGTAAAATTTACTATTCATCAATAGTAATACTATTTATTAATAGTAAAATTTACTATTCATGAACAGTTTTGAATTTTGTTTTTTGCTTACCGTTTCTCTATAAAAAGCCACCATTCCTTCATTTCATTTCACAGCACGATTTCAATTTCATAATTCTCTCAAATTTCTTTCAATTTTAGCACATATTTTTCAAAAACAATCCATGCTTCGAGGTCAGGGACTCATCCTAATACCGAATTATTAGAGTTTATTCAGCACCATGAAGATGGAAATTTAGATATATGAGCCGGGATGCCGCTCCATCGCAGTTCCAATCAAAAGAGCAAGGTAATTATTTTTTCCTTTTTTCTTGATTTTTTGCGCTCTTTTTTTGTTATATATTTTTGTATATTTTTGTTATTATTTGTTATTGTGAAAAAATAAATTAATTTAAGTAGATAGAATAATATGTACTTACCTTTTATTAACTTACCTGGGTCTGTGTTAGCATGATCGTTGCGTTGTTCAAGCTGGAGGGTGTATTTACAAAGCCCGACAATGGTACGATGTAGTGCCTTCTCGGGTAAGGCGGATTATCCGATATTGCGGCTTTGAGCAGTTCATCTTACAATTGCTATCCGAGGAATATCAGATAGACCGGAGTGTAGTCCAGGCGCTTACAGAGCGATGGTTGGATACAACCCACACTTTTCACTTACCCATTGGAGAGATGACAATTGGTCCAGTCGATTTTACTGCCATAACTGGCCTTCGATATGATGTGCTCCGGTTCCTCTGACCAACGATATTTTAACATTTGAAGAATTTCAGGAATTAATTGGTATGGAACCATCATATAAAGGGCCTTTTAAGATAAAAATCGAGCCAATCCATAGTTATTGGATGTACTACGAAGGACGGGTTGGCAGAGACACGGCCGAACAGTACGCTCGAGGATTCTTGTTATATCTGCTCAGGTCGACCATCTTAGGTAGCACTGAATCGTCCATTCACTTGTCAATGTTGAGTGTTTCTTATCTCAGAATGGTACCATCTTCTGGTTGGGGTGAAGCTGGTCTCGCGTGTCTTTACCATGTCTTGATAAGCTTTGCCAAAACAAGAAGTCTTTTATCGGCTTGATGGCAGTTGTCGAGGTATTATTTTCCTTCACTAATGTTATTTCCACTCTTTTCTTGCATGAATTTAATCTTTACTATCATTGTTGTAGGTATGGGCATATGAACATAACCTCATGAGGGTACCCGGTATTTTCCGAGAGAGAGTCGGGTATCCGAGATTAAATTTCTGGTTGTCTGATCGTGTGGATGTTTTCGACTCTCATCATGTGCATACTCACTGTTATGTGTTGAGCCGCTTAATCTGGGACCAGGTAAAATAACATTAGTATGCTTTAAATTTTATGTAAAAGTTTACCTACCTTATGTTATTTCACAGGTGAATTTGGCCTGGTAGAGCCTAGAAGAGTGAGCAAACTGGTCTCCTTTGATGAGGGCTGCACTGTCTTTCCAACATTCTCGCCGAATTATTGCTGGCCCAGTGTCTAGTGGCTGGTTTCTTGGGAAGAGAGTTTATGAATGGTTTCTTGGTCCAGAGCAGCGGAGGTTTCCGATGCAAATCCCAGAATATACTTTAAATATTATGTCAATGCTGAAGGATGCATGATGGTCGGCCCGGTATGGTTATGATGCCGAGTCATTTCTCCATTTACCGAGTCCATTCTACGCCTATTTCATTCAAAGAAGACTCTTGAACTTTGATGTATTTCCTGTTGGTGTGCGGGAGATTTCTGATGAAAATGAGGGTAGAGATGAAGAAGAACATCACGGCGTTGTAGGAGAGTCTGTTCCACATCTCGGGGTCAGTACTTCTCAAGTAAATGGCCTTGTCACTTGAGTGTGTCGTCTTCTGTTTCTCCTCTGGTCTTCTTTGTTCTTTGAAGATGAGAGTGACACTGCCAGTGGCTTGGCCGTGTCTCCTGGGTGTGTCAGCTTCTGTGTTTTTTCTTTGGTTCTTCTTTGTTCTTGGCTTAGGATGGGACACGGCCAAGCTTGTGGCCATGTCATGTGACACGACCAGTGACTTGGCCGTGTTGCCTACCAGTGTCACCTACTATTTCTTTTCTTTCTTTGTTGGTCCTTCTTGACTTTACCCTTTAGGTGAGACACGGCTAGTGGCTTGGCCGTGTCTCCTGCCCGTGTCATGTTCTGCCAAGATTTCATTTGAGGTGACACGGCCAAGCTTGATTTGGCTTGGCCATGTCTTGATTGATTCATGCTCTTCTTTCCTTGTTTTGATCTTCCAAGGGAATTTTTGCATTTTAACCATTTTCCCTTGCAACTTTTTTCTTTCTTTGATTCTTCAATGATTATTGCAGGCTGTTGGCTCATTTGATCATGAGGCTAGACCTTCCTTTACTGCCCCTTCATTTGCTCGCTCTAGCCCGCCAGATATGCCATCTCATCCGTAGGGTATTGATTTGAATTACCTAGTACGTTCCTTATTTCATGGTAACTTATGCTATATGTGTGCATGATTATGTATGTTCTTACCTTTTCCTCTTTGGCTCACAGCGAATGCTTGAAGAACAAAATAGGAAACTTCAAGAAGAGCTGGCGGCAAGTCGTCAGCAAGCTTCTCATTTTGAAAATTTATAACATCAATCTGAACAACATTTCCGAGATTTTTGATTTCAGGGGATGAGGGATCCCGGTGCTTCTTCATCAATAGGCCCCCAGACTAATGACAATGAGATCCTTTCATCTGCTTCTGATGAGGACCATGACGGATCAGAACCTCAAGGTAATAGGGATTTTAGTGTTGCCACTTCGAGTGATCCTAGGATGAGTAATTTGCCGGGTTTTGGTGCTCCCGCTTCGGGCGGACTCGGGATGAGTGATTTGCCCCCTCCTCCAACAGGCGATGATTTCTTCAAGTCTTTATTTGGTGACCTACCACCACCCTCTTAGTGATATGTAAATATTGTAGTAATTGTAAAATATTGTACAATAATGAAAAATATACAATTTGTATCTTTAACGTAACTCCCTCTTTTTTTTTTTTTACAGTACACCATAGTTTCATAATTCACATCCACTTCATTTGCTAAATCAAATCCAACGTGGTAAAGGAATTTCATTGCTAATTCCTTTCCTTATGCCATATGGTCTTACCCTTTCCCATCACCTTTTCCTTTTCACTTTAGGAAAAGGTTTATTTCTTCTATATAAATCACCCTTCATGCTATATGTTAATACATAAACCAAAATTCTTTCTCTTTCAACGTGAAGACTCCCTTTAATAATTTTAATTTTTTCTTTATTCATTCACCATGACCGAGCATCATTCAAAGAAGATAAAAATTCTATTTAAGAATATGGATGCCATTCAATGGAAGCAAATTTCATGGTCAAAACTTGATGTTTTAAAATGTTTTCAAAATGTCAAATTGGACCACTCCTTCTTACATGCCATGGCTTCCTTTTGGAATGCGGATTCCAGGGTATTTAGAATTAATGGCTTTGAAATATGTCCTTTGATTGAAGAATTAGAGGCCATCCTTGGATATCCCAATAATCAACAAATGGCATTACCCACATTGATTTCCAAGACTCAACAGAAGATGCAGGTGTTATTTCAAATTTCAAAACCCGAAGTTCTTTGGTTGATGAGAGGTGAAAAAATTCTACTTGCTCCTTTGATTGACTTTTGTCTCTCTCATTTGGCCCCTACTAAGGCATGGGGATGCATGCTTTATCTTTGCTTGCTCGGCCAATTTTTTCTTGGTTCTTCTGACGGCGATATTGATCCACAAGTATTGGATATTATGGACCAAATGGAAGGAGGCTTGTCGCCGGTACCTATGATTTTAGCCGAGACCTTAGTTGGATTAGACCGATTTAAATCAGGATTGTCAAAGAGACTGACTAGGACGCCGTTGCTGCTTCAGGTAATCAACAAATGGCGTTACCCACATTGATTTCCAAGACTCAACAGAAGATGCAGGTGTTATTTCAAATTTCAAAACCCGAAGTTCTTTGGTTGATGAGAGGTGAAAAAATTCTACTTGCTCCTTTGATTGACTTTTGTCTCTCTCATTTGGTCCCTACTAAGGCATGGGGATGCATGCTTTATCTTTGCTTGCTCGGCCAATTCTTTCTTGTTTCTTCTGACGGCGATATTAATCCACAAGTATTGGATATTATGGACCAAATGGAAGGAGGCTTGTCGCCGGTACCTGTGATTTTAGCCGAGACCTTAGTTGGATTAGACCGATTTAAATCAGGATTGTCAAAGAGACTGACTAGGAGTCCGTTGCTGCTTCAGGTAATTACCTAAACTACACTTTCAGGTTTTCAATTTAGGTTTTCTTTTTTCTTTCTTTTCTTTATTGCTCTAATTTTTGCCTAGTCCACCCAAGTGGGTTTTCGGAACTAACGAGTTGTCCTAATTTTTGCCTAAGCTGCCCATGTGGGTTTTCAACTTAGCGGACTTTTTTTTTCATAGATTTGGCTTCAGGAGCATCTTTATTTACTTGATACTCCATCCGTGGATTTTGCCAGATACCTGCCACGTCATCATTCTGCTAGGAAGCTACTCCATCCTGCTTCTTCATATGCTGACCGGGTTGACTGGATCCACTCACGCTCCGAAGTCAATATCAGTTGGTTGGTACCTTGGTGGAAGATTTCTCGTATCACCATGCGGACATACTTGATGTACGTTCCCCTTGCTGCTCTTCGTCAAGGTACATGCTATGATCCTCACCGACTTGGGCGTCAGTATCGAGCTGAGCCTCGTGATACTGACTTTGCTCCCGACTTAGACATGCCTTGCTTGACTGAAGGCTACTTGGATAGGATGAGGCAAAGCTGGCCTGCACGTTATACTTATCGACTGCCATAGATTTTACATTTGTCAATTCAGAAAGTGTATTGTTAGGATGAAAAAAAAAATTAAAGTAATAAAAGATGCTTCTTTTCCATTTATAATTTGTCATCACCTTTTGCTATTGTGTTTATTTATTTCATCCATATCTGGTCGAATACTTATAACAGTGAACATAGAACAATTTTAACATTAATTCTGTTTTATTAAATTGGGGAACAACATAAAGCCAGCATACACAAGATCACTCCTATTGCCAACTAGCCCTTTCGGGTTTTCTAATTGACGATTTTCTCTCATTTAGCCCTAATTGTTGCCTAGCCCGTACTTTTGGGTTTTCGAAACTAGCGGACTGCTCTAACTTTTGCCTAGGCTTCCCTTCTTGGGTTTTCAACCTAGAGAGCTCTTTTCCTCTTTTTTTTTTTTATTTTTCATACATAAAACTTCTTCAACTTGTCAATGTTTACGGGCTCACTAAATTCATTCCCGTCCATGTATGACAACTTCATCGCACCTTTGTTCATGACTTGTTTCACAATATATGGCCCTTCCAAGCTAGGTCTGAACTTCCTTCTTGGATCAGATATATTAGGTGTAACACCCCTTCCCGACCTACATGTGTAAGCCGAGTAGAGGCGCCACACTATCCAAATGTTGCTACCAATTTTACTTAGTCAAATTTTTGTTCCGATTTTACAGAAATTTTGCCAGAGGTTCGCCTAGAAATTTGGATCCCAAGTGTCGACAAAACCTGTTTTTTCTGATTTTTTAAAACATTTTACACAGACCAATGTGAATACAATCAGTTTCCAATATACTCCCAATGAATCCACCTTATACCCTCAACTACAACCTGCAAGAAAAATTCACACTTCTAATCCAGAATAAAGTAGAGATTTATTATTATTACATACCAATAACGTACAATATCACATACTGACTCTAAATCTTATATACATATACATGCCACAACTAGTTAACTCATAATGGAAACTAAAGCCTACTCTGAGGTGCTGCGCTGTGTTGTGCTGCTCGATGCTAATCACCAAAATCTACTGCTCCAAACCTACGAGTCAAGGAAACTCAACTCGCTGAGCGTTGTCGCTCAGTGGGTACTTTACCAATAAAAATAAAAGTAGTATATGAAAGTATTCAAAATCAAAGGAAATAATTAAATCCACAATCAACCAACTTTATACCAATAGAAATCGTGATACATTCAGTGTGATATGCTTTCAATAATGTTAAATCATAATTCAAACTCATTGGCATTATGTAGTTTAACGAAAAATAATATGTCTTTGATTCAGGCTCTACTGGTATATAGGGAACCTGTAATATCCTCATATATGGCCTAAAAGTTTTGATTAAGTTGTTGATGTTGTTGTTATTGTTGTTGTAGTGATATATTGGATTGAATATATGTGTTAAATTGCAAGAGAAAAGATATTGGAAAGTGAATGCTTGTGTATATGTGTTTTGGGGAAAAGAAATAGGGTTTAGAGAGAATGGTATATGTTGTGTATATGATGATATATATAACATATAAATTGGTCAAATGAAGAGTCAAGGGGGTAGAGATATTTATTTGGTTATTGGTGAAATGACTATTAAGGGCATTGGATTAAAAAGAAAGCTAGAACAAATGATAAAAGGGTGTTTTGGTAATTGTTTGAATTGGAACACTTGGTGGAGATTAAAAGAAGAGTTGACTTTATTTTTGTGGTTCATTTCTTCTTTCTTCTTTGTGTGGCTGGCTCCTTCATAGACAAAGGAAAACAAGAGACAAAGTGAAGATCTTGATGTGTTAAGCTCAAATTGATGGAAGATTGAAGTGATCTAGTGGATGATACAAGAAGTCTTATAACTTTGGTAAGTTCTCTTGTGATCTTTGTGTTTATTTGAAATGATATTTAAGTTTGATAGATTTTTAAGAGTGTGTTGGTTGATTTTGAGATGTGAGAAGTGTTTGAGTGATTGGATGATGGATGTTGAGTATGGATTGAAGAAAAGAGTAAGTGGTTGGAAGAGATGATGTTGTATATGTGGTGAGGGTTTTGAGATGATTTTGTGTTTTGTGCTTGATGTGCGTTTGGCTTGTTTTGGTGTGTTGCAAGTTTTAGATGAGTTTTGAGTATGTTTTGTTAAGATGGTGTGAAGTGGATGTTGTTGGATAAAAGTGTTTTGTTGAGTGTTTGGTTGTTTTGGTTGGAATCTTGATTTGTGGCCGGACACGCCCATGAGCACGTCCAGGGTCTTTAGGCGTGTCAATTGTGTTGGAGGCAGTAGGTTTGACACGACCAGTAGCACGCCCGTGTTATTGAGCGTGTCATAACTACTGTGAGATTTGAGAATTTACACGCCCAGGAACACGCCCATGTTGTTGAGCGTGTAAATACTTCTGTGTTGTGGAGTTAGGGCACGGTCATGGACACGCCCGTGTGGGTGAGCGTGTCATGGTTATGGTTTGCCCTAATTAATTCCTAATTGGATTATCTCTTGTGTATCCCTAAACAAGTATATGCTATTACTTTTGATTTAGGTCTTGTAGATAGTGATTAATCATTGATTTAAGAGGTAGAAGGATCTTGAACAAGGAAGTATTAAGAGTGGTGTGATTTGTTTTTGAGGTAAGTACAAAACCTATATGATTATGTGTAAGATCAAATGTGGCATTACTACATTGTTAATTTATTTGAGCAATGTGTATTGTTATGTTTATATTAATGATGATATATATATATATATGAATAATGTGAATAGCTATGATGATACAATTGAATGATGTATGGCATGTTTGCCTAATTGATGAGGAAGATTGAGAAAGAGTTTGATAAAGAGAATAATGAAATAAGTGTATGCTTAATATGATATTCAGTTTCAGAGTTCTGGTTTTTTTGAGGCATGCCTATTTAATGAAAGGTAACAGTCTTGCCGGGTTGAGGATCTCTTCAAATTGAATTGAATTGAGGTCCAAGAAACTGGGTCTGTTACACAATGATAATTGATATTATGAGATATTTGATTTGTAACAGTCTTGTCGGGTTGAGGATCTCCTCGAGTTAGATGAGTTGATGATCCAAGAGACTGGGTCTGTTACGCTATCCATGGATAGAGATATATATGTATATGTTGCCTACAGGCTTGATAATTGTGTTTATGAACCAAAGCAGTAACTCTGAATTCTGAATATCGTATTAAATACTTGATGGGCCCATAGGTGTCTAGGTTTTATGTATAACATAAATGTTGTTCTAATGTAATGAAATGTTAATATTACTTATATGATGAAACGGACTATTCACGGAATATTGTTTGTTGAGTATGATCTTTACTAATTGTGTGTGTATCATTGATGTTGATTTATTAATACAAATGTGAAACATTGCATTGCACTAAAGCATAACATTAGCATGAATTGTCTTACTAAGCCCTTGGCTTAGCGCGATAGTGCTTAATCGCGCAGGTGATAGAGTTGAACCCGAGAGCTCTTCGAGACTGAGTGAGAGTAGACGTTGAAGAGTTGATTTTGGGAACTTAAAGATCAGAGAAGAATTGCCAATCATGTATAACTCTTTTATATTTTGTAAATATGGTTTATAATGTAAATATATGTATAATTGTAAATACGTATTCAAATACTTTCATATATGTAAATGTTTTCTATATTCCGCTGCGTATTAACTAAATGTATTTATATATATCTATTTTGTTTTATATTACAAATTGATGACTTATTTTCTATAATGTATACAATTGAAAGATTATGGTATTGTTTAAAATGTTTTGAATGTTAAGAAAATCCGTAGCATCCCTATGTTTAGTACATGTATACTACATTGTGGTGTTTGTAGTGTGCATGTATTGAATATAGGGGTGTTACAATTGTTTTGGTATCAGAGCCTAGGTTTGAGATTCTCAGCCTAGGTAAAATGTAATAAAAAGAATATTTTTACTTAAAAAGTTGGTTTTGAAATAAAATACATGTTTGGGATTGGCAATCTCTGATCTTTAATAAGGTATAATCTGCTGTGTTTGCAGACATAGGTTGTGATGGACTCTCACTCACGCCAGTCAGGTGAGGGTAGTGCTGAGAGTATTGTCCCTGATGATGGAGTTAGGGTTGTTAGTGCTGAGGAGGCACCTGCTTCGGTGTCGGGGAGACCAGCAGGGGAGGAGGTTCCGCCAGCTTGGGTTAGGCATGTGGTAGAAGCTTTGAGGCAAGCACCAGTGCAACCAGTGCCACCACCCCCTCAGCCTGTGGTACCAGTGAGGCACTATGACAAACTAAGGAAGTATAGAGCGGAGGATTTCCTTGGTACTACTGATCCAGCTGTAGGAGAACAGTGGCTTGACAAAGTACAGAGGATTTTTATTCAGTTGCAAGCCACCCCAGAGGAAAAGTTTGATTATGCAAGATCTTTGCTACAGAAGGATGCATACGACTGGTGGAGGACAGTGCCCCATTCTATGGATGATCCACCAATCTTGTCATATGCTGATTTCTTGAGAGAGTTTGAACTGAAGTATACTCCTAGGGAGTACAAGGACATGAAGAAGATGGAGTTCTTGAGCTTGAAGCAAGACAACAAGACTGTAACTGAATATGAAGTTGAATTTATTAGATTGAGCCATTATGCTGGGGGCATTATTATTGATGAGATAGATAGATGCAGGAGATTTGAGGAGGGATTGAGGCCCTCTATCATGTGCTTAGTGGCTGGATCTAGATATCACGATTTCTCCCAGTTAGTGGCAGCAGCTCGAAGTGTAGAGCGAGCTCAAGTTATTGCAGCTGCTTCAGAGGAAGAGGTTAGGGTTAGGAGGCCCCAGTTTGAGGCAGGGTCTTCTTCTGTTAAGAGAGGTAAAGGAAGCTTTGTTCCTAGAGTCAGTAGGAGTCAGAGGTCAGCTGGTAGGTCAGTGCAGTTTCATAGACAGAGATTTATACCTACAGCTTCAGTGGCGAGTGCTCCGACCCTAGTGACTCAGAGATCCGCTCTACCTGTGTGTGCTCAGTGTGGTGGATCACATAGGGGTGCTTGTTGGAGGTATAGTGGGTCAGCTGTGTGCTTCAGATGTGGATCTCCTGAGCATTTTATTAGAGATTGTCCAGAGAGACAGGAGCGGATGTCAGTTGATACTGCAGCTTCTCGACCTAGTGTGAGGGGAGGTCGAGCAGGCAGAGGTAGCAGTCGGGGAGGCAGATCTGGGTTCAGTGCTAGAGGAGGTGCTACATCCAGGGAGAGTAGACCAGATGAGGTTGGATCTTCCCAGAGAATGTATGTTATGCAGAGGCAGTCAGATGCATCGGCAGTCATAGCTGGTACTTTTTCTTTATTTGATACTTCAGTGCTTGCTTTGATTGATCCGGGTTCCACACATTCTTATATTAGTGCATCTGTTTTGCCTATGTCTGATATGCATGCTGAGTCCCTAGGATTTGATGTGTTGGTGACAAATCCGTTAGGGCATAGTGTGGTTGTGAGTAAGGTGCACCGAGATAGTGCAGTGAGGGTGCAAGGTGAGGAGTTCCTTGGAGACTTGATTGAGATGCCATTTAAGGAATATGATGTGATTCTAGGTATGGACTGGTTATCTAGACATGGAGCTGTGGTAGACTGTAAAAGGAAAATTGTTTCTTTGAGAACTGTTGATAATAGAGAGGTGATAGTATCTAATGAGCAGGAACAGCTAGCCTCCTTATTTGTTTCAGCTGTTGCAGCCAGGAGGTTGATTAGAAAGGGGTGTGAAGCTTATCTTGCTCATGTGGTATATACTAGAGTGAAGGGTTCCCCTATTGATAGTATTGCCACAGTTGCAGAGTTCCCAGATGTGTTTCCAGAGGAGTTGCCAGGATTACCTCCAGAGAGAGAGGTGGAGTTCGGTATTGAATTGTTGCCTGGTACCACTCCTATCTATATTACTCCTTATAGAATGGCACCAGCAGAATTGAAGGAATTGAAAGTGCAATTACAGGAGTTGTTGGACAAAGGATTTATTCGCCCCAGTGTTTCTCCTTGGGGAGCTCCTGTGCTATTTGTGAAAAAGAAAGATGGTACTATGAGATTGTGTATCGATTATAGGCAATTGAACAAGGTGACTATTAAAAATAAATATCCTTTGCCTAGAATCGATGATCTCTTTGATCAATTGAAGGGTGCAGCTGTGTTTTCTAAAATTGATTTGAGATCAGGGTACCATCAGTTGAGGGTCAGAGCTGAAGATGTTCCTAAGACCGCCTTTCGGACCAGGTATGGGCATTATGAATTTCTAGTTATGCCTTTTGGTCTAACGAATGCACCTGCAACTTTTATGGATTTGATGAATAGGGTGTTCAGGCCCTATCTGGATCAGTTTGTAGTGGTCTTCATCGATGACATTCTGGTGTATTCGCGGAATGAAGAGGAACATGACAAGCATCTGCGGATTGTGTTGCAGATTTTGAGAGAGAAGCAGTTGTTTGCCAAATTGTCGAAGTGTGAGTTCTGGTTGGATCAAGTCGCTTTTCTCGGACATATTGTTTCAGCAGAAGGCATTAGAGTTGATCCGAGCAAAGTTGAAGCTATATTGAATTGGAGTCCACCCAAGTCGGTGACAGAGGTTAGAAGTTTTCTGGGTTTGGCAGGCTATTACCGGCGGTTTGTGAAAGGGTTTTCTTTGATAGCTACTCCACTCACCAGATTGCTTCGTAAGGGAGTGAGATTTGTGTGGATAGATCAGTGTCAGGCTAGTTTTGAGCAGTTGAGAGAAATGTTGACTCAAGCGCCTGTTCTTACTTTACCTGTAGAAGGCAAACCATATGTGATTTACAGTGATGCTTCACTTAGTGGTTTGGGGTGTGTGCTGATGCAGGAAGGTAAAGTTATAGCTTATGCATCTAGACAGTTGAAACCGCATGAGCTTAATTATCCGACCCATGATCTAGAATTGGCAGCCATTGTGTTTGCATTGAAGATTTGGCGACACTATCTGTTTGGGGAGAAATGTTTTATCTACACTGATCACAAAAGTTTGAAATATTTGGGTGTTCAAAAAGAGCTCAATCTTCGACAGAGGAGATGGTTGGAATTGATTAAAGACTATGACTGTTTGATTGATTATCATCCAGGTAAAGCAAATGTTGTTGCTGATGCCTTGAGTCAGAAGTCTTTAGTTGGTTTAACTGTATACTCGCTCTCGTTGCTTGTTGAGTTGAGAGCTTTGCATGCCAGTTTTGTACCTTGTGATGATGGTGCATTGTTGGCACAGTTGCTTTTGAAACCAGTTTTGTTAGATCAGATCAAAGAGGCTCAGTTGATTGATATGAAGATTCAGAAGATTATTTCAGATTGCAAGAATGGGAAGACTAGAGATTTTATTGTGAAAGGTGATGGGAGTCTCTGGTTTAAGAACCGATTGTGTGTACCCGATGATGCTGATTTGAAAAGAGTCATTTTAGAAGAAGCACATCAGTCAGTGTTTGCTATGCATCCGGGTAATACAAAGATGTATCATGATTTGAGACAGCATTACTGGTGGATTGGTTTGAAGAGAGATATTGCAGATTTTGTGTCAAAATGTCTCACCTGTCAGAAGGTTAAAGCAGAGCATCAAGTTCCAACCGGGTTGCTTCAACCGTTGTTAGTGCCTGAATGGAAGTGGGAAAGAGTGACAATGGATTTTGTGTCTGGTTTGCCATTGACACAAAGGAAACATGATGCCATATGGGTGATTGTGGATAGATTGACTAAGACAGCTCATTTCCTTCCGGTTCGGATGGATTATTCTTTGGAAAGGTTAGCTAAGCTGTATATTCATGAGATTGTGAAGTTGCATGGTGTTCCAACTTCTTTAGTGTCTGATCGAGATCCCCGGTTTACTTCCAGATTTTGGAAGAGTTTGCATAGTGCTTTGGGTTCTCGATTACACTTCAGTACTGCTTTTCATCCACAGACGGATGGACAGTCAGAGAGGGTGATACAGATTATTGAAGATATGTTGAGAAGCTGTGTCATTGATTTCTCTGGAAGTTGGGATAGATTCTTACCACTTGTGGAGTTTGCTTACAACAACAGTCACCAATCCAGCATTGGTATGGCACCGTTTGAAGCATTGTATGGAAGACGGTGTAGGACACCTCTTTGTTGGAATGAGCTTGGAGATAATAAGTTGGTTGGTCCTGATTTGATTCAAGAAACTGAAGAGAAAGTAAAGTTGATTAGAGGCAGGTTAAAAGCAGCTTTAGACCGACAGAAGTCTTATGCAGATCTGAAAAGGAGAGACATAGAGTTTGATGTTGGAGATAAGGTATTTCTGAAAGTATCTCCTTGGAAGAAAATTTTGAGGTTCGGTCGGAAAGGGAAATTGAGTCCTCGTTTCATTGGACCGTATGAAATTTTAGAGAAAGTTGGGCCAGTTGCTTATCGACTTGCTTTGCCACCTGGGTTGGATCGTATTCATAATGTGTTCCATGTTTCTATGTTGAGGAGGTACAGATCGGATCCATCTCATGTGTTGCCAATTGAATCTATCGAAGTGAGCCCAGATTTGACTTTTGAAGAGGAACCAGTTGCTATCTTGGCACATGATGTGAAAGAGCTGAGAAACAAGAGAGTGCCATTGGTGAAGGTTCTATGGAAGAATCATGCAAAAGAAGAAGCAACTTGGGAAAGTGAACAATCCATGCGAGAGCAATATCCTCAATTATTTCAGAGTTAATATCAGGTAATTTCGAGGACGAAATTTTTTTTTAGAGGGGGAGAATTGTAATATCCTCATATATGGCCTAAAAGTTTTGATTAAGTTGTTGATGTTGTTGTTATTGTTGTTGTAGTGATATATTGGATTGAATATATGTGTTAAATTGCAAGAGAAAAGATATTGGAAAGTGAATGCTTGTGTATATGTGTTTTGGGGAAAAGAAATAGGGTTTAGAGAGAATGGTATATGTTGTGTATATGATGATATATATAACATATAAATTGGTCAAATGAAGAGTCAAGGGGGTAGAGATATTTATTTGGTTATTGGTGAAATGACTATTAAGGGCATTGGATTAAAAAGAAAGCTAGAACAAATGATAAAAGGGTGTTTTGGTAATTGTTTGAATTGGAACACTTGGTGGAGATTAAAAGAAGAGTTGACTTTATTTTTGTGGTTCATTTCTTCTTTCTTCATTGTGTGGCCGGCTCCTTCATAGACAAAGGAAAACAAGAGACAAAGTGAAGATCTTGATGTGTTAAGCTCAAATTGATGGAAGATTGAAGTGATCTAGTGGATGATACAAGAAGTCTTATAACTTTGGTAAGTTCTCTTGTGATCTTTGTGTTTATTTGAAATGATATTTGAGTTTGATAGATTTTTAAGAGTGTGTTGGTTGATTTTGAGATGTGAGAAGTGTTTGAGTGATTGGATGATGGATGTTGAGTATGGATTGAAGAAAAGAGTAAGTGGTTGGAAGAGATGATGTTGTATATGTGGTGAGGGTTTTGAGATGATTTTGTGTTTTGTGCTTGATGTGCGTTTGGCTTGTTTTGGTGTGTTGCAAGTTTTAGATGAGTTTTGAGTATGTTTTGTTAAGATGGTGTGAAGTGGATGTTGTTGGATAAAAGTGTTTTGTTGAGTGTTTGGTTGTTTTGGTTGGAATCTTGATTTGTGGCCGGACACGCCCATGAGCACGTCCAGGGTCTTTAGGCGTGTCAATTGTGTTGGAGGCAGTAGGTTTGACACGACCAGTAGCACGCCCGTGTTATTGAGCGTGTCATAGCTACTGTGAGATTTGAGAATTTACACGCCCAGGAACACGCCCATGTTGTTGAGCGTGTAAATACTTCTGTGTTGTGGAGTTAGGGCACGGTCATGGACACGCCCGTGTGGGTGAGCGTGTCATGGTTATGGTTTGCCCTAATTAATTCCTAATTGGATTATCTCTTGTGTATCCCTAAACAAGTATATGCTATTACTTTTGATTTAGGTCTTGTAGATAGTGATTAATCATTGATTTAAGAGGTAGAAGGATCTTGAACAAGGAAGTATTAAGAGTGGTGTGATTTGTTTTTGAGGTAAGTACAAAACCTATATGATTATGTGTAAGATCAAATGTGGCATTACTACATTGTTAATTTATTTGAGCAATGTGTATTGTTATGTTTATATTAATGATGATATATATATATATATGAATAATGTGAATAGCTATGATGATACAATTGAATGATGTATGGCATGTTTGCCTAATTGATGAGGAAGATTGAGAAAGAGTTTGATAAAGAGAATAATGAAATAAGTGTATGCTTAATATGATATTCAGTTTCAGAGTTTTGGTTTTTTTGAGGCATGCCTATTTAATGAAAGGTAACAGTCTTGCCGGGTTGAGGATCTCTTCAAATTGAATTGAATTGAGGTCCAAGAAACTGGGTCTGTTACACAATGACAATTGATATTATGAGATATTTGATTTGTAACAGTCTTGTCGGGTTGAGGATCTCCTCGAGTTAGATGAGTTGATGATCCAAGAGACTGGGTCTGTTACGCTATCCATGGATAGAGATATATATGTATATGTTGCCTACGGGCTTGATAATTGTGTTTATGAACCAAAGCAGTAACTCTGAATTCTGAATATCGTATTAAATACTTGATGGGCCCATAGGTGTCTAGGTTTTATGTATAACATAAATGTTGTTCTAATGTAATGAAATGTTAATATTACTTATATGATGAAACAGACTATTCACGGAATATTGTTTGTTGAGTATGATCTTTACTAATTGTGTGTGTATCATTGATGTTGATTTATTAATACAAATGTGAAACATTGCATTGCACTAAAGCATAACATTAGCATGAATTGTCTTACTAAGCCCTTGGCTTAGCGCGATAGTGCTTAATCGCGCAGGTGATAGAGTTGAACCCGAGAGTTCTTCGAGACCGAGTGAGAGTAGACGTTGAAGAGTTGATTTTGGGAACTTAAAGATCAGAGAAGAATTGCCAATCATGTATAACTCTTTTATATTTTGTAAATATGGTTTATAATGTAAATATATGTATAATTGTAAATACGTATTCAAATGCTTTCATATATGTAAATGTTTTCTATATTCCGCTGCGTATTAACTAAATGTATTTATATATATCTATTTTGTTTTATATTACAAATTGATGACTTATTTTCTATAATGTATACAATTGAAAGATTATGGTATTGTTTAAAATGTTTTGAATGTTAAGAAAATCCTTAGCATCCCTATGTTTAGTGCATGTATACTACATTGTGGTGTTTGTAGTGTGCATGTATTGAATATAGGGGTGTTACAGAACCATAGTGATAAGGCAGTGGGCCTCCCCACTGTAACATAGGTGGCCCTCACCACCGATATCAGATCACAGGAATGGGCCTCCCCATTCTGGTTGTAACCAATTCTGCTCTACGGCCTATACCCGTAGGTAACCTCCGGAGCATTCCAATCACAATTTCACAACATCTCTGTTCCACGGCCTATACCCGAAGGTAACCGCCGAGGCGTATCAAACACAATAAGTGGCAGTACTGCATAAGTTAGTATAGTGCACCATACCCTTATCTACCACTCCCAACTATCCAGTAGAGCAAAAAGGTTAAAATAATTCACTTTAAGTCTCAAACCTCATTTTAGAATGACTCGAGAAATCATTTTAAATTCCCATCGCGTTTTGCCATTTACACCGCGCACCACATTCTTTAGTCAAACCATTACCCTTTTTCACATATTTAACATCCACAATAAACATATCAAACATTTCAAAGCACTTCTCAAAAGATCACAAATTGACCCAAATGAATAGTGTCGCGGCACGTAAAATCAGCAACGCAAAATGGCATGACCAAATGAATAGTAAAATCTGGATTTTCGTCAAAATTTCAGTCCACTTCAATCGTATATTTGACCAAGTAAATGATTTTATTTTTGGCTGAAATTTTACAGAAAACTTATTTCATATGTTGACTAATTTCATGTAAAATTTGGTTGAAAAATTCATTCGTTTGCTGCCTCAAACAATTGCCACAAAAAGATCTAGAAAGCTGTCTTTTTGGGACCATTTCGGCCCAAACATATGAAATACATAGGATAGTTTATTTTTCTTTTGCAAATCAATATGAAGGCTTCTTTAATGGTAAAGTGAAGATTCAAACACTTCCCTTTAATAACTTTTGCATGTTTAACTCAAATCAAACTAATTAAAGTCCAAAACAACTTACCAAATCAACTTGCCAAATTTTCTCAAAACATGTGGTTTCAATTAAATTTAAACAACCCAAAATTAATTATTCAAAGATAAAGTACCAAACCTTATTCTTGTACTTCCCCTTAGCTTTTCCTTCTTCTCCTTCTTTAATTCTTTATTTCTCCTTCAATAAATTCAAGATACAACATAAACCTTATAAATTCAAAATAATAAGTTATCCTCCATTTCTTTTCCAATCGAAACCCTAATCCAACCTTATTAATTTTTATACATCTTGATTCTTCCATTTAATCAATTAATCTCATCACTTACTTAAAATTTTTCCAATTCAACATAAAGACTCTAATCTCCAATCTCCCAATAAATATATAAATACCTAAAATTAATACTAAAATTAAAGTCTACATACTTGAAAACCTTAGACACTTACCTTGAAAATCAAATTTGGAGAAACTTGGAAGTCCTTTGGTGTTTCCCTTTGTTGGCCGAAATTTGTAAGTGGAAAAGAGAGAAATTGGTTCTTCATTTCACATATATTTATATACAAAGGAAATGATGATCACCTTATGTGTTGGTTGAACCCTTTAAGACCACTTGTCCACCTTTCTCTTTCTTCATTTATTAAACATGCTAAATGGTTACTTTTGATTGGCCAACATTAGATTTTTATAGTTTTCTTTTCCTTTACTTCTTTCCACTTGTCCCTCTTCCCATAGGATATCATAAAGTTGTCCCGGGTTACCCATCCGGTCCCGACATGAAATCGGGCCCACTTTACATTCCGGCGATTAATCGATCATATCTTTTAAATCGTATAGTTTCACGAGTCAAACTACATATAGTTTTGATCCTCTTGACCTCTACTTTCTATTTTTAAAGTCTATTTTAGGTTTCCAAGTCATTTCTAAAAATTACCAATAAGCCCTCGACTTTTTACAAAATTTCCTTTAGGTCCTTTCTTTGCTCGGGTATTGCCCGGGCCCCATTTCTACTGACAATCATTTCATATTTACCCCCCTTAACGTCCTCTACCCACTCTTGTTTTTATTTCCTACTTCGGATTCATGTATATTGACCAAAATGTCCCTAGTCAAAATCCCCTATATCTTCTAAACCGTGCGTTTTCTGGAAAAACCGTTACGCGTCGTTGTGACCTGGTTTTTCTCTATTTTCCATTTTTTGGAATCTGTTATGTGCACTATTAAGAACATCCGGTATGACTTTTGGAAATTACATTTACCTCCCCAAAACTTTTGAAAATTACAGTCACCTCCCCAAAACTTTTTGGAATTACAATCACCTCCCTAACACTTTGCATTTTTCTTCAAGTAGATCCCAGTGGTCCTATAGCCTTATCTGGGCCCGTTGTCAGGAATTATCTTCTCCTTTCCCCTTCTCTCACTTTGCATGTGACTACACTGTATAAATACGATAGGCGGATGTGACAGTTCCTTCCTCGTTATTTTAAGCTTCGTCCCGAAGCTCATCAAGTGAAAACAAATATGGGTATTGCTTCCTCATAATTTCTTCGCATTCCCATGTAGCTTCTTCTACTTTATGATTTCTCTAAAGCACTTTGACTAATGGAATCTTCTTATTCCGCAACTCTTTGCTTTCCCGTGCTAAGGTCTCTACCGGCTCTTCCTCGTATGTCAGGTCGGGTTGATTCTCGATATCTTGAGCTTGTATAACATGGGTTGGATCTGAACGATACCTCCTTAGCATTGAAACGTGGAAAACATCATGTATTTTACTTAATTCGGGTGGTAATGCCAATTGGTAAGCTACCGGACCTATACGTTCAATGAATATGTAAGGCCCAATAACCTTGAACTTAGCTTACCCTTTTGTTTAAATCTTAGCACTTTCTTTCATGGTGAAACCTTAAGAAATACCTTATCATCAACATTGAATTCTATATCCCTTCTCTTCAGGTCCGCGTATGATTATTATTATTATTATTATTATTATTTTCTATCCGTCACAACTTTTAACCGATCCCGGATAATTTCTACTTTCTCCTCGGTCTACTTAACTATCTCCGGGCTCAAGATCTTTGCTTCGCTTAATTCTGTCCAGCAAATTGGAGTCCTGCATTTTCATCCTTATAGTGTTTCATAAGGAGCCATCTGTATGCTGGACTGGTAGCTGTTGTTGTAGGCGAACTCCATTAAATTTAAATACTTCTCCCAGCTACCTTTGAATTCTCATATGCATGCTCTTAACATATCTTCCAAGATCTAGATTACCCTCTTTGACTGTCCGTCCGTTTGTGGATGAAATGACATACTCTAGTCCATTCGAGTTCCCAAAGTCGTTTGGAACTTTTTCCAAAAGTTCGACGTAAAGCGTAGATCTTTTTTCGATATGACTGATGTTGGACTCCATGAAATCGTACAATCTCTTTAATGTACAAGTTCGCTAACTTATTCAGAGAGTAGTCCATCCTTACTGGTAAGAATTGAGCTGACTTAGTTAGCTGGTCTACTATCACCCATATTGCATCATGTTTGTTTCTTGTCATTGGTAGTCCTGCCACAAAATCTATAGTTATGAGATCCCATTTCCATGTTGGAATCGTAATAAGTTGTAGAAGTCCCGAGGGTAGTTGATGTTCTACCTTTACTTGTTGGCAGGTTAAACATTTCGCCACGTAATCTACCATATCTCTCTTGATCCCTGGCCACTAATAACATTCTTTCAAATCCAATACTGCTTCTACCTTCTTAGAATCAACTCTTATTCCTTCCGCCGATACAATATGTCCTAAAAAGGCCACTTCTTCTAACCAAAATTCACACTTGCTGAATTTGGCGTATAACTGCTTCTCCCTCAATGTTTGTAACACGATTCTCAAGTGCCGGTCATGATCCTCTGCATTCATTGAATAAACCAGTATTTCATCAATGAATACCACGATAAATTGGTCCAAATAAGGATGGAAAATCCGGTTCAACAAATCCATGAATACCGCAGGTGCATTCGTGAGCCCAAAAGGCATTACGATAAACTCATAATGTCCATATTGGGTTTTGAATGTAGTCTTTGGTATATCTTCATCTTTAATCTTTAGTTGATGATAGCCGGATCGCAGATCAATCTTTAAAAAAAACTCTCACACCTTTCAATTGATCAAATAAATCGTCTATCCGGAGTAGCAGGTATTTATTCTTAATCGTAAGCTTATTTAACTGCCGATAATCCACACATAGTCTTAGGGACCCATCTTTCTTTTTTCATGAACAGTACACTAATGCCTTATGTTTGGTCAGCTCATCCATTCCAAGTATTGCATCAAATTCCTGGAATGGCAACTCAAACAGATCACCTAAGAAAGTGTGTTCGTGTACTTCTATCGGACAATCCTTTATTACCTTCCTGGTAACCATCTCACTACCCAAAGGATTTATAACTAACACTCCATATGTTTCAAGTTCTACTTCTAAATCCTTTAATTCTTCATTTTTCATGCATATATATATGAATGTGAAGAACCTGGGTCTATTAAAGCATAAATCGGCATTCCAAACATAATTAGCTGACCTGTTATGACATTCGGAGCCTCTTCTTCCTCATGCGCCCTCATTGCATACATCCTCGCAAGGGCTCTTGGCTCGGGTCTATCCACCGTCTCTGACTGTGCCCGCGATGGATTTCCTCCTCGACCTCTGCCTCGACCTCTACCAGCTATGGCTCGAGATCCTTTGATATTATCTAGTGTGTTTTGCTGTCTTAAGGGGCATTCTCATTTAAAGTGGTCCTTCGCTCCACAACTAAAACATACCCAGGCCTTGCCCCAACATTTTCCTGAATGCCTACGCCCACATTGAACACAGCGTGGATGGGTGTTTTCACTTCCTCCGATAGTTTTGAACTGAGCAAAGTTACCTCCACCTTGGCCATGCCCTCTTCCTTGTCCTCTCCCAGACCTACCAGTACTAGCTACAAAGGTAGCTTGACTCGGGCCGCCCCGAATCGACCTTTGACTGGATATCCTGCTCTGATTTCCTCCCATGGAACTACCTTCTCTAAACTGTTTCCTTGTTTGCTGGAAATTTTCTGAATAACTCTGGGTATCCCTTCTTGGTCTTACCCTCTGTCTCCTATTTTGCTCATCCTTCTGACATTGGTCTACTTCCAGAGCCCTAGTGACCATCCCAAAAAATTCCTTGATATTAGCAGCAATTAGCTGCATCCTAATCTCATTATTCAAACCATCCTGGAATTGCTTACACCTATCATGTTCATCTTCAATTGTCTTCTTGGCATACCTACTCAGCTTAGTAAATTCTCTCTCATATTCAGCAACGGTCAGTCGACCTTGCTTTAAGTGTAGAAACTCCTTTTTCTTGGCATCTAGGTATGCCTCCGATATAAACTTCCTCTTGAATTCATTCACAAAGAAATCCCATGTCCTCTGTTCCGGTGGAACTCGTTGTTGCACTGTGTCCCACCAGACATACGCTTCTTCCACTAATAAGGAAGTAGCACATACCACTCGCTCCTCTGGAGTACACTGTAACTGATCTAAGGCTCTTACCGTTCCCTCCAGCCAATACTCGGCTGTAGAAGAATCATCGTCCCTTCGGGCCCTAAACTCCTTTGCCCCATACTTTCTTATCTTTTCGATCGGGGGTTTCCTTTCCCCTCCTACAGGAGGTACTGGTATGGGTGCTGGCGCTGGTGGTGGTGCCGGGGCAACGCCCGCTATCTGTCGTAGCGCTACAACCATCTGTTGCAACATCTCATTCGGAAGAGGAGCTCCCACTGAGGGTTGCTCAGCCTTCGGTGTTTCAGATACATGCGTCTCTACAATATGTGACGCTCGAGATTCAACTTCCTCCTCTATGGCTCTTTGAGAGGACTCTCGCGACATCTATATTCTAACACATAACTCACAGTCAAAAGCTGCACAGCTCAACAACACTATTAAACCCTATGTGGCATGTATATAAAGACAAAACACTTAATCAAATATATGCAAACATTCCCTTATTTATTTTTCCTATATTTCCTTCCTGAATGATGCCTACTTTTTATCTCCTATTTACTACAGGATATCTCGTTTTACGTCGGTAATGGCCACTCCCGACATAAAACGTACATCCTCCTATGTTGGATTACCCAGAAGCGGCTAAACCGGAGCTCTGATACCACAATTGTAACACCCCTTCCCGACCTACATGTGTAAGCCGAGTAGAGGTGCCACACTATCCAAATGTTGCTACCAATTTTACTTAGTCAAATTTTTGTTCCGATTTTACAGAAATTTTGCCAGAGGTTCGCCTAGAAATTTGGATCCCAAGTGTCGACAAAACTTGTTTTTTCTGATTTTTGAAAACATTTTACACAGACCAATGTGAATACAATCAGTTTCCAATATACTCCCAATGAATCCACCTTATACCCTCAACTACAACCTGCAAGAAAAATTCACACTTCTAATCCAGAATAAAGTAGAGATTTATTATTATTACATACCAATAACGTACAATATCACATACTGACTCTCAATCTTATATACATATACATGCCACAACTAGTTAACTCATAATGGAAACTAAAGCCTACTCTGAGGTGCTGCGATGTGTTGTGCTGCTCGATGCTAATCACAGAAATCTACTGCTCCAAACCTACAAGTCAAGGAAACTCAACTCGCTGAGCGTTGTCGCTCAGTGGGTACTTTACCAATAAAAATAAAAGTAGTATATGAAAGTATTCGAAATCAAAGGAAATAATTAAATCCACAATCAACCAACTTTATACCAATAGAAATCGTGATACATTCAGTGTGATATGCATTCAATAATGTAAAATCATAATTCAAACTCATTGGCATTATATAGTTTAACGAAAAATAATATGTCTTTGATTCAGGCTCTACTGGTATATAGGGAACCATAGTGATAAGGCAGTGGGCCTCCCCACTGTAACATAGGTGGCCCTCACCACCGATATCAGATCACACGAATGGGCCTCCCCATCCTGGTTGTAACCAATTCTGCTCTACGGCCTATACCCGTAGGTAACCTCCGGAGCATTCCAATCACAATTTCACAACATCTCTGTTCCACGGCCTATACCCGAAGGTAACCGCCGAGGCGTATCAAACACAATAAGTGGCAGTACTGCATAAGTTAGTATAGTGCACCATACCCTTATCTACCACTCCCAACTATCCAGTAGAGCAAAAAGGTTAAAATAATTCACTTTAAGTCTCAAACCTCATTTTAGAATGACTCGAGAAATCATTTTAAATTCCCATCGCGTTTTGCCATTTACGCCGCGCACCACATTCTTTAGTCAAACCATTACCCTTTTTCACATATTTAACATCCACAATAAACATATCAAACATTTCAAAGCACTTCTCAAAAGATCACAAATTGACCCAAATGAATAGTGTCGCGGCACGTAAAATCAGCAACGCAAAATGGCATGACCAAATGAATAGTAAAATCTGGATTTTCGTCAAAATTTCAGTCCACTTCAATCGTATATTTGACCAAGTAAATGATTTTATTTTTGGCTGAAATTTTACAGAAAACTTATTTCATATGTTGACTAATTTCATGTAAAATTTTGTTGAAAAATTCATTCGTTTGCTGCCTCAAACAATTGCCACAAAAAGATCTAGAAAGCTGTCTTTTTGGGACCATTTCGGCCCAAACATATGAAATACATAGGATAGTTTATTTTTCTTTTGCAAATCAATATGAAGGCTTCTTTAATGGTAAAGTGAAGATTCAAACACTTCCCTTTAATAACTTTTGCATGTTTAACTCAAATCAAACTAATTAAAGTCCAAAACAACTTACCAAATCAACTTGCCAAATTTTCTCAAAACATGTGGTTTCAATTAAATTTAAACAACCCAAAATTAATTATTCAAAGATAAAGTACCAAACCTTATTCTTGTACTTCCCCTTAGCTTTTCCTTCTTCTCCTTCTTTAATTCTTTATTTCTCCTTCAATAAATTCAAGATACAACATAAACCTTAGAAATTCAAAATAATAAGTTATCCTCCATTTCTTTTCTAACCGAAACCCTAATCCAACCTTATTAATCTTTATACATCTTGATTCTTCCATTTAATCAATTAATCTCATCACTTACTTAAAATTTTTCCAATTCAACATAAAGACTCTAATCTCCAATCTCCCAATAAATATATAAATACCTAAAATTAATACTAAAATTAAAGTCTACATACTTGAAAACCTTAGACACTTACCTTGAAAATCAAATTTGGAGAAACTTGGAAGTCCTTTGGTGTTTCCCTTTGTTGGCCGAAATTTGTAAGTGGAAAAGAGAGAAATTGGTTCTTCATTTCACATATATTTATATACAAAGGAAATGATGATCACCTTATGTGTTGGTTGAACCCTTTAAGACCACTTGTCCACCTTTCTCTTTCTTCATTTATTGCACATGCTAAATGGTTACTTTTGATTGGCCAACATTAGATTTTTATAGTTTTCTTTTCCTTTACTTCTTTCCACTTGTCCCTCTTCCCATAGGATATCATAAAGTTGTCCCGGGTTACCCATCCGGTCCCGACACGAAACCGGGCCCACTTTACGTTCCGGCGATTAATCGATCATATCTTTTTAACCGTATAGTTCCACGAGTCAAACTACATATAGTTTTGATCCTCTTGACCTCTACTTTCTATTTTTAAAGTCTATTTTAGGTTTCCAAGTCATTTTGAAAAATTACCAATAAGCCCTCGACTTTTTACAAAATTTCCTTTAGGTCCTTTCTTTGCTCGGGTATTGCCCGGGCCCCGTTTCTACTGACAATCATTTCATATTTACCCCCCTTAACGTCCTCTACCCACTCTTGTTTTTATTTCCTACTTCGGATTCATGTATAATGACCAAAATGTCCCTAGTCAAAATCCCCTATATCTTCTAAACCGTGCGTTGTGACCCGGTTTTTCTCTATTTTCCATTTTTGGAATCTGTTATGTGCACTATTAAGAACATCCGGTATGACTTTTGGAAATTACATTTACCTCCCCAAAACTTTTGTAAATTATAGTCACCTCCCCAAAACTTTTTGGAATTACAATCACCTCCCTAACACTTTGCATTTTTCTTCAAGTAGGTCCCAGTGGTCCTATAGCCTTATCTGGGCCCGTTGTCAGGAATTATCTTCTCCTTTCCCCTTCTCTCACTGTGCACATGACTAACTACGATAAATACGATAACGAATTATCTGGGCCCGTTGTCAGGAATTATCTTACTGTATAAATACGATAGGCGGATGTGACATTAGGCTTACATTGCTTCAACACCAAATCCCCGACTCTGAATTTTCTGATTTTAACCCTTCTATTGTAGGTCCGAGCTATTTTCTTTTGATACAGTTGATGATGATACAGTGCCTTTAACCTTCTCTCTTCTAGTAGAGCTAACTGTGTGTATCTGCTTGCTACCCATTCAGTTTTAGGCAGTTCAGCTTCCAAGACTACTCTTAACAACTTGATCTCAATTTCAATTGGCAATACTGCTTCCATCCCATAAACCAAAGAGGACGGTGTTATTCCACTAGGTGTTCGCACACTTGTCCTATATCCCCACAAAGCAAAGGGAAGCATCTCTGATCAATCCCTGTAAGTCTTGATCATCTTGGAAAGAATTTGCTTTATTATTTTGTTTGTTGCTTCAACCGCACCATTAGCCTTTGGTCTATAAGGAGAGGATCTATGATGATGAATTTGGTACTTAAAGAATAAGTCCTTAACTGCTCCTTGAAACTGTACCCCATTGTCTGATATCACACTATGCGGGACCCCGTATCTGCAGATGAGGTTCTTTTCAATAAACCTAGCCATTTGGCTTACACCCAATCTATTGAAGGATTCTGCTTCGACCCATTTTGAAAAATAATCTACTGCTACCACAATTAATTGGTGACCGTTTGAAGCTGTTGGATGTATCTCTCCTATAATGTCGATACCCCAGGTGGCAAATGTCCAGGGTGAAGACATTGAATGCAGTTCTTCAGGAGGCATGTGATTCAAGTTACCATACATCTGACATTGTTGGCACCTCTTTACGAACTCAATACAATCTTTCTCCATAGTTAACCAGTAGTAACCTTGTCGAATAATCTTCTTAGCTAGGGCCAAACCACTCATGTGTTGACCGCAATTTCCCGCATGTATTTCTGACATGATGCGCTCCATTTCAAGCTTTCTTAAACATCTCAAATGTACCCCCCATCAGGCCATCTTCGATAACTCTCCATGGAACATGATGTATTACAATGACCACCGCCTTATGGCTCTTCTCTCTTTCTTTGTTGCCCCCTGCGGGTATTCTCTTTCCTCCAAAAATCGCCTTATAGTATCATACCACGTATCATGGTCCGTATCAATTTCCATGATTGTTTCATATTTATAGCAAGGAGTTGATGAACTTGTCAAGATTAGAGGCTTAAGGAATAAGCTAACAGGGTTTTCCCATACTGAAGCCAATGTGGCTAGGGCATCAGCCATCTGATTTTCTTCTCTTGATAGTTGTATAAACCTACACTCCTTAAAGTTCTTTTTCATCATGGTCAAGTAATGGTGGTATGGTTTTAATTTTTCTTCTTTCAACTCTCATTCTCCATTTACTTGGTATACAACTAGCAATGAATCACCATAAACTTCCACCTTATCCACCTTCATAATCATTAGGGTTTCCAAACCAAAAATACAAGCTTCGTATTCCACCATATTATTGATTGCCCTAAATTTCAACTTTTTGGCTAAAGGGATAAGTTCCCCTTCGGGCGATTCTAGTATAACTCCCAAACCTGCTCCTTTCCTATTTACTGCTCCATCAAAATACATTTTCCACCTTGTACTTCAATTGCTTCTAAATGTTCATCTGGAAATTCCAAGATTACCTCTTCACTATCTGATAATGGTTGTTGGGCCAGGAATTCTGCCACCGCTCTACCTTTGATCTTTTTCTTGGTTACATACTCAATCTCAAATTCTTCTAATATTATCAACCATTGACCATATTTTCCAATCAAAGAAGGTGTCTCCTTTAAGTACTTCATTGGGTCCAACCTGGAAATTGCTTGCACACTATACGATTGAAAGTAATGCCGCAACTTCTTAGAAGACCAAACCACGGCTATATATGTCTTTTCAATGATAATATACTTAATTTCATAGGGTAGGAGCTTTTTACTCAAATAATAAACTGCATGCTCAATCCCTGATTCATCTGCTTGGGCTAGCATGGCTCCTATCGACTCTTCTTCAATTGCTAAGTGTAGTAATAGAACTTTGCCAGGTTTAGGTGGTTTTAAAATAGGTGGATTCAACAAATACTCTTTTATTCGATCAAAGGCCTTTTGACATTCTTTATTCCATACGACCGGCTGATTCTTTCTAAGCAACTTGAAGATAGGCTCACAAATTATTGTGAGCTTTTGCTATAAATCTGCTAATGTACTGCAGTTTACCAATGAATCCCCGAACTTCTCTCTCCGTCTTTGGGGCCGGCATATCCCTGATTTCTTTGACTTTGTCAGGATCTATCCCAATGCCATTCGGACCAATTACATGTCCCAATAATTTGCCTAAAGTAACACCGAATACACAATTCTTCGGGTTTAATCTTAGCTTATATTTCAAAGCTCTATCGAAGAATAATTCTAAGTTTTGGAAGTGTTGCTCCCTTGTATCCGACTTAACCATCATATCATCAACATATACTTTAACTTCTTTGTGCATCATTTCATGAAATAGTGTGGTGGCCATCCTTTGATATGTTGCTCCAGCATTCTTTAAGCCGAACGGCATCACCCTATAACAAAATATACCCCATGTAGTAATGAAAGCAGTTTTGGCTTTGTCCTCTTGGGCCATTAACACTTGATTGTATCCGGAAAATCCATCTATAAACGAGTGTAGTATGCTAGAGGCTGCACTATCAATGAGAACATCTATATGAGGTAAAGGAAAATCATCCTTAGGGGAAGCCTTGTTTAAATATCTATAGTCCATGCAGACCCTTATCCTCACATCTTTCTTGGGCACGGGTACTATGTTGGCTAGCCAATCAGGGTATTCTATCACTTTAAGGAACTTCACTTGTATTTGCTTGGTGACCTCTTCTTTAGCCAATTCAGCCCACTCAGGTCTTAATCGCCTAAGCTTTTTTTTTGACAGGTTTTATGTGAGTGTAAGTAGGGATATGATGCTCGGCTATGTCTCGATCTATCCCCGACATATCTTTATAAGACCAGGCAAATACTTATTCATATTTTTTGAATATTTTTTCAAATCTCTTTCTCTCATCAGGAGTAAGGTCGGATGTTATGCTAATGTTTTTAGGATTTTCAGTGGTTCCCAAATTTAATGATTGTGTGTTAACAGAATTAATATTAAAGATGCTCATGTAACTACTATTTGAATTTATGCAACTATCAGGAGAAACATCACATAAGTAAGCAAAATCAGACTTTATTGCATTCATTTTGGACAAGAAAACATCATCATCCTCATACAAAGCAGACAAATTAAAATCAAAATCAAAATCATTGTTTTCAGAATCATAAAGCAGGATGTCTTCAAACTTTTCTTCGACCAGGATAGCAATCTCTTCCGGAGTCTTCTCGGCTTTCATGACAGCTTCATTCTTCTCTTTTGGATTGGATTCTTTGCTGGTTGGCAGGGTGAGTTCTTTCTTCACTTGCTCCACTAGCTCAGCAACATCTGCAAAAATTTTAAAACCTGGGATTAACTTACCCATGAACATGATTGGCTCGGGCTTTCCTTGGAGTGGTCTCATATCTGGAGCTTTGACAAAAATCTCTTCAAGTGGTGGGAAGCTCATCTTCTCACTCTTTTTTGGCTGGACATCATTGTCTTCATCATATCCCAACCCCTTCTTGGAAGTTTGAGTTCTAAAATCTGGCAACTTTGTCAAACCGGCCTTACCCTTTCCAAGACCAGCTCCGGGGAGGTAGTTCATGTTCTTCATCATATTCAAGACTTTGGAGTCTACTACTTCATCATCAGAAATTGCAGCTACTTGAAAACCATTGAGAGGCCTTTCAACCATTAGAGCATTAACAATCTCATTATCTTCAGCTTCAATGACCACTGTCTCGTTTCCATTGGGGAGCTTGATCTTTTGATGAAGGGTGGAAGGAACTCCACCAAGAGGATGAAACCATGGTCGTCCCAAGAGTAAGGCGAAGGTGATTGATTTGTCTAAAATAATAAACTCAACAATAGATTCAATTGGACCAACCTTGACAGCAGCTTTGAAAGTCCCTTCGGCATGCCTCTTAGTGTTGTCATAAGCCCGAATTGTCACTTCGATTGGGTTTAGATCTCTTGTTGACATAGCTAGCTTTGGTAATATCTTAAGTGGACAAACATTTATGGTAAACCCATCATCAACCATTACACAAGGAGTCTTCTTCCCCTTGACTTCTATTTTGATAAAGAGAGGGCGGATGTGGTCTCTCCCCTCCTCCAGTAAGTCCCCATCCGAAAAAGAAACTGCTCCCATATTAACTTCACTCTTTTCTTGAACCTCTTCACATTTCATTACTTCCCCAATTTTTTTGAAGTTGATCAACTCCTCTGGTGTTGTGGAGGTAGAAATTGGCATGCTAGCTAAGGCTTTGGCCATAGTTTCTCGGTGCTTTTTAGAAGTAGCTAATAAGTCTCAAATGCTAACACTTGCTTTGGTTCTTTTCAATTGCTTGAGCACTGCATCATCTTCTTCTACTTCAACTTCCTTCCCTTTATTAGTTTCTACCTCCTTAGGTGGTGGCCTTGCATAAGGCTTACCGGATCTAGTGTTCATCACCTCATCTTCTTCGGGCTTGGACCAAGTCCACTCCTCCTTCTTGGGTATAATATCATCATCACTATCACTTGAATCCCAAAACCCATTGACATCACAAATCGTTACCTCTCCACCCATCATAGCTTGTTTAATTTTGACAAATTCCTCTTCTTCTTTGGTTGCTTCTCCACCCACATCTTGAAAAGAAGACATGACAAAGTCCTCATGCAAACCTCCTCTAATCATGAAGGTTGCCGGTGGTGGTACCCTATTGAACTTTGGTAATGGGTTGTCTTTGGTGTTTGGCTTATTGGGCTCGGGTAGCTTCCCGTTATCAATTAGATTTTGGATCTCATGTCTCAACCTCACACATCTATCTATGTCATGCCCTTGCATTTGGTGAAATTAACAAAATGCTTTGGTGTCAAAATTAGGTGGGAGAGGGTTAGGCAAAGGACGAGGATTTAAGGGTTGTAGCAATCCCTTTCTTTGAAGCTTATTGAGAACCTAAGACATTGGTTTTCCCAATTCCAAAAATTGTCTCCTCGTTCCTTGATTAGTAGCATTAACACCGATGGCCTTTTGCAACCTTTGGCAACCAGATTGATAGCTCCCTTTCTCATTCCTTTTTGTTGCAAAACATCTCTTCTCCCTTTCCCATTCTTCAATTTGCAAACCAGCTTGGAGAAGGTCTTTAAAATCATGGATGAGTGTATGAGACATCCTCTCACGAAGATTAGGCAACACCCCTCTCACAATCATGCTAATTTGATCAGATTCATCGGGCCTCTTCTTGAGTAAAGCGGCCTTGTTTCTCCATCTCTTGACATTAAGGTAACTTCTAACTCAACATTATATCCATATTGCTGGATGAAGGCTTTGTAAAGTAGATCCCAACACTTTTGTGTTCCATCATCTAAGGTATTAAACCAATTTTGGACAACAGGGTCTAATGAGAGCATAAAGTACCTTAGGGTTTGAGCCTTAGTAGCTCGGGCATACTGCAATGCAGTGATATACTGCTTCACATGGAGATGAGGATTTCTAGTGCCATTGTACTTTGCAAAAGATGGCATCTTGAACTTGTACGGGACTTCTTCATCTTGTTTAAATAGTTTATAGATCTCAGGCATCTCTTTGGTTTTCAGCTTCTTCATAAATTTCTTTTCTAAATCAGCAATTATCTTTTCAACATCAGATGTCTCGGTCTTTTCAATAGTTGCTTTCTCAACAACCTTCGGTTCTTTCTTCTTCTCTTGAACATCTTGGTAGTATTGAGCCCAATCATCATCATCATCAATGATCACCTTTTCATCATCAAGAACCACTTCACCAACTTTAGTCTTCCCTTTGTCCCTTGGCTTCTTAGTGCTAGCAGATGCCTCGGCATGATTCTCTAAGATTACAGTCAATTGGTTCTTCATGGTCTGAGCTAGGGCCTCTTTTATTTCTTCCTTTTTGGCGTTGAGGGCTTCATCCACCATCCTCTAAATTTGTTCGGGCTCCATTGTTTTTGGTGAGCAAGTGATTGAGTCATTGCTAGATACTTCATCTCCGGCGTAGGTCAGATTATTGTAAGCTTTTGAACTATCGTAATCCAGGGCTGTGAGCCAGAGATGATCAATGATATGAGATGCAAATGTATGCATGTATGCATGTATGCACAAACAACTAACAAACAAGGATAATTAGGACGTTTCTTTAAACCTTATATCATCCACACACGAATGGTGAGTCTTTTTTCCTAGGTACATGGTTAACAAAATACCAACATGGGGCATCTTGCTTTCGAATAATTCCCTCGGATGTTTCAACCAATAGTTATATTTTCGAAAATGAAAATCAATCCATGATAATTCCCATTAATTGGGTTTTAATCCATTCAACCAACTAAAGTAGCTTTTATGCTATGTTGGATTAAAACTAAATTGATAGGTTTATTATAGATAGATTTCTCACTTGAAAAAGATAACTAATGATTCATGCCAAAAACAAGCCCATGGTTGATTTATTCTTAGTATAAACTAGGCCCACAATTGCTTTTTGGTATTTCAAATTGACCTCAATATTTTGCAAGCTCTTTGTAAGAAAAGATTGGATGAAAATAATTTTGTTTCTAAGCCCATAAAAAGATTTTAGAAAATGGATTTTGGGCTTAGTATTTGGGCCATGGGCCAAAGAATTTTTGATTTGCTTTTAGAAAAGTCTTATGTCCAAAGACCATCTTGAAAAATTTTGAAAATAGCTTTAGTCTTTTGGATTTAAAGAAAAGTTTATTTGAGCTTACAAATGTACTTGGGTCAAATTAGAAAAGAGCAAACCAAATAAGCCATGATTTAAGCCAAGATAAATTAACCATAGTCAAACAACATGCATTTGGGGTAAAACCTAAGGAAAGTAACTAGGCCAATTACATGAGCTTTAGTCTTTGAGTTAAAAAGCTTAGGTTCCCATAGCAAGTATATACCAAATGGTATGAGGCTATGAGTGGTTATGCCATGCTCGATCTCCATACCTTGAGTGAAAGTATGGTATCCCTTACATAACATAACACGGGTAACACGGGCGTCCTAACTCACACATACAATGCAATCTAATATGATGCAATGGATAATATCATTATAAGAAAGAATAGAATAATATAAGAACAACTGAATCAACTTCTCTTATCCCCAGTGGAGTCGCCACTGTGAGTGGGAATTTTTGCCCCCACTCCCGATGGAATGGTTCTTGCGACTTCAGCACTGTTTAGGCTCGGGGCCTTAGAGAACACGGACCTAAGTCCGGAGAAAATGGAGTCGTCACCCGAACGGGCTGGGCAAAAGAAAGAGGTGGATGACTCAATTCCTAACGAATCCCCAACCCCCTAATGGGTTTGGAAAGTTGGGTACTTATGGGGAAGGTGAGAAATGGCCCAGCACCCCCACAATGCCCGGTTCATTAGAACCAGCCTCCTTTACAGGTCTTAATATTATAAGATTCTTAAATATAACAACATTATCCATATTACACATAATAAAAGAAAGCATCGTTATATTAAAATCAAAGCAATGTCCAAACAAAATAAAACAAATAAATGGACACCCATCCGAAGATGGAAACATGCCCTTACATCACATGCCTAAATAGGACACCTACCGAAAGGTAGAAACATGTCCTTTACATAGGTTCTAAAATAGAAAAGCAAATTAAATTACATGATATTTAACCAATGAGGTACCCATCAAGTGGAAACATACCTCTTACAACATTTAGAAATCTAAATAAATTGATAAAAGTAAATAATCATTCATCATAAATAAATCATTCATCAAAGATATTAAACATCAATAGAAAGTAAACATCCATTCATGATAAATTAAATAAATCAAGTATTTAACTTAAATAAATTAAAGCATATGAAATAAATCAAAGCATAATTAAATATGGAATTGAATAAGGCAAATAAAAAATCTAAGTTATAGGTATTGTTTCCATTTAGGATCCTTTATTTCATATGTTTAGGGTTTTGGATTTTCATGAGTTTAAGCTACTGTGACTTTTTAAAGAATTAAAATAAATTAAGGATTTTATGTTTTAAAAGGTTGGTAAGACACTTTGATTAAACAAATAAAGATTTGAATGGTGAAATCAAGAAACTAGGGTTTTGGACACTTTAAAATACTTTTGATTTGTGGTTTTAAATGATGGCTTCAAGCTTACTGTGTAAAATTAAAATATTTCTGTTTATATGATTTTTAAGGTTTTAAAGGATTAGGGTTCATAAAAAATTAGGGTTTAAGGTTTTAAAGGGGTTAGTGTTCACCATTTTATGTTTGGAGTTGAGTTAGGGTTTAGTGATTTAAAATTAGGGTTTCGGTGATGCATGAAGCTTTTAGGATTTTAAAATCAATTTGATACTTTTATGAGGTTTTATGAAAATAAACAAATGATTTAAAGTTTTTAAAGCTTTTGGAAAGAAACAGAATATAATTTAAGGGTTTTGAAAATTTGGAATGTAAATTAGGGTTTTGAAGAAACTAAATTAATAACTTTAAATTCTTTTGGAAAATAAAGCAACGAATTAGTGTTTTTAAGAAAAGCTAAATTAAAGTTCTGGGATTTTGAATTAAAAGAAATAATGAGATGTTTAGCTACTGTGAAAAAATAAAAGGAATCAAGAATTCAAACCTTCTTTTGTGGGGTTGCACCAAAATTGCTTCTTGGATGAACCAAAGTCAAAGTCAAGTTTTTCTTGCCTTTGAATTGCTTATTTGCTCCCTCCAAAATCCAATTCAGTTTACTGCCAGAAAGAATTTTTAAAGTTTCCATGTTTTCCTACTCACTCTCGGTTATCAATTTCTCCTCCCCTTTTCCGTGTTGTTTAATCCATATTTATAGAAGTTTTTTTTGCTTTTTTTCCTAGTTTCTCATGCATACATTATAGAATAAGAAAAGGAAACCGAAACCTAATTGTATTAGGTTTCGGAAAATTTTCGTCGGAAAATTTTGCTGACGAAAAAAAATTTGCCGCAGGAAAAATTGCGCTGGAGAAATAATTTGCCGTAGTTGGCTGCGGCAAGGGGGTGGGGAATCGGCCTGAGGGCCATTTTGCCCACAGGAAACTCCTGCTGGTGAAATGGCCCACGGCCAAGCCCACGATGGAATTGTCGACGATGATTTTTCCGTCGCCGATTTTTATTTTTATTTTTTGATTTTTATTCATTTATTTTTATTTTTTATTAATAAAAATTAGATAATAAAGCAAAAATTATTTAATTAAGATAACAAAATTCATTTTGGACCAATTAAAATATATTAGACAACACAAAAATTATTTTGGACTAAACAAAATATATTGGACCGGACTGGGTCAAAAATTAAGGGTCTACAAATGGCATGCCATGAGATTATTCTCATCATTTGTCTTCGGGGCTAGACGCTAGGCGTCACTGATATATGATTTGCCTTCAGCTCGATGTTGGACGTCACTGTAATTTACCTTCGGGCTAGACGGTGGGCATCACTTGTGTTGCCTTCAAGTTAGACATTGGGTGTCAAAATAAACCAAAATAGTAACTCTGGGATTTGAATAATGTATTAGATTATTTGAGCCTAATGCTTGTGTATGTGTTAATGTGATGTTTAGGAAGAATAATAAATGTGAAGTAAAGAGAAATTGCATATTACATTGTGAAATGTCATGATACATCATAATGCATTGTCTTTTCTTTTAAAATTTTATTATTATTAAAGTATGTACTGCTAGGCTTTTAGCTTAGCGTGATTGAAATTCATCGCGCAGGTGATAAGGTCACCGGTATATTCGTAGAGTTCATCTAGACCCAGTTAGGTCTAGGCATGAGATTGATAGCATTTGAAGTTTGTTTTGCTGCCACAGGATCAGAGCCAGCTACTGTCATGTATATATTTTATTTTATAAAACATGACATAATTATGTCTATTATGTTTACATATTTGGGAGTGTTGTAAACTATAAAGAGTTTTGGACATAATTTTGTGATATGGGATTGTATATATATTTATATATATGTGTGTGTGCACATTTGAGTGTTTTTGTAAAAATTAGAGAATTGTTGGATTTACTATTATTGGGAGTGCTTTTTTCTAAATATTGAGAAATGTTGAAATATTTGGGATGTTCAATTTACAGACAAAACTCTGTCAAATTTTTCTCAAAATTTTGTATTTAACATACTTATTTTGGGTACCTAAAATAAATAAAAAATATTTTATTAGTTTATTAAAAATATATTTTAAAGTGTTTGGGATTTTAAATTGGGAATATAAAGATTTTTAATAAATTGAATTGTGACATTCTTATTTATATATGCATATTTTACATATACTCGATGTATATATTATACGTATATAGGGTATAAGGGTGTTACATTTATTTTGGCATCAGAGCCTAGGTTTGAGGTTCTCGACCTAGGTAGGTTTTGAAAGAGAGTAAGGGGAAATTTTAAAATGTGGTTTGAAATGTTTTATATGCATATGCATTAACACTTAAATTGGTCTCTGATGTGGCAATTGTGGAAAGAGTAATAAATGAAATGGTAGGAATGGGTGATCATGAATTAAGATGATCACTTGGGAATAGTGTAGTTAAATGATAAAATGGGTCATGAGAACATGAGTAATGTAAAGAGGAACTTTGAGATAAATGCTTATTCTATTGTGTATATCACTACTTTAATATTTAATGATAATTGTATTATTAAGTGTAATTAGCAACACTTAATATTTTGGGGTTACAGAAGATTTGATAAATAAGAAAGTAAAATTCTTTAACTTGGTTTATATATGATTTGAGGTATATTTGGAGTATTAATTAATTGATTTGAGGTGGAATGCACTTTTAGAGCTAAATGGTTTTTTAAGGTATATAAGTTAGAAAGAGGAATGATGAACTATTTATAAAGAGGAATCATGAACTATTTGTTAATAATGGTTTAAATGGATTAAATTTAAAGTCGATATTAATTGTAATGGAAGTTATTATATTATATTATCAAGGTGTAGCCATTCAAGAATCTGAGAAGAGAAAAGAAAATGTAATTGAAGGAAAATTAAAGTGGAATATATATATATATATATATCTAATTATTATTTGGAGAATTGAAGTATGGATTATTGGCTTTATGGGTAGCAATGTATACAAAGTTAGATAACTATTTTATATATATCTATATATGTATGTACATGAGATAATGTTGGTTTAAATGAGTTATGCTTAAAGTTAAATGTAATATCGATTATAATATTATATAGTGAAGATATGTATAAGTAAGGAGATTGGAGGAAAGAGAGAGAAAAATAATATTGAATGAGCACTGAAAGTAGGTGAAGAATGATATTTAATTTAATGGAATTTAATGTAAATGTATTGAATTATATCTGGTTAATTCATTTGTGGAAATTTAAAATTGAATTTAATTAATATTTTAGTATGTTAAATATTATTCATTTGATTTAGATAAATGGAATTAGCAATGATATGTTAAGTAAATTTTGAGAGTTTTTGTAATCATTGGTGAAATAGTTCTAAGATTGTTGTGTGACAAATTTGATTGGTGATAGACTTAGAAGTGAGGAAGAGTGGGAAAGGTATTGATATATGTAATTGGATGTACAAACTGGATGTATACCTAAAGGAGGGATCAATATTAATTATATGTGAATAGTATATTATTATTACATTTTGAGAAAAATGTAAATTTGACAATTGAGATAGGAAACATTATAAAATGATGAATAGTCATTGAAAGGAAATAGTTGAAAAAATAAATAATAAATAATAATAATTTTGAGAAAGAAAAGTCAAACATTGAGATTAATGGAAATTGGGGTTTGAATTTGATAGTAATTTGGGAAAGTTAGATATTAACTATTTGATTCAATAAGTGAGTATAATATTAACTTATTGATTTATCTGGTTTCGGAATATATATAAATATATATTTGGTGGTATATAAATTAATAGATCTACAAGTTATTTATGCCTACATGGGTGTTTAAGAGAGAAATGAAATAAAAATTGAAGTGAGACTAAGTACATGTTAAGAGTGCAAAATTTATATATTGTGTTGGTAAATAAGATGAAAATAGAGATGATTGGATTCACGAGTGTATATATAGGGAAAACATTAGTGTGATGTGAATTGGTGAAATAATTTATTTAAGGTAGAAGAGAGTTATTATACATGGGCAAGTCAACTTAATTGACACAACCGTATCTATGAATTTTATATGGGAATGGCAGTAAAGGTTCAAATCATATGGACGTGTGATATTATCTAACCCATGCGTATTTAATGGATGGAATTTAATTTAGATTTTACAATGTAGAGACATTGGTGGTGTTTCTTAATAATTTATTTATAGAGTGATTGAAATGTAAATAGTGGTTTTAATTTAAAAGAATCATAAGTAAAGTCAAATATGGTCCTGATTGTTAATCTATATTGTTAAAGTATGTATATTCATGAGTTTACAACAAAAAAAAGAGATAAATAAAATAAAGAAGAGAAGAGTAAAAAAAATTTAATGATGGAACTAATATTGAAATTTATATATTTACATATATATATATTATAGACCTATGGTATACCTAATAGCAACATTATGTGGCAAACTAAGTTGTTTTGTAAATTATATATGGAAGTGTTTAGGAAGTTGATGGAAGATTAACTTATTGAATGGGGAAATTTCGATAAAAGCAAATATTTGATGAGATATTTGAAAATTATATTTGAGTATATGGAGTGAGTAAATGTATTAAAGGAATAGATAAATAATACTGATACGTGATTGTAAATAAAGTTAAATATGCATATTACATATCTAATATGTATTTAATAGTACTAGCGTTTGGTGACTTAATATAATTGGTTAAGTACATATAAAAAGAAATGTGGGTGAGTTAAATCATATTTATTGTAAATGATTAAAAAAAAAGAGAAATACTATAGCAAGTAAATGGAAATTATAATCGAATAATCAATGTTTAACAAAAAAGGTTGGTGTCTAGTTTAATTAAAGTTAGTGGTTATGTTTTAAATCTTTCTTGATTGATGTGCTTATGGAAAAAATAACAATAATTTAATTAAAAAATTAAATTTAAATGTAAGTGTAATTTTGGAATATAAGAAATTATTCACTTGGTTGACAGGAACAAATTAGCAGTGAATTATTGATTAAATTACAGAGAGTATAAAATAGTTCAGGGAAGTTGTTATAAGATATTGAAGAAGGGTTACTCTATTGGTTGGTAAAATTTAGAAAGATGGGAAATTTGAGAAAATTATTGATAGATAGTGTGGATAGACAATAAGTATATGTTATTAGTAAATGTTGAATATTATTAAAGTAAAAGATAAGTGCTGTTGAATGAAACGTAAAGTAAGTATATTGATATAAGCTTGTTGGTTTGCTTATGAAAGTTTAAACTTGAAATTGACTGTAATTTTTAGAGTTAGACATTATTTATTTGATTTAAGTAGGAGAAATTGATAAAAACCTATTGAATAAATTTTGGTATAAGTTATAATTATTGGTAAATGGATTCTAATATTGGAATGAGAATAAATTATTAGAGAATAAATGATGAGAGTATGTAATTAGTAAATTATGGATAATGATTCTTTTTTTTCCTTATAAAAATTTATAATAAATAAATAAGGCATTTTGGAGAGTCAAAGAAAGAAGATTAACAGAATGATAAGTTATTAGTAACTTAAAATAGTTTAAAAAAAGTAATGTAACACCCCTTCCCGACTTACGAATAAGCCGGGGAGGAATGTCACATCGGGATGCGAGCTCTGGTTACAATGTCTTAATTAAGAATTCTTATGAAAAAAATTTTCGAAAAGTTGGGCGAAGTTTCCCCTAAAAAGCGGGTTCCCAAGTGTCGCCAAAACTGTTTTTTTTAAACACTTTTGTTCACAATTCAACTCAAGAACACTCCCAATAATAATCTCCCTTATATCCTCAACCAAACCTCTTATGAAAAATTTCACACTTCTATATCGTTTCTCAAGATCACATATCATTTGCTAAGTTTCATTACCATACTACTGTTTATTCTCTTGTTACATACACCATAATAATTAATATGTTTAACAAACCTTTACAATAGATATAACATACATGCCATACTACTATTCTATGTCAAAAGTCCTACCCTATTCGCCGTCAAGCTGGTGCGGGCCGCTGCAGAAATGCTGATCTTCTATCCACTACTTGCGAGTTAGACATATAACTCGCTGAGCAACTTATTGCCCAGTGGGTACTTACCCATTGCCGAATATAAATAGTGCAAGGAAGGTTGTTGAAACACATATAAAAGTAGAATACTGCATAATTAAACTATTTTCATACAATCATCATATTTATATTTTCTAATTAAGTTAAGATTCACATTCTGTATGTAAACAACATGTAATATAACTTCATTATAATTATGAGTTAATCTGCTCCACTAGGTAATTATGAATACACCGATCTCGAAATGAGGCCTCGTATAGAGTTACGTGTGGTCTTGACCTCACACGGCTAATTGCCATGGTCTTGGTCTCACACGATATGGAATATACAACATAACTGCGTGGTCTTGGTCTCACACGACTAGCTGCCATGATCTTGACCTCACACGATATAACCGTGCGCGCGTAAGTAATATCCAGACCGAAGCCGTTAAGACAGTACTGCCAGTAGGATGGCATACCAAACCCCCATTCCAGACCGATTTTACCCATTTACCGAGTAGAGCATATATAACATTTCATATATACCCATTCACTTCGTATATATACCACATATTCTCCATGTATATACAATGTATACTTACACAATTACCACATATACTCACATATGTATCATATGTATTCACATATATACCATATACATGCATATATATACAATATATACATGTATTCCCCACGTATATACCTTATCTATATATTCACATGATAACGAACATGTATTCCATCACGTGACTTTTATCACGGTTATGAAATTCAGATTGATTTTCTCCTCTTTTCCATCTAATTTATTCTTCATATTCATACTTAAACTCAATAACAAAAATAAAATGATAAAACACCCACACCAAGTTTTTGACCAAGTTAATAAAGAAAAATTACCATATGAAAAATAAACTCTGGTTCTTGACCCAACTTGATCCTTGTTTTAGAAAATTTGTATAAAATAATCCACTTGGCTAAAAACTCTAAAATGTTTTACAGAATTTAGTTTTGCATCTTAAAATCATTCCTTTAAAATTTTATATCAAACTGGACAAAAAATCTTGGTCAACTAGTTCAACCAACCAGACTGCTCCAGTTGCCCTGCATCCTGGCAGCAGTTCTGAATTTTGTGAATTCCGTAAATTAAATTCAATCAATGTGGTTCCAAATTATTTTTATAAAATACTAGACTCACTAAACAACAACATATCCAAAATTCAATTGGATATTATTTTTCTACATTTTATTAAAAGTCCAGGAAGATTGCTGTCTCAATCAAGGTACCTGCTGGAGCAGATCTAATAAAAATAATTTTTCCAAAATCATAACCATTCCAAATTCAACTCAACATATTTTTTAGTCATTCTAGACTCATTGATACACAACATATTGTTTTATTAGTTTTTGTTATAAGTTTTGTGTCTTGTTTATTATGTTAATTATTGTTTTATTTAGGTATTTCGTTAGTTTTTATCGGTTTGTCTAGTGTTTTCTTTAATTGTGTAGTTTTAGTTTATTTTTAGTTTTATGTCATTTTTGATTTAGTTTTTAGTTTGTGTTTATGTTTTGTCGGTTATTGTTTATTTACTTAGTGTTTTAAGTTTGTTTTGAGTTTTGTGTTAGGATAAAACAGGCAAGGAAACGAATTGAAGATGAAATGGGCAGTAGCTGACACAGGCAGAGGACACGGCCAAGTCACTGGCCGTGTCCCATACCAAGTTAAAAGGAAGAACAAGTCCCAGTAGCAGACACCAGCAAGGGACACGGCCAAGTCACCTGGTCGTGTCCCTCCAAAGAAGAGCAACACGGCCAAGTCACCATGACCTGGCCGTGTCCCACTTGTTACCAAAGGAAAGGGAGATCAGCAATTACACAGAAGCAAACACAGGCAAGGGACACGGCCATGTCTTGTGGCCGTGTCCCTCACAACTCACTCACACGGCCAAGTCAAGCTCCACTTGGCCGTGTCACTCAACAAAGAAGCAAAGAAGACCAAAAAGCAACAGAGGAGGACACATGCAGGGGACACGGCCGTGTCACCTGGCCGTGTCCCTCCATCAAGCCTCACACGGCCGTGTCCCTCATCCCTTGGCCGTGTCCCTCATGTTCCAAGCCCGCATCGGATTTTTAACACGTACAATTCATATAAAAGAAAAAGAAAGTTAGGGTTTTAGGGGTTGACGATTTTGAGAGCAAGTTTAGCCGTCTGAGAGAGATATTAGGGTTTAAACATTTGTTTTCTTGGATTTTGATTCTACTTTGGATTACACTAGTTTAGATTAGATTGTTCATGCCATTGTTTCATCCTTCTTGCAAGATTCGATCAAGAGTTCATCAAAAGCTTCAAGGAGTTTGTAACTTGGTTTTATTCTTAAACTTTGTCTCTTTAGTTTCATTGAAATTGTGTTTATGAACATTATCATGTCTAAATTGATTTCTTTGATTATTAATGAGATGAGTATGCTTGATAACATCATGAACTAATTTAATCTAGTCTAGGGTTTGTATGGATTTGCTATGAATTGTATGAATTGGTTATTCTCTTAACTATTGATTTCTTTAGCCTTTATTGAATGAAAAATTGTTACATATAATTGATTGGCCACCAATTGTGTGTTTTAGGTATTAGATGATGGATTGAGAGATGAAATCTAATGCTGGAACAATTCAATTAAGGACTTAGGTGAATTAGAAATATAACCTATTAAAAAGATTGTTTCAATTATAACAAGATTAATTGTAAGAGGTTTGAATGCGAGAGCTTATTTCCTTGACTCAATTAATTAAGTTGCTTGAGATTTAATCTTAGAAATTAAATTAGTTAAGTGGAATAACCGTTCATACTTATGAGTAGTAAAGAAGTGCAAACCCTAGACTCTTTTTATCAAGTGAATCAAAACATAAGCTATTGTTTATTTTTATTGTTTTCAAATTAAATCATTCTTTTTCATTACTTTGCAAATTAAATATCTTTAATTATTTGTTACTTCAAATTTGATAATCAATTACCCACTTTAGCTTCCTTGAGAGAACGACCTTGGGGCGATCACCTTTGCTACAGCTACCTCGTATACTTGCGAGTGACGCTTTGTGGTAGAGTTAATTTGAGCGCAACAAGTTTTTGGCGCCGCTGCCGGGGAAGCTAATTGGCGTAATTGTTTATTTAAAAATAAAAAAAAATACATTTTAGATTATTTTCATTGTTTTCATTTTATTTAATTTGTCTTTGTCTTTTGCTTTTGATATTTCTTTTTCTAGAAATTTTTGTTTATGCAAGGCAGGAGATCACTTGAAGGAGAACTGCATCCATTCATTCCAGAAATTCAGAGAGTAAAAAGGAGCAGAGAGGAGTTTGAGTTTTTCACAGGATTTGATACTTCAGAGGAAGACATTTCAGATTTTGAGTTAGAATCTAAAAAATCTGTAAAGATGGCTGAAGAAAGGCAAAGAACCATGAGTGATTTTGCTAGACTTGTAATTGGGACTTCCACTTCTTACATAAGACTGACAGATGCAGCAAGGAACTATGAGTTGAAGAACATTCACTACAACATGCTGCCATCATTCTATGGAGTTCCAAATGAAGATCCTTTGAACTTTATTCGGGATTTTTACTCCACCCTCAACACTTTTCCTTTGGGAGGACTAACAGAAGATCAGTTGAGGATGAGATGTTTCCCTTATACTTTGAAGGATAGGGCAAAGAGCTGGCTCATGATGTTGCCTGAGAACTCACTGACAACTTGGGAGCAAGTTTACAATAAATTCATGGGTAAGTTCTATTCACACCAAAAGACAGCTGAGTTGAGAGGGAAGATTGCTACATTCTCTCAGTTTGAAGGAGAGCCATTTCACGAGGCTTAGGACAGATTCAAGATGCTATTGATCCAGTGTCCACATCATCACTACCCACTTCAACTCCTTAATCAGTTTTTCTATGATGGTCTCACCCAGCAATTTCAGAATACTGTTGATAATGCAGCTGGGGGAGCCATGGGAGAAAAGACAGCTGATGAGACTTATGAGATTTTTGAGATGTTGGGAGCTAATTCTCAACAAAAGAGTGTAAGGGGAAGAAACAAGGGGGTGAATCAACTGGAAGCCAATACTGAAATGGTTAGTCAAATAGCTGAGTTGACAAGACAGGTTCAGATGCTAAACATGAAGAACAATGTTTCTTCATCTACTCAAGAAGTGTGTGGAATCTGTGGGACATGTGGGCATGGAGCAAATATATGTCCCTCTGCATATGAGACTTTTGGGAATGAAGCTGAGCAAGTTAATGCTATGGGAGGATTTCAACCAAGAGCCAGGAATGATCCTTACTCTAACACTTACAATCCTGGCTGGACGAATCACACCAATTTTTCTTGGACAACAAATAATGCTCAACAGCCTTTCCATTTGCTCCAGAGACAGAACCAGCAGCAGGGTCAATCCTCAAATCAAATGCAGTCTAAGAGAGATAGTTTGGAGGAAAGTTTACAAGCCTTCATCAAAGTCAGTGCACAAAACCAAGAGATGCACAACAAGAGACTGGATTCCTTGGAGGCATCTTTTAAGAAGGTGGAGACCCAAGTGGGGCAACTTGCACAACAGATGCAGATTCAACAAAAGGGGAAGTTTCCAAATCAACCTGAGCAGGCACAAGCAGTGACTGTTCTTAGGAGTGGCAAGGTAATTAATAACAATGTTGAAAATAATTCTGTGAATGCAGGTGAGCAAGAGAAGAAAAAGGAAGGAGAAGTAGAGAACAAAGGTGCTGAAGAAAGATCAATGGAAAAGACCCCTACACCAGATTTGCACAAGGCAAGCAATCCATACAGGCCACCTATACCATTCCCTAGCAGGTTGAAGGATGATAAAAAAGATAAGCAGTTTTCAGATATCTTCAACATGCTATCTAAGGTAAGTATCAACTTACCATTACTTGAAGCAATTAAGAACATGTCGGCTTATGCTAAATTCTTCAAAGAACTGAATACCAAGAAAAAAAGGTATGAGCCGAATGAAAAGGTGATAGTTTCTGAGGTAGCCAGTGCTGTTTTGCAACATAAACTACCCCCTAAGCTAAAGGATCCTGGAAGCTTTATTATTCAAATTGCTATGGGGAATGGAAAATGTACTGATGGCATGTGTGATTTGGGAGCTAGTGTGAATTTAATGCCTTACTCTGTGTACCTTGACTTAGAATTAGGGGAACTTAAGCCAACAAAAATGGTGTTGCAATTAGCTGATAGATCTCTTAGATTCCCGAAAGGGGTTATAGAAGATGTGTTAGTTAAAGTAGGTGGTTTGATAGTACCTGTGGATTTCATTGTTCTTGACATGGAGGTAAGTAATTCTTCACCATCTGCACACACCATTCTGCTGGGTAGGCCTTTTATGGCGACTACCAATACTTTGATAGATGTTAAGAATGGAAAATTATCAATGACTGTTTTGGGACAAACTGTGGAATTTTCTATTTTTAACACTTCTCCTATTCCTACAACTGCTTTATATGAGGATTGTTCTTTCATTGATTGTGTTGATGCAGTTGTTTCAGATGTTTTCTTGCAGATAGGTTCCTCTGACAAATTGGAGCTGGCATTGACTTTGGATAGTGATTTGGAAATTTTTGATGCAGAAATAGCTAGTTGTCTTGAGACCTTAGAGGATGTTGAAATAGAGGAGTTTAAGGATGACCCAATTTTTGAACCTTCGCCCATTGAAAAAGAAGAGAAGAACCCCTCACTAGAGTTAGAGCTGAAAGAGTTACCTAAGAACCTGAAATATGTGTTTTTAGGGGATAATAACACTTTACCTGTGATAATATCTAGTGAACTTAGTGAAGGGGAGGAGATGAGGCTGGTGAGTGAGCTTAAAAGATTAAAAAGAGCAATAGGATGGGGATTGAATGACATCAAGGGTATTAGCCCTTCTATGTGCATGCATAGAATCACTTTAGAAGAGGGAGCTAAACCTATGAGGGAGACCCAAAGGCGACTTAACCCAAATATGAGTGAAGTGGTTAAGAAGGAAGTGCTCAAATTGCTGGATGAAGGAGTAATTTATCCAATTGCTAATAGTGAGTGGGTGAGCCCAGTACATGTAGTTCCTAAGAAATCTGGAATCACTGTGGTAAAAAATGAGAATAATGAGTTGGTTCCTACTAGGACTACTACTGGGTGGAGAATGTGCATTGATTATAGGAAGTTGAACAATGCTACAAAGAAAGATCATTTTCCTCTTCCTTTTATTGATCAGATGTTAGATAAACTTTCTGGACACTCACATTATTGTTTTCTGGATGGCCTTTCAGGTTACTATCAGGTGCCAATAGCTCCAGAGGATCAGTCAAAGACAACCTTTACTTGCCCTTTTGGGACTTATGCATTTCGTCGTATGCCCTTTGGCTTGTGCAATGCCCCTGCAACTTTTCAGAGATGCATGATGTCTGTCTTCTCAGATATGATCGACGATTTTATTGAGGTATTTATGGATGATTTTTCTGTTTTTGGTAATTCTTTTGATAATTGCCTCAATAAACTTGTTCGTGTGCTTGAGAGATGCATTGAATGTAACCTCACTTTAAGTTGGGAAAAGAGTCATTTTATGGTTACTCAGGGCATTGTCTTAGGTCATGTGGTGTCGAGTAAAGGGATTGAGGTGGATAAGTCTAAAATTGAATTGATTGCTAAGTTACCCCCACCCACCTCTGTTAAGGGAATAAGAAGTTTTTTAGGATATGCAGGATTTTACAGGAGGTTTATTAAGGATTTCTCCAAAATAAGCCAACCATTGTGCCATTTATTGGGGAAAGATGTCCCATTTGAATTTACAGCACAATGCATGCAAGCTTTTAATTCTCTTAAGGAAAAATTGACTAGTGCACCTGTGATTGTAGCTCCTGTCTGGTCTTTACCTTTTGAAATCATGTGTGATGCTTCTAATCATGCAGTAGGAGCTGTTCTTGGGCAAAGGGTTGACAAATACTTGAGAGTAATATATTATGCTAGTCTAACCCTGAATAGTGCACAAATGAACTACACAACAACTGAGAAGGAAATGTTAGCTGTAGTTTTTGCTTTAGACAAATTTAGAGCTTATTTAATTGGGTCAAAAATTATTGTTCATTCTGATCATGCAGCTCTTAAATATCTTTTAACAAAACAGCATGCTAAACCGCGCTTAATTAGATGGGTGTTGTTACTGCAAGAATTTGATTTCCAAATCAAGGATACTAAGGGTAGTGAGAATGTTGTTGCTGATCACTTATCTAGATTACCCTTCTTTAGTGAAAATCTTGCATCTGATAACATTCATAAAAATTTAGAAGCATTTCCTGATGAGCATTTGTTTGTGGTAATTAATGCACCTTGGTTTGCAGATATTGCTAACTATCTTGCCTGTGGTATTTTGCAATCTAACATGTCTTTTCAGGAAAAGAAAAGGTTTCTACACTTGAGTAAGTTTTATTTTTGGGATGAATCTTATCTATTCCGGATTTGCAAAGATGAGATAGTTCGCAGGTGTGTTTCTGAGGAAGAACAACTGAGTGTTCTTCAATTTTGTCATGACCTTCACTGTGGGGGTCATTTTGGAGGAAGAAAAACTACAGAAAAGGTGCTTCAAAGTAGTTTTTACTGGCCTACTTTATTTAAAGATGCTCAAGACTATTGTAAGCACTGTGATCGTTGCCAAAGAGTAGGTAACATTGGAAGGAGGAATGAAATGCCTCTTCAGTCATATATTGTTGTTGAACTGTTTGATGTGTGGGGAATAGACTTCATGGGTCCTTTCCCAAAGTCTTTTGGTTATGAATACATTTTAGTTGCTGTTGATTATGTTTCCAAATGGGTGGAAGCAATCCCCACCCATACTAATGATGCTAATATTGTTGTTAAATTTGTGAAGGAAAACATTCTTAGCAGGTTTGGCACACCAAGGGTGATAGTAAGTGATGGGGGGAGTCATTTTTGCAACAGGCTTTTTGAGAAGTTAATGCATAAATCCGGTGTGAAGCACAAGGTGGCAACCCCATACCATCCACAGACTTCTGGACAAGTGGAAACATCCAACAAGCAGCTAAAAGGAATTCTGGAGAAAACAGTCAACACATCCAGGAAGGATTGGGCAAGTAGATTGCACGATGCACTATGGGCATATCAGACTGCTTTCAAAACTCCTTTAGGTATGAGTCCATATCGATTGGTGTTTGGAAAAGCTTGTCACTTACCAGTGGAGTTGGATCACAGAGCATATTGGGCAATCAAGACTCTGAATTTGGACTTGGACAAAGCGAAGAGAGAAAGATTTCTACAAATTTCAGAGTTAGATGAGCTGAGGAATGAGGCTTATGAGAGCTCAAGAATTTACAAGGATCGCACTAAAGCACTTCATGATAAAATTATAGTGCGAAAGACATTGAGTCAAGGTATGAAGGTTTTACTTTTTAACTCACGACTCCATCTTTTTCCAGGTAAACTCAAGTCTCGATGGAGTGGTCCTTTCGAGATAACACAGGTATATCCTTCTGGTGCAATTGCATTACTTAACTCTAGAACAGGTGAGACTTTCAAAGTGAATGGACAGAGAGTTAAGCCATACAATGAAGGATTTCAGGAAGTGAGGGTCATTGACAGTACTTTGATTCACGATCCCTAGGCCTTGCATGATGTCCAGCTATATGACATTAAAGAAGCGCTATATGGGAGGCAACCCATCGGTTTGCATTTATTTTTCGTAGTTGTAATTTTAAGTTTAGCGAATTTTGATTTCTGTTTGGTTTCATTAAATGGACTGTGTATTGATCAGTTTTTCTTTACTTTGTGTTTCAGGGTGTATAAAGAAGAAGGTTTGCAAAAATCGTTTAAAAAAATAAAAAAATAAAAAAATAAAGTTAAAAAATGGCAGAAGAGGACACGGCCAAAGGACTTGGCCGTGTCCCTTGGCCGTGTCACTCACTGGACATGGCCAAAATTCTTTAAAAAAAAATATGGAATTGATCGATTTTGCACAGACTTGGACACACCCAGGGGACACGGCCGTGTCACTTGGCCATGTCCCCCAAAAACCATGAGACACGGCCATGTGCTCTCCACTTGGCCGTGTCCCTTCACTTTCACACACAGACACGGCCAAGTCAGCACACACACGGCCGTGTCCTTCAATTTTTGCCTTTAAAAAAGCCCGATTTTGCCCAGTTTTATTTCATAAATCCCTAACTTTTCTATCTTCTTCTCTCTCGCTCTCTCGTTCTCTGCAACACCAAACCCTTGATTTTTATTTTCAAATCTCCATCTCTTCCGTTAAAACTTCAAATTACTCCAACAAAACTTGAGATAATCACTTAAAATTTCCTCTTTACTCCTATTATCTTTGATTTACTTAGTTTTGGGTGTTAATTTTTCAGATCTCAAGATGCCAAGAACTAAAACTGTACCACACCGAAAGAAGAAAAAATCTGGAACCGAAGGAGCTTCGTCATCTTCTTCCACCTTATCTCACAAGAGGGCAAGTCTTTTGGCTCGGGGGTTTTTCCCCACAAGGTATGTGAATGATGAATCTCTAGATGCTTTGCAAATGAGGACTGCTTTTTATAGATATGTGCAATATCTTGGGTGGGAGACTTTTGTTTCATTGAGACCTCTGCAGTTTGAGGAGCTCACCCTAGATTTTTTGACAACTCTTAAGGTGGAAAGGGATGATAAGAAAATTTGTAGGAGACTGATGTTTAAATTAATGGGTAGATCATTTGTGCTTACTATCGATCAGTTGAATGATATATATGGTTTTCATCACTATGGAGAAAGATCGATACCCAAAGATTTTAGACAACAATTTGCTTGGGGTGCCTTAGGCTCGGGTACTTATGTGGCCAAATCGGCCAAAGCATCTAAATTGCGGAACCCTACTTTGAGATATTTGCACAGGTTTATGTCATGTGGGTTCTTTGCAAGGAAGGAGAGCCCGGGTGTGGTTGAGTCGAGTGAGCTATTTTTCTTGGACTGTGTTTTGAATGAAATGAATATTAGTGCCGGCTATTGGTTTGCCGATATTTTTGATTCTGTAGCTAATAAGAGGAGGGGGGCTATTTGTGTTGGAGGATTGATCACTACATTAGCAGTAGCCCTTGTGGAGGATTTTGACCCGAGTACTACTCAGATGACTCAAATTTTGGGTAATGATTCCTTGGATTTAGCTATATTGGCGAAGATGCACATGGTGGTGCATAGAAGAGGGACCTTTGTGATGCCGTCAGCTGAGCCTGAAGCACCGGGGGATAGGCAAAAGAGAGCCCGGGTCGAAGAGGAGTCTGACTCAGATTCTCTTGACTTAGATGAGGATGCTCCTGTTTCAGAGAATCTAGAGATACTTCAGAGGATTCAAGCCCTGGAGGGCAAGGTAGATCGATTGGAGGGAAAGGTAGATGGACTGACAGGCACGGTGGACCGAAACCATATTGAGATGTTGCAACAGATGGATCAGATTAACATCAACCTTGCCAAAATTCTGAGTCTTCATCCCTCGGCTGCATCATCTTCCCGCCCACCTTTTCCTTAGACTTTGTGTTCCTTGCTTTATTTTATTTTATTTAGTGTACTTTTGTTTTATTTTTCGTTTTTGTTTTTCATGTTACAACTTTTGTGTTTGGATATTTTATTGTACTTTTGTTATCAAACTTTTGTGTTTGTGATGGAAGGCTAGGATTTTGCCTCACCAAGTACGATGGAAGACAAGTTGTCCTTTAACTCTTTTTATTTATTATTCTTGTTTTCCATTGAGGACAATGTCAATTTTAAGTGTGGGGTACTCTTTAAGCTTTCCTTTAATTCTTATTGTGCTTATTGTGTTGTTTTGTTTATTGTGTTTGTTGTGCATGGTATAATTGTTGAAAATTTATTGATCTTTTCTGTGATTCTAGCATTATAGTTGAGACTTTGGTATCAGCATAGAAATGAGCATTTGAATTCATTCGGGATTAATTTTCGCATTCTGCAATTCATGACATGTAAATCTTTGTGAACCCACCTGTGTGAGCTTTGAGCCTCATAAAATTTGATATTTTTGTCAATTAATTTTCTTTTCTTAAGTGTGCACCTTCATGATGTTGCATCTCTAGAGTTTGCTTTTGCATACTTATTGAACTCACATTATGATTTAATCTCAAGTTTTAAAATGATGAAGGCAAATTAGGTTAGCCCCTTTAGCTTAAAGAGACTTCCCTTTATATTGATTTCCTTAGTAAGCCAAGTTGAGCCATTGACCGTTTCTTATTTGATTAACATAATTCTCAACTTAACATGTTCTTATTATCATCATACCTATGCATTAAGGAATGGAGTTGTATGATTAGACAATAGGGTAGTTTATTTCAAGTGTGGGGTAAGTAAAAAAAATATATATGGTATTGCTATTTGGGTTGAAATGCATACTTTGCACATTGTGTTGGATTAAGAGTTGATTATTCCTTTCTTCTACATTTTAAGCTAGATGTTCTATGCAAGTTTATATTTTGTATATATATATTTAAAAAAAATGATAAAAGAAAAAGAAAAAAAGAGAAAATAAATAAAATAAAAAGAGATATATATATACAAAAGTCAAATATGTTCTAGCATTGGTCATCAAAAGAGGAATGTCGACTCATGTATTTTTCTTTGAGTATGCAAGTATGTGAGGTATCAAGGGTTGGTGAGTATGCTATTTGAAGGAGTTATGAGTTTCTTAGCAAGAGTAGTGTCTAATTTAGATACTCCATTTCTTGATGCTCTAGCTTAAATGTCTTTTCTCACACCTTACCTTAGCCCCATTACATCCAAATAAAAGACCTTCGGATTATTTCTTGAGAAAATCAGTGAGGGAGATTGGATAATTAAGCAAGTTTATGGCAGTATGCACTCATGAGTGGTATGAGTGATTAACCTTTGAAATCGAGTGAAACACTTAGTTGAGAGATAAGATTTGTATGTCTGGATCAATGAATGAGTTAAGAAAATCTTAATTGAAGGAAATTGCAATTATTTATGTCTGATGTCTTCAAGTATTTCATCTATGTTCTGGAATTATAGTTAAGGTTGTTTGAATTTTTAATTTATGCCATGTGAATTTGCTTGAGGACAAGCAAAGTTTTAAGTGTGGGGTAGTTGTTTTATTAGTTTTTGTTATAAGTTTTGTGTCTTGTTTATTATGTTAATTATTGTTTTATTTAGGTATTTCGTTAGTTTTTATCGGTTTGTCTAGTGTTTTCTTTAATTGTGTAGTTTTAGTTTATTTTTAGTTTTATGTCGTTTTTGATTTAGTTTTTAGTTTGTGTTTATGTTTTGTCGGTTATTGTTTATTTACTTAGTGTTTTAAGTTTGTTTTGAGTTTTGTGTTAGGATAAAACAGGCAAGGAAATGAATTGAAGATGAAATGGGCAGTAGCTGACACAGGCAGAGGACACGGCCAAGTCACTGGCCGTGTCCCATACCAAGTTAAAAGGAAGAACAAGTCCCAGTAGCAGACACCAGCAAGGGACACGGCCAAGTCATCTGGCCGTGTCCCTCCAAAGAAGAGCAACACGGCCACGTCACCATGACCTGGCCGTGTCCCACTTGTTACCAAAGGAAAGGGAGATCAGCAATTACACAGAAGCGAACACAGGCAAGGGACACGGCCGTGTCTTATGGCCGTGTCCCTCACAACTCACTCACACGGCCAAGTCAAGCTCCACTTGGCCGTGTCACTCAACAAAGAAGCAAAGAAGACCAAAAAGCAACAGAGGAGGACACATGCAGGGGACACGGCCGTGTCACCTGGCCGTATCCCTCCATCAAGCCTCACACGGCTGTGTCCCTCATCCCTTGGCCGTGTCCCTCATGTTCCAAGCCCGCATCGGATTTTTAACACGTACGATTCATATAAAAGAAAAAGAAAGTTAGGGTTTTAGGGGTTGACGATTTTGAGAGCAAGTTTAGCCGTCTGAGAGAGATATTAGGGTTTAAACATTTGTTTTCTTGGATTTTGATTCTACTTTGGATTACACTAGTTTAGATTAGATTGTTCATGCCATTGTTTCATCCTTCTTGCAAGATTCGATCAAGAGTTCATCAAAAGCTTCAAGGAGTTTGTAACTTGGTTTTATTCTTAAACTTTGTCTCTTTAGTTTCATTGAAATTGTGTTTATGAACATTATCATGTCTAAATTGATTTCTTTGATTATTAATGAGATGAGTATGCTTGATAACATCATGAACTAATTTAATCTAGTCTAGGGTTTGTATGGATTTGCTATGAATTGTATGAATTGGTTATTCTCTTAACTATTGATTTCTTTAGCCTTTATTGAATGAAAAATTGTTACATATAATTGATTGGCCACCAATTGTGTGTTTTAGGTATTAGATGATGGATTGAGAGATGAAATCTAATGCTGGAACAATTCAATTAAGGACTTAGGTGAATTAGAGATATAACCTATTAAAAAGATTGTTTCAATTATAACAAGATTAGTTGTAAGAGGTTTGAATGCGAGAGCTTATTTCCTTGACTCAATTAATTAAGTTGCTTGAGATTTAATCTTAGAAATTAAATTAGTTAAGTGGAATAACCGTTCATACTTATGAGTAGTAAAGAAGTGCAAACCCTAGACTCTTTTTATCAAGTGAATCAAAACATAAGCTATTGTTTATTTTTATTGTTTTCAAATTAAATCATTCTTTTTCATTACTTTGCAAATTAAATTTCTTTAATTATTTGTTACTTCAAATTTGATAATCAATTACCCACTTTGGCTTCCTTGAGAGAACGACCTTGGGGCGATCACCTTTGCTACAGCTACCTCGTATACTTGTGAGTGACACTTTGTGGTAGAGTTAATTTGAGCGCAACACATATCAAAATTCAACTCAAGATAATTTTTCTATATTTAATTAAAAATCATACAAGTCACAACATTTTACTAATTATAAAACAGAAAAATTTCAAAAGGAGTTCAATGGTTAAAGTACCAAACCTTACTATTTCTTAGTCCTTATTCTATATCACTTCCTTTCCTTCCTTGTCTCCTTGATTTCCTATGAAATTTAACATCACATATACAAAGGTAACAACCCTAGGTATAGACATAGTCTTATCTTATGATTTTTCTAATGGTTGCTAGCTTATTTTCACCATTAAAAACCATTATTTCTTTCATCAAATCCTTCAAATAATTATTTCTTGAATTTTCTCGAAATCTAACTACATGAACCCTAATTTCAATCTCTTAAATTAACCATTAATCCATGAAATTAAAACTAGAGATAGGTTTCTCTTACCTTATAATCTTGTTTGTCACCAAAATCTTCAACCAAAAGCCTTAAACTTTGGAAAAATCACCTCTTTCTTCCTTCTCTTATGGTTTGGACGAGTTCACCATGTAAGAGAGGGCTTTTATTTTCTTTCCTTAGCTTATTTTGATCCAAATGGCAGCCATAAGTGGTGAAAATATGTTGGTATAGATGTTGACTTCCAATTGGTACACCTTATAACAAAAATGGCCACTTTTAATTGGTCCACTTGCCTTCTTCTTTTATCTATTTATTTGGCAAGCCATTAGGTTTCCTTTTATTCATATTTTGACCCCCTCAAATTGGTTCTATTTACAAAATTGCCACTCCGGTGGAAATGACCAAAATGCCCTTGTTGCAAAATCATCCGTAACTTTCAAACCGTGCATATTCGGGAAAAATCGTGCGCCACCATTACGACCAGATAAATCCCAAGAACACATCTATTACATCCATTATGGGCACTATTAAGAACTTCCGACACTTAATTTTTAAGTTTACATAGTTACCCCTAACTTTTGAGAAATTTTCACTTAGGTCCCGTCAGCTCCACTGTGTACACCAATTTCATATTAGACTATCTCGAGTCTCTATTTGACCACTCGTTCATGTCCTCCTTGCCTATTACTCGATTAGATAACCTTTGGGATGTGACAGTTCTATCCTCCTTAATTTAAGTTTCGCCCCGAAACTTGCTTGTTCATACATGTAAATACATTGCTCATATAACTAATAACAGTCATACATATATATATCTACCTAAGGTAAGTTTCCGGACCGGGTACTTCGGCTGCTGCTGGCCCTAGTCCTGGTCCATGGGCTTCCTCAACACCTATTGGTGTTGTCTCCTGTTCCATAGCTTGTTATGAGTCTAGAGACATCCTACAATATAAAAGTAATCAGCAGTCTGCACAGCTCGACATATAACCTTTTTCCTATATGGCATGTACATTAGACTCAATAACTCATGCTTAATTATTCTCGACTCTTTCTTATTTCACAAACATAATTTCGTATATAACTGTTTCACAAATACCATAACTACTATAGGGTATCTCGTTTTACGTTGGTAATGGACACTCCCAACATAAAACGTATATCCTCCTATATTTTCCTCTTCCTATCTAAAGGCTTTCTAACTCACTTCGTTTACTATCTCTCGGTATCCTAATTATCATACATTTTCCTATGTCTAACCGCCCAAGAACGGCTAAACCAATGCTCTGATACCACAAATTGAAACACCCCTCCCAACCTACGAATAAGTTGGGGAGGAATGTCACATCGGGATGCGAGCTCTGGTTACAATGTCTTAATTAAGAATTCTTATGAAAAATTTTTTCGAAAAGTTGGGCAGAGTTTCCCCTAAAAAGCGGGTTCCCAAGTGTCGCCAAAACTGATTTTTTTTTTAAAACACTTTTGTTCACAATTCAACTCAAGAACACTCCCAATAATAATCTCCCTTATATCCTCAACCAAACCTCTTATGAAAAATTTCACACTTCTATATCGTTTCTCAAGATCACATATCATTTGCTAAGTTTCATTACCATACTACTGTTTATTCTCTTGTTACATACACCATAATAATTAATATGTTTAACAAACCTTTACAATAGATATAATGTACATGCCATACTACTATTCTATGTCAAAAGTCCTACCCTATTCGCCGTCGAGCCGGTGCGGGCCGCTGCAGAAATGCTGATCTTCTATCCACTACCTGCGAGTTAGACATATAACTCGCTGAGCAACTTATTGCCCAGTGGGTACTTTACCCATTGCCGAATATAAATAGTGCAAGGAAGGTTGTTGAAACACATATAAAAGTAGAATATTGCATAATTAAACTATTTTCATACAATCATCATATTTATATTTTCTAACTAAGTTAAGATTCACATTCTGTATGTAAACAACATGTAATATAACTTCATTATAATTACGAGTTAATCTACTCCACTAGGTAATTATGAATACATCGATCTCGAAATGAGGCCTCGTATAGAGTTACGCGTGGTCTTAACCTCACACGACTATTTGCCATGGTCTTGGTCTCACACGATATGGATTATACAACATAACTGCATGGTCTTGGTCTCACACGACTAGCTGCCATGATCTTGACCTCACACGATATAACCGCGCGTGCGTAAGTAATATCCAGACCGAAGCCATTAAGACAGTACTACCGGTAGGATGGCATACCAAACCCCCATTCCAGACCGGCTTTACCAATTTACCGAGTAGAGCATATATAACATTTCATATATACCCATTCACTTCGTATATATACCATATATTCTCCATGTATATATAATATATACTTACACAATTACCACATATACTCACATATGTATCATATGTATTCACATATATACCATATACACGCATATATATACCATATATACACGTATTCCCCACCTATATACCTTATCTATATATTCACATGATAACGAACACGTATTCCATCACGTGACTTTTATCACGGTTATGAAATTCAGATTGATTTTCTCCTCTTTTCCATCTAATTTATTCTTCATATTCATACTTAAACTCAATAACAAAAATAAAATGAGAAAACACCCACACCAAGTTTTTGACCAAGTTAATAATGAAAAATTACCATATGAAAAATAAACTCTGGTTCTTGACCCAACTTGATCCTTGTTTTAGAAAATTTGTATAAAATAATCCACTTGGCTAAAAACTTTAAAATGTTTTACAGAATTTATTTTTTCATCTTAAAATCATTCCTTTAAAATTTTATATCAAACTGGACACAAAATCTTGGTCAACTAGTTCAACCAACCAGACTGCTCCAGTTGCCCTGCATCCTGGCAGCAATTCTGAATTTTGTGAATTCCGTAAATTAAATTCAATCAATGTGGTTCCAAATTATTTTTCTCAAATACTAGACTCACTAAACAACAACATATCCAAAATTCAATTGGATATTATTTTTCTACATTTTATTAAAAGTCCAGGAAAATGGCTGTCTCAATCAAGGTACCTGCTGGAGCAGATCTAATAAAAATAATTTTTCCAAAATCATAACCATTCCAAATTCAACTCAACATATTTTTTAGTCATTCTAGACTCATTGATACACAACATATCAAAATTCAACTCAAGATAATTTTTCTATATTTAATTAAAAATCATACAAGTCACAGTATTTTACTAATTGTAAAACAGAAAAATTTCAAAAGGAGTTCAATGGTTAAAGTACCAAACCTTACTATTTCTTAGTCCTTATTCTATATCACTTTCTTTTCTTCCTTGTCTCCTTGATTTCCTATGAAATTTAACATCACATATACAAAGGTAACAACCCTAGGTATTGACATAGTCTTATCTTATGATTTTTCTAATGGTTGCTAGCTTATTTTCACCATTAAAAACCGTTATTTCTTTCATCAAATCCTTCAAATAATTATCTCTTGAATTTTCTCAAAATCTAACTACATGAACCCTAATTTCAATCTCTTAAATTAACCATTAATCCATGAAATTAAAACTAGAGATAGGTTTCTCTTACCTTATAATCTTGTTTGTCACCAAAATCTTCAACCAAAAGCCTTAAACTTTGGAAAAATCACCTCCTTCTTCCTTCTCTTATGATTTGGAAGAGTTCACCATGTAAGAGAGGGCTTTTATTTTCTTTCCTTAGCTTATTTTGATCCAAATGGCAGCCATAAGTGGTGAAAATATGTTGGTATAGATGTTGACTTCCAATTGGTACACCTTATAGCAAAAATGGCCACTTTTAATTGGTCCACTTGCCTTCTTCTTTTATCTATTTATTTGGCAAGCCATTAAGTTTCCTTTTATTCATATTTTGACCCCATCAAATTGGTTCTATTTACAAAATTGCCACTCCGGTGGAAATGACCAAAATGCCCTTATTGCAAAATCATCCGTAACTTTCAAACCGTGCGTATTCGGAAAAAATCGTGCGCCACCATTACGACCCGATAAATCCCGAGAACACATCTATTACATCCATTATGGGCACTATTAAGAACTTTCAACACTTAATTTTTAAGTTTACATAGTTGCCCCTAACTTTTGAGAAATTTTCACTTAGGTCCCATCAGCTCCACTGTGTACACCAATTTCATATTTGACTATCCCGAGCCTCTATTTGACCGCTCGTTCATGTCCTCCTTGTCTATTACTCGTTTATCTAACCTTTGGGATGTGACAGAGAGAAGAAAGAGAAAGAAGAAAATATTATTTATAAAGCAAAAAAACCTGGTAATATTGTGTTGTCAGAAGTATTGAGGAAAATGATATTTTAAGAATTAAGTTAAAAGTATAAAAAGGGATTGGATAATATGTTTAAAGGAAATAATAAAGTTTTTGTGGAAAACATAGCTTGAGATTTGTTTTAAGATCTAAGGTTGTGGAATTAACAATGTTAAAAGTGAGTCTATATTTGTGGCAAATAAGGAATTTATGTAATGTAGTGGGATCACAGTATTTGAATATGAATAATGGTAAAGACTTTATACATGAAATTATTACTAGGTATTAATTAATCATTGATAAGCTTAGTGTTAAATCAGCGTATTAGATATGTCTGTTAATGTTTGAATTTTAAGTTTGTAGAGTAACAAGTAATAATTATTAACCATTAAAAGTATAGAGAAGTGTGTTATGAAAATGTGATAAGATACAAAAAAAAAAGTTAGTAAAGTGTGAGGAGACTGTCTACAAAGGGTTTATAATACTTAATTTTTAAACAAAGGGGAGGAATCTAAAATCTTATAAGTTAAATGAGAAGATCCATAAGGAGGAGAGTTGAAATTGGTGTTGGTATTAATAGTATTTATTTATTGTGATAGATAATTTCAAAAATGAAATTATTTTAAGGAAGAGAGAATTGTAATATCCGTTTTAGGGCTAAAATTAATTTAAATTATTTAAAATAAATAATTTAAGGGAGAATTGTTGAGTTAGAATTGAGAAATTAACAAAGGTATATGTGAAATATAAAGAAATATGCATAACATATATACTCAAAAATAAGATAGAATAAGACAAAAATATGAATGGTAAAAGAATATCAATTTAGAAAATATATCTTGTAAACTTTAAAAATTAATAAAATAATTCAAAATGAAAATATTGTTGAATGGAAGAAGAATATTGTTTTTTTTAAATAAATAATTATTTAATTAATTAAAAAAATAATAAAATAGATAATGGAAGATGATGGAGAAATTTAAATATTTATTAAATATTAAAATAAAATATTTTTTAGTGAAAGATGATAATTAGCATTTTAAAAATAATTAAATTAAAAAATATTATATATATATGGTTTGAATTTGAAAGAATAAGAAAAAAAATCAAATTTAAAAGAATTTCTTTCTTCTTCTTCTTCTTCTATTGGACGTTTTTCCATGGGTGAGCAAGATTGATTTTTGCTTCATCTAAACAACCAATTTTGCAAGGATTTTCAAGGACCAAGTGGGTTTTGGTAATTTTCTCATAAATTAGTAAGTTTTCCTTTACAATTTTGAAGTTCCATCTAAATATATGATTATGTATAATTTGAGATTTTGTAGTAATGTATTTTAATTGTTCAAATGGGTATGAATGATGTTATTTTGATTAGTAAGTAATGATTTTAAGTTAGATAGGAGAAAGGGTTATGTTTGAGTTGAGTTTGGATGAAGAAGATGATTTTCGGGTTATGTATAATTTGGAATTTTGTAATTATGTGTTTTAATTGTTCAAAAGGATACAATAGATGTTGTTTTATTGCTTAAACGAGGATTCTATAGTCAAATGATGGATTTGATAAAGTTTAGAAGGAGTTTAGAATAAGTAGTGTGAATTTAGGATTTTGGAAGAAAATTCTTAAAGAATGGATGTTTATTTGATTTTATTGAATAAATTATGTCATTAAATGATTTAAATGATGGAAATGAGCTTGGACTAATAATTGGAATGAGCTAGAAAGAAGAATTAGAAATGAAGCGGCTTAGGGCACATTTTAGGATTTTGTACAAGAATATGTGTTCATTTGATATAATTGCTTAAAACATGTTCTAATGTGATTGTATTAATAAAAATAAACTTAAAACACCAAGTAAAGTGGATTAAAATGAAATTCTAAAGTTAAAGTAAGGGAAGGCAAATTTTGGGAAAGTGATTGGAATGATGCTTAATTAGGGTTTTATGTTTAAAATGCCTTGAAATGTGATTCTAAATAATTATATTTACTCACATTTTGAATAGGCATTAAGTGGAAGAAATTTGCCCAACCTTAGTGTTGAAGGGCGTTATGGAAGTGGAAGTTAAAGAGATACTTTAGCTTGAGTTTGAGTGTTAAATTAAGGTATGTATATACTTTTGATATTTTAAATGTACTTAAATTTAATTTGGCTTAACACATTTTGGATAAAAAATTTGTTAAACTACTTGACTATTTGAACATTCATATGATATGACGTGTGAATTGATGAGTATGCATTGTGTACATTGTGAAAAGCCATTATTAATGGCTAAAATGAGTGGAATGTGGTTTATGTGAATTATGTGAGAATAACCCAAAAATGTTTGGGTAATATGATAGTAATTCTAAATGACATACATTGTGATAAAGTGATAAGGAATAATAAGTTAAAGTGATTTGGCATTGTTATGAAGAAGAAAAATGAGAAAAAGAAGCAATGTGAATGGAAATTGATTATGGAAAATATGTACCATTTATGTGTTGCCCAGTATATTATTCAATTTTTAGAGTTTTGTATTTGGTGACATGCCTATGAGATTATTCTCATCATTTGCCTTCGGGGCTAGGCGATGGGCATCACTGATATATGATTTTTCTTCGTGCTAGACGTTAGACTTCGCTATGATTTGCCTTCAGGCTAGACATTGGACGTCACTATGATTTGCCTTTGGGCTAGACGTTGGATGTCACTTTATTGCTTTTGGGCTAGACACCGGGAGTCAAAATAAACTAAAACAGTAACTCTGGGATTTAAATAATGTATTAGGTTATTTGGGCCCAATGCTTGTGTATGTGTTAATGTGATATTTAGAAAGAATGATAAATGTGAAATAAAGTGGAATTGCATATTACATTGTGAAATGTCATGATACATCATAATGCATTGTCTTTTCGTTTAAAGCTTCATTATTATCACAGTATGTACTACTAGGCTTTCAGCTTAGCGTGATTGAAATTCATCGTGCATGTGACTTGGTCGCCAATAGATCTGGAGAGTTCTTCTAGACCTAGTTAGGTCTAGACTTGAGGTGGATAGTTTTTGAAGTGAGTTTTTCTACCACAAGATCCGAGCTAGTTGTTGTCATGTATATATTTTATTTCATAAAACATGTTATAATTATGTCTATTATATTTACGTATTTGGGAGTGTTGTAAACTATAAAGAGTTTTGGACATTATTTTGTGATATGGGATTGTATATATGTATATATATGTACACATTTGAGTGTTTTTGTAAAAATTGGAGAATTTTTGGATTTACTATTATTGGAGTGTGTTTTTCTGCAGATTAAGAAATATTTAAATTTTTTGGATGTCCAATTTATAGACAAAATTTTGGCAAATTTTTTCTAGAAATTTTTATGTAAAATACTTATTTTGGGTACCTAAAATAAATAAAGAATATTTTATTGGTTTATTAAAATACATTTTAAAGTATTTGAGATTTTAAATTGGGAATATAGGGATTTTTAATAAATTGAATTGTGACATTCTTATACTATTTATGCATATTTTATATATACTGGGTGTATTTATTCTACGTATATAAGATATAAGGGTGTTACATGGCTTCATTTTAAAGAGTTCATACTCATGCACAAGCATTTGAGTCTTGGTGAACCTTACTTGGGTGGTATCCTTATGATAATTCTCAAGAGTTTTTCAAATGCTACATACACTAGTAAGATGTTGGACTCTTTCAACTTATTCTCTAGTCATAGAATTCACCAAAATGGAGGTTGCTCTATTACTCTTGTTGAGAGCCCTTTCTTGAGCTTTCGTATATTATGCTATAGGAAGAGGCACTTAAGCACCATCAACTTCATGAGTTGGAGGTTTTCACTCATTTTGCATACATTTATAAGCTTAATTTCCTCACTATCTAAAAATAAGTACATCTTGTATTTTCAATAAGAGTAATCATTTCCATCAAAGTAAGGTCTAAAATAAGAAATGAGATTTCCATGAGATTAAGCTATAGAGGTAGATATAGAAGTTGAAGTAGTAGAGCCATGTGGTGGAATAGTTGCCATTATGGATCAAATTTCACAATTAAGCTTCTTGAAATTTTAAGGTTGTAATACTAATTGTTGTCCCAAGATGGCAACCAAGAGTGGGGGTGTGAATTGGTTGTTATGAAGAAGTGACAAAAACTTTAAAACACTAAAGAAAGAAAAGAGTGAGGTAGAGAAGAATGAATACAAAAGATTTATACTGGTTCAGATCAAATCAACCTTACGTCCACTCCCCAACTTTAAGTTGAGAATTTCACTAATCTTGGATTTTTACAAGCTTAATCCTAATTTGATGTTTTCACAAGGTCACATTAAACTTTTCAAGGTTTGAGCAATTCCTCACAACCCAATAAGAGTTTTCCCAGACTCACTCTAAAACCTAAGTGTTTCAAAGCTTATATTCAAAATTATACAATGGTGTTTAATGCTCACACCCAATACTCAAAGAACATAAATAGAAAATTTGATGCAAGGATATGAAATTTTTTTATCTTGGCTATATTAATCACAATCCCCTGAAAAATGAAGTTTCTTTTGGTAGTTATAGCCTTTAAGTCTTTATATAGCCGTTCGAGATGGCTACCAACATGTTTAGACCTTATCTCCTACTTCAATTATTGTCCAGAGCAAATTCTTGGTATGTGTGAGTGGGAATTTTCATCTCCACTCCCGGTAGAATGATTCTTGTGACTTCGGCATTATTAGGCTCCGAGCCTTGGTGTAATATCCCAAATTTTTAAAAATTTTTAATTTTTAGAAATTTAATAAAATAAATTAAAATTTAATTGAATAAATTAAATAAAAAATTTTAAATAAAAAATGAAGACTTTTTAAATGGAAAAGTAGAATATATATGTGATATATATGCAAAATATACATAACATATACAAAGTAAACAAAAGTCAACAAAAGTCAAATTTTTAAAAGTCAAAGTCAAAGTCCAATGGCATTTTGTAAATAAATTTTAAAATTTTAAAATTATTTAAATTATTCAAAAATAATTTGTTTTGAATGGAAGATGTATTTTTGAATTTTTAATTAATTAATTAATTAATTATTAAATTAATTAAATAATATATATGTGTAGTTTAAAATGAAAGTGGAAAGAAAGAGAAAATTAAATTATTCATTATCTTTTTCTGCTTCTTTCTTCTTCAAGCCAAATTTCCATGGCTATTCAAGAGGGATTTTTGTTTCTTCCATACTCCACAAATTGAAGGAATTCAAGTGTTCAAAGTGGATTTTTGGTGATTTTCACCAAAATTAGTAAGTTTCCAACTTCTTTCTTTGGATTTCATGGAAATTGTGATTATGTGTGTTTTGGATTTTTGAAATTCTAAGATTTAATTGTCTATTTTGGTATGAATGAAGTTATTTTAAATGATTAACAATGATTTAAAGGTTGGATTAAAGAAATGGTTGAGTTTGGGTAAGGATTGGTGAAGAGAGAGAGTTTAGGGTTATGTAACTTTTGGACTTTTGAATTCATGGATTTTTGGTGCGTCGCGCCTAATGTTATAGCAATACCGCAAGTGCACGGGTCACCCAAGTAATAAAGTAGTGAGTGAGTTATCGTTCCACTGAGGACAAGGTCAAGTACTAGTGCAAATCTTGACTATTGTTTAGCAAATCAATAGTTGTTGTGATGTTTTGTAATTAAAAACAATTAAATTAACAACTGGAAGTAAAGGGAAATTAAATGTTGTGCAAATAGGATTGATGATAATAATACTATCCAGATATTGAATCCCCCTAGCCTCAATGATATTTATGAACAATCAATTCAGTTAAATCATTCAATAGAGTTGAGTTGGCATTCCTCTAGATTAGACTAAAACCTCTCTCGAGTGAATTAATCCCTAATCACTAAGTAGAGTGCTGGAATCTCTTCTCAAACACAATTAAATAGATCTTGCATTAAGAAAAAAAGGAACTATAAACCAAAGGATCTTGTAAGTCTATCTCTAGCACCCCAATCAATCCTCAACCCTTATGAGTAATCAATTCATATCAAGCTTTCTCAAGTCAATAATATGAAAATTGCAACCAATCAATAAGCATGCTATTATCAATTGGAACTAAATCATTAAGCATCATAAGAATAAAACAACTCCATCAATTAAATTTATTCAATCATACAAATGAGCTAGTGTTCTTCAATATCTAGATAGAGAATGAATTAGTTCATATTCAATACTCTTAATACAGCAACAACAACAATAACATTAAAATGAATTAAAGGAGAAAATAGAAAAACCCCTTTCAATGTAGCTTCTTCAATCTCCAGGAGCTTGCCAATGGAGGATGGAGATGATGGAGAGGATGGAAATGGAGGATGAAGATGAAGAGTCAATGAGAGTGTCACTCCCTCCTTGCCCAAACCGTGTATGCCCAAACCTCCTCCTCTCAAACCTCTCTTCTCTATCTCTGTTCTCTGCCTCCTGCAAAAAACCTCCCAGCACTCCCCAAAAACTGAACTCCTCTCTTCTTCCCCCTCTTCTCTTTTTATTTCCCTCCAAAGCTCAAGCCCATGCTTCCAACTCACACCACTCTCCATTGTCTCCCACTTTCTCTTTGTTTAATCTTTCTTTCCATCAATTAGGCAAGCTTTTCTCTTCTTTAATGGCAAAAGCAAAGTCCTTGTCACCCACTTGTCTCCCAATTCATCCAAAAGAATCAAGGTTTTTATAGGTGACACGGCCAAGCCATGAGTGGCTTGGCTGTGTCTCTCATTTCTCCTTGGGACACGGCCAAGCTAGTTGGTCGTGTCTATCACTGCCTTCCTTCCTTTCTTTCTTTTCTCTTTGGTCTCATGGGGTGACATGGCCAAGCTCCTGGTCATGTCACTTGAGTGTGTCACCTTCTGTTCTTCATTTTGCTCAGCTCTTGTTCTTTGGCTCAAGATGGGACACGGCCAATCTTGTGGCCGTGTCACTTGCTAGTGTCAGCTTCTGCTTCTTTTCTTTCATTCTTTGTGTGGTTTCTTTGGTTTTGCTTCTTGGGTGAGACACGGCCAGTGGCTTGGCCGTGTCTCTTGGCTGTGTCAGCTACTGGCTTGAGATTATTTTGAGGGACACGGCCAAGCTTTCTTTGGCTTGGCCATGTCTTGCTTGATTCATGCTCTTTCTTCATTGTTTTGATCATCCAAGGGATATTTTCCACTTTAACCTAAAACAAACACTTAAAACAAACTTTAAACCAAAATCAAATGAAACATGAACTAAAAACACATAAAAATCCATACTAAAAATAGGTATAAAATGATCTCATCAATTTTAATTGTGCAAATTGATTCTAAATGAGTTGTTTTGATGCATAAACAAGTATTTTAAAGTCAAATATTGGATTTAGTTGAGTTTGATTAGAGTTTGAGAATGGAAGTGATGATTTAGGGTTTTGAAAAAGTGATTTTTCAAACTTGTTGAATTGTTTGATTTTATTGGTTTAAGCATGTTTTTATGTGATAAAAGTGATGAACATATGCTTGAAATGATAAATGGATTGAGTTGGAATGGAAAACCTTCAATGGTGAAGGTTATGCCATTTTAGGATTTTGGTCATAAGTGTGTATTTTTATAATGTAATTGGTTTAAATATGTTATATATTTTTAATAATATAAATAAACTTAAAATATCAAATTGAATTTCCTAGTATGGTATTCCAAAGTTAAAGTGAGATTAGCTGTAGACCCTTGATTTTGGCCCTAAGCCAGTTTGATCTTAATTAAAGAAGGCTAAGCTAAATTTGGTCTAATTTTAAAAGGCTTGAACTAAGTTTATGGCTTTTAATAGGTCGGTCTAATTTTTAAATGCCTAAAATATGGTGGTTCTATTTTAAAAGATCCTAAATCAAGTTCTATTTATCATTTGAAAATTAAAACAAGTTTTATTATATTTTAAAATACAAAAATGAGCCAAACCGGACCCAAATATAAAAACCATGATGAATTGGGGACCAAGGTCCATGGCATATTGGCTCCTAATCCACCATGAACCATGGTCTATGGTGGATTGGGAAGTCCCAATCTGTCATTGTCTTTGGTTCATGGCAGATTGGAGTGCCCCACTCTGCCATCACTCTATCATGGACCCTTAATTCGACTCTAATACGGTTTATTAATTCCTTAATTAACATGGACTCTCTTTAGGCTATTGGATTAAGTTTTAGGGTTCTACTTTAAACCTAATTATGCCTATAAATACTATTGTTTAACGTTGAAACAGGTGGCAAGAATTGTGAAGAACGAAATCAGCAATTTGCACAGTTTAACAAAAGAAACACAGAAGCATACAATCAAGTAATCTCCAGCCAAAAATTGTAATTAATCCAGATAGTAGTAGACGCAATTTTGTTTCAAATAATTAACTTTGGTGGAATAAACAACAGAGGTTTGGCTCCAATCATTAAGTTCATTTTAATTTTACAGTAGCCTTATCTATTGAATTGCAATTTATTCAAGCATACAGTAGTTCCATATTCTCTTCTTTTAAATATTTTGATTTGTTTGTTTTGATTATTAGTTTAATATAATAGTTAAATTGTTAAACGTAACTGTATATTTTATGAAATTAATCTGTGTCGTTTCACCCAGTAGCTCAAGTTTTTCAAAAAACCATAAGCCCTAATTTGTTATCCAGAGACTAAACCAAAAATCCTAATTCAATCCAAAATACCCAAGCCCCAATCAAATAAACCTAAAAACCTTAATCTCACCCTATTTTATAAACCAAAAACGCCAAAACCCTAGACATACAGTAAACCTTAATTTATTTCCAAAGTATCAAAACCTAAACCTAAAACCCTAATCTAGTAATCTAATCCAGGGTCTTAAATTTCTTAAATCCAAATGCCCAGAACCCTAAACCTTTTTAATTCCATAAACATAAAACCAATTTCGAAATACTAAAATCTAAATCTTATCCAGTAACCTTCACCTTTAAATCCAAAACCCTAAAGCCTAAACCCTAATTTACCAAACCCTAAAACCAAACCCTGACTTCAAACCCTATAACTTTGAAACCCTAATTTGGTTTATTTATCTATATCTTTTAGTTATTTATTTGATTTTTTATTTGTTACATGATGAATGGATTATTTTACTTTATGATGGATGTTTTATTTTAATAATCGTGCTTGAATGATTTAATTTATTTAATTAATTATTTATTTGATTTCCTAAATTGTAAAAGGTACATTTTCACTTTGTGGGTGCCTCAATTTTTATTATTATGTAATTTAATTTATCTTTTAAAGATTTTGGGACCATTGTAAAGGATATATTTTCACCTTTTGGTGGGTGTCCTATTTATTTTAGACATTCGACATGTTTGTAAGGGCATCTTTTCATTTCATATGGATGCCCATTTGTTGTTTTGTTTTGAACATTACTTTGATTTTAATACAATGATGTTTTATTTTGTTTGTAGCATGTAGTATGGATTATATCATAATAATTATAAATTTTATAATATTTAGACTTGAAAAAAAGGCCAGTTCTAATAAATCAAGCGTTGTGGGGGTGCTGGGTCATTCTCACCTTCCCCACGCGTGCCCAACTTTTCGAACCCATTAGGGGATTGGAAATTTCTTAGGAATCGAGCCATCCATACCTTTCTTTCTCTCGGCCATTCCAAGTGGCGACTCTATTTTCTCCGAGTTTAGGCCCGTGTTCTCTAAGGCCCTAAGCCTAACAGTACTGAAGTCTCAAGAACCATTCCACATGAGAGTGGGGGCAAAAATTCCAGCTCACATTAGCCTTAACTTTGGAATTTTTGTTTGAATGATGTTTAATTATGATTTAAGATTAGAAATGCCTTAAAATGTGATTCTAAATGATTATTTATGATCACATTTGGTATAGGCATTAAGGAGAATTGATTTGCCCAATCCTAGTGTTGAAGGGCAAGTGGAAAGAGAAGGATTGGAGGTTGTTTTAAGCTTGCTTTTGGGTTTCTTTTAGAGGTAAGTACAAACTCTGGATGAATTGGACATGTTTGAATTACATTAGACTAAACACATTTTGAAATGGGAAATATGTTAAGCTACTTGATGTTTTAATTATTTATGAATAATGTGCTATGACATGTGTAATGTCATTTATGAATTAAATACTGTTAGACAAAAGATCTCAATTTTGATCCTTGACAACTCAAATTGAATGATCCATTTAACATGTGTTTGAAGAATCTTGTTGCAGGATTAGGTTGCTTCAAAAAGACTGAACAGAACACTTCTAGCGGTCGCACCCTACATGAATACGACCGCACCATGCAATTCAAAGATGAAACCTTATCATAGTAGGTTTTGCGGTCAGAAGCCCGATCCTAGTCGCGATCGCACTTCAAAGAGAGCGACCGTCCCAAGTTCTGGACGACCGCTACTCAACGGTCTCGAATCATTCAAATCACAGTAAGGTTCACGGTAACAAGAACGGTGAATGACACGGTCTCACTTGCTGCTGTAGCGACCGCCCATATAGATTCGCAACCGCTCCACCAATTCAAGAAGAATTTGCTTAAAGAGACAGTAGTGTTCGTGTCCTCAGGTGCATCCAGAAGTTCGACGCGAGAACCTTACTCCGACCGCGAGACACTACCTAGGGCGACCATGATATTCAAATTTTGGCGAACATCTCTTCTGCCCTGTCAGAGAATGCCACGTGACATGACCGTTAAAAATCCACTTCAACATTCAAAAAGGGCAACCGCACCATGGCTCGGCGCGACCGTCCAGAAAATCACAGCATGGGTAAGATTCCTGCTGCAACACACTATAATTCGACCGTTGAAGTATTTAAAGTAATTTTAAAATGCAGCGACCGCTCCTTGTCCAAGGACGACCGCGTTAGATATGAGCGCGACCATCCTTGTATGAAGGACGACCGCGAAATGCTTCGGACAGTTTAAGTAAAGAAGGTCTAAGCTGCCAAGACTTTAATCTCACTATCAATAACGGCTAGTAAGACCACATTGGCTATAAATACAATGTTTCTATGAGAAAACATAGAGTGTGTGAAAAGCAAAACATAATTTGATAGCCAAGCAACAATTTTTCTTTTACTTAAACTTACATTTTGAATTGTAATGAATGTTAGGTGTTAGCATTGAAAACACCATTGTATAAGTTTGAGTGTGAACTTGGGAAACACTTGGGTTGTTAGAGTAAGCCTTGTAAAACTCTTGTTTGGGTTGTGAGAGTAAGCCTTAAAAACTCCTTTAAAGGTTCTTGAGTGTTAGCCTTAGAAAACACTTGTGAAGTTAGGTGTGAACTTGTGAAAACACCAAAGTTGGAAGTGAGCTTGTAAAAACTTCAAAGATTAGTGGAACCTTAACAAGTTGTTAAGGAAGTGGATGTAGGATTGAAGTAAATCTGAACTACTATAAATCTTGTGTGTTCTTTCTTTCTTCCATTACTCAACGATCTCTTAATTTCGCATTTCTATTTTATTGAGTTTTTTAATTGTCATCATTTCTTGAGGAAACCAATTTCCCCCCCCCCCCTCTTGATTGCCATCTTGGGACAACAATTGGTATCAGAGCCCTGAAATTTCTTAAACTTAACTGTGAAATTTGATCCACTATGGCAACTTCTTCTTCATCAAGCTCTCATGGAAATCTTAACACTATTCTTAGACCCTACTTTGATGGAACTGACTATTCATACTGGAAACACAAAATGTATTTGTTTCTAGACAGTAAAGGGATTGAACTATGGGATTTCGTGGAAAGTGAGTGGAAATCTCCCACTTATGAAGTTGATGGTATTCAAGTTCCACTTCCCAAAGCTCAATGGTCAACTAGCAATATCAGAGATCGATTCAAGAATAATAGAGCTGCTTCCATCTTGATGAATTCCATTTCAAGAGAAGAAGGTGGAAGAGTTCAACATTTAACTTGTGCACATTGTATTTGGAAAACACTTGAAAACTACCATGAAGGTACGACTCAAGTGAGATTTACCAAGAAACAAATGCATGTTCATGAGTATGATCTATTCAAGATGAAACCAAATGAAAATGTCACCGACATGACAAATCACTTGCTTGCTATTGTTAATGAACTAAAGAAGTATGGCAAGGTATATGATCAAGGTGATGTAAACAGTAAAATCTTGAGAGCCCTAAGAGCTAGAAAGAACTTTGAATCCAAAGTATCATCCATAGAAGAAGCTCATGATCTCAGCACATTAAGAACCGACGAGCTAGTTGGAAAGTTACTCACATTTGAGCTACACAGTAAGAAAGAAGAAGATCAAGGTGAGAAAGAAAAGAGAAAACCAATTGCACTCAAAGCAATAAAAGAAGTTGAGAGATCAAGCAATGAAGGTACTGATGATGAAGATGAAATGGCAATGTTCTCAAAAAGAATCAATGAATGGAAAAGAAAGAAAAGATTACAAGCAAACAAAGGCACACCTCCAAAATTCTCCTTCAAAGATAAAGAAAAGAAAAATGAGGTAAAATGCTATGAATGTGGAAAAACTGGTCACATTAAATCAGATTGCTTCAAATTAAAGAATAAAAAGAAATGGGATAAAGAAAAGAAAAAGTCTCTCAAAGCAACATGGGATGACTCTTCCTCAAGTGAAGAAGAAGAAGAAGAAGGAATTGCAAATCTTTGTCTCATGGCTATTGAAGATGACTCCAATGAGGTAAGCACTCAATCCTTTGATTTAGTAGCACATAATGATACAAATGATATAGATGATAGTGATTTGATTGAGCACATGAACTTTAAAATAGAAAAATATTTTTCTAAAATGATGCTTTATAAAGAGAAAAACTCTAAGTTAGAAAAAGATTTTATATGCTTAAAGAACTCTACCTTAGAATTGAAAACCTCAAATGAACACTTGATGAATACGATAGGAGAGTAAAATAAAAACTCACATGACTTGGAAAAGGTGATTAAAGAAAATGAAACATTGAAGCATGAGCTAAAAGAACTAAAAGAATCAATTTCCAAATTTCATAAAGGAAAGGAAGCATTAAATACATTAATTAATAACCAAAGATCACCTTCCTTAAAGTATGGATTAGGATTCAATGGATCAACCAACATTGCACCAAGTAAACCAACATTTGTAAAAGCATCTACAATTGAAATTTCTGATGATCATATCAAAGATGCTTGCACCAAGTCTAAAAGTACCAAAAATACTTCTTATGGCTTGCTAGGAGAAAAAGCTAAAAATAATTATGCATTGTTGTTCAATAAACTTGCACAAAAGAAATCACATACTTGTAGCTGCATGCATAATACGATAAATACAAAAAGGAAATTGCAGAAGTATAGAATGCCATGGCAATGCACATATTGTATGAAATTTGGACACAAAAACTTCTATTGTTATATAAGAAAGGCTCATCTCAAGTTAGAAGACTCCTTTTCTGCTAACCATCAAGGACCCAACTTCATGTGGGTACCTAAAAGAAAATGATCACAATTGTCTTGCAGGTATGCCTAAAATCTACTATCAATGAAAGCACATGGCTTGTGGATAGTGGATGCTCAAGGCATATGACTGGAAATACAATGCTTTTTACAAGTATTACCTACAAACATGGAGGTAATGTAACTTTTGGAAACAATGCTAAAGGTAAAATTCTTGGTGTTGGCTCCATTGGTTCTATTGGTGAGGATTTAATAGAAGATGTATGGCTTGTTGATGGTTTGAAACATAACTTGCTAAGTGTTAGTCAACTTTGTGATAAAGCATACTTTGTCAATTTTGATTCCAAGAAATGCAAAATCACAAATTCAAATGATATTATCATATTTAAAGGTACTAGAACAAACAACACTTATAATGTCAACATACATTCAAATCATACATGTTTAATGTCCACTAAAAATGATGCATGGTTATGGCATAGAAGACTAGGACATGCTGGTATGGATCAATTGAAATATATCTGCAATGAAAACTTAGTTGATGGCTTACCTAAGATAAAATATGATAAAGACAGAATTTGTGAACCTTGTCAACATGGTAAGCAACACAAAAGCTCATTTAAAACAAAGAATGTTATAAGCACCTCTAGACCTTTAGAGCTCATTCATTTGGATTTGTTTGGACCAAATAGAGTTACAAGCTTAGGAGGCAAATCATATGCATTTGTTCTTGTTGATGACTACTCTAGATTCACATGGGTTAATTTCTTAGCTCAAAAGAATGAAGCCTTTAATTACTTCAAAACTTTTGCAAAAAGAGTTCAAAATAGATGTGATCATGGCAAAGAATTTGAGAATGAAAACTTTGAAGGCTTTTGCAATGAACTTGGCATTTCACATAATTTTTCTGCTCCTAGAACTCCACAGAAAAATGGTGTAGTTGAAAGGAAAAATAGAACTTTAATTGAAATGGCTAGGACAATGCTCAATGAATATGATTTACCATCTTATTTTTGGGCGGAAGCCGTTAATACAGCTTGCTACATTGCAAATCGTGTTTACAAAAGGCATTTAACTAATAAAACTTCTTATAAGCTATGGAATGGAAGAATACCCAGAATTGGATATTTTAGAGTATTTGGATGCAAATGCTTCATATTGAATACCAAGGATAATCTTGGAAATTTTTCATCTAAATCAGATGAAGGCATATTCTTAGGATATTCATCATATAGCAAAGCATATAGAGTATTTAACATGAAAACTCTAGTTATAGAAGAATCAATGCATGTTGTATTTAATGAATCATCTAAACTTGATCAAAAGAAAGGTATTACTTTCAATGACCCTGAAGGTACCCTTGAACCTCTTGAATCTATTGATGCTCCAAAGATCAATCAACTTGAAGAAAAGACTCAAGATCTACCTAAGGATTGGCAATACAAGAAAGATCATCCTAAGGAACTCATCATTGGAGAAACATCTAAGGGAGTAATTACTAGATCTAAAATTAATCATGTTGATGTTAATTTTGCTTTTGTTTCTCAAATCGAACCAAAAACTGTTGAGGAAGCCTTAAATGATGAAAACTGGATAACTGCAATGCAAGATGAACTTAATCAATTTGAAAGAAATAATGTTTGGCAACTTACTCCTAGACCTACAGATCATTCTGTAATAGGATGCAAATGGGTCTATAGGAATAAGCTTGATGAAAATGGTCACATCATTAGAAATAAAGCAAGATTGGTAGCCAAAGGTTACAATCAAGAAGAAGGTATTGACTATGATGAAACCTTTGCCCCCGTAGCCAGATTAGAAGCTATTAGAATATTACTTGCTTTTGCATGTCATATGAACTTTAAGCTTTTTCAAATGGATGTCAAAAGTGCATTTCTAAACGGACTTATAAACGAAGAAGTTTATGTAGAACAACCTCCTGGTTTTGAAAACTACAAATTTCCTGATCATGTTTTCAAACTCACCAAAGCTTTATATGGATTGAAACAAGCACCTAGAGCTTGGTATGATAAACTTAGTGCATATTTGCTTGAAAATGGTTTTTCAAAAGGAAAAGTAGACACAACTCTTTTTGTTAAAAAGGATAAGCATAACATTTTGATTGTACAAATTTATGTGGATGACATAATATTTGGAGCTACTAATGAAGCCTTGTGCAAAGAATTTGCTTCTTGTATGACTAGGGAATTTGAAATGAGCATGATGGGTGAACTCAAGTTTTTCCTTGGACTACAAGTCAAGCAATGTGAAGATGGGATCTTCATCAACCAATCCAAATATACAAAAGAACTCATCAAGAAATTTGGAATGGATGGCTGCAAAACTAGCAAAACTCCTATGAGCACATCCTTGAAATTAGGTAAAGATGAAAATGGTAAAGCAGTAGATGAGAAGAAATATCGAGGTATCATCGGATCACTACTTTACTTAACCGCTTCTAGGCCTGATATAATGTATAGTGTATGTCTTTGTGCTAGATTTCAAACTAGTCCTAAAGAATCACACTTGAATGCCACTAAGAGAATCTTGAAATACTTGAGTGGTACAATGCATTTAGAACTTTGGTATCCTAAAAATACATCATTTCATATAATAGGCTTTTCAGAAGCAGATTATGCTGGTAGTATCTTAGATAGGAAAAGCACAACAGGAGCATGTCACTTTCTTGGTAATTGTCTAGTTTCTTGGCATAGTAAGAAATAAGCATCGGTTGCTTTATCCACAATGGAAGCTGAATATGTTGCAGCATGTTTTTGTTGCACACAAGTATTATGGATGAAACAACAATTGCTTGACTATGGTAAAGTGTTTAACAATATCTCCATTAAATGTGACAACACTAGTGCTATCAATTTGTCTAAGAATCCTATCCAACACTCTAGATCCAAACATATAGATATTAGACATCATTTCTTAAGAGAAAATGTGCAAAATCAGAATATAATCCTAGAATTTATAGATACACAAAACCAACTTTCTGATATCTTTACAAAATCTTTGAATGAAGATAGACTTAACTTCATTAAACTCAATTTGGGAATGATTGATGGAATCATTTTGAATTAATTAAAAGTTTTACCTATTAATAAAGTTTCTTTGTGCATATATGTATATTTTTGCCTAAACATTAGAAAATTCCTCCATCTTTCCTTGATTCTTTCAAATTTAAGACAGTCGTGTTCGCTCCAGTATCCTCTCGCGATCGCTATCTTGTCTGCCAGATTCATTCACACAAATAACTCTGTGCGCGGTCGAGAAATTTTGTGCGCGGACGCACCAATTTGAATAGTTTCGACCGTTACAGACAGTTTCTTCCCTCGCGAGCGTACCTATCTTACTAATGGTCGCTAGACTGATTGTCGCGATCGCACCTTGTTGAATATGCGATCGCACTCTGTACACTCTGCTCGAAATTTTATAACCATTGGCTGTGTGACAGGTCGCAACTCTTAACTTTCAACAGTCATAAACGGCTATTTTCTTAATTTCATCTATTTAAGTGTATGTTACATCAGTTTCTTTGATATTTTGCTTATTAAAACACATAAACAATCTTGGCTCAGAATCATCAGTTTCTCCATCACCCTCTGTTTTTCAAGTTCTTTTCTATTCTGACTTTCTGATGGCTCCCAAAAAGAAAACCACTTCCAAAATCAAAGGTCAAGCCAAGAGAGTTCCAGGAATCACTATTAGAGAACCCATAGTTGATCCTCCATCTCCTCCACAGTCTAGAAGAGGCGAGAAAATTCACAAACCTCACCACCAAACTTCTGAGGAAGATGTTAGGTATGCTATGCTGAAAAGAAAGAAGGTTGAAGGCACCAAATCTCCTTTTGGTGGGATGCTTTCTGCCTTGGACATCAAGGACGAAATTGAGAGATTGCTGGATGTCCTTGGATGGAGAAAATTTGTCTTTCCAGAAGAGGTAGGCTATTCTAGTCTGAGTAAGGAGTTTCTGATGTCTCTCCAAATAGAGAAGAGTGCAAACTCTGCACTAGGATGGTATGGAGTTAGGTTTAAACTCTTTGATCAATACCAATCCTTAACCTCAGAAGATTTTGGCAACATTTGGAACTTCCCTACTGATGGTATAACCTCCTACAATGACCAAATCTTCTCAAACCAAACCCTTTCTGATTTCTGGCAAGAAATTTCTATTGAAACTTCTTTTGAAAAAGAATCTAAAGCCAGACACATCAAAACTCTCACCCATTGGATGCTCCACAGGATTATCACCTACACCATCCATCAAAGAGCAGATGGGAATGAGAAAGTAACCAAGAGAGACCTCATCTTTTTGTATGCTTTCACCCACAACATCAAAATGAACACAACCAAGTTCTTGATTGACACCCTCTATCATCATGCTGTTACAAGAACTGGTACTTTTTTCCTATCCTCACAAATTACTCAAATAGATAGGCACCTAAACTTGCTAAATGATTTGAACTTAGCTACCTTGAGAAACCCTTTCAATCTTGCCTCTAGTGCCATTACTATTGACTACTTAGAGCATGCTGGATGTGTGAGGAAGATTGAAGGCTCATATGTGTACTACTTTGGCAAGAAAGGAGTTGTTGATAGACAGAAAAAAGGCCAAGGTACACAATTGAGGAAGAGGGAGACTCTGTAGAAGTTGCAGTAGAATTACCTCCAAAAGCTGCTTCATCCAAAGCTACTCAAGAAACTACCTCATCCTCTACTCAACTCATCCTCCATGCTATCAAATCTCTCTCCAGGAAACTCTCTAAGTTCAAGAAGAGTGTCTCCAAAAGATTCCAGCACTTGAACAAGAGAATTGACCTTATATCTCACATGCATCATGATATATATGATATGAAAGGCAAACTGGACTTGCCTCAATGCAACCTTGAAGATTGGGATATAAGTGATCATACCCAAAGCCCTCTTGAAGAAGAAGAATCCATTAGCACTAGCTCTGCCTCTATTGCTCCTCTTGATAAAGGAAAAGCTCCTTTAGTAGAAGAAGAGATCGATGAGGATGATGAATCTGATTAGATAGTTTTTATACTTACATTTTATGTTCTGTCTTGCTTTGTTTTGTTGTTGTTTTTTACTATCTCCTTGTATTTTTCTCTTACATTTTAATAAACATAATGTTCACTTCTCTTAAATCATCAATGTTTAAATCATCAAATTTTGCCTATGACAATGGGGGAGAAATGAAATAACTTGGAATGATTGTTGAACATTTGCACCAAGGTATGTTTATTGACAATGGGGGAGAAATGTTTGCATCAAACATTAACAATTGCACATCTAATAATCACAATGCTCTTAATCATAATTCATGCATATGTTAAGGAGGAGTATTTTAAACTAATTATTTTTCTCATCATTCCATTTGAATTTTTAAAGTCAAAATGGGGGAGATTGTTAGACAAAAGATCTCAATTTTGATCCTTGACAACTCAAATTGAATGATCCATTTAACATGTGTTTGAAGAATCTTGTTGCAGGATTAGGTTGCTTCAAAAAGACTGAACAGAACACTTCTAGCGGTCGCACCCTACATGCATACGACCGCACCATGCAATTCAAAGATGAAACCTTATCACAGTAGGTTTCGCAGTCAGAAGCCCGATCCTAGTCGCGACCGCACTTCAAGGAGAGCGACCGTCCCAAGTTCGGGACGACCGCTATTCAAAGGCCTCGAATCATTCTAATCACAGTAAGGTTCGCAGTAACAAGAATGGTGAATGACACGGTCTCACTTGCTACTGTAGCGACCGCCCATATAGATTCGCGACCGCTCCACCAATTCAAGAAGAATTTGCTTAAAGAGACAGTAGTGTTCGCGTCCTCAGGTGCGTCCAGAAGTTCGACGCGAGAACCTTACTCCGACCGCGAGACACTACCTAGGGCGACCACGATATTCAAATTTTGGCGGACATCTCTTCTGCCCTGTCAGAGAATGCCACGTGACATGACCGTTAAAAATCCACTTCAACATTCAAAAAGGGTGACCGCACCATGGCTCGGCGCGACCGTCCAAACAATCACAGCATGGGCAAGATTCCTGCTGCAACGCACTATAATTCGACCGTTGAAGTATTTAAAGTAATTTTAAAATGCAGCAACCGCTCCTTGTCCAAGGACGACCGCGTTAGATATGAGCGCGACCATCCTTGTATGAAGGACGACCGCGAAATGCTTCGGACAGTTTAAGTAAAGAAGGTCTAAGCTGCCAAGACTTTAATCTCACTATCAATAACGGCTAGTAAGACCACATTGGCTATAAATACAATGTTTCTATGAGAAAACATAGAGTGTGTGAAAAGCAAAACAGAATTTGATAGCTAAGCAACAATTTTTCTTTTACTTAAACTTACATTTTGAATTGTAATGAATGTTAGGTGTTAGCATTGAAAACACCATTGTATAAGTTTGAGTGTGAGCTTGGGAAACACTTGGGTTGTTAGAGTAAGCCTTGTAAAACTCTTGTTTGGGTTGTGAGAGTAAGCCTTAAAAACTCCTTTAAAGGTTCTTGAGTGTTAGCCTTAGAAAACACTTGTGAAGTTAGGTGTGAACTTGTGAAAACACCAAAGTTGGAAGTGAGCTTGTAAAAACTTCAAAGATTAGTGGAACCTTAACAAGTTGTTAAGGAAGTGGATGTAGGATTGAAGTAAATCCGAACTACTATAAATCTTGTGTGTTCTTTCTTTCTTCCATTACTCAACGATCTCTTAATTCCGCATTTCTATTTTGTTGAGTTTTTTAATTGTCATCATTTCTTGAGGAAACCAATTCACCCCCCCTCTTGGTTGCCATCTTGGGACAACAAATACATTGTGAAAAGCCATTGTTAATGGCTAAATTGTGTAAAATGTAAAAAATATGCATAATGTGAAAATGACCCAAAGTGTTTGAGTAATGCCATTTGTTGTGTATGCATTAAGGGTGTTGTTAAAAATTCATTGTTAATGGCTAAAGTGCATAAAATGTGATTCATATATGAATTATGTGAAAATATCCAAAATAATTGGGTAATGTGTTGTAAATATGTGATGATATGAAGTGAGATGACATTGAAATAAATGAGAAAATAAGGCAATGTGCCTAATTGATAATAAGAAAAGAGGCAATGTGCCTAATGAATTATGAGAAAATGAGAAAAAAGATTGATAATGAGAAATATGAAATAATTGTCTAGTATGTTATTTAATTTCTAGAGTTCTGTATTTTGGTGGCATGCCTATGAGGTTATCCTCATTATTTGCCTTCGAGGCTAGCTTTTGAGCAATTATTTGATTTTTCTTCGGGCTAGATGCTGGGCTTCACTTGCCTTCGGGCTAGATGTTAGGCATCACTATAAATTATCTTCGAGCTAGACGTTGGGCGTCACTTACCTTCGGACTAGACATTGGGTGTCAATATGGACCAAAATAGTAACTCTGAGATTTGAATAATATATTAGATATTTGGCCCATGTTTGTGTTTATTTTATGTGAAATGTAAAATGATTGAAAAAGATGTTTAAAGTAAAATGATATGACATATGGTGTCATGATATGCATAAGCATTGTACATTGGCATTATTTTACAGTTTTATTTCTATCAAAGTTTGTACTACTATAATTTTGGCTTAGTGTGAATGTAATTCATCATGCAAGTGACAGAGGAGATCCAGTAGAGCCAGAGAGTTCATCTAGACCAGGTCGGGTCTAGATTTGAGGTTTTTAGTGTATAGTTGATTTTTGGGCATCAAGATCAGAAACACTACCAGAATGTATATGTTTTTATTATATTTTGATATTTCATATATTATATTATATTTTGATGTATATATATTGTAAATTATAAAGAATGTGTTGAAAAACTTTATAATGTGGGTTGATATGAGTTTTGAAAAATTATATATATGTATATGTATAAATGTTTTGCAAAACTTGGAGAAATTGAGGAGTATAGTTGAAATGATGATTTGATATTATTTGGGAGTGTTATCTTATACATGTTATGGTTTTGTTGAATTTGGGAAGGTCCAAATTACAGATAAAACTCTGGCGAATGTTTTCCAGAATTTGCGACCGCTCCACCAATTCAAGAAGAATTTGCTTAAAGAGACAGTAGTGTTCGCGTCCTCAGGTGCGTCCAGAAGTTCGACGCGAGAACCTTACTCTGACCGCTAGACACTACCTAGGGCGACCGTCTAGACATCTCTTCTACCCTGACAGAGAATGCCACGTGACATGACCGTTAAAAATCCACTTCAACATTCAAAAAGGGCGACCGCACCATGGCTAGGCGCGACCATCCAGAAAATCACAGCATGGGCAAGATTCCTGCTGCAACGCACTATAATTTGACCGTTAAAGTATTTAAAGTAATTTTAAAATGCAGCGACCGCTCCTTGTCCAAGGACGACCGCGTTAGATATGAGTGCGACCATCCTTGTATGAATGACGACCGCGAAATGCTTTGGACAGTTTAAGTAAAGAAGGTCTAAGCTGCCAAGACTTTAATCTCACTATCAATAACGGCTAGTAAGACCACATTGGCTATAAATACAATGTTTCTATGAGAAAACATAGAGTGTGTGAAAAGCAAAACAGAATTTGATAGCCAAGCAACAATTTTTCTTTTACTTAAACTTACATTTTGAATTGTAATGAATGTTAGGTGTTAGCATTGAAAACACCATTGTATAAGTTTGAGTGTGAGCTTGGAAAACACTTGGGTTGTTAGAGTAAGCCTTGTAAAACTCTTGTTTGGGTTGTGAGAGTAAGCCTTAAAAACTCCTTTAAAGGTTCTTGAGTGTTAGCCTTAGAAAACACTTGTGAAGTTAGGTGTGAACTTGTGAAAACACCAAAGTTGGAAGTGAGCTTGTAAAAACTTCAAAGATTAGTGGAACCTTAACAAGTTGTTAAGGAAGTGGATGTAGGATTGAAGTAAATCTGAACCACTATAAATCTTGTGTGTTCTTTCTTTCTTCCATTACTCAACGATCTCTTAATTCCGCATTTCTATTTTGTTGAGTTTTTTAATTGTCATCATTTCTTGAGGAAACCAATTCACCCCCCCCCCCCCTCTTGGTTGCCATCTTGGGACAACACTTATAATTGCTTTTGGTGTACCAAATCGAGAGAACAACTTCTTCAAAAACTTCATCACAACCCTGGCATCATTGGTTGTCAAGGCTTGGGCTCTAGGCCATTTAGAGACATAATCGATAGCTACAAGAATATATTTGTTACTAAAGGAATTTGGAAACGGTCCCATAAAATTGATCCCCCATACATCAAAGACTTCACACACTAAAATTCCATTTTAGGGCATCTCATCAAGAGATGAAATGTTTCCAGTCCTTTGGCAATGATCACAATGGTTCACAAATTTGTAGCTATCCCTAAATAAAGTGGGCCAATAAAATCTTGATTCTAGTACCTTTTGAGCAGTCCTATTGGCTCCCATATGACCACCAGTTGGTCCAGCATGGTATTGACTAACAATATTCATCATTTCAGGCCATGACACACACCGTCGGATCATGTGATCCTTACATAATCTAAACAAAAAGGGATCCTCCCAAAAATAATATTTTAAATAGGAAAAGAATTTCTTCTTTTCTTGATAAGTTAAGTCCTTAGGAAGTTCCCTAACAGCTAAATAGTTAGCAAAATCTTCAAACCAAGGTGTTTCAAAATTTAAATTACTTACCTCACTGACCATGGCGTACAACTGCTCATTGGGGAAGTGATCATCAATGTCCCCTTCTTTAAACCTCTCCAAGGCTGGATTCTCCGAGCGAGAAAGGTGATCTGCTGCTAGATTTTCAGCTCCCTTCTTGTCTTGAATCGTCAAGTTAAATTCCTGCAATAATAAGACCCAACGGATTAGCCTAGGCTTTGCATTAATTTTCGTAAATAAATACCTCAAAGCCTAATGGTCTGTATAAACAATCACTTTTGGCAAGATTAGATATGATCTAAACTTGTCAAAAGCAAAAACTACAGCTAGCAGCTCTTTTTCTGTAGTTGTGTAATTAGCTTGAGCTGTGTTCAAAGTCTTTCTTGCATAGTAGATAGGCTGGAATTATTTTTCTTTGCGTTGAACCAAGACTGCTCCCACTGCAATGTCACTCGCATCGTACATTAGTTCAAATGGTAGATTCCAATTGGGAGCTACCATGATTGGAGAATGGGTCAATTTCTCCTTAAGAGTTATGAATGTTCTAAAACATTCCTCATCAAAAACAAAATCCACATCCTTCTCAAGGAGTCTTGTTAGTGGCCGGGCTATCTTGGAAAAATCTCGTATAAACCTTCGATATAAGCCCGCATGTTCTAGAAAATGTCTGATGGCCCTTACAGATGTGTGTGGTGGTAACTTCTCAATGGTGTCTACCTTACCCCAATCCACCTCAATGCCCTTGCTTGAAATTTTGTGTCCCAACACGATTCCCTCTTGAACCATGAAATGACACTTTTCCCAATTAAGCACTAGGTTGGTTTCCTCACATCTAATCAAGACTCTTTCAAGATTTTCCAAACATTTTTCAAATGAGCTGCCATAGACCGAGAAATCATCCATAAACACCTCCATAATATCCTCAATAAGTTCATCAAAGATTGTCACCATGCACCTCTAAAAAGTCGCAGGTACATTGCATAACACGAATGGCATTCTTCGATATGCGAATGTCCCATATGGGTAGGTGAATGTAGTTTTCTCTTGGTCTTCTAGGGCGATAAGAATTTGAAAATAACCTGAAAGACCATCTAAAAAATAGTAATACTCATGCCCGGATAATCTTTCTAACATCTGATCTATGAAGGGCAAAGGAAAATGGTCCTTCTGAGTTGCATCATTCAATTTTCTGTAGTCGATGCAAACCCTCCAATCGATAACTGTTCTTGTTGGAATCAGCTCATCATTTTCATTTGGGACCACCGTCATCCCTCCTTTCTTTGGTACTACCTGAACTGGGCTCAACCAAGAGCTATCCGAGATCGGATATATAATCCCTGCGTCAAGTAGTTTTATCACTTCAGCCTTTACTACATCTTTCATCTTTGGGTTTAGTCTCCATTGTGGTTGCACTACTGGCTTGAATTCGTCCTCCATCAGTATCTTATGAGTGCAATAGAATGGACTGATACCCTTGATGTCTGCTATCTTCCAAGATATCACTTTCTTATGTTTCTGCAACAACTGGATGAGCTTTACCTTCTGCTCAGAAGATAGGTGGGAATATAGAATTATTGGCAATTTCTTTTTCTCCGCTAGAAATCCATACTCAAGGTGATCTGGAAGAGGCTTAAGTTCCAAGTTGGGTGGATCAATCACTGATGGTTTTGGCTTTTCCTCCTTTGGCATCTCAAAAGTTTCATATGCCCGAAATTTGAATGATTTGCTTGCTTTAAGAAAAGCAAGCTGCTCCATTGCTTCTTGATCCTCAACATTTTCCTGCAATAAACACAACTCAAGGGGATCCTTGGAAACAATGTTAGTAACACAATCGATGGTTTCATGCTCAATAATATCATTGCATGATTCCGCCTCATCAAGTGAAAGTGAATGTTTCATAGCATCATGTATTCAAAAAATAACTTTCTAACCACCCACTCTTAAAGTTAATGTGCCATCATGAACATCGATAAGGGCACGGGCTGTATTTAAAAATGGCCTACCAAGAATAAGTGAAACATCTGCATCCTCATCAATATCAATGACAACAAAATCATTGGGGAAAATGAAATCCCCGACTTTTACCAACACATCTTCCATAATGCCACGAGGGTGGACTACTGACTTATCAGCAAGTTGGATGGTCTTAAGTGTCGATTTAGGTTTACTAATGCCTAACTCTTTAAACATTTTGTAGGGCATAACAATTATGCTAGCCCCCAAATCAGCCAATGTACTTTTAACCTCAAGGTTACCTATCAACATGGAATGGTGAAACTACCTGGGTCTTTTAACTTCTTAGGTAACCTCCTTTGCAAAATTGTCGAACTCTTTTCAGACAAATGCATGAAAGACACTTCCTCAAGTTTCCTTTTGTTAGAAAGGATATTGTGAGTGGGGCTTTTCGCCACCACTCCTGGTGGAATGGTTCTTGGGACTTCGGCACTGTTTACGCTCGAGGCCATAGAAAACACAGACCTAAGTCTGGAGAAAATGGAGTCGCCACCCGACAGGCCGGGAAAAAGAAAGGGGTGGATGACTCGATTCCTAAGGAATCCCCAACCCCCTAATAGGTACAGAAAGTTGGGTACATGTGGGGAAGGTGAGAAATGGCCCAGCAACTCCACAACGCCCGGTTCATTGGAACCGACCTCCTATACAGGTCTTAATATTATAAAATTCTTAAATATAACAATATTATCCATATTACATGCAACAATTGAAATAAAGCGTCGTTATATTAAAAATCAAAGCAATGTCCAAACAAAGTAGATAAATGGACACCCATCAAAAGATGGAAACATGCCCTTAGATCATATATGTCTAAGCTAAATAGGACACCCACCAAAAGGTAGAACATGTCCTTTACATTGGTCTAAAATAAAAGAAATTTAAATTACATAGAACTTAATTAATGAGGTACCCATAAAGTGGAAACATACCTCTTACAGCATTTGGAAATTAAAATAAATCGATAAAAGTAAATAACCATTCATCATAAATAAATCATTCATCAAAGATATTAAACATCAATCAAAATATATAATAAACATTCATCCATAATAAATTAAATAAATCAAGTATTGAAATTAAATAAATCAATCATCAAAAAATATAATAAACTATATAATCAAATCTAAAATTAAATAAAGCAATAAATATATAAATTTAGGATTTTAAAGAATTATCAATTGAATTTAGGGTTTCGAAACTTAGGGTTTTAGAAACCAAAGTTTTATAATTAGGGTTTCGAAATTAGGATTTTTAGGGTTTTTGAAACTAGGGTTTTGGAACTAGGGTTCTGGAATTAGGGTTTTTAAAACTACGGTTTTGGAATTAGGGCTTTTAAAACTAGGGTTTTGGAATTAGGGTTTTGGATAATTAAGGTTTTTGGATAGTTAGGGTTTTTAAAACTAGGGTTTTGGAATTAGGGTTTTTTATAACTAGGGTTTTGGAATTAGGGTTTTGGATAATTAGGATTTTTGGAATTAACTTACTGCCTAAAAAAAACACAATTTTGGATTTGGAAAAATAAATTAAGGTTCTGGAAAAATAATCAATATTTTGGAGTTTAATAATGAAATGGTTTAGGCTTTTGAATAAAAATAGTTTGAGGTTTTGAGTTTTAATGAAATAACATACCATTCTCGAAGTTAAAGTAAACAAGATAGATTTTAACAATTTATTGTTAACTACTGGATAGTTTAATGTTTTATGAAATATGCCATTGAGATTATGAATACCAATTGATCAATGTGATAATTAAAGCAAACGATTAAAGTTGTTAAAACAAAAACCAAAGCAAACAATTAAAGTTATTAAAACAGAAACCAATTTATTGCATGTTCAAAGATCAAGATACTGTGTGTTCAAAGATCAAGTTACTGCATGCATGTTCTTATTAATCAAAGAAACAAAACTACTGTAAACACAAATAAGTCATGATTAAAGATCAAACCTTCGCTCGTTGGTTCCTCCAGAATTAACTTCTGGATGAACAATTAACAAAGACAACGTTATTCTCTTTGATGGATTGATTATTGATGAATGTTCGCTGCTAATCCTTTCTATTTGTTGCCGTCTCTCTTTAAAGTTCCTTGCTATCTTGTTAATGTTCCTTGCCATCCCCTCTTAATGTTCCCTTGTTAATGTTTTCTCCCTTCTGAATTTTGAAATGTTAATATTTATAACCGACCCTCACTCAGAATCCTTAACCTAATATAAATCAGTCCCTAAAACAAATTCTAGTTGAATTAGGAAATGTATTGAACCCATGTCGACCTGGTTGCCCTAGGTTGACATGAGACCAACCTCATGTCGACCATGGGCTGCCCAAGTTGACATGAGGCCTACTCATGTCGATCTTGGGCTGCCAAGGTCGACATGAAGCATGCTCATGTCGACCTAGCCTCCCAAGGTCGACATGAAGCATGCTCATGTCGACTTAGCTTGCCCAAGTCGACATGAGGCATGCTCATGTCGATCTTGGGCTTCCAAGGTCGACATGAAGCATGCTAATGTCTCCCAGGCCGGCCTCACTTAAATTATTCTAGCCCTTTTTTAATTATGGACCAAAAAATTTTAATTTGGGCCAATTCCATTTGATTTTAGGGATTTACAATCAAATATATGCCTCTTTAATCCGAACCGACTCCTTTAAAAATTATAAACTAGGTTTAAATATTTAAAGTCGAATCAAATTTATTTTGGCATCCTTTAATTAGGACCATATCAAATTGGGGTCAAAAATTAAGGGTCTACAGTTTGCCCCTTGGTTAAACAATCTGAGACTACAACAAAAGAGATTGAAAAGTAATAAGACTTAATTTTTGAGATGGCTGAGATTTTGGGTTCTTGGATTTGATTTGGGTACTCAGATCTGAGATTGAATTTGATTTGACTAACCTTTTATCAGTTGAGAATTCTGGCATAACTGGTTGTTCCATTTTTATGAATTGTGGGTCTTTACCCACCAAAAATAGTTCTTTATCTATTGAAAATTGGGTCTTTAACTTAGGAACATGGATCTTTATCCATTGGAGATTGGGTCTTTACCCTTGAGACATGGATCTTTATCCATTGGAAATCGGGTCTTTACCCTTGAGACATGGATCTTTATCCATTGGAAATTAGGTCTTTATCCTTGAAATATGGATCTTTATCTATTGGAAATAAGGTCTTTACCCTTGAAACATCGATCTTTATCCATTGGACTTTGGGTCTTTACCCTTTGAAATATGGATCTTTATCCATTGGAAATCGGGTCTGTACCCTTGAAACATGGATCTTTATCCATTAAAAATCGGGTCTTTACTCTTGAAATATGGATCTTTATCCATTGAAAGTAGGGTCTTTACCCTTGAAACATGATTCTTTATCCATTGAAAATCGGGTCTTTACCCTTTAAACATGGATCTTTATCCATTGGAAATCGGATCTTTACCCTTGAAACATGGATCTTTATCCATTGAAAATCGGGTCTTTACCCTTGAAACATGGATCTTTATCCATTGAAAATCGGGTCTTTACCCTTGAAACATGGATCTTTATCCATTGAAAATTGGGTCTTTACCCTAGCTTCAGCTCTTTTAGATGGACTGACCTTTTGTCTTTTGCATTTTAGAATTCTTTTTCTTGTTCATCAATTATGCATGAAAAAAATTCAGCCCTTTTAGCTAGTCTTCATATCTTCTCCTTGCCCCCTGCCTGGCAAGATATTCAAAATATTTTGTTTATGTATAAACTCAAAAATTGAAAAGGAGAAACTTTGCCCCCTATGTAGGCTCAAACACATGAATTTTCTATGTGGGCTCTGATTGATGCTTTTGCCGTCTAGTTCTTCGCACAAGCACATATTTCTTCTTTTGCAAAACGACTGGAGCTTCCACAAGCAAATAGACTTTCCATGCCCCCTTGATTCAATATCTTCTTTTGATTCTTTACTTCGCAGGGTGTTTGCTGTTCATTTTGACAAGGAATAGACAATACAAGACAAGAAAGTGCGATGTGATATGCTCAAGTATGCATGATATGCATGAATAATACTTTCAATGGTTTCATCGACTCACAGACCGATATGATCAACTGAAGTATTCTCATTGACTCCTTCAAGATGCCCATTCAGGTTTTGCATTGAAATGACAGAAAGCTTTGCATTTATGGCTTTTATCTTCAAGATATTGAAAATATGAATAATGGAGGCCCCAAACAGTAGAGATACATCCATTTCAAATTATGATTCAGTATGTCAATTGGTAGATTCTTCATAACCTTGCCAGTAATCATTTCCTTTGCCCAAAGTGTCCTCCGAGTTTTGAAGATGAAATAAACTTCTCTTAACTTGAAGGATTCGTGTGACAAAAACATTTTTTATTTTTTGAATTTTGATTTTGAAATCAAATGTTGGCTTTGCCAAATCAATGTCAATGTACCTCAGAACTTGATTTTTCCAAATTAACATATCTATAACATGATAACCCTAGTTACCGTACTAAACTCAGGAATAATTTCTATTTAAGCAAGAATTGTTGCACTTCATATAGGCACATACACATTACTTGGCCAAAAGTCTCATTGAGTTTAAATATTGTCTATATCATACGCATGCTTATTCAAACCCTCACACTACAAATTTCTTGTTGGAACTTTAGACAGTTGGGAACAATCTTTCTAGACTCAAAATTCCTTCGTATTCTTAGCATTAATCTAGATCTTGATTAGGACAATCTTTTTCCTTGCAAAAAGTTTGGTACCCAAATTCATTTCTTTTCTTCTTCTCCCTTTTCTTTCCTTTTATTTTTCTTCCTCTTCCCTTTCTTTGATCATTTTGTCCTTCTTTCTTGTAGGACTATCAAGTACAGAACTTTTAAGAACTGGATGGTCTTTCTTCTTTTTTCTGATTTTGATTGAATCTTTGGTTGGGTTGGACCAATTCAAGTTAAAATGTCCTTATGAACCAAATGGAAGCCTTCTGCTGCTTTAAGTAAAAGAGAACTCAGTTGGCTTTCTGAGCCGTTTTGGGTATTATCTTTCTTCTTTTTTTTTTCTTTTTCTTTTGTCCTTTTTTTCTTTTTTTTCTTTTTTTTCTTCTTTTTTTTCTTCTTTCTTTTTTTTTTATTCTAGCTCTAAAAGAGTTGTCTTGTTTGTACCAACTTGGGTTTCGAATAATGGATGAGTGGAGTGAAATAAATCTCCTTTAACAAGGATAAATCATTTGTTACTCTGATGTTGTCTTGATATATTGGAGATATTAGAAAAACTTCAACTACCCTTATGGTCTTGAGAACTTCAACTATCTTCATGGTCTTAACTATTTATTTTTTCCTTTGATATTCTTGCCTCTTCATCTTATGATCATAATACTTGTCGAAAGTATCACAACAACTCAGGGTAGGTTGTTGGGTATTGCGCTCGAATTAAGTACTACTACAAGTGTCACTCGCAAGTATACGAGGTAGTTGTAGCAAAGGTGATCGCCCCAAGGTCGTTTCCCACAGAAGGTGTAGTTCGTAATAACTTGATTGACAAGTTATTTAAATGCGAGAGTTTGTTCTGTTGGGATGGTGCGAGAATAATTTAAACCTAAAATTAAGGAGTGTAGGGTTGATGTGTGTGATGGTTGTACAAGATCAAATCGATTCTTGGGAAGGTGCCTAGGGGTATAGGTCCATTCAATCAAAGCTCAATTCTCAATTATCCATTAACATAACCTTGTAATTAATTTTTTCCTTAAGGTTAATTAGTCAATTACCAATCCATTAGTTCTCACATTCATGAATTAACAATGACCAATTCTTTTACATTACCAAATTAACAAACCCTAGAACTTATATTTCTAATTCATTCATAGGGTGGTCGATTGCATAGTTTCGATATCGAATTTCACCTCTCGGTCCATCATCCAATATGCAAAGATCAATAGGTAGCTAATCTATCAACCTAGCATTTAATGCAATACAATCAACCAATTAACAAGGAATATCAATGGAAATATCAAATCAAGACATTCAATCAAATATACTACAAACCCTAGACATGGGTATTTAGCTCAACATCATCAATTTAGAACAAACATTCAACTCAATATAAAACAAATACAAATTGTCCATTGCAATATCAATTCTCTTAATATAACAACAACGATAAGAAATGAATTAAAAGAGATAATAGAAAAACCCCTTGTGAAGATGCCAAGAGTAGGATTACCAGTCTTCCTCCTAGCTCCACTTGATGTATGATGAAGAACTCAAGCCCTCTTCAATGGTTGATTCCGCTTTGCAATATGGAATGGAGCTTTCTCAAGTCACCAAACCTTTGGATGGAGATTTCTCAAGTCACCAACTCTTCAATTGATTTTGCCTTTGGAAGATAGAATGGAGCTTCCTCAAGTCACCAAACCTTTCAATGAAGCTTCTTCAACCTTCAAGATCTTGTTAACCCAATTTATCCCAAAGAACCTCAAAGATCTTATCAATGGAAGATGGAGAAGGTGGAGAGGATACAAATGGAGATGAAGATGAAGGGACAAGGGAGAGTGTCACTCTCTCCCTCTCCCAAACGTGTAGCAGAAATTTGGCTCCAAGAAAACCAAGACTCTCAATTTCCCTCTTCTTCTCTTTTTAATTCATTAAAAAACACAACCCATGCTTTCCAACTCACACCATTTCACTTTGTTCCCCACTTTTTCTTTGTTTAATATTTCTTTTGGCAAGCACAAGGCATTGTCTCCCACTTTGTCCCCCACTTTGTGCAAAAGAAATCAAATGTTTTAGGTGTGACACGACCAAGGCAAGAGTAGCTTGGTCGTGTCTCTTGTTTTCCTTTGGGACACGACCAAGCTTGCTGGGCGTGTCCTTCACTGCTTTCTTTCTTTCTTCTTTCTTTTCTTTCTTTTATTTGGTCTCAAGGGGTGACACGACCAAGCTTGTGGCCGTGTCATGTGGGTGTGTCCATTTCTGTTTCTTTTCTTTCCTTCTTTGCTTGCTCCATTGTTCTTTGGCATGAAATGGGATACGGCCAAGCTTGCTGGCTTTGTCATGTGACACGGCCAGTGGCTTGGCCGTGTCATTGAGTGTGTCTCTTCCTGCTTCCTCATTTTTGCTCTTTCTTTGTGGTTTCTTGGTTTTGCTCTTTGAATGAGACACGGCCAGTGGCTTGGCCGTGTCTCTTGGCCGTGTCAAGCTCTGCCATCTTCATTCTTTGAGGGACACGGCCAAGCTTGATTTGGCTTGGCCATGTCTTGCTTGGTTCATGCTTTTCCTGCACTGTTTTGATCTTCTAAGGGTGTTTTTGCACTTTAACCTAAAAACAACACTTAAAACACACTTAAAACAAAAATCAATCAAAACATTAACTAAAACATATAAAAATCATACTAAAAACTAATACAAAAATGATCTAAACATTGATATTATATGCCAATGAAAAGAAAGCTAAAATTTTATGAAGGCTCAAAGGGACAACTAGGGATAGATATTTAATTAGGTGGATACTAGTTGTTGGCTAACCAAACAACGCCTAGATCATCTCTCCCTTAAATAAGCAGAGTTCAATTTCACCTCGAAAGTTTGTCAAAGCATGTTCTAAGACTGACTAGGACCTAGACAAAGGTAATTATGCAGGAGCCCTCTCTAAATAAGCATACACAACTCAATGCTATAGAGCAATTCCCTTATCTAGTAAAGCCATTCAAGTCATGATGTCGAGACACGTTAATTTATGAACATCAAGCTAGATTACTCATTGGTTGAGCACCAAAATGAACAAAGACCAATAAAAATTTTGATGAAAGTAATTTATTCAAACAACTTTAAACTTGAATAACATAATTGTTGAAATTAAATATTAAAGAAAGCGAAATTGAAAAGCAATATTCAAGTTAAGGAAAGTTTGTTGAGTTATGCTTCTTCTCCTTTCACATCTTAAACATTCCCATCTTAAAAGGATGATAAAACAAAATCTTCTTCCAATCCTTTTCTCACCATGAAGGTTGTCGGTGGAGGTACTCTATTCAACCTTGCTGATGGATTGTCTTTGGTGTTGGGCTTATCCGGCACGGGTAGCTTACCACTATCAATCAAATCTTAGATCTCATGCCTTAGACAAACACAATTATCTATCTCATGTCCTTGAGTCTAATGAAATTGACAAAAAGCCTTAGTATCAAATTTTAGGGGTAAAGGATTTGGAAAAGGTAGAGGGGCCAATGGTTGTAACAATCCTTTCTTTTGCAGCTTGCTAAAAACCCAAGATAGAGGTTTCCCCAATTCTGAAAATTGTCTTTTATTTCCTTGACCAGTCACATTAACGTCAACTTCTTTTTGCGTGCTTTGATTGCTAGGCTGATAATTCCCTTTCTCATTCCTTCTTATTGAAAAGCAATTTTTCTTCCTTTCCCACTCTTCAATTTATAGACCAGCTTAGAGAATATCTTTGAAATCCCTTATAAGGGCGTGAAACATCCTTTCACGGAGATTAGGCAGGACGCCTCTCACAATCATCCTTATTTGATCATATTCATCGGGCCTCTTCTTAAGCAAAGCAGCCTTATTTCTCCATCTTTTGACATAGTCCACAAAATTCTCATTTGGCCTTTGTCTAATGGACTCAACTTCCATTAAGGTAACTTCCAACTAAACATTATACCCATATTGCTGAATGAAAGCCTTGTATAACATGTCCCAATCTTTTTTAGTACTTTCCTCCAAGGTGTTGAACCAATTTTGGACAACAGGGTCCAATGAGAGTAGGAAATATCTTAGAGTTTGAGTTTTAGTAGCTCAAGCAGACTGCATGGCAGTGATGTACTGCTTCACATGGAGATGGGTGTTTCCAGTACCATTGAACTTTGCAAAAGATGGCATCTTGAACTTATAAGGGACCTCCTCATCTTATTCTAATAGTTTATCGATCTTGGACATCTCTTCGGTTTTCAGTTTCTTTTCAAATTTCTTTTCTAAATCAGCAATCATCTTTTCAACATCAGAAGTTTTAATTTTCTCCATAGCTGATCTTTCAACAATCTTTGGTTCTTTCTTCTTGTCTTGAGGATCTTGGTAGTATTGAGCCCAATCATCATCATCAATGATCACCTTGTCATCATTAAAAGCTACTTCACCAACTTTAGCCTTCCCCTTGTCTTTCTTGGTTCTAGCAGATGCTTCGGCATTGTTTCTTAAAATTGCAGCTAGTTGATTTTTTATGGTCTGAACCATGGCATCTTTTATTTCTTTCATCTTGGCATTGAGGGCATCATCCACCATTCTTTGAATTTGTTCGGGTTCCATTACTTTTGGTGAGCAAGTGATTGAGTCATTGCTAGATTCTTCACTTTCGGCGTAGGTCAGATTGTCGTAAGCTTTTGAACTGTCGTAATCCAGGGCTGTGAGCCAGAAAGAATCAATGATATGAGATGCAAATGTATGTATGTATGCATGTATGCACAAACAATCAACAAAGAAAGATAATTAGGACATTCCTTCCAACCTTGTAACATCCACACACGAATGGCGAGTCTCTTTTCCTAGGTATATGGTTAACAAAGTACCAACATGGGGTATCTTGTTTTCGAATATTTCCCTCAAACGTTTCAACCAATAGTTATATTTTTGAAAATGGAAATCAGTTCATGATAATTCCCATTAATTAGGTTTTAATCCATTCAACCAACTAAAGTAGCTTTTATGCTATATTGGATTTAAAACTAAATTAAGAGGTTTATTATAAATAGATTCCTCACTTGAAAAAGTAACTAATGATTCATGCCAAAAATAAGCCCATGATTAATAATTCTTAGTATAAACTAGGCTCACAATTGATTTTTTAGTATTTCATAATTGACCTAAATAATTTGCAAACTCTTTATAAGAAAAGGTTGGACAAAAATAATTTTATTTTTAAGCCCATTGTAAAAAGATTTTAGAAAAAAATGGATTTTGAGCTTAGTATTTGGGCCATGAGCAAAAGAATTTTTGTTTTGTTTTTAGAAAAGTTTTATGTCCAAAGACCATTTTGAAAAGTTTTAAAAATAGTTTGGTCTTTTGGACTTTAAAGAAAAATTTATTTTGATCTTACAATGTACTTAGGTCATATTAGAAAAAGAACAAACCAAATAAGCCATGATTTAAGCCAAGTCAAACAACATGCATTTGGGGTAAAACCAAAGGAAAGTAACTAGGCCAATTACATGAGCTTTAGTCTTTGGGTTAAAAGGCTTAGATTCCCATAGCAAGTATATACCAAATGGTACGAGGCCATGAGTGATTATGCCATGCTTGATCTCCATACCTTGAGTGAAAGTATGGTATCCCTTACATAACACAATACGGATAACACGGGCATCCTAACTCACGCACACGATGTAATCTAATATGATGCAATGGATAATATCATTATAAGAAAGAATGGAATAATATAAAGACCAACAGAATACTTCTCTTATCCCCAGTGGAGTCGCCACTATGAGCGGGGATTTTCTCCCTACTCCCAATGGAATGGTTCTTGCGACTTCGGCACTGTTTAGACTCGGCGCCTTAGAGAACACAGACCTAAGTCCGGAGAAAATGGAGTCGTCACCCGGAGGAGCCAGGAAAAAGAAAGGGGTGGATGACTCGATTCCTAAGGAATCCCCAACCCCTAATGGGTTCGAAAAGTTGGGTACGTATGGGTAAGGTGAGAAATGGCCCAGCACCCCTACAACTCCCGGTTTATTGGAACTGGGCTCCTTTACAAGTCTTAATATTATAAAATTCTTAAATATAACAATATTATCCATATTACATGCAACAATTGAAATAAAGCATCGCTATATTAAAAATCGAAGCAATGTCCAAACAAAGCAGATAAATGGACACCCATCCGAAGATGGAAACATGCCCTTACATCATATATGTCTAAGCTAAATAGGACACCCACCAAAAGGTAGAAACATGTCCTTTACATTGGTCTAAAATAAAAGCAATTTAAATTACATAGAACTTAATTAATGAGGTACCCACAAAGTGGAAACATACCTCTTACAACATTTGGAAATCAAAATAAATCAATAAAAGTAAATAACCATTCATCATAAATAAAACATTCATCAAAGATATTAAACATCAAGCAAAATATATAATAAACATTCACCCATAATAAATTAAATAAATTGAAATTAAATAAATCAATCATCAAAAAATATAATAAACTATATAATAAAATCTAAAATTAAATAAAGCAATAAATATATAAATTTAGGGTTTTAAAGAATTATCAATTGAATTTAGGGTTTCAGAACTTAGGGTTTTAGAAACTAAAGTTTTATAATTAGGGTTTTGAAATTAGGATTTTTAGGGTTTTTGAAACTAGGGTTTAACAAACTAGGGTTTTGGAATTAGGGTTTTTAAAACTAGGGTTTGGAAATTAGGATTTTGGATAATTAGGGTTTTTGGATAGTTAGGATTTTTCAAACTAGGGTTTTGGAATTAGGGTTTTTTAAAACTAGGGTTTTGAAATTAGGGTTTTGGATAATTAGGGTTTTTGGAATTGACTTACTGCCTAAAAAAACACAATTTTATATTTGGAAAAATAAATTAAGGTTCTGGAAAAATAATCAATATTTTGGAGTTTAATAATGAAATGGTTTAGGCTTTTGAATAAAAATAGTTTGAGTTTTTGAGTTTTAATGAAATAACATATGATTCTCGAAGTTAAAGTAAACAAGATAGATTTTAATAATTAATTGTTGACTACTGGATAGTTTTATGTTTTATGAAATATGCCATTGGGATTATGAATACCAATTGATCAATGTGATAATTAAAACAAATGATTAAAGTTATTAAAACAAAAACCAAAGCAAAAGATTAAAGTTATTAAAACAAAAACCAATTTACTGCATGTTCAAAGATCAAGATACTGTGTGTTCAAAGATCAAGTTACTGCATGCATGTTCTTATTAATCAAAGAACAAAACTACTGTAAACATAAATAAGTCATGATTAAAGATCAAACCTCTGCTCGTTGGTTCCTCCATAATTAACTTCTGGATGAACAATTAACAAAGACAGTTGTGAGCGGGGATTTTCGCCCCCACTCCCGGTGGAATGATTCTTACGACTTCTGCACTGTTTAGGCTCGGGGCCTTAGAGAACACGGACCTAAGTCCAGAGAAAATGGAGTCGCCACCCAAATGGGCCGGAAAAAAGAAAGGGGTGGATGACTCGATTCCTAAGGAATCCCCAACCCCTTAATGGGTTCGGAAAGTTGGGTACGTGTGGGGAAGGTGAGAAATGGTCCAGCACCCCCACAACGCCCGGTTCATTGGAACCGGCCTCCTTTACAGGTCTTAATATTATAAAATTCTTAAGTATAATAACATTATCCATACTACACACAATAAAAAGAAAGCATCATTATATTAAAATCAAAGCAATGTCCAAACAAAACAAAACAAATAAATGGATACCCATCCAAGGATGGAAACATGTCCTTACATCACATGCCTAGATAGGACATCCACCACAAGGTAGAAACATGCCCTTTACATAAGTTCTAAAATAGAAAAGAAAATTAAATTACATGATGTTTAACTAATGAGGTACCCACCAAGTGAAAAACATACCTCTTACAACTTTTGGAAGTCTAAATTGATTGATAAAAGTAAATAATCATCTATAATAAATAAATCATTCATTAAAAGTATTAACCAAAATATAAAACAAACATCCATCCATGATAAATTAAATAAATCAAGTATTAAAATTAAATAAATTAAAGCATAAGAAAAAAATCAAGGTATAAATAAATATGGAATTGAATAAAACAAATAAAAGTTAAAGTATAGCTACTATTTCTATTTAGGGTTATTTATCTCATGTGTTAAGGCTTTGGAAATTCTAAAGTTTAAGCTACTATGACTTTTTAGGTAATTAAAATAGATTAGGTTTTATGTTTTTTAAAGGTTAGCAAGACACTTTGATTAAACCAATTAAGATTTGAATGATGAAATAATAAAACTTGAGTTTTGGACACTTTTGAAATATTTTTAATTCATGTTTTTAAAATAGTAAATTGAGCTACTGTAGCTTTTTTGAGTTTTTTTTATGTTTTAATGTTTTTTATGTTTTAAAGGGTTTAAAGTTTAGAAAAAGTTAGGGTTTAAGGTTTTAAAGGGTTAGGGTTCATTATTTTAGGTTTAAAAGTTGATTTTTGGATTTTAGGCTTTCAATTTGGGGTTCTTGGCTAAAGTATTTAAATTAGAGTTTTAAATAGCAATTTGATATTTTATGAGATTTTATGAATTTGAACACATGGATTGAAGTTTTTATAAGTAGAAAAGATGTTTTTTAAGGTTTTTTGAATGAAAAAAACCTATTTTAAAATCTTAATAGAAACAGAATTTTATTTTGGTTTTGTTGAAAAATATATTCAATTAAAGTTTAAAGATTTTTAAGAAGAAAAAATAACAATTTTTTGTCCTTTTAGAAGAGAAAGTCACGTTTTTAATGTTCTAATCTTGGAAAAATTAAGTTAAAGCTCTAAGATTTTGATTTTAAAAAACTTAAATTTTATAGATTTGACTATTGTAAAACATAAATCAAAAGAATTAAAACATACCTTCTTTTGTTGATTCTCCAAAAAATAACTCTTCTTGGATGAACTAGCCCCAAAGACAAGCTTTGATTGCCTCCTCTTCTTCTGTTTCTGCCGTGCTACTGCTGCAATTAATATCCTGAATTGAGTTTTTCCTTTTCCTTCCTTGATTTGGTTTCAAATCCTAAAGTCTTTGTGTATTTTCTTTCCTCCCCCCATTAGGTTTAATTAGTCCTTATTTATAGTTATTTTTAGGTTGTTTATTCCTAATTAATTAAGGTAAGTAATAATAATAAAAAAAAGAAATTAAAACCTAATTTGATTATAATTCTAAAAATTGCATTAGAAAAATTTGCGCTGGCAAAAATTCTGGCGACGGGCCCATGGGCGTGCCAGCCCGCAGGAAATTCCTGCGGGCGAGTTATTTCGCCCGCAGAAATTCCTGCGGGCGAGCCACTATTGGCCCGACGGGCCCGCACGACCACTTTTCGCTGCCGAATTTTTTCGACTCCGATTTTTATTTTTTATTTTTAATTGTTTATTTTCATTTCTTATTAATAAAAATTAGATACTAAGGTAAAAATTATTTAATTAAAATTATTTTGGACCAATTAAACAACAAAAATCAATTTGGACTAAATAAAGCATATTGGATCAGATTGGGTCAAAAATTAAGGGTCTACAACAGTGTTGCTGTCTTTGATGGATTGATTACTGATGAATGTTTGCTGCTTATCTTTTCTATTTGTTGCTGTGAGCGGGGATTTTCGCCCCCACACCCGGTGGAATGGTTCTTACGACTTCGGCACTGTTTAGGCTCGGGGCCTTAGAGAACACGGACCTAAGTCCGAAGAAAATGGAATCGCCACCCGGATGGGCCGGGAAAAAGAAAGGGGTGGATGAATCGATTCCTAAGGACTCCCCAACCCCTTAATGGGTTCGGAAAGTTGGGTACGTGTGGGGAAGGTGAGAAATGGCCCAGCACCCCCACAACGCCCGGTTCATTGGAACCGGCCTCCTTTACAGATCTTAATATTATAAAATTCTTAAGTATAATAACATTATCCATATTACACACAATAATTAAAAGAAAGCATCATTATATTAAAATCAAAGCAATGTCCAAACAAAACAAAACAAATAAATGGACACCCATCCAAGGATGGAAACATGTCCTTACATCACATGCCTAGATAGGACACCCACCAAAAGGTAGAAACATGCACTTTACATAAGTTCTAAAATAGAAAAGCAAATTAAATTACATGATGTTTAAATAATGAAGTACCCACCAAATGGAAACATACCTCTTACAACTTTTGGAAATCTAAATTGATTGATAAAGTAAATAATCATTCATCATAAATAAATCATTCATCAAAAGTATTTAAATATCAATAAAATAAACATCCATCCATGATAAATTAAATAAATCAAGTATTAAAATTAAATAGATTAAAGCATAAGAGATAAATCAAGGTATAAGTAAATATGGAATTGAATAAAGCAAATAAAAGTTCAATTATAGCTACTGTGACTTTTTATGGAATTAAAATAGATTAGTGCTTTATGTTTTAAAAGGTAGGTAAGACTATTTGATTAAACAAATTAAGATTTGAATGGTGAAATAATAAAACTAGGGTTTTAAATACCTTGAAATACTTTAATTTGTGATTTTTGGTTTATTGAACTTTAAGCTACTGTGTAATTTTTGAGTTTTTATGTTTTTATGTTTTTTAATGTTTTAAAAGGATTAGGGTTCATAAAAATTAGGGTTTAAGGTTTTAAAAGGATTAGGGTTCATTATTTTAGGTTTAAAAGTTGAATTTTGGTTTTAGGCTTTGAAATTAGGGTTCTCGGGTAATGAATTAGAATTAGAGCTTTAAAAAGCAATTTGATGATTTATGAAGTTTTATGAATTTAAACACATGGATTGAAGTTTTTATAAGTAGAAAAGATGTTTTTGAAGGCTTTTTGAATGAAATAGAACCTACTTTAAAATTTTGAAAGAAACAGAATTTGATTTTGGTTTTGTTGAAAAATATGTTCAATGAGAGTTTTAAGATTTTTAAGAAAAAAAAATAACAATTTTAAGTCTTTTTAGAAAAGAAGGTAACGTTTTAGTGTTTTAATCTTGGAAAAATCAAATTAAAGCTCTAAGATTTTTTATTCAAAGAAACTCTAATTTCATAATTTGGCTACTGTAAAACATAGATCAAAAAGAATTTAACATACCTTCTTTTGTTGATTCTCCAAAAAAATAACTCTTCTTGGATGAACTAGCTCCAAATACAAGCCTTTGTTGCCTTTAAGTTGCTTAATTCGTGGTGCTCCTCAATTAAAAATCAATTGAATTGATTTATTGCTTTTCCTTCCTTGATTTGGTTTCAAATCCTATACTCACTGTGTAAATTTTTCCTCCTTTAATTTGGTTCTATTGGTCCTTATTTATAATGGTTTTTAGGTTGTTTATTCCTAATTAATTAAGGTAAGTAATATTAATAAAAAAAAGAAATTAAAACCTAATTGGATTAGGTTTCCAAAATTTGGGTCGAAAAATTTTGCGCTGGCGAAAACTGTGGCAGCGGGCCCGTGGCTGGGGCCAGTGGGCGTGCTAGCCCGCAGGAGGCGCGCCAGCCTGCAGGAAAATCCTGCGGGCTGTTATTTCGGGTACTTGGACCCGGGATTGGGTTGATTTTGGGTACTTAGACCCGGGATTGGGTTGATTTTGGGTACTTAGACTCGAGATTGGGTACTTGGACCCGAGATTGATTTGATTTGGGTACTTGGACCCGAGATTGGGTACTTGGACCCAGGACTGGGTTTGATTTGGGTACTTAGACCCGAGATTGGGTACTTGGACTCGAGCTTGAGTAGATTTGGGTACTTGGACCCGAGATTGGGTGCTTCGACCCGAGATTGATTTGAATTTGGGTGCTTGGACCTGAGATTGAGTTTGACTGACCTTTTATAATTTGAGAAATCTGACTGCTCCGGTTATTCCATGCATTGTGGTTTTCCACCCTCAAAATTGATCTTCATCCTTTGAGATTGGGTCTTCATCCTTGAAAATTAATCTTCATCTTTTGACATTGGGTCTTCACTATTGCAAATGGATCTTCATCCTTTGAGATTGGGTCTTTACTCTTAAAACATGGGTCTCTATCCATTGGAGGTCGAGTCTTTACCCTGGCTTCAGCTCTTTTAGCTGGATTGGTCTTTTATCTTTTGCATCTTCATTCTTTTGAGAGTTCTAAAGTTCCATTCTTTTGTTCTTCCTTTTTGCAAAGATTTAGCTATTTTTAATTGGACCTTATATCCTCTCCTTGCCCCCCTGTGTAGCAAAATATTTGTAAGTGAGTTTAAAAATATTTGGTATATAAACTCAAAAAATTGAAAAGGATAAACTTTGCCCCCTGTGTAGGCTCAAACCAAAGATTTTATCCATGCAAGCTTTGATTGATGTTTTTGCCGTCTTGTTCTTCGCATAAGCATGCATTTCTTCTCTTCGCAAGATTGCTGGAGCTTTCTCAAGCAATGGGCTTTCTATGCCCCCCTGATTTGGCACCTTCTTTTGATTCTTCACTTCACAGAGTGTTTGATGTTCACTTTGATAAAGAATAGACAATACAAGACAAGAAAGTACGATGTGATATGCTCATGTATGCATGATATGCATGAATAATACTTACAATTGTTCCATTGACTTACAGATCGAGGTGATCAACAGAAGTGTTCTCATTGGTTCCGTTTTGATGCTCGTTCAAGTCTTGCATTGGAATGATCGAAAGCTTTGCATTTGTGGCTTTTATCTTCTATATGTTGAGAACATGAGTGGTAGAGACACCTAATGGTAGAGTCAGGGATGCATCCATTTCGAATTATGTTTCAGCTTGCCAATAATCATTTCCTTTGCCCAATATGACCTTTGGAGGTTCAACATACTTCCCTTAACTTGAAGGCTTTGTATGACAAAACACATTTTTTTTTTGAATTTTGATTTTGAAATCAAAGGTTGGCTTTGCCAAATTAATGTCAATGTATCTCATGACTTGATTTTTCCAAATTAACATATCTATAACATGACAACCCTAGTTACCATAGTAAACTCGGGAATCATTTCTATCTAAGCAAGAACTGTTGCACTTCAGATAGACAAATACACATTACTTGGCCAAAGGTCTCATTTGAGTTTAAATATTGTCTATCTCATATGCATGCTTATTCAAACTATCTCCACTAATAGATTCTACCTACCAAGGGAGATCAACAGGTCTTTGATAGGCTTGAAATGGGGTCTATAAGGGACACGGGTTTAAATGAAGGCCATTTTAAGATAGGAGCTGGTGTGACACAATGGACAAACCCTCACACTATAAATTTCTTTTTTGAACTTTAGACAGTTGGGAGGAATCTTTCTAGACTCCAAATTCCTTCTATCTTCTTGGCATTAATCTGGATCTTGATTAGAACAGTTTTTGCCCTTGCAAAAAGTTTGGTTCCCAAATTCATTTCTTTTCTTCTTCTCCCTTTTCTTTATTTCTTTTATTCTTCCCTTTTCTTTCTCTTTATCATTTTGTCCTTCTTTCTTGTAGAAATATCAAGTATAGAGCTTTTAAGCATTGAATGGTATTTCTCCTTTTTCCCCAATTTTGATTGAATCTTTGGTTGGGTTGGACCAATTCAAGTGAAACCATCCTTATGGAAGGCTTTTGCTGCTCTAGGTAAAAGAGAACTCAGTTGGCTTTTTGAAACGCCTTTTCAAGTTTTATCTTTTTTTTTCTATTCTCTTTTTTCTTCCTTTTCTTTTTCTATTCTCTTTTTTTTTCCTTTTTTTGGTTCTAGCTCAAACATAGTTGTCTTGTTTGTATCAACTTGGGCTTCCAATAATGGATGAGTGGGGTAACATAAATCTTCCTTAACAGGGATAAATCATTTGTTACTCTAATGTTGATGTTGTCTTGATATATTGGAGACATTAAGGGAACTTCAACTACCCATAAGGTTTTGAGAACATCAACTATCTTCATGGTCTTGAGAGCTTCAACTATCCTTAAGATCTTGACTAATCATTCTTTGATCTTCTTGCCTCTTCATCTTAGTGATCATAAGACTTGTCAAAAGTATCACAATAGCTCAGGGTAGGTTATTGAGGTTTGTATGCCAATGAAAAGAAAGCTAAAATTTTATGAAGGCTCAAAGGGACAACTAGTGATCGATATTTAATAGGGTGGATACTAGTTGTTGGCTTATCAAACAATGCCTAGATCATTTCTCTCTTAAATAAGTAGAGTTCAATTTTGCCTCGAAAGCTTGTCAAAGCATATTCTAAGACTGACTAAGACCTAGACAAAGATAATTATGCAGAAGCCCTCTCTAAGTAAGCATACACAACTCAATGCTATAGAGTAATTCCCTCATTTAGTATAGTCATTCGAGCCATGATGCATAAATATATTAATTCATGAATTATCAACCTATATTCCTCATTGGTTGAGCACTAAAATGAACAAAGACCAACAAAAATTTATGATGAAAGTAATTTATTCAAACAAATTTAAATTTGAAAAACACGATAGTTCCAAAATATTAAATAAAGTAAGATTGAAAAGCAACATTCAAGCTAAGGAAAGTTCATTGAGTTAGGCTTCTTTTCCTTTCACATCTTCAACATTCCCATCTTGAAAGGAGGATAAAACAAAATCTTCTTCCAATCCTTTTCCCACCATAAAGGTTGCTGCTGGTGGCACTCTGTTGAACCTTGGAAATGGATTATCTTTGGTGTTGGGCTTGTCCGGCTCTGGCAACTTGCCATTATCAATTAAATTCTGGATCTCATGCCTCAACTTCATGCAATTGTCTGTTTCGTGTCCAGGCCTTTGATGGAATTGGCAAAATGCATTAGTATCAAAGTTAGGTGAAAGAGGATTAGGTAAAGGACGAGGAGTCAAGGGTTGTAACAATCCCTTCCTTTGTAGCTTATTGAGAACCCAAGACAGTGGCTTCCCCAGATCTGAAAACTGCCTCATTCCTCTTTCACTAGCGGCATTAACATCAACTTCTTTTTGTGTGCTTTGATTGCCCGACTGGTAATTCCCTTTCTCATTCCTTTTTATTGAAAAGCGATTCTTCTCCCTTTCCCACTCTTCAATTTGTAGACCAGCTTGGAGAAGATCTTTGAAATCACATATGAGTGTGTGAGACATCCTCTCACAAAGATTAGGCAACACCCCTCTCACAATCATCCTTATTTGATCGAATTCATCGGGCCTCTTCTTGAGTAAAGCAGCCTTGTTTCTCCATCTCTTTACATAATCTACAAAATTTTCATTTGGTCGTTGCCTAATGGACTCAACTTCCATTAAGGTAACTTCCATTTCAACATTATATCCATATTGTTGGATGAAGACTTTGTAAAGTAGATCCCAACTCTTTTGTGTTCCATCATCTAAGGTATTGAACCAATTTTGGACAACAGGGTCCAATGAGAGCATAAAGTACCTTAGAGTTTGAGCCTTAGTAGCTCGGGCAGATTGCATGGCAGTGATATATTGCTTCACGTGGAGATGAGGATTTTCAGTGCCATTGTACTTAGCAAAGGAAGGCATCTTGAATTTATAAGGGACTTCTTCATCTTGTTCAAATAACTTGTCAACTTCAGACATCTCTTCGATTTTCAGCTTCTTCTCAAATTTCTTTTCTAAATTAGCAATCATCTTTTCAACATCAGATGTCTTGTTTTTTCAATAGTTGCCTTCTCAACAGCCTTCGGTTCTTTCTTCTTTTCTTGAACCTCTTGGTAGTATTGAGCCTAATCATCATCATCATCAATGACCACCTTTTCATCATCAAAAGCTACTTCACTAACTTTAGCATTCCCTTTGTCCTTTGGCTTCTTAGTGCTAGCAGATGCCTCGACATGGTTTTCTAAGATCGCAGTCAATTGGTTCTTCATGGTCTCAGCTAGGGCCTCTTTGATTTCTTCCATCTTGGCATTGAGGGCTTCATCCACCATTCTTTGAATTTGTTCGGGCTCAATTGTCTTTGGTGAGCAAGTGATTGAGTCGTTGCTAGATATCTCGTCTCCGGCGTAGGTCGGATTGTCGTAAGCTTTTGAACTTTCATAATCCAGGGCTGTGAGCCAGAGAGGACCAATGATATGAGATGCAAATGTATGCATGTATGTATGTATGCATGAACAATCAATAAACAAGTGTAATTAGGATGATCCTTCCAACCTTATAACATCCACACACGAATGGCGAGTCTCTTTTTCCTAGGTATATGGTTAATAAAATACCAACACGGGGTATCTTGCTTTCGAATAATTCCCTCAGACGTTTCAACCAATAGTTATATTTTCGAAAATGGAAATCAATCCATGATAATTCCCATTAATTAGGTTTTAATCCATTCAACCAACTAAAGTAGCTTTTATGCTATGTTGGATTAAAACGAAATTAAGAGGTTTATTATAAATAGATTTCTCACTTGAAAAAGTAACTAATGATTCATGCCAAAAACAAGTCCATGGTTAATTTGTTCTTAGTGTAAACTAAGCCCACAATTGCTTTTTGGTATTTCATAATTGACCTAAATATTTTTGCAAGCTCTTTGTAAAAAATGGTTGGGTGAAAATAGTTTTATTTCTAAGCCCATCGTAAAAGATTTTAGAAAAATGGATTTTGGGCTTAGTATTTGGGCCATAGCCAAAGAATTTTTTATTTGT